>VDFB02271358.1:1260665953-1260900247 GCA_007258455.2 Sequoia sempervirens | reverse complement strand
GATAATGGAAAAAACAAAATTGCATCTAATTCTAAAATGCCTATAATAACATCAAGTGGGACATGAATAACAAGCTTAGTAAAAGTAACATGAAATGAAATTACACTTCGTATATTCACATAAGAATATGTTGGTCAAAATACTTATGACTTAGATATGATCTTGAAGACTAATCAATTTATTTAAGTGACACAATATAATACATTATTGTTCATTTGAGGTGTCACATATGTAGGAAAGTTTCACTCATTTGAGGTATCACATATGTAGGAAAATTTCACTCCTATAGATTATATAATGATGCAACATCACGTGCAGGGTGCAATCAACATTGACAAGAATATTTTTTGATTTGGTTTTGGTGTTTGGTCTGCTTTTCAATTTTTAGTGGAATGGGTCCTAATTTGGTTTCAATGGTTTTAAAGAGATCAAACGATTGGTTGACCAAAATGTCGTGAATCAGTATATGTTCAGAGCTATGCATGTCTCTTGTAAAATAAGATTGGATTTCTCATATTTACATAAGAATTCATTCATTAAAATAGTTATGACTTAGGCATGATCTTCACAACTCTAAAAGAGTAATAATAATATATGGTAAAAATAGACTATTAGATTTTATCCGATAAGTATAATAATTCTAATAATCATTATCTTTTCTCTCATACTACAATTTAATTCATATTTAATTTACCTAATATTAAAATAATTTATAGCTCCCCTATCTATATAATAGACAAGCGAACATCTAAACCCCTCTTACTTAATATTTGTCTATATTTAATCATCTAAAACTATTTTTTTAAATTCTAAACACTAACTAAACAAACAAAATGTAAAACGTCATAACACAACATGATCACAACTTTGGCTGGGTTTGTGGGACAAATTCTTAATTCTGTGTAGCCATAGCTAAAAACAACTCTTGCTTTGTGGCTTCCAACTATCCTATTAATGTAATTTAGTTGTTTTCATTTTAAAAAGTTATTAGTTTCATATTTGTGTGAGTTGTTTAATTAGTTAAAATGAAAAAGTTAAGTTGAAGGGATCATTGTGTATATCAAAATATACTGAATAGTTATATAACTACAAATTTCAATTTAATAAAGATATTGTATAGTAATTATGTTAATGAAATATTTTATGTGTAAGTTCTTATGAAAATAATTGAATTATAAAATTATTAACATCTTTGTTATTATATAAGTAGATCAAAATATAATGAATAAGCATAGATTTAAATTAGAAATCATAAAATTATTCACAAGATTAACACAGGAAAATTAAAATCTTGATAAATAAACAATCAAAGAGTATATCATTGTCCTCACCAATTAATCTTATAATAATCTTCAACAAAGAAATCATTATTTTTTTTCTAAAACTAAGTAACAATATCAATTGCATAGACTATAAATAATGATTTATGAGTATGTCGGCACCTGAAAGGTGACTATGTCTTTGATGCCGCTGAATCTTACGTGCTTGAGGCTACTCACTGTAATTAGAAATATGCTTTCAGATCAACCAAGCATTTATTTATAAGAATAGTTGGTTAAAGGTTTTTTTCATTACATTGATAGAAAATATTCAAAAATAATTGATTAAAGATGTTTTTTGTTTTATATTTGTCAAAAATGTTTAAGAATAATTTGATGAAAATGATAAGATTTAAACTAAATAATGGTATAAAACAGTTATTAAATATATTTCTAAATACTAATTAATTAATAAACTAAGTCAAAGTATACATCTAGAAGATTACTATTTTTTATTTTGACATTGAAAACCACCTATAATTTTAATTTTTAATTTGATGAAAACTACAAAATCATTTAAAAATGACCTAACATCTTTTAAAAGAATGCTAAAATATACTAAAATTGACCTAATCTCTTTTAAAAGAATGCAAAAATAAATAAAATCATACTAACATTGGCCTAATATCTTTCACATGCCTTTTAAGATTCCTCGTAATCTTTGAAATTCTGTTGGTTGATGACAAATGTGACTAAAAAGAATCCTAAAATGTCAACAATATCAAATCTCTTCTCTACATACGTTAAATAATATATGTAGTTGTGAATATTAAGAGATAGTAAAAAATGTTTATTATTGTTATTGTTATACTAATATTTGGTTTGAACTTTCACTAATTTCGTGAATGCACTTTGTCATATTCTCATTTTCAAAGAATATGAGAGAGTATAGTTTTAGATTTTTAAAATGATTATTTTCTGTTTCACGACTTTTTGAAAATGGAGAGAAATGAAAAAACACTTTCAAGATAAAAAATGATAGAAAAAATTAAATTATTTTTGCTAATAGTCCACACCGGTGGCAGAGTTGGCTTGAGCAGTGGGTTTGCTCCCCATTGGTATTGGGTGCAACTCCGCTCTCAAGTTTAAGAGGTGAGACTTCTTGCGGGTGGGGGATCTCACCCATAGGGGACTAGTCTGGCCTTGGCTCACCCCAAGTACCCAAGATACGGGCTGTTGGGATGCTGGGTTGGGTCGCAGGGACATCCTTGTATCAAAAAAAAAAATTACTTTTTTCTAATGAATAGACACTTGAATCTACTCGAGCTATGACATCAATGACCATTGCAAGTCACATTGGCCGAATGTTGGAATCATATAAGTTTCCAAACCTGGAAACGATTTCTGAATTTGGAAATGACCATTTCTGGCACTTGTTTTGTGGAAAAAAAATGGTAGGAGAGAATACTTGGTATTCAACCTCTAGCATAATTATTTTTTTTGGAGGAGAAGATACCACTATCACAATATTGAATGATGCTAATAATCATGAATAAGTAAATTTTAAAAAATTCGCAAAACTTGAAAAATTTAAAAATTCATTTATTTATTTTCTATATTTTTTCTTATTAAACTTTTTTTTATATTAATCAATATTTTATAAGATAATAATAAAGAACATCTAATTTTAGGAGAATCAACAATTTGTCTTCTTCAATTTTCTTTTGAGAACTCTATTTTAAACTTTTATTACATTAATTTATTTATTTCAATTAGCTTTTTGGTGAAAGCATGATGTTCTGTTGCACTTTATGATAACTATGACATACTAGTTGAAACACTTTTCATTGAAATACTATGGAACATATATGGACACAAACATTCGTGCCAAAAGGTTTCTAGCCAAAAAACTCTTTGGACTAACACAGGGGAAAAAAATATCATGTCCCCCCAATTTCACTCATTCCTTTCTTGTATGTGTTCAAATTTTTTGACCAAATTTACCTACCTAGATATCGAACAACTCTTCAAACATCTTCAACTATAACTTTTAGGTTTCAAATTTATATTGAATTTAGTGAAGTCAAATAAAGATGTGATATGATTAGAACAAGTTGAAGTGAACATGCTTGATGAAATCAATCATATCCATATGCAATTCGCATATAACCCTTTGATACAATAATGAAATGATATAAGCATGGTCTATATACTAGAGAAGGGATCTTTTTGGTGGCGAATATTTTTCAATTGGTGAATAGTTCATATTAGCCAAGTCAAAATTGGAAAATATATTGCAACTAACAGGGTGGCCAAATCGCTCGGATTTTATGAATTATCGGTCTAATGCATTTCAATTTTCCATCAATTTATTTTATGAGGCTGAAACATAAAAAAATGTGGTACATCCTAATGACCTAAGGTGTATTGTCCCATCATTTTTTAGGATTTCATTAAGAGGAAAATCAACAAGGTGCATAGATTGACTTTTAATCTCAAAAGTGAGTCAATCATACCTGGATTTGCATCTTTTTGAGGATAGGAATGCTTTAGAAATGATTTGATATGATTAGCCTAATTAAACTAAATGACCTAATATTGATAAATGCAATTTCCCGAAGATAAACAGATGGAAACAAAATTCTACAAGTGGATCTAGAAAGTACAGACTGATATCTACCTATCACTAAAAGAAAAATTTGAGTGATATAGTAGGACCATGTCGCCCCTAGGCAACTAGGTCTTTGTTAGGGTGTCTTTCTCCATTTTTGGGGTCCTCTAGTGTTGGATTTGAGCTTCTATTTTCCACTTGTCCCATTGTCGAAATGTTGTCAATAAATTATGTAATGGAGTTTCCATGTCTTGACAACTTTGATGACAATAAATGCAACAATGCAAAATGGATCTTCAAGATCTCTTCAGTCATTTCTAAACTTGCAACTTGCACATTCACAAAGAGAGAAGATGTGCCATATAGGGGCTTACCTCATTCAAATCCTGTGTAAGTGTTTACACTTCCACAATGGCAATGTTAATGATAAAACCTTAATGGAAAGGAAGGAAATGGTGAATGAACAAAATATTGCAACTCACCACCCTTCAATGGCTTCCTTAAAGGACTAAAGACATGCACATCACTTCAAGGATTTGGATCTTTCTTGATAGAATTGAAACATAGAAAAAGGTAAGTGGGGATGATCCAAAATTGAATGGTTAAATGGATGTAATGCACCTATACTTTCTCTATTTTCATTAGGAATTTAAGAGATCTCCAAAGGTAGGATTGACTTTCAACCCCTAGGCGAGTCAACCCTATTGGAGATCTTGCTATTTTCCTTATGATGGAAAAGTGTATAATATGACTGAAATGCACTTTTGGGAGATGAAAATAAAATACCAAATGAACTCAATTATGTAAAGTAACACTTGTAATGTAGAGTTAAAGCATAATACTAACGAAAACAACAATCTTTCGACAGATCTAAGAAGGTTAAATTATTGTGTACCTATCACCAAAAATGTTGCAAAGAGTCCTGCTAGGACTCATTTGCCCAAGGGAAAATGGGTCTTTGTATAGGGATTTTTCTGAGCTTTGGGGGTCCTCTGGAGATGGATCTGAGATGTTGTTTGCCCTAGGTTTCACTGCCAAAGAGTCAGAAATAATTCAAGATCTGAGTTTCTGTGGCTTGACGACAATGTTGACAACTTTGCAAAATTGCACTTTTGATCCAATTACAATCCTTCTTCACCTATAAATCTGAAAACACACAAAGAGGGAAAAAATGTTTGTTTTTGGGTGAATAGGGGTTTTCCTTGGTCAAACCCCGATTTGGTAATTAAACCTTGATAATGAAATAATGATAAAATGAAAGAATAGATGAATGGACAAAGCATGTTGCAACTCACCAAACCCTTTAATTGTTGCCCTTAAAGGACTAAATTCTAACACATCACTCCAAGGATTAGATCTTGCATGAAATGCTTGATTGATGATGGATCTTGATGCTTGAATACTTGCTTGAAACTTGAAACCAACATCACAATGTTAGCTCCAAAAACATGCATGAATGTAAATAACTTTGACATGATGATCTTGACCTTGATTTCTACTATAGATGACTGATAAAATTGGTCTTCAATGCTCTTGACAATAATATTTTCTGCACTGAAAGTTTTCTTCTTGCTAGATGTCTTGAATTGATAAAAAGACTATGTATTTATAGGTAATTTTCTAATTTCCCGATAATTAAACATCAAAATCCAACAATTGCAATTTGAATTTTAAACATTAAAATACCACCAAAAACATATTAAAAAATAGAATCCTAAACTTAAGGAGGACCCATTCACCCTTGGCGAATGGGTCCTAGGCCCTAAACCTAGGACACACAATTTCCAAGATGTGTAATTTTTTTGTGTGCAATTGTTTAGTGTAGATTCCCCTTTCAAAAAATGAAATTAATTAGGATTTTAAATGTATAATTGGGTCAATTAGAGACTTAATTAAGGCCATTTTAATTAAGGGGATGCAAACATAGTGCAGAAATGTAAAGGTGTACATTTTTCAACACTACAAAAATGTTTGAATGCTTGAATGCTTGGGAGATCTACAACAATGTTAGTGTTCACAAAACATGAACATGAAAACACATAATTTGAAATGATGTTGGGTCTTGAATTGTTGTAATAAACTCTAATAATGCTACTCTTGAATTGCTCAATAATGCTCTTGACAATACTGTTTTCTCTTGAATGCATGTTAATGTTGTTTCCATTTCAAATGATAAAAATACTAGGTATTTATAGGTGTTTATCTAATTTATCAAAAATTAGATTCCAAAAGCCTACACTTCATATTTTAATTTTGGATATTAAAATACTGCTAAAAACATATTTAAATTTGGGTCCCAGCTAAGAAGGGGGACCTAGTCGCTAATGGGCGACTGGGTTAGGATGACCCAAAATTCTAGGACACTCAAAGTCAAGGACAATTTAATGATTGAATGGATTTGTTTAATACTTGTCCTTCTTTAGAAAACAATAAAAACTAGGCTTTGGAATGCATAATTTGAAAAATTAGAAGCTTAATTAAGTTCAATAAATTAGGGGGCCAAAACATATGTACAACAAAAAACTTCTATCCACGCCTAGATACATATGTACAACAAAAAACTTATGTGAACAAATATGTATATATAATTTAAATTTAAATAAATTCAAATTTTTGATTTAATGTAATTTATACATACCCGATATCTCCCAAAACACTCTATGTGGAATGTGTCGGTTTGTTCTTGAAGATGTTCCGACCACATTTGATGCAAAGTGTTTCTTGCACCATTCAACAACATCATGTGTATCAAGCCTAGATGATCTTCCTGATAACTCATTTGATGCTTTCTTAAAGCTCGCTTTTTGATGCAAGATCCCGCTTCCATCATGCTCACCCTTTCCATGCCCACTCTTAAAAGAACTCCAAACATGTGGTATTTTGTAGATTTTATGATATCTACAAAGTGCATAGAATGGCCGTGAATATTTGAATTGTGTCGTGCATCCATCTGACCATACAAAATGATTTTCAAATTTGACACCCCTACTTCTCAAATTCTCAAAAAATATTGTAAAACAATGTTGGACAAAAAGTGTGTCATGCTCTTTATCATCACTAATATAAAAGTGATATTCTTTTTTAATGACTCTTTCTTCATCTGTACTCTCAACACCATCCAATTCTGATTGTGCACGTCGATACCACACATGAACCATAATAGTGATATGCTTTGAAAAGTAATACTCTGATTGAATCTCCTTTTGATGTACAAAGGAGTAATTTTCTGCAAAGTCAACTACTAATAGAACTATTCCATGTGGGAAAGTATCTCTCAATGTTTGGAATTGTTGTGCTTGCCACTTTGCAAAAAATGAATGATGTATGTATGGTCGTATCAATTTTCGAAAATCTTCCATAAATTTTCCAATGGGAATCTCCTCTTCTACATAGATCAACCTTGTGGATTCTTTCCCAAAATTTGTTTGCAACTTTACATACTTGTACCTGTGTCAGTAAAATATGTGAATAATTAATAAACCACAATTGATCAATGAAACATTACATCAAATAGAATCCAAATAACTTGATCTATGAGAAATTGAAACAAATAAACTCTAAAATAGTACTTACCTCTTGCAATTTACTGTCTTTGTTAGGTCAGTATCCTCAATTCTTGAAGGAAATTTAGCCAAATTTCCACATGTCTCACAAATTCCTTTTATATAGTTTATTTGAGGTCCATTTTCATGATCACATAATATAGACTTTTATGGTCAAACTTGCCTATTTAGGAGGTGCATTTTGAACCTACATCTTTCTCTCATCTTTGGAAACACCGACAGTAGCGACCAAATTCAATATGATAATCGACAACAACAAGTTTCAAAAACTTGTTTATCTTCACATAATATGGCTTTAACCTTTGAAACATTGTTTGCCCACCTTTATGAGGATATGCATTACAAAAGTTCATATACATCTCAAATTGTGTTATGTCTAGCCAATGTTTGATATGATTTTCATAAATATTTTTTGGTCCAACTCGATCTCATAACATCTCTAGTATTTGATGATGGATGAGTCTCGATTGCCAAAAACTTGAGACCAAGTTCCTAACAACATCTTCAATCCTCACGAACGGGAGCTCTCTACACATAATTGCCTAATTTCTAAACTCTCATCCAAAAACTTTCTTTCTCATATTTTATCAATGTGGTTCTACTATAACCAATTTCGGTTGAAAGTGCTGACATTTTTCTTTTTCTTGCTATATCTTGATGTACAATAGATGTCAACATCACCCTTCTTGTAGTGGCCTTATCCACAGTTCGAGATCCTTTCCCAATGGAATCTAAACCTTTTTTAACATTTTGAACAATATCCTTGTAATCCCATGTGTTTCTTCTTATTTGATGATGAATGGACACCCAACAATCGAATGACTCTTGAGCTGACTAAGAAGAAGTAAACGCGGATAACAATTGGGTTTTTTCAAGTGTATCAAGATGATTGAAATGATGATTGATCATTCCATTTACAGATTTAGTCATTGACCTCTTTCTCTTATTATAAGGCTAGTTGGCATAATATTTGAGTTTCTCCATATCCATTTCAAGTAAATGATCTAATTTTCTATGAGAAAATTGTTTACCCACCTTCTCAACTAGTTTTATATGCCCATCCATACCTGGAGTACGAGGAAGTGATCCTGACTCCTCTCCAACATGCATTGTTTCAACTTGTGCCTCCTCCCTATCTTCAAGGACCATGCATTCTTGAGCGGATTCATTTGATCCAATGTCTACATTTGGCTCGACTTAAGCATGAAAACTTCCTGCTTGTTGAGCCCTTCCTACACATGTGTCACAAAATATTTTGCAAACAAAAGTGAGAGATGATGTTAAATATATAAGTGAAGTTTATGTATGCAAGCAAACAAATTGATAAAACATGATGAGCTATAAGTGAGAGAAGTTTGTGCTATTTTTATATGCTCATCCATACCAGTAGAAGGAAGCGATCTTGACCCCTCTCCAAAGCATTGTCCGGGAACTTAAGCCCTCCCTAACTTCAAGGCCTCATATGTTCTTCAACGGATTCGGCTTTGGATCCAATATCTAGATTTGGCCTGACTCCTCAGCTGAGGGAATCCCTAGAGCATAAAACATAAAAATAATTTGGAGAACATTGGAAGTGATGAAAATAAAATATGAAAGACACAAACACTATAAATATTGAAACAAAAAGAATTGGCTTAAGGAATTGGAGTCAAGGGATCATATAAACATTGCAACTTGAATGACCAAGATGACTTGAGGATATTTAAAAGTATTTATAGTCATTTCTTATGCAATGATGGTTAGAAACCTTCAAGGTAAAGTACTAAACACACACTTGAGAGTGAGAGAGAAGAAACAAGCATGTACCTTGTTTCTTTTTATGATAATTTTCCAAGTTTTGATCATGCCTCTTTTGTTCTTCTTCTTTTGACAATTTTCATTGAGATGCATTTTTTCTTTTTCTTTGTTGTCCCATTTTCTTCTTCAACTTAAAGATGACTCTAAACAAGTCCTCTACCAAATTAGTTAAATTATCCTCCAAATTTTGCCTTGATTGATAAAAATGAAAAGTTGTCCAGCTCCAATATTTGCCTCCTTGATAAATGTGCAAAAACTTCTCCAAAATCTGCGCTCCAAGTGAATCAAAATTATTCAAGTGTACATGGAATAACTAGATCCTCTAGTTTAAATGAATCAAGTAGTAAACAAACAAGTTATTTTATTGTGGAGTTTGTTGTTATTTAATTCATAGGTATGCACAACATATCTAGCAATTTTAGAATTTTGGTAAAGTGTCAAAAATGTATAAATATTAGAGGTATAATTTGAATTGAATTTTCACCATATTTGAATCTGAATTCCCTCAAGTTAGTTAACGTAAAATGCATAATAGAGGTATAATTTGAATTAAATTTTCATAATTAAATATTTGAATTGAATTTCGCTAAGCCATTTTGGTAAAAACGTGAGCACAGTTCGACATAAATTTGAATTGAATTTCAAGCTACTTGTCAAAAAAATATTATATCTTGTTCTCAACTCAATGGTTCATGTTGCTTAAGTCATTTTTTTAAAAAACATTTATTGTGATCAAATATGAATGAACTTAATTATAATGGCATTGATTTCCTAAAATTCTACTAGAGATCAAATGTATATTGAATATAAGGAAATGTAAGTTGTAAGAGGTCATAAAAAAGAAAACATGTATGTATATTGAATATTTAAAGCAATTGCATACATATATTATGTGTAAACATGTTTAAACCATAAGCAAACACATGTACATATATGTAAAAGAATTTAATACATATAAACATAACACATATTATAAGCAAAGAGGCAAATGTATGTATATATCATATAAAAAAATATATGTACATATATCATAAAA
Organism: Sequoia sempervirens; assembly: GCA_007258455.2. Classification (NCBI taxonomy): domain Eukaryota; kingdom Viridiplantae; phylum Streptophyta; class Pinopsida; order Cupressales; family Cupressaceae; genus Sequoia; species Sequoia sempervirens. The sequence goes on along the minus strand of VDFB02271358.1, from coordinate 1,260,889,981 downwards.
AAGAAAAATGTAAATTAAAGATCATCTAATGTCTAATAAATACTAAAGATCAAAACAAGCAAATGTATGTATATCATATACAAGTGTAAGAGATCATCAAATATCAAATACTATTTTAAAGATCATCATATATAACTAAATACACATGTGTGATAAAGATCATAAATCTAGAATGCATGGCCTAATAAGAATGTCTACTCCTAGTCTAATGGCCATCTGAATGAGAACGGTCCTGCTCTGATGGATGTGTTGAGCCCTGCAAATAAAATTGTATACAAGATGTGTTAAATACATATAATTTATATTAAATAAATTTTATGAAAGTTATTTTTAAATGAACTTGTATTTTTAAATATCAATCTACAACTTGCATTTATCTATGCATACATAAATATATATTTTATGAAAAATCACATTTCCACTGATAGCAGATTCATCCACAGAGTCACATTGATCATGCACATGATCTCGACCAAGGCTAGAGTGATATGAGGTATGTCCACCTATAACAATATATATACACACATATATATCAACTTAAATGAATATCTAGTTAAAAAGAAATTTAAAAAAATAATGAAAAAGAATTGAAACATGCACATGCACACATACATGCACATCATCCGATATCGACATGACCTAAGTCCTTCCAAACATCTTCGCTTCACCATATGTGGACCAAATGATCATGACGACCAATATCTCAGATCCATCCGACTATCCCATGTCGGTTAGAAATGATGAATGTAGAGGACTATATAGGTGAGATGGAATCGGCAATGATGAACTGGAACAAATCAAAATCTCAGTAAAACCCATAGTCCGTGCAGTTGTCGAATGAATCATAGGTGGATCCTGATGCACACTAGTGTTAGGTTGAGAGTGATGGGATCCTGGAAGTGAACAAGATCCAAGTTTCAAACAATCTCTGACATGCTCTATATCGATCCCATTATCCGATGCAATGTGGGCATATGCCTCCAACAAGTCCCTCACCAAACAATGTAGAGTCATGACATATCTCCTATAAGTGCATCAAGGTTGCAGGAGTAGGGATGCCGGTCATTGTAAAAGGATCCATGGTGGTCCACTGTGCTAAAAATGGTGTGGATCGGGAATGTCTAGATATCAAATACTGACCTACACGATCATCAAATATCCTAGTGGTGGTAGCCGCAATGTCACCTACAATGTCAATTGCTTCCTTTTGGGAAGCAACAACAACCTCATCTGCTATGGGGGCTAGAGCTGGGGTGAGAGCAGGAGACCTATCACCAACCAATACCCTAAACATTGGGGGTGGTATATCTGCTCGACGATAGGTGGGCCTATCAACAATCCTACCATGCCCCTAACCAACATATGGTGGAATTTCCAGGTAGTTAACTTTGAGGCCCAAATGGACCTCAGCATACAACTGCTGAACAAAATACAATGGAATGTGGTCATTGTTTGGGTATATACCATGTGCTACTAGAAATCATGGGTAGATCAATGAGGCCATAGCATAATCAACACATCTAGTGACCTGGTATCCCCTAACCTTACGCACATTTTGATAAAATGGAAAACAAGTGGCTTTATCATTTCTTTGGTGACACTATCTTGTATTTGTTTAAGGGGAACGCCACCATGTACTTCTTCCCGCATGCGGGAAAGAATAACAGTCACTCTGTCTAGGGAATATGCACTAGTCCTCTCAAGTTCATCTTTTAGTTTTTCTAGACTATGCAATATTAACATGCATGGTTCACTATATATCCCTGGGTTTGCACCCTGTGCTAATGAATCTCTTAATTTTTTATCTCATTACTAGTATTTGCAAACAAATATTCTAGCATAGGTGAAACATGATCTACATTTTCCATGTTATATATATATATACAGACACCTAAAAAAAAAAACAAATGAGACTTTGGTAAATAATATATCTAGATAAAAAGAATACAAATCTAAAATAGAACTTGTAATTTAATTCATCTACTCATCAATAATATTTTTATACTATTAACTTGATTTAAAAAGAATTGGAAGACAACTATAATCTATAACATAACATCCTTAAATAAATTTCAAAATGCATCATTAAATGTATATTAACATCATCTGCACTCTAATTAAAAACATTAAAAACAACATGGAACACAAAGAGATGAAATTAAAAAGTTCCAACTAATGATGTTATAATAATCCTCCCCAAGTTGATCCTCTCATCCCAATCATCATACTTAATGTTTTGGTACTTGAATGTGTTGGTACTTGAATCATGTTTTGGTACTTAATGTTATGTTTTTTAAGAGGAAGCATTTTCTCTTTCTATTACCATAACGATTATTCTTGTTTTTGTAACTTGGTATTTCTATTTGTAGATTTTCAACTTTTTATTATGTAAATCATTCTTTGATACCCAAGTAGTCTAAAGGTTTTCTTGAATCTTATTTAGTTTTTAGATTTAAGTGCTTTCTCATTGTCTAATTTCTTAATCAAATCTAAACATTGTTTGATCCTTATTTCCTTCTAATACCAAAATCATCCTCTTTTCCTAACTATAAGAAGTCATAGTTCAATCCCACCATGGTTGTGAATCAAGCTAAAATTGGTATGATTGGGAATATGCATGATACTAAATTTATCATAATGGAGAAGAATCATTTGACCATGAGGCCCTTGTTGAGAAAATGGTAATCAAGATATAGCTTTGATGCACACAACCTTTCTTTGGATCTTGCAAATTTGGCTAGTAATATTAATCCTAGTACAATGATTGATCTCCTTTATATACTATGTTGATTAATAAGCCATGTGGAAAGAAAGTACTTAAAGTTAAATAGGTAAAAGGATAAGCTCAACAATCCCTTTGAGTGATGTGCCATTTTCCCTCCATCCCAAGCTTCTTCTTCATGTATTCCTCCTTATTGTTTTACTCCTATCTATCTTATGCAATTTATTTCTCCTTCCACCAAATCTCCCAAATTTATCCTCTCCTTTTTCCTAGATCTCATCTCATGCTTACTTATTATGATGCACATAGTTCTCTTGTCTCCACATTAGTTCTCATTAGTTTTGTTTACACTTCCCATGTTCCCCTCACTGTGATATTCCTACGCAAGTCTTTGTCACTCCACACTCATTTATTATGTCACGACAAATTTATACACCACCTTCCATTTCTCATCTTGCCACTTTCATTCATGTCCTTAATCCTAGTGTGCCTCTATCTACCCTTGACATTAATGTTTAAAGGCTTGTTGAGATGAAAAGTAATGTTGATTCCTTACCTAATGGAAACAAAAAAAGACATACATATAAAAATCAAACAAAATTCAATTTCTATTAAAAATTTTACATATCCATTTTTTGTTGGATTTTTGGATCCTAGATTTGAGATGCACAATGTTAAAGGAGATCCCATGACACATTCAAGGTTCTTTAGTGCTACATATTTGGATTTTGTGTATGATGATAAGTTATTGGCTAAGTTCTTCCCATGAAATTTAATAGTATTATCTTCCATTTGGGTCTATTTTTTAATATTGAAATTGGCCAATGCAAATATTGGGAATGTTAGATTGAAGTTTATTATTTTAGATTTTTTGACTGTAAACAAGGATCTACAAAGTATATACATTCTTAACATTTGCATGTGCAAGTGAGATGAATGTTAAGAACTAAAGTTGTTAGAGGCTACCACACTTAATTATGGATCTTCTAATGCTTCATCTACATCATCCTACCCTTGTAAATTTGAAAAGAAAAATTATTTCCAAAAGGATAGTAAAAAATAATGGAAATGACCATTGTACAAACTATACATTATAAATGTTTCTAATATAATTATGACTCTAAAGCCTCCAACTTTTCCTTTGTAAAATGTGCTTCAAAATTTACTTAGTGCTTGCATGATTACACTTCCTCCTATTAGGCCATTAGATAAATCTAAAGTTATTCCCAAAAGATATAATGAGAAAGAATTTTGTTATTAAATTGTAGAGTTAATTGTAATTATACTCAACATTTTATGGGATTAAGGAATAATTGATTAAGGATTTGATTGATAAAAAAAAAAAAGGTTGAGGGGGTTAATATTGGGGTCAATCCTTCAATTGTTCCTCCTAATGAAAATTTAAATATTTTACACTAAATAAATCTAATAAAATGGTTTTATATGAGGGTCATGAGATTGAGGTACATATACATGTTGACAAGCTTGAAATCATTGATTCACCTATGTATGTGAGGAATGATAATTTGTTGGTATTAATAAAAATTATAAGGGTACTTATTCTTCTTCTTATGTACTAGTGATTGACTTTTATATAAATTTCTATGGACTAACTAGTATTCAAACTTAGGACATCCCATTTGGTGTTAGGATGCTCTACTATTGAGCTAATGGCTCACATTGTGATGAGTCTTTTTATGGCTTAGGTGTGTATCATTTCTCCAACACACTCCCTTGAGCCACAACATAGGTGTCAAATGCACCTAGCTTGGCTCTAATACCATACAAGAATACCAATTATGAGGACCTCCTATAAAAATATGACATGAAAAACCGTGAACAATATTTAAAAGATAATCCATAGTCTATCTTATTATTTATGCATATTTTCTAGGACCACCTATGCCCAAAACACAAAATAGTTTTTGTAAATACACCAATTAGATCTTATAAAATGCATTACTTAGATCAAATTATATGGTAAATTAAATATAATTAATGATTACTTTTTCTTTTAGTATGAAAGAGGTTAAATTCCAATATATGTTCTAGTGGGCTTGATTGAGTGACAAGGTGGAGTGATTGTTGTAATGAAGAACTTGCTAGGAAAGCTAACCAAGTTAAAATGTACACCTATACATACATCATTGTGGTAATATAGACCTATGTCATAAAACACAATTGAATCCTATTAGTTCCAAAGTATTTTAGCAAAGAAGAGATAGAGGAATTTCCAACATGAGGCATAATTCAATCATAATATAATAAAACCATTAATCCATAGTTCTATGTATAAATGGACTGTTGTAGAGGAAAAGATACACATTTAATTTGCAAGGCATAACTCAACAATATGAAAACATATAGTAGAATATTGTACATTATTCTCAGGATTTTTTCTTATTTGTGAGAAATGCAAACCTTCCATGCTAATTTTCTCTAAAACACACAAATATAGGGGGCAGTGTAATATCCCACCCTTTCCTAAATTTTTCCATAGCTAGTGATATGATAATATCCCAACAACTCTATGAATTTTAAAATTGAATGTTATGGACTATATTAAAATTATTTTGTGGACTAATAAACTAAAGAATATTCTTGATATTTAATTACACGTCTCTTGAGAAAAACAATGATTTAATATCTTATGAGTATTAAATTAGATTATGAGTATAATTTAAAGAATTATAGTCATGATTTTGTAATTGTCATGTAATAGACATAAATATCATTCCTTTTGTTGGTAAAACTACATATTTAGAGTAATATTATGAAGGTTAAATTTAAATGGTTTATCTAGCACTCAAATAATCATTCTAGACTAACATTTGATTTAAAATTTCTTTTACAATGATTATTGATTATATTTAATAAAAAATACTTGATATTCCCACCAAGTTATTAAGGGTGCAAATCAACTATTGACATGGACTAAACTATTGCAAACAAGGTAAATATATATAGTAGGAGTATCAACTAATGGTGAGGCACTTTAAGTCTAATCAAACATACAATATACCAAATAATATTAATGAAATAGTGGAGAAAATAAATAAATATTCAAACCTCATGAACACTAGAATTATATGGAGAAACCCTTTCAAAAAATCCCACTACTAAAGAGATATGAAACTTTTATTAATATTCATAACAAGATTATAACAATCCAATCCACTCAATCTTCTTTAGTCTAATGTTTTGGCTATTTCTACATAACACTATTTAAACCTTATGTCATACATTAAATTATATATAGAGCAAGGGAAACAAGAAATGATCAATTAATTTATGTAATGAGTGGAAAAAAATCATGGTCCACAAGAAAAGAACCCATGCCCCACTATGCATTGGAACATGTACACAAAATATAAACGAACTAATGATATAGGACCTTAAATCCCATAACCTTGATAGTAACCACTCCCAATACTAGTGCTTTATGATGAAGATGTCAACTACAATAAGTCTCATCTATTATGAAAAGATGCTCCACTCTTCCCAATGTAACTCCTAGTACAATAATCATCACGATCTCCTTATTTAATTTTATTATAATAATATCTTGAGCCCATTGCTTACCTTTTCATTTTTTCTCACATATCACACTATAAAATTTTGGAGCTCATTTTCACTTTGCGAGAGTCTCTCGAGGGTTTTAATGGTGTCCAAATTGATATTTTTTAGCTTAATGCATCAAGCTCATTAATATTTTTAATTTTAAGAAAATATTAAAATCAAAGCTCTAGACTTGTAATTTATGCCCTTTAGAAAGAATTTAGAAAAAAGCAACATTAAAGATAAGATTTTAAGTGAATGGAACACTAATCCCAACTTACACCAACCAAGTACAAATGGGTATTTAGCTTCATGGAGATTCATTCATGGTTGGTGATGGTGCATGAGTAGGCTAATAGAGGAAGAAAGACCATATGTTCATTAAGAAGAAATTGGGAGAAAAAATAAGCTAAGTTTAAATTTGTAATGATAAGAGGATCTTGATTGAATTATATATATATAGTTCATATGAGAACCAAGGATAACATACTAGAGTAAATAAGCTTCGATAATAAAGGAATCTTGTAAGTATGGGGAAGAAAAATATATCAAACTAAATGCACTACCAAAAGATAGATCAATTGGGATTTTTTTATAGGAAAGTGTGATATTTAATTGAAATCCTAATGTATTAATGTTGTATCTTCAACAATCTTGGAATGAGTACTTGGATGCCTATGTTGTCAAAAGATATTATTATTTTACTATTAATTCTCCTCATGTTGAAATTTCCATGAACTAGTTAGGATGCAAATCTCCACCACTAAGCTACCCACCCACTTTATGACAAGTCAATTTACGATTTAGGTATGCTAATTTTTTTGACACCTTTTTCACATTGTGAGATATTACCAAATAATTATAATGGTCATTTGGTTTTGTGTGGATCATGAACCATGTAAGGGTGTGTTTATTGATCTTACTCACCAATAAAATGTATGCATTGAATAATTTTTGTTTTATCATCATTTTATCAACAAGCATATATGCATATTTGAGGGTTTATTTAAAATTGACTAATGATATGTTGATTGAAACTATAGGATACATTATTTTACCTTAATTTTTTGGTCTAAAAGATGAGGGAAGTTCTTATTCTATTTCATATTCTTTCTTCTTTAGATGTATCTCATATTTTACTTGGGTGTCCATGGATAAAGCAATATCAAGCAACATCATCTATGTCATGCCATCAAGGTATCAAACATGTTTGAACACAAGTAAAGAGGTTACAATTGCAAGAGATCCGTATATGCCTTTATTTTAGATTAAGTCATTTAACCTTAAATAATTTTAAGAACATACATAAGGATCCTCTATATAAGTGCAAGGATTCTTTGCCTAATTTTTAAAAATTTCAAAAGGAATAACAATGGTGGGAAAATCAAGACACGATGCAACAATTTAGAATTCCTAAAGGGTTTACAATTATTAGAGCCAAAGTAGGTTATATGTAGGTTTTATATTATAAAATGATTCAAGAATCTATAAGGCCAAAAGAACCATAAGTATTGCAAACTTTAGTTTAGAAGCATAAGGGATTGGATATTTTCATTCCTAAACATGGTTTTCATAAAAAAAATTACTCATGTAGCAAGCACACTATAGAATTCACAAAGAAGGTTAGGGTTTTTAGCTTCATTTGTTATATGGAGATATTTTATTGTAATGTAATGTACATAATCAATGACATGATTCTTGATTTTTTATAAGATTTAATATTATGACACCTTAACAAACCAAGATATGACTTTCATGGTTCACTCCTACATGTATGAAATTTGCATTTTCATCTACAAGTTTGACCCTAAATTTGTAGTTTTAAAATTATTTTGTGACCTTGACCCCTACACTTCTAGTCTTTAGGAATTTATTTATCTCCATTTTTTAGACTATGTTGAGAGCCATTATAATGTTTTTTTGCACTAACTTTGGGAGGAAACTCATTTTTCCTTATTCAAACCCTTGGATTATGCAAAACGGGGAAGCAAAATACTATATTGAAAATGCTTTAAAAACTTTCAAACAAGTGCAATTTGAATTCAACAAATTTAAAAAAAATTGCATATAGGGTTTCGAAATTAAACAAATACATGCATTTTGAACTCTAAAAAAATCGAATTTTAAATACCTCTTGCTCAATAGTGGTCAATATGCGAATTGGAATGATGAACTTTGAAGAGAGGAACCGAAATTTGCTTTCGCCGGTGAGAGAAAATTTGTTGGGTCGCCGTCACGGATTCTGTTCGCCGTGCGCACCAGGGAGACAGTGACTGGTAAAAAACACAGTAAAAGTGTGAAAATGAAATCTTTTTTTTGTTTTAGTCATATTGAAGGGGTTCGGTCAAACCCAGGTTCGGTCGAACCATAGGGTTTAGCCGAACCCATTTGATTTGAGGAATGGGAAAATGCCGAATTTTCCTTCCTCTTAGAAAGTGTAAACCACTATTCTAAGTTGACCCTGTGACATACCTTCTTTTGTTACTTATTTAATTCATTTTTAATGAATACTGAATTATGTTGAATGTAATCATGTGACATGTATATGAATTGAATGGATAATGTATTTAAAATATCCACTTGAATTAGTTTTATAAATTTATTTAAGTTGAGGAATTAAGTAGACTGAATTAATTTTCTGTAGATATGTGTGTAAAGAATATTCTCTTTGTTTAGTAGAACAACACCTAAGTAGACTAGAGCACCTCAAGGTAGATGCTACTAGAGGGTAGATAGTTGCTAAGAAATAAACTTGTGATGTTTAAAGTTACTGTGCGAACCCTTTTCTGAGTACCTGCAAAACAACATGAATAAACAAGTTAGACAAGGAATTACAAGCTAAAAGAAGGATTCCCCATGAAATCCATTTACAAATCAAACTAGGAATGAAAATATTGAAGAACACAAAGCAAATGACAAAAACAAGATAAAATCCTAATTAAATGTGCAAACTCTTAATCCCATGGCGGAATTGGTGCCAATTTGATTTGAAAATTGGCCCTTTCCCAATCCCTAAGATGCAAGCTTTGTTGATTGATGATGAAGAGTGATCCACTTTGATGAAAGATGAGAACTCCAAGCCAAATCTGCAAAAAGACTAGCTAAGAATTCGAATGATGGATGGAAATGGCTAAGTATTTTAGCATGGTAACTTTTCTTGGATTGTGGATGATAAAATTTGCTAATGATTTGAGCATAGTAAGTCTACTCAAATTGTGGATGATAAAATGAGGAGAGGAACTCTTCATTTATAGGATTTCAAGATGGATGAATGCCCAAATTTGAGCAATGTGGGACTAACATTCATCCAATGATATGGTGCCACTTGTCAAGTTATGAATGGATGATGGTTGTGCAAGATTTGGGGTTTGTGCCAATAAATGCCAATATTTGAAATTCAAATTTGTTGAAATGACATGTAAGAGGGAAGGGAAAATGCAATAAATGCCACTTGGCTCAAGGAAAGGACATGTAAGAGGTTTTAAATGCCTTGTTGGATGTACATGTTGACTTGGAATTTTTGAATTCAAATTGAAAGAATATTCCAAAAAGATGCCTTGTGAGGAAAATAGGGATTTAATAAATGAATTAAATCTATTTTCATGTGCAACTTGCATTATCTAGAGGATGTGACATGAGATTAGATTAAATTAATCAAGGGTTAATTAATTCAATAGGAGATTAGATGATGTGACTTATTAAGTTAAATTTATGGATTTATTTAAATCAGATAAGAGAAGAATATGATAAAAGGCTAATTAAATACAGATTTTGATTTATTTAATTAAAAGGGATGGTGTTAGATTAAATCAAATAAGGTTTTAATTTATTTAATTTAATGGATAGACTTTGGAGATTTAATCAAATAAATTGATTATTTAATTAAATAGGGATAATTAGATCAGATGGATTGATTTAATTAACAGGAGAAAGTGACTTAATTAGACAAAATTATTTATTTAATTAAGAGACAAATATTGATGAATTTAATCAGATAGGGGAATTTGATTAAATGGTTAGAGTGAAGAATGATTCAGGAAGAAACGAAGTTAGTAAGTCAGGATCGAATGCACGATGTCAATCAGTATATTTTTAGTGTCTATAGTTACCTTCCAGGATGGGTGCCGAAATGGAGTACAGAGGGTATAGGTTTGCTTTATCCAAAACCTATCTTTTTTTGTTGCAACTAAATTTTATGCTTGTACAAGTAGATAGACCATTATGTATGTATGGACTTATATGTGATGACTCTCTCTACCATTCCTAGCATAGATCTTGCATTTTATGATCATACAAAATAGAGATGCATGTTGATGTTTGGGCATGCACCAAATTCCACCTTGCAAATTGTTCTCTTGCTAAAATTTTTGTGCAAGGTTGGACATTCTTCAAGTAAGAATAATTATGGGGAATCGTAAGCTTTGTGGTTGGGCAGTAAAGCACCTCAGCCAAATTCTCGTCCACCAAAGGAGGCAAGCGTAGAAAGGAAACCTTGGATTTTTTCAAGTTATCAAAGGTTAATGATGTAAGCTTAATGTAATTTGTATTCATATTAACTTGGTGGCCCAGTGAGCCAAGTCAACTTGGATATTGTAATTGACATTTAGAAATGAATATGTATATATATAACTCATATTTTAATTAGATATATGTTGCTATGATTGAAAATAGTTGCTTAAGTTATGTCTTTTTAAAATTAATATTCATAATGTCATTTTCAATAAATATTTAAGTAGTAATTAGAATGGGTTATTACAAATGGCTTTTGAATAATGAACATCTAACTTAATTAATCAAAGGATGCAAAAATTTCTTTTACAATAGAAGTTGTAGTCAACTAATTAAAGTTCTTTGTAGTCTATTTTTCCCTCATCAAGTGCATTGAGGTATTCTCCAACTCTAAGAGTGTTTGTTGCTCTCTTGGCGGACCTTCAAATTTGCTACCAATAAATAATGAAAAGGGAATGTGAAAGATGTTGAAGTGATCAACCCAAGATATTCAATCTGCAACACCAAAGAACCTCCACAAGAGATAGAGAGAAGAAACAATGGAAGATGCTATTCCACCAAACAAGGATTACAATATGATACAATGATCGATGCAATACAATACAATACAATGCTATGAAAAATATGCTAGAGATGACTTTCTTATAAAGGTAAAAATGAGAGATAGGATAAGACAAGATGATGACAAGTGTCTTAATCCTATCACATGAGACAAATAACTCATAACTACCTAGGAAAGTGTAAAGTCTAGATAAGAAAACTAAGACTTCTAGAAGATACAACTAATATCCTAAGTAAACTTAACATGTGAATTAAGTCCCCTAAGTCCCTAGTAAGGGAATAAACTAGGTACAAGATTTATTCACACCAACACCCCCCCTCAAGTGCAACTTAGGGAGGAACAAACCAATGCAAACATGCAAAAGATGGGTCTCGACAACTAGGGCTGATGAGGTACCCATGTACAAAACAAAAAACTCTCATAAGCGAAGAAAAGGAGAAAAACCCTATGGGAGAAAACTCCTCTCCAAAAGAGAGAAAAAGCTACAAAGAAAGCTAAAAACTAATGAAGGAAGGAGGACTCCTCAAGACACCCCAAGGAAAACTTCCTTCACCCCAAGCATCAATCACAATTGAAGATAACGAAGCGATGCCAAAGGTTTAATGAAGATGTCTGCAACCTGCTGATCTGCAGGAAAATACTCCAAGTTGAGAACACCATCCTGGATGAGCTGCCTGATGAAGTGCATGTGGATCTCAATATGCTTAGTTTGTTGATGCTCCACTAGGTTGTGAGAGATATGAATGGCATTCTAATTATCACACCAAAGAGTAGTGGGTTGAGTGAAAGGGAATCCAAACTCAATGATCAACTAACGAAGCCACAAAACCTCCTGACTAGCCAAAACTGCACCTCGATACTCAACCTATGTCGATGATAATGCAATAGCAGTCTACTTCTTGCATGACCATGCAATCAGACCAAAACCAAGGCAAAAGACAAAGCTAGAAGTAGACTTCCTATCATTGACATCACCATCCCAATCTGAGTCAATGAAGCCCACTATCTAAGATGCACCTGAAGTGTACTGAATGTCAAAATGAGTAGTGCCCTAAATGTATCTCAAGATATGTTTTGCAGCCTTCCAATGAATCTCATGAGGCTCCTGTGAGAAGCGAGAGACAAGTCCAACCGCAAAGGAAATATTAGGATGACTATGTGTCAAGTACAAAAGACTACCAACCAACTACCGATACAAAGTAGGATCAACTATAGGTGTAGTGCAACTAGTATATAGTACAACACCTAACTGGAATGGAGTAGCGGCAAGCTTGCAATCAGCCATGCCAAATCTCTGAAGTAAATCAAGAGCATACTTCTGCTAGAAAATGAAGATCCCCTCAAAAGTTTGATGAACCTAAAGACAAAGGAAGTAATGCAAAAGACCAAGGTCATTCATATCAAATCACTCCATCAATGCTCACTATGTACTCTGAATCATGGAAGTACAACTCCTTGTGAGAATCAAATCATCCATGTAGAGCACAAGTATGAGTAGATCCTCTCCATGTCTTTGAGTATAAACTGTGGGATAAGAATGGCAACGAGTGTAGCCAGAAGCAAGCAAGAAAATGTCCATCTTCTCATACCAAGCCCGAGGGGCTTGTTTGAGACCATACAATGAACGTTGAAGCCTGCAAACAAGTGAAGAGTCCTGCACAAAACCTAGTGGTTGCTCCATATAGATCTCCTCATGAAGATCCCCATGCAAGAAAGCACTCTTCACATCCATCTGATATACTAACCATCCCGGAGATGCAACTATAGCAAGGACAAGGTGAATAGAATCCATCTTGGCAACAAGAGCAAAGGTCTCAGAATAGTCAATTCCTTCAACCCGATAAAATCCCTTTGCAACAAGACTAGCCTTGTACTTGTCAATGGAACCATCTGCTGCATACTTGGTACAATACACCCACTTGCACCGAACCAAATTTCTTCCCTTAGGAAGAGGCACAAGATCCCAATTATGATTCTTCATCAAAGAAGAATACTCATCAACCATAGCACTATCCCACTCTGGAATACCTAAAGCATCTGAAAACTTCTGAGGATCATTTGAAACTGCATGACTCAAAAGACTAATTTTGGAAGTCTAAGAACAAGTGCGGTGAGTGTCTGTGGGATCACCAACAAGAGCACTAGCCTCCTCAAGAGTAACTCAATCCCATCGTGGCCTAGTGGTTGACTGAGGAGGAGGTGCATCAAGACCATCATCAAAATCTTCCTCAAGTAGCAAAGCATCATCAACTAAAGAAGACTGAGTAGGTTGTGATGAAGAAGAAGCTGAAGGAGGATCTAACTGGGTGAAGGTCTCAGCAAACTGAACATCACATCATAAATGAACCTCTCGTGTGTCAGGATCAAACAATCTATATTCCTTCACATCCTCACAATAGCCAACAAAAATGTACCACTGACTCTTCTTCTCTATGGATTTACATTGACCATTCAGAATGAATTCCCAAGCCTAACAACCAAATAATCTAAAGAAGGATACATTAGGCTTGCGATGAGACCAAGCCTCCTTAGGGGTCATATTTTGCACTGCCTTGTGTGGCATATAGTTTTGAATATAGTTGGCACAATTGACAGCTTCGGCCCAAAATGTTGATGCCATGGACCTAGACTCAATCATACAATTGGCCATTTCCCTGAGAGTCCTATTCTTTCTCTCTGCCACACCATTCTGTTGAGGAGTGTAAGGTACTGTATGTTGATGAAGAATACCATGCTCATTGCAAAAATCCTGAAATGCTTGATTGACATACTCCCCCCCATTATCTATGTGTATCTATCGAAGAGAAAAACCTGACTACTTCTCCACAAATTTTTTGAAGGTCTTGAATTTTGTGAGGACTTCACTCTTGAGCTTTAGAAAATAGACCCATGTCCGGCGGGAAAAATCATCAATGAATGTGAGCACATACTTAGCCCCTAAAAAAGGAGTTGGGAATGACATGAGATCACTATGGACCAACTCAAGGGGTGTGGTTGCACGAGTAGCTTGACCCTTAGGAAAAGGATTTTGATGTTGCTTGCCAAGAACACAACCTTGACAAACACCATTTGTGCAAGTGATCTTTGGAAGACCAACCACTAAGTTATGTTCTTGCATTTGTTGAAGATATCTATAGTTCAAGTGACCAAATCTCTCATGCAAAAGCTTGCTCATTGAATCAGCATGAGAAACAAAACATGAACCCGATGAAGACTCAAATCCATCAAATCGATACAAATGGTTCTCATGATCAACTATCCTTGTAGAACCAACCTTCTCAGGATCCTGACTCTATCTAATAGTCACATTCTGTGGAGTAAACTCAACTGTCTTCCCATCTCCAGAATGAAAAATCTGATATATGGAAAGTAGATTCGCTGAAATATCAGGAACAAGAAGAACATCCTCAATGCACCCATCTAGCATTTGAACAGAGCCTGTCCCCAAAACTAGAATCTGTGAAGAGTTCCCAACTGCAATTTGAGAAGTAGAAGTATGAACAATGGAATCAAGATCACGTGAATTGGTCATGTGATCTAAAGCACCTAAATCAAGAATCCAACTTTCTGAAGATGAATGAATGGCCTGTGCTATAAGAGCTTGAACTTTTCCCATGGAAGAAGGATGGCACTAAAATGTTGTGCTTCTTCATAGCTTCCTCCAAGGCCTCTAATCTCTTAAAACAATGAGTTGCATCATGCCCAGTTTTTCCACAAAATGAACAAGGTTCTCCTTTCTTTTTCTTGGACTTGGAAGAAGAATCTCTAGAGGTAGAAGAAGAAGTAGATGGAGTGGACTTCTGATTGTTCTTCGGCTTCGGTTTGGAGGGATTCTCACTACCTGAATATGATTATGCTTTGGTCTTCTTCTTATTCTTTCCTTTACCCTTGGATGATTGAGCCATTAGAGCATGATTCTTAGAATTAGGTAAGGCATCCAACTGAATCAACTTGGCCTCCTCCCTAGTAAGACACTCACAAAACAACTCAAATGTAGGCATTTTGTAATATTTCCCCATTGCATCCATAGTTGAATAGAAAGTAGAAGAAAATACTTGATAAGGGCCCTTTAACTTAGATAGAATCAAGAAGATACATTCATCACTAGATTTATCTTGCCCACATCCTTTCAACTGTGACAAAATCAACTTGAATTGTGCAAGGAAAGCTTGAATTTAAGGAAATGCATCTAGAGAGAGTGATTGTAGATCTGCTTGAAGTTGCAAGACTCGGAACTGATTTGATTTTCCATACAATTCTTCAAGTTTATCCCAAACATTCTTAGGTGTTTTACACTCCAAAATATGAAACAACAAATTATCATATACATGTAAGCCAATGAGCCCTTTTGTTTCATCCATTTTACATCTATGGAAAAAAAATTCATAATCCCTTGTGAATTCAAGTTTTTTTGCATCTAACATTGGCTATAGACCCTTAGATTGTAACAATTGAGCATTTTTAGCTTCCATGTATAATAATTGTGTGGAGTGAGTGGTTCAATTTGCCTTAGATCTGCCATGAACACCAAACAAAAGAAGACAATGTGGAACTTAAATTGTTCCTTTCACCCCCCTGGAATGTATTAAAACTAATTTTGCAGCCCCCCAACAAATTACAATGAACAAATTTTGCAATTTTTACAAGCGACAAGCTCAAATTAGTCATTTATAACACACGGTGATTTTTACAATTTTCAGAAAAAAATCTTGCCAAAACTGAAAATAGAGGTTACAAATAGATTCCTTGCAATTTTCTGAGCAATTTCAAAAAAAAAAATCCAAATTTGGACTTCATTTGCAAAAGTTATGCCAAGAACAAGCAATAAATGCACTTGTACCTTCAAGCTGAAAAAATTGGTAGAAAATGTCAAAATCTAGAAAAATCACCTGCACCACTGTGAATTTTGTCGAACCAGCTTTCCGATGATATCTCGTTTGCGAAAATTTGACTCCGTAGTGAAAAGTTATGCAAAATTGAAAAAAAGGCCTGCTTTAGGCACTTTGAAGGCTAACTGGGAGCAAAAAATAAGCCCCTGGTGAGCTAGCCCTCGGTCCTCCACATGACCGCTTCCTATTAGTTGGAAAAATTTGGCGGTTTTCTCTAACCACGGGCGGTTTTAGCTCTTTGGTCACATGTGAGAGCTAACACTGGCGACTAGCAGCTATTTGGCGGTCTATGTTTGCACCGCCCACCTGGCGGTTTGAAGACCCACCCACCATTGGCGGTTTCTGCAGGCACCGACGGTTAAGAGGGACAGGGTGGTTTATTAACCGACAGTTAAGAGGGACAGGGCGGTTTATTAACCAGCGGTGTTGGAGGCCGCTAGTGACTCTTAAGCCACTGGCGGGTAATACAAACCCTGCGGACTATTAACAGTTCCCAGACTTTTATTGAAGTTTGCGGCTAAAAATAAAAGACAAGAACATTTGTGAAGGTTTGCAATCAGCGCTTTTAAAGCGCTTAAAAATATATTTTTTTGATTTTTTTTAAAACAAATAAAATACCACCAAACAAAATAGATATGCAGGATTTTTTTTGAAATTTTTTAATGATGACTACGTACCTTCGACTTGGACGGTCGTACGGCCCTTTGGGTAAATTTTTTTTGCCCCATAAACAAATTTTGCCGAATATAGGCAAATTATTTATCAAAAAACTTAGAAACGGCCACCCGGACACAATGGAAGGCTTTTTTTTTTGCCCAAAATGCTCCTGTAAAAAGTTGTTCACCAGATTTGAGCTCCAAACCCTTCTTTGCCAAAGTTGCAAATGGTGACGAAATTGAGTGAAACAAAAGCCAAATATGACTTTTTCTAGCCTCCTGGACACAATGGGACAACCTAAAATACTTCCACTATAGCCAAAAGTGCTGCAATCACCAGATCTCACCAAAATGCATACATGCAATATAGGATACAAGAAACTCAAATCAGAATAAAACTTGATGGAAACTCTCTAATAAGAAAATGGAAGGGGCTTGCCAGATTCAAAGCTCTGATACCATGTTGAAATGATCAACCCAAGATCTTCAATTTGCAACACCAAAGAACCTCCACAAGAGATAGAGAGAAGCAACAATGGAATATGCTATTCCACCAAACAAGGATTGCAATATGATAGAATGATCAATGCAATACAATACAATAAAATGCTATGCAAAATATGCTAGAGATGCCTTGCTTATAAAGGCAATGATGAGAGATAGGATAAGACAAGATGATGACAAGTGTCTTAATCCTGTCACATGAGACAACTAACTCATAACTACCTAGGAAAGTGTAAAGTCTAGATAAGACAACTAAGACTTCTAGAAGATACAACTAATATCCTAAGTAAACTTAACATGTGAATTAAGTCCCCTAAGTCCCTAGTAAAGGAATAAACTAGGTACAAGAATTATTCACACCAACAAAAGATGCCCTTTCTTAGATCCTCAGGGGATTCTTCATTAACATTCTCAATTAATTTATCAGACAACCTTATCACATCCTTCATTTGGGTCTCAACTTCATTTGCAAGATTCTCTAAATCCTCCTAACTATTAGAGGGCTTATCCTCCAACCATTAAACCTCTACCACTAGATAAAGCTTAATCCTCACATTTATGATCACTCTAAACCTCTCCTTCCCTTTACATATCAAGGAGAACTAGCCATCTAAAAGCCTCTCATGCTTAACAACCTCCCCAACATAACCCACTTCAACCACATCATAGAATTGGTTTGTGTAGATTATTGCAACCCTAAGGTTTGTTTGAAGGGGAGTGTACATCATCATTTTATACCTCTATTTAGATATCTATTTAGATAGATTTATACCAAAGAAAAACACCAATTGTAGTGGGGAAACTAGTAACTCGACAAGTCCATTAGATTCTACATGCTCTATACAAAGCTTATGTGAAGACAAGAACTTGGTCCTATTGATGCCTAATCTTTCACCCTTTTTAGAAATGCTCATGATATGGGTATTGCTCAAAAAATTGACCCTTAACATCTCATTAGTTAATGATAAAATAATAATAGGCTTTTGTTTCTTGAATGTGACCATACATTCAAGGGATGTGCAATTTGTCCCAAAGTCATAATAATTTTGAAACATTACTAAACTAAGCCATGTAGCTTTTTAAAAAGATTATGCAGGCTTACTAACATACTTAATGATAGATTCTAATGCATAAAAAGTGCTTGGAATTCATAAAGAAATATAATAAAATATGAATAAAATAATTTCTCAATGGAATAAAATATAGATGGGAATCAAAGACAAAATGCACCTGAAGCCTTTTTTTTTCTAAAGTCGTCATCCAATGCATTGTTGATTAATGGTACTTTCTAAACCAAGCAAGCTATCACATCTAGACAAGGGTCAAACTACTAAAATAAAAAGAAACAAAATTCTCTATACAATACATTGAGCTCTACTTTACAGGTATGATAGAGCACAGAGGATGACTACCATAGCACAAATTAGATACAAATAAATGGAACCCAAGCTAGGGGAGAGGACCTAGTAGTTGTGGACCCTAACTTCACGCTTCTAATTATCCTACATGGAAATTTCAAATCACTCCCAATTTTTTTCAACAACTTACTTGGCAAGTCCCTTGCTTATAACTAAGGTTTTAGGGCCACATCATCAAATATGATGCCACATCAACATGCTTTTTGTCAAGGTGTCTAAACACAAAAAAAAAGTGAGACCAATAATTGTGCATTCACAACATGTTTTATTAAGCGCTAATGTGGAACCACATGATTGGCTATTTTTTAGGTCAAAGGAATACATTTTGTTTAATTATGGGTAGTCATCATCAACACTAACAACTTTAAAGTCACAACTATTGGTCCAATATTGATTAAAATATTGGCCATTATATAAAAAACTACTATCACAACTATTGAAACATGCTCAGGTACTGGGTCCTCTCCCCTATTCCACAATTTTCTTTGCTTTCTTAGATTAGATGATAATAAAACCATAATAGGGTTTTTAGCCAATTATTTATGGTTGAGTTTTTTTTTGCTGCTTGATTTCTATGACTTTTCTATGGTAATTTCAATGCATGTAGTTGGAAAAAAGTGGGACTCATGCTTAGTCTATACTTGGGTAGAAATTGCCTTGACATGTAATGCACACTACAATTATTGCACAACATCTTGGGGCCCGGTGGACCCTGTGCCACTATGATGTATTTTGCACTAAAATAATGGCTACACCATTGGTTAACAAGTAACCCATCCCCATGAGACCTCAAGCACACCACCTTTATCATTTTAGGCACCAAAATTAGTGGTGGCCTAGAGCACACTAATGCTTCCACCTCCACCCAGGCAAGGAATGCATCCACAACATGGTGGATTATGAAGAAAACAAAGAAATATTAGGTTACAACTGATGTTTACTCTATACCCACCCTAGCAACCATGTCTTGATGACCTCAATGAGACTAGTTTCCTAAATAAGGAATTCAATCGATCTAACAAAATCAAATCATTAAAAAATTCAAATCCACAAGTTCTTGTAACTTTCACATTTGGAAATATGCTTACAGAATAAAAATCAAGTTTGAATAAAAATATTGTATTGATGGATTATACTTGTTTCTAAACGGAAGGAGTGTTGATGCCTGTATCTAGTATTTGGGGTAGTTAAAACTTGTTTTCTAGTGTGAGATCATTTTCTCTTAGTATAAAAATGAATTTTATTTCCTAATTTTTTTGACAAACTAAAAATTGTTTAACAATGACTTGGAAATTGTTTAACAATGACTTGGAAATTGTTTAGTCGTGTAAGATAACTTCTAGTTAGAATTTTCCATAATATAGCCTATCAGTTAAACAAAAATATCAATATATACTTTCAAATTCTCATCCTAAAACATACTCCCCACCTTCTAAAAGGTGATGTGTTAAGTCTTTGAATCTCATTTAAAAAATATTATGAAAAAATATAACATATTACAAGCTAGACTCAAAAAAGTGTGTCTCGCTTGTGAGACATTAGAAATTTGTATAGATGAGGAAGATAAGTTTAGCAAACACTTTTGTTCAATTTTTTTTCTCAAATGGAGGCACCTTCATTCAAAGGTGACTTGAAAATAATTTTCCAATGAAAGTGTTTTTTAAATTTTTTTAAACAGTATTAGGTGAATAATAGTATTTATTTTTTTATTTTTTTAAAGTTTGCTAAAGAACCTTCATTAGATATCTTCATTAATGAAGGTCTTTGGATTGACCTTTGCACCTTGGTTATTAGAATTTCTCAACATTTTTTTGTTTCAAATGTTAGGTTGGACCAACAAATAGAATCACCATGATTATATAATTTTCAAGATCATAGCATTTAGAGTAAGCTTTTCAAAAAGTATAATTTCAAATATATTTAATTATTATATTTATTTTCTATTTTTTGGTGAACATAGCTTTTACATAGGTTTTATATATATTAATATTTGCACGTGACGTATTAATGTCCTTGTTTGAATTCAAAATGACAGTGGGGGTAAATAAATATTTATTTATTTATTTTAGAGGAAAATTTTAATTTAAATAAATTATTTTTAATTTACTTAAAAGAGGAGTGTTAGCTAATTAAATAATTTTTAAAAATTATTTAATTATAAAGGACCAAAGATAAATTTGAAGTGTGATTTATGTTGGAGGGAAAATGATAAATGGTGAATTAATTAAATAATTAAAAATTATTTAATTATCATAGATAGAGAGGGGGAATATTAGCTTAACTAAATAATTATAAATTATTTAATTAATTAGATAAAAGAAATGATGAGACAATAATAACATGACAATATTAAAATGCATTAGTCATTTTTAAGTGTCTATATTTTGCCCCTCTTTTAGAAGATGCATTTTATAACATTGTTTCAAAGAAAAAAGATTGATAAGAATTTATTTTTAGTGGTGTGTCTTAGTAGACCTCAATGAATAGAGGGATAGAGGTATGATGCCCCTTTGAAAGATCAGCTAGAGAAAAAAAATTGGTCAGGCTCATGACAAGATGGATTAACTTGGTCTATGATAATGATGATGATATTATTATGATACATATGTATGTGATGGATATTTATGATGATTTAATGTGATTGTGATGGATGATTATGATGCACATGTTAGGATTATGATACTATGATGGATACTAACATTTGTGAATGCAAGATATGTAGTGAAATCAATCTCTACCAAGGATCAAATATCAAAATGAAAACCTATAAATGGGAGATGCAATGAAGAACATTATGCAAAATGGATGAAAAATAAAGGACACTTTGTTACTTTGAAGAGGAACCCTAGCAAGTGGATATCATGCACCAAGGTATAAAACCGAGATTACCTTTTGTATTTTTTATCCTCTTGTGTGGACCTTGACACATCACACAATCATGACATACAAATAAAATGGCCATGTTTTATTCCAAGCTTCCCTAAGCTCATTAAAATATAGGATTTCATTGAGAAAATGGGAGACAAAAGATAAAATAAAAAAAACAAATGAAAAAAAAATTATAAAAAGAAATCAACATCCAACATATCTCTTGCCAAAATATAAGCCTATTTTTTATAGATAGGACCCATTGTAGGAAGGATATATTTGTTAAGGCCTTAGTCTGTTTTGATAGTGCCTATCATAGGAAAGATAATTCCATTAAGACATTATTTTTTTTGTAATGATAACGAAAGATAGGCAACAAGCTATGCTAGACAAAGATTTAGTTCAACAGTTGAGAATTTTCTTGCTCGCGATTTTCATGAAAGTGTAATGCTTTTTTAATGTATAAATATATATGTTTCATTGTTAAGTGAAGGTATTGTATGTATAAATTTTCTTCTTAAGATAAACGTAAGAAATCAATCAAAAACCTCTATCAAGGGAAAGGTTCCCCCGATTAGGTATAGGATCACTTATTATGATATAGAAAAGTGGGTAGGATAGGTAGCTAGGTGGATAAGTGAAAAATAGGAGAAGGAATATCCAAAGATTATGTTGTAAAGGAACAAGTTACCCTTACTAGAGGTAAAGATATACATATTGTTTACTTGAACCAAACTTATGATTATTAAGCAAAAATATCAAGATGCAAATATGTTTACTTGAACTAGCCTCGTGAGTTTCAAGAAAGCGGATCTAGATAGAGATATGCTTTTGATAAGATAGATCTATGTTTACTTGAACTAGCCTTGTGAGTTTCAAGCAAGAGGAAGTAAGGTTTTTGAGGTGTAGGGATGGTGCATAAATAGTATGGATTATAGATCTATGTTTACTTGAACTAGGACTATGAGTCCAAGCAAAGAAAGTGAATTATAGATAGAAAATTGTAAAGATTTTTTGAGGTGTAGGGATGGTGCATAAATAATATGGATTATGGAGGAAGTAAGGTTTTGTATATCTCAAAACATACATGAATAATTTTTTCCCCTAGTTTTATCAAGATTAAAGATGAAAGGGTATGGGGATGAGTTGGATAGGGTAAGGGATATAAGATGAAGGATAGGGATAGGATAATAAAGATAAAAGGAAATAAGAAATGATATATTTGGATAGGTTTAAGGATATGTGATGGAATGGATGGATTAGGGATAGATGGGGATTTTGGATGAGCTTGTTTGGATGCCAATTTAGTTAGTACTTCAATATGCATTGTTTGGATATGGATAGTGGGGTCTTGTGGAGGATTAGGATCATGACATAAAAGGATATTTTGATCTTGATGTGGGAGGGGATCACTACATGGAGTGAAAGGTATGGGATCATGAAATGGGAGAGGATCATTGGAGGGGATGGAAGGTATGCTTTGATCTTGATTTGGAAGGGAACTGGAAGATGGAAGGGATGCTTTGATTTTTATTTGGAGAGGAATCATAAGATGGTACGTGGAAGTAAAAATTATACCTTGCTCTTCGCAATGTGATGTTGTTGATGTTGATTTAGTGGAATGAAATTTTGGTGGGATTGGCCTGGAGGAATGTAATATTTTTGAGGTTGTCTTGGTGTGATGAAATGTTGTTGAGGTTGTCTTGGAGAAATGAAATGTTGTTGAGGTTGACTAGGAGGGATGCGATTTTGTTGAGGTCGGCTTGGTGGAATGGGTATATTTTGTATGTTTTAGGTACCCATGTTTAGATTCAATTGTGTAAAGGTAGGTGATGGTTCTAGTGTAAATTTATCATGATGTATCTCTTGATATGATTTAAATTGAGCTTGTAATGTCATAAAATTGCACCCCTTGCAATTTCACATACATTTTTGTATCCTCTTTATTGTCCACTCCCTTAGTATTTGTGTAGGCTCATTTTAGCCCCTGCATCAGCCTTTTTCCCCTCTCAAGATGCTCAAGAATCCTTTTCAACAACTACTCTCATGCATCAGCTTTATGTCAAACTTTATACTTTTCTTGTTCTAGTCATTTTGTAGCATGATGTGTGTAGACACTAGCGCATCGTGCAGACGTCTGTGCACCACACTAGTGTCCTGTGACATTTTGGAATTCAAATAATCATTTATGAGCATGTTTTCCACTTGTCACTTACCTTTTTCAGTGGTAAAAGCCCGAGACACCTTGTAACGACTCAAGAAGCTTCTTTTCCCTCATCTTCTCTCCTTAAAAGCTATCTTTTCAATATATTTTGGCCTTGTCTTATCTCTTGAATATTCTTATCCTCTCCACAACATTCTTTTTCTCTTGTTCTTGAAAAACTCTCCACAGCTTGCTACATCAACACTCTCAAGCTCTTACAACACTCTTTGCAACACTCTTGGCTCTTGCAACTATCTTTGGCTCCCTTAAGTTTTGCAACTAATATATCTCTTATCTTGTGTTTGCGAGCATCCTACGATTTCATGCATCCCCTATCAATTTCATCCTTATCTCGTGATACGGGTTCTCCTCCTTGAGCGGGGATTGTTTTGATCACTTCATATTTGCTTAGTTTATTCACTTGCTTTATCTATCTGGTTGTCCATGGAGGTGGGAACACCAAAATGGGGGTTTGGCTTAGGTAAACCCTTATACAACCCCAAAATTCTCTCTTGATCTTACATATGCAACTATTAAAGATATTCATGTGTTGGAGGCTTCATTACTTGGGTTGTTGTGAGAAGATTTCTTTCTCTATCCTCTTTAGTTCTATCATTTACTTTACTTTATTCTAGTTTTGATATTTTTTGTTACTTTCCCACATTCAAAGAGTTCTCAGTAATTATATTGTTAGTAGTCATATTGTTGCTTCCTGTGATATTCTCGGTTTCTGGTCCATACGAGACACCAATACGCTTCTGGGATTTAAGCACAACGTTTTGTTGTATGTATTTCACACTGTCATCCTGGACCGAAAAATTTCCAGTCTATCCAAAAAACCTTTGTGATCTACTCATTGTGATTCTCAAACTCTTGCTTTGTTCCTTGAGGTAGTTTAGGGCAGTTAACCCCTTGGGATTCTCTTGAGAATAAAGAGACTCATGAGTAGTGAATCCCCCTTCTTTATAGAAATTTTAATGTTATAGGTGGAGGTTGTGATGCATATGTGAAGGTGGCAGATACCTTTTCAAATGATGTCTAAGGTGTGTTGAATTGACTTGCTTCTCCCAAAGTGTGTGGTGTAGTAAAAGTTATGAGATATTGTGCTTGTTCTTTGATAATGTGAAATGGTATTTTAACACCTTGTTGAAGTAACATTTAGAGGTAATGATCAAGATTATATCAGAATAAATGATCCATTATTTTCATTTATTTAGGGTCTTACTCAAATCATTGTAAGTCTTCTAAGGTTGGGTCTTGACTTGCATCCTCATCCTCTATATAAGACATCCTTGAAGAATCCATATAAAAAATGGATGGGTTTGAAGTTGTTCCTTGCTCATATTGACCAACACCCATGCTTGTTGGATTGTTAGACTCATCTTGAAGGGATTCCATGTTTATTCTTATATTAAGATCTTATGATTGACATATGTGATATAACACCTTAGATAATATTGGATTTGATTTCAATAATTTGATATTTGTTACCCAAAACCAAAAATAAATAAATTTACATCTCCAAATGTTGATAAAGATATTGATTGATAAATGATAGATTCTTACTTGAACTAGATGTGTGAGTCCAAGAAAACTTGATAAAGAATGGAAGTTTCCAATTCAAGAGTATCTTTGAAGCTCTAAAGCTAATATACCCACAAATGATATAAGATAGAGATAAAAGATAGGATATCCAATTTGAACTTTTATGAAAATTGATAATGATATGAACAAGAAGTTGTGTACTCCTTGAAATCTTATCAAGAACAATCCAATGAAATAAAGCCAGTGAAAGATCTGATTTAGGTTTGTTTATTTTATAGTTTGATATTCTACCTTTGATTTTTGTTTTGTTTTGAAATGTTTTTTTTTTAATGACTTTTGAGTTTTTGCAATTTGTTCAAATATTAGAAATATACAAAGATAAAATGAAAAATATAATATCCTATGGCTCAATTTGGATTTTGTGTCCTCTTTTGGTTTCAAGTGGGGAATTTTTTTTAAAATATTCAAACATGAAAGACACATGAACAAGCCTACTAAAGTAGGTTTATCAATCCTTGTAGGTATAAGGAAACCACTAAACAATATGGTTAAAAAGTTTCAACTAGGCTTTACAAGATCAACTAGGGGTATCCTCCATATATCACAAGAGTACGTGAGGCCTAATTCATAGATAAAATAGAATAATTCCAAATATCTGGGAGGAGAGGGTGACTAAATCTCCACCTTCACTTCTCTAAGGTATAAAGTTCTTAGAGGCTTAGTTTAGATTGATAATATTCCACTTCCAAGAGGCGTTTCTTTTGATTCACCCCCACTCTTTATAATCCATGGGAACATAGGAGTTGATATTGTCCCCTAGGATGATGGAATCCCTAAGTAGACTCCTAGAAAATAAAACAATATTACTTATTTATGATCCTCAAAGTCACCCTAAGGCATGAGAGGAGAGCATACATAAGTAGATCTTGGGGATTAAAAGACAATGATTTGTTTTAGATCCCAAAACCAAATGTGAAATATTAATCTTAAGCCCACTTTCAAATGTGAGAAGATGTACCAAGCAAGATTGTCTAAAGAATGATACCAAATAAAATGATGATTACTTTGAAATTTTAAGATAGAAATGGTGATTAGAACAAAGGTACCCAAAGTCCAATGCTAAATTTGAGAAGATAATTGATCCAATGTGAAGAGCTCCAAACTAGCATTTTGCAACCCTTTGAAGACCAACAAACAAACATAGAAAAGGGGAAAAATCATGTATTTATGATCCTCAAGATCACTCTAAGGTGCAAGAGGAGAGCATACATAAGTAGATCTTGGGTATTAAAATAAAATAGCTTGTTTTAGATTCTAAATCAAAATATAAATGGTAAATTTTAAGACCCAATTTCCAATGTGTGAAAACATGTCAAACAAGATAGTTTAAGGAAAACAATGATAACACTAATGGATTCATTATAATTTTAGAAATGATAATAGAATTCTTGCAAAGATCATAAAATAATGTTATAATGCAACAAATAGATGTTTAGAAAAAGATATGCTCATCACAAGGTTGCAATTTCATTTTTTAATTTTTTTTTTCACCTAGTCAAAATAAATCTACTTACTTTACAATATTTTTAGTTCCAAAAATTAAAATGCAAAGAATAACCCTTGCTTAAATTTTGTGAGCTTTCTAAAAGTATAAAAATATTTGAAAAATTCGTTAATTTGTGCCCTAAAAAATAAAGTTATGGTGAAACCTAGTTGATAATGATCTAATTTTCTTATCATTGTTTTGACCTCAAAAATCAAAATTCAAAGAACAAACCCCTATCGAATTTATGAGAGCTTTCCAAAAAAATCATTGACTTGTGACCTAAAAACTAGATTTATAAAAAAACCCTAAAATCATAATAACTCACCAAATATTGATGATCTAAGTATTGTTTTCTTACTATAGTCTCCTGAGATGGTTCCTAGCCTTCAATAAAAAAATATAAAAAAATTCCAAGTGGTTTGAAAGATATGAATAAATATTTAAAAACTAGGGTTTTTCTCTTCAACTTGCAAAAGTTAGCTCTAATTTTTTTCAACATAAAAGAACTAAAAACCAACAAGATGGAGTTAGCAAAATCTTCAAAAACAAAGACCAAATAAGGATTGGGTCCCATCGGGCGTGCCAAAATGTGGATTCTAAACATGTGAATCACAAATAGTAACAATACAATGAAAGTTCAAAATTCACACTTCAACAATCACTCAATGAAGCTCAAAATCTTAGATAAAAAATGATTAACAAGCAAGGTCAACATAGCAAAGACCTTGATTTTCTCTATTGTGGGTTGCTCTTCAAAGTAACGATAACCATGAAAGAACAATGATGATATGTTGTAATGATAATGATAAATGCTCAAAGATAAATGATACCTAATGCTTGATAATGACAATGATAACTTGATAATACTTGATGATACTTGATAGTGCTTGATAGTGCTTGATAGTGCTCTTGATAGTAATCATGATCTAGTTTCTAGAGGATTGATAATGAATGAAAATTTTGGATTTTGATCAATGGTGGAGATTGTTTAGAAAGATCAATGGATAGGATAATTCAAGATAGGGTAGGAACTAAATTTGAATTTTGATGAAAGAGGGAAAGTCATTAGAAATATATAAATAAATAAATTTAATTCAATATGATAGTGAGGGAGTATATAAATATAAATTAATTTATTTTAGAGGGAAAATTTAATTTAAATAAATTATTTTAATTTATTTAAAAGATGAGTGTTAGCTATAGAGGACCAAAGATAAAATTGAATTTGATTTATGTTGGAGGGAAAATGATAAATGGTGAATTAATTAAATAATTATCATGGTTAGAAAGGGGAAAATATTAGCTTATTAGAAATTATTTAATTAATTAGATAGAAGAACTGATGACACAATGATAACATGACAAGATTAAAATGCACTAGTCATTTTTAGGTGTCTACATTAGATATTATCAATGTTGTTTGGGAAGGTATAGAATAAGCTTGACACTCCTAGCATACGACTCTTTTTTTATTACTTTTTCCAAGGTGTATGATTGTATTGAATGGCCTTTTATTCTTGTCATGCTTCAAGCTCTAGGATTTGGACCCTGCTTCATTCAATTTGTCAATATGACTTTTATTGATGTATATGCTTGCATAACTATTCATGGACGTTAATCCAATGTCTTTGGGATTGTTTCGCTCTATTTGCTAGGGTTGTCCTTTGGCCCCCACTCTCTCTGTTTTCTATTGAAGGTTTTGGATACCTTTTATCCCATTTGGTTTCTCAAGGGTTAGTCAGAGGCATTGTCTTGCTCAATTCATCAACTCAACTTGTTAATGGTCATTTCATAGATGACTTGTTCCTCACTCTCATTAAAGAGGAGAAAAATATCAAGAATGATCTCAAATGCTTGGATATCTTTTGCTAGGATTTTGGCTTGGCCATTCAATGGCGTGCAAGACTTAGTGCTATAGATAATCCCTTCTTCCTTCATCCCTCATGGCTTCATGCCTTAACTAAAAATGGATTGGTCTTGGAGAAATTTTGCATATTTCTATGCATTTCTTTTTCTTTTCAATCCTCTTAGGTCACTCTTTGGAAAGTGGTTCTCTCTAGAATTGAGAATAAGCTTGTCTATTGTGTTACAAAGCCCCTTTCTTTGGCAAGAAAATTTCAAGTTTTCTCAAAATTTTCGTAGCCACCTATGTGTATTATTCTTCATGTTGGGCTCCTTCCAAATCCTTTTACATGAAGTTGGAGAAGCTCCTTTGATACTTTCTTTGGGCCTCTTCTAACAACCATAAATGTTTTCATTAGGTCGCATAGGAATTATGTTGTATTCCCCACAAGTCTGGAGGATTAGAGTTGTCCACATAGTGGCAAGGGTTGGCTCTTTGTACTAAATGGATTGTTTGTGCCCTCATTGGAGATGAAGTCTAGAAAATCCTAATTTTCCATTGCATCTCCTTTGGCTATCCAATTAACTGGCATACCTAGAAGGGAATTGGTTTTCATACGCTTCTCACCATGATGGATGTTGTTCACATCAAGGAGATGCTTGTGGCTAAAAGCATATGGAAATCTTGGGGGCTCATCAATCCTTGAATTTTTTGGAATGGCTCTAGTTTCCGTGATAGTATTTTCATCAACTAGTAGAATATATTGTGGCCCCCTTTGTTGCAAGACCATGGTCACTCCTTAGCTCGTTTACCTTGGGTGCAAGCCCTATAGTTTTGCATGAAACACATTCAACGGCCACAAGATTTATTCTCGAAAACTTCTATGAGTCTCATGTCATGGAATGAAATTAAAGCTAAGTTTCGTTTCCCTAACCAAGATCAAGAGATTTTTGACACATTTATAGGGGCCATTCTGACTTATATGATTCACAAAATTGGTATTCAATCTTCCAAACTTTAGTGGAAAGATTGATTTAGTAGGGTCCAAATACTTCCTTACACAATTATAATCCTTGCCTTGGATATTATTGGCTCTTTCCTCATTTGCCCATGGTTCTAATTTTGAACCAAATATGGCATTTGCAATCTCGGTCTCAATTTGATGACAAAGATTTCCCACCATCTAGTTTGCTATTATGAAACCCAAGTTGGCCCACTTTGCTTAGTGTATTCTTTTCCAAAGCTTTCCAATGGGATCATGATTAGTTCATATGGGAATCTAGGACCTCATTGCCCCTTTTGTGGGAAATTGGATTCTTTTAAGCACCTCTTTTGGTTCTATCCCAAAGCCCAAAAACTTTGGCAATGGATTCATGACTTTTTTCACCCTTTCCGATTAGAACCTTTTTCCTAGCATATGGTTCTTCTAGGCAATTGGCCGTGTATTTCACACCAATTCAACCAAATATATCATGCTTTCAGGGTGGAGGTTCTCTTTAACATATGGAAAAATATAAAATCTATTATTTTTCTCATTGTTTTATTGATCAACATGTTTCACTCTATGCTAAAGTAACTATTTTTTTTAATGTGTTATTACAAATCCAAGTGCAAGCTAACAAAGTTGTCCTGGAAGTGGCTTACCTTTAGGTTTTGCTTGACCACTATGGGAATGTACCATGTGTTGTGGCTAGGGTTCCTTTGTCTCCCTCCTCTTGAGGCCACTCACCTTCTCGAGGGCATTAATGAAGTCAGAGTCTTTTTGCTTGTGATAACTATGCTACTAGATCATAACTTCTCCTCCAGATGACATAGGATATCATGGTCATAGGAGTGCATTGCATTTTGTTCAATGGTTCTCTACTTGTTTGCCTCCTACAAAAGAAACCCTTGGTTGGCCTTCTAGTGGAGCCTCTAGCTAGTATGACTCCAACAAGTTTCCTCAACTGACACTGGCTATTTGTCTGGCCCGTAATGATAGAGATAAAAATAAAGATGACGAGGGTTGGAACCCTCCCATGGACACTTCAGACCCCTCTATTGTATGGGATAAATTGAATGATCGGGACCCTCCTCCTCCTATTGTTATTGTTGCTTAGTGACTAGTTTTTATATGTTTTGCGATTTGGACATGAACCTTGTTTGGACACTAGGGGTGTGATTTCATAATCCACCCACCTTTTTTTTTGAGTGTGTAATATTATTTTTTATAATTGATAATGTAGACACCTATTCATCAAAAAAAAAAAAAAATTTAAAATACTAATTTTATTGTCCCGCTTTGACAAAAAGGGGTAGGTAGACCACTAAATCAATTTTTGCTTCTGGGTTTGATTGTGTTTGCATTTTTATCATCAACGTTTCAGATCACACTCCATGATCCATCATCAGGATGGAAGAGAGCATAAGGATGATATCGATTTTATCTTCCTTATGCTCTCTTCCATCCTGATGATGGATCATGGAGTGTGATGCGAAACATTGATGATAAAAATGCACACAATCAAATCCAGAAGCAAAAATTAATTTATCAATTATGAATTGTGAAAACTTAATATCTTTATTAGGTAGAACACTACTTACAATTTCAATCTTTTTAATTTTCATCTAAACAGTTTTGTTTTCCACATTAATTAATCGCTAATTCATTGAATGCTTCAGGATTTTCAGATCTTCGAGTTTTAATACCTTACATTTCCTCTTTAGCCCTTGAATTGGAACAGCTCGATTTCGCCTCGACAACCAATCAACAGTTCTAACAATAGATCTAACATTGATCATTCCTTCTTTATCAGACTCTAACCCGAGTCACCTTTCGAAGATCACCATTCTCTTGTGGCACTACTCATTCAGAATTATGCCTCTTGGTTATCTTTGCGTCCTCCTTGTACCAAAAAAGGACGTCCTTCTTGATTTCTCTACTTGTAATCTGTCTTATTGTAACTAGTCAGTCTACGCATTGGGGTAATAGCTCTTCTCAATATTATGAATCACTATTGTGTATATTGCCTAAAATTGTTACAGATCCTAAATAAAATTTCCACTTCAACAAACCACTATATATGGCATAAGAACGGCGCAGCTTAAACATCACACACTAAGGATTTGACTTCTTACGTGGCTCTGGGTCCCACTCTTACCAGATTCTCGTCTTCCGTTTCCCATTTTGTTTTCTACTGTACTCCTCTGACTCTGGACAGTCACGGTCACTGCAACTTCCGCCTAATCCAGCTGTCACACTCATTGATAATGAAACTACGGTTAAGTTTGAATTGAAATTTTGAATCTGCCTCTCCCGCTCAAGCAGCAATAGGAGTGTTTCTAGTGCAGGATATTCCTTCCGAAACAGAAAGCTGCTTTGAGGTCATTTTTTACCTGCTGCTGCTTCTTATGGAAGACTAGCTTGCTGCTGCTTCTTGTTTTTTTTTTAATTCCATCTGCAGAGCATGTAGACGGTTAAGTTGGAAATCCTTTGGTAGACATGTATGCAAAGTGCGGAAGCATAGACAGGGCAAGTGAACTATTTGAGCGGATGCCTAAAATAAATGCAGTCTCATGGAATGCTATGGTTGCAGGATATACGCAAAATGCATTTGTTGAAAAGGATTTAGAAACTTTCAACTAAATGCAATTGGCAGTTGTAAAGCCATACTTCGCCACCTTTGCCAACATTCCTTGCGCCTCTGCCAAAATGGGAGTTTTGGAACAAGGCATGGACATCCATCGCAGGATAACGAATAGCGGAATTTTGTCAGATGTTGTAATCGCAACTACCCTGGTAGACGTATGCAAAAATGTTGGAATCATAGACAAGGCACGAGAACTGTTTGACATAATGCCTCAAAGAAATGTTTTCTCATGGAATGCCCTGGTTGTAGGATATTAACAAAATGTATTTGCTGAAAAGGCTTTAGAAACTTTCAACCAAATACGCTTGGCTAGTTTAAAGCCGAACTCTACAACGTTTACCAGCATCCTCCCAACTTGTACCGAATGGGAGCTTTGGAACTGCTCTGGTAGGCGTGTATACAAAATGTAGCTATATATTCATAAAGCCTGCATATTCAACTTTTGGAGTAATTTTGATACCATAATTGTAGTTATAATTCATCATACAAATTAGCGAAGAGTATATGAGATTACAATTCATTATACAAATTAGTGAAGAGTATATGAGATTCATCATACAAATTAATTAGTGAAGAGTATATGAGATTACAATTCATCATACAAATTAATGAAGAGTATATGAGATTAGGAGAGTTGAGGAAGGTTTAGATGAGGTATATGTTTAGGTTGAAATTGGTGAAATAATATTGTGGATATGCTTTATGTGTGTGTGATTAGTGATGCTATTAAATTGTGACGATATATGTTCAAGCTAGAGTTCTCAATGTGGTTGTTGTGTGAATATGTCATTCTATGTTTGTGAATTCGTGGGTTTCAAGTCTATGTTGGGATCATCGTTTATGAGTTTGATCTATTGTAGCACAATATGCATTTGATCTAACTACAAGGAATACTTTGTGGACTAAATTGTTGATCATCCTTTAGGTCTCAATGGAGTTGTATAGTCACCAATTTATGGAGATAATAGCTCCATGGTCATTCATGCATAAAGTAACATAGTGGTTGTTTTGGTGAATCAAAAATCCAATGATGGTCATCTAGTACAGATGGGATATTTTATATCTCTATTACAAGTTGAATGGCATGTATTTCCATAGTGAGGTGTTGCCTTCGATTATCAAGGTATTCTTAGGATGATTGCTATGTTAGTTTAAAGTTGGATAATGTTGATTTGGTATAGCAAGGTGTTACATTGTGATCAAGATATTTCCTTGTTAATATGTGTTAGGGCTCATTGGTGTGGTTGTAGCCCCCCAAATTATGTTGAATGTAATTGTGACTCAAATTTTTAGAGACATGTTAGTGTCTATACGTATGCATGTGTGTGCATGTGTCAATTGGTCAATCTAGTGATATTGAGTTCTAGATTGGCTAATGGGTGGATGCCATATTTTTCCTAGATTGGTTAAGTGGTGAATTTCATAGTTATCTTGGATTGGTTATAGAAATTAGCTACAAAATTACTTAGATTCTAGAATCACTATACCAATCAAATGGTTTGAAGACCTCTAAAAGGCCACAAACCTTAGTAACATCCTTATGAAGTTGAACAGATCATTGTAATGGTGTATAGGAGGAAAAGTAGGCATGATACTTGGATTGACATCCAAGCAAAGTACTCTACACTCTAATAGTAAATTGGTAACACGTGTTCCTAC
Source organism: Sequoia sempervirens (assembly GCA_007258455.2). NCBI lineage: Eukaryota > Viridiplantae > Streptophyta > Pinopsida > Cupressales > Cupressaceae > Sequoia > Sequoia sempervirens. The sequence goes on along the minus strand of VDFB02271358.1, from coordinate 1,260,855,870 downwards.
ATTAGATGATTCAATGAATAACTTTGTTACAATAAAGATGAATGTATATTATCTCTAAATTCATGAATCTAACTACAATTATATTTGACTATTGTAATGAACTTTATGATATTTGTTTACCCAATATGTTTATAGGAGAATGGGGTATATTTTCTTGATGACTCCATCAAAGATGTGTAGTAGGAAGCATTAAGGATTGTTGGGTGAAAGATGACAATCATCAAATTATTGGTTAAGGATCAAGAGGCATGTTATTAATTTTTTTGTAAGGCATTAAGTTGTACAGTCTAGAGAATTGTAAAGGATATGTTAATAGTTGAAGATTATAATACTTTGTGTAAACTAGTTGTGTAAAATTTGACCCATCACCTCAAAGATAGAGTTAGTTTTTGAATACCATGATTCTATTGTGTGATATAAATTACTTAGGGCTTGTATGAACTTCCTAGAAGGCTTAATTACTACAAGTTCATTTTTATTGTGATATGATAGTGTTTTATTGTCATTTTCTAAAGCTGAGTATGAAACCTTTAAGGATTAATACCTTCCTATTTAAGTACATTACTTTATATTATTATTTGGTTTTTAATTTTAAGACATGTGACATGATTCTATAATGTTCTAGTTAGTGAACCTAGCTACTTAAGTGTACTTGACCTAGAGGGAATGATCTAGAAAATTGGAGCCATGGATGGTTAGAGGCTAACGTGCAGTATTTATGTAATTCCTAAATTTGGTAAGTAATTCTCTTATGTCATAAATTGAGCATATACCCTAGATATAAATCAAGTCTTATAGATGGTTAAGATTTGTTAAGAGATAATTGTATAAACCATATGGATAAATCATAAAAGGAAGTATTACCATAACTCTTTGAGGAAAATTCTAATAGCCTAGACTAAATCCATTATCCTATGGCTCTTTGCAAGATTCAATGATCTAAAGTTTAAATAATTTAAGTATTGATTTTTTTTCTTGAATTAATTATAATAAGTTTGCAAGTCCCTTCGTGATAATTACTCTATCAATCCTATCCTTCAAGATTATATTCATTTGTAATATTGAAGCCTAATTTTGTTTCCAAGTATTAATAACTCCTAACCATCAACCTCAAGAAAATTGTTGACTGTGGATGTCTTAGAGTCAATCTCTAATGGACACATTTCTCCAAGAGGAAAGAAGACCTAGAAATAATCCTAAGTCAAGAAAAAACCCTGTTAATTATTCTATTGAGTGAAATATAAGCCATCAATTGACTAGAGTTAAGCATGCACTTATGCCTATCCTCTAAGTGGGAATCAGAATGTTGCCCCTACAAAAAAAATAAAATTGTAGTTATGTTAACATTAAAAGGATCCTTACATCCACTAGGAGTTTTTATGTGGAGATTATTAGTGACACTAAATGAAGTGATACAAAAAATAGGATTCACTATAATAATGTGCACCATATTAGACTTACATGAGGGAACAAGGTTTTATTTCTATTTTCAAGAAATTTGTATTAACTTTTAATTTTTTATTTGAGTTTTTGGCAATCTAGAATATCATGTTAGATTTTAAAAATTAGATGCATATAGTGCAATGGAGATCACTACTAATATTCATTGTTGGGGTATCTATCAAAGACTTATTTTATGATAACTTGGATGTTTAAGTAAATTTTTATAAAAACTAAAAATTTATGAAATAAAAAATTGAAATAGGAGGTAGAGAAAGAGAAAATAAAAGGTGAAGAAAATTCCAAATTAAATGGAAAGATGCTTGAACCGTAGGAAATGGGAGAGGATGATTCACAATTATGGTTGCTATTTTGTATAATTTTTTCGTTTGGATTAATTGTATTATCTTTTTCCTATGTTAGGTTAACTATTTAATTGCATATTATAGATTAATTGTATTATCTTTTATCTATGTTAGGTAATTGGTAAAGAAGAAACATTTGAATTTTGTGAAATTCATTGGAAACTATAATATCATCTAAATTCTCAAGAGCATTGCACTCATCCTAGAGAAATTATTCAAATTTTAACATGTGATATTATGTCAATAAGAAGAACCAAAATGCGATAGAAAATTTGGTAATCTGGTGAAGGAAAATGGCCAAAGTTGACGTTGAAATGATCCCTAAATATGATATGGGAATGGTCACTAAAGAATGCCTAAAACAAAATGTGAAATTGTAAGGGTACGTAATTTTTGATGTAATAAAGGGTTTATCATATATTAGCTCTAGTTGATGAATTATGTGTTATTTTTATCTCTTATATTGTCCTATCAACATACCTTAGGAAAATTATTTGTTTTTCCCCTAAGGAAGGCCAAATCTTTAAGAGAGAGTGTGGTGTGGAAAACTCCTCCTCATGACCAATATAAAGTTAACTTTGATGGTGTTTCTAAAGGAAATCTGGGTCCTGCTAGTTGTGGGGAGTGTTACGTGATTCTCATAGTAGGCTAGTTTCTGCAGTGGCTCTCCCTTTGGGAACCCAGACAAACCACTTTGTAGAAGCTTCTACAACATATCATGGCTTGAAGCTCACTCAAGAGAAGGGTGTTAGAAAAATGTGGTTTGAAATAGATTCTTTAAATATTGTTAATTGCCTTAAGAGGGTGCATCCTTCTTCTTGGTCAATTGAGCATATTATTGAGGATAATATTTTCATATTGAACTCTTTTGAGGAATTTTATGTATCCCTTCTTTATCATGAAACTAATTACTTAGTTCATTTCCTTTCCAATTTAGGGGTGTCCTCTACTAATTGTTGGGACTCTCAAGATATCACCCCTATTGAGATTCAAAATCTTGTTAAATATTATCAAATGTCACATGATGGCCAATGCTTTGAGAGCTAGAGGATTTTGGCTTCATAATTTCCTCATTAATATGAAAAGACATGTGAAGCTCCATGAATGTCCTGATAATTATGGAAAAGCTTATGTAAATATTATGATTGTAATGACCATGATGACTTCTAGTCCTTGTGTTACTAGTTTTACATGGATTATGGGTGTTTAGTTCTTCCTCCTCCTTTGTATCTAGAACTTTCATTTTCATTTGTTGGTGTTTATTTTCAGGGAGAAAGTTGCATTCAGTCATGTTTTGGTGGCCATGGGGGGTGATAGGTGCAAACTGGAACCCATTACCTGTGGAGAATTTGAAGTGAATGGCATTGTTTGGGAAATCTTGGAGAAGGGCACTGGGGTTACCCCTTTTATGCTAAAGCTTCATGGGTTCAACTCACAAGTTCCCAATGAGTTTGTTAATGGTTGGAATAATCCCTTGCTGAGAGTCTTTGGGGTGAGGATTAGTATTATGGAGATTATCGGGTTTGTTAATGGTTGGAATAATCCCTTGTTGGAAAATGGAATTATGGAATTTAGAAAATAACCCAATAACCCCTTTCTGCAAGAGGGTCTACTGCTTTTGATTATGGAATATGTAAAAGTCAAGTATGTACTAGAAGTACCTAAATTAAACTTAGCTCGTAAGCTTAAGGAGGTCCTCTCTGGTTATGCAATGGGTAATGAATTTGAAGGAAAGGATGAAGGGGGTGAAGATTTAGGTTCATTTGAAGAGGACTCTATTTCTCTAAAATATTTTGACAATTAGCCTAGGAAAAGGGGGAAGAAAGAGGTAGCCCCTATTGGTTTGGTGATTCGCATATAGATTTGGACATTAAGGAGTCTCCCTCAGTTAGGCTCAAGAGTAAAGGTTCAACTAAGGTTAAGAAAGAGAGCCACATATGTAAAAAGGCATAATCATCTCTTCCATCAAGTGTGAAAAGAAGAATTCTAGGAACTTGGAAGGTGAGAAAGGGGTTGAGGGAAAGATCTCAACGGGGAAGAAAGCCATAAACCTCAAGTTGGGTAAGGAAAGGAGATTGTCTTTATGGTAGAGGCGATGAATGGTAAGGTGAAAGTCTAAGGTGATGTTGTGGGTGAGATAGGTAAGCTTTAGAAGTTCCAGAGGATCCTAAAGTTGTTGTTAATGTGAATAGGCCGAATATTGACTTGGTGGACTTGGATGTCTCTCTTACTAGTGTGGAGTTTGTGGGTAAAGGAAAAGAAAAACAGGATTCTCTTGGTGGTAAAGGGGTCGATTGGTTTACATGAGGAGTCTATCAATTAGGAGAATGTTGACTTGAATGATGTTTTCAGATTGGTGAAGGATGGGATTGGGTACCTCTTCAAACTCTTTAAATGGCTTCTACTTGAAGTAAAACAAATTAATCTCAAGGTGAATTCGATGGCTAATATCAATGATGAAATTATTAACAATAGAAAATTAGAGATATCTAATTTCAATAGGGTTAAGAATATGAATGTAGTTTTGAATAAGGTTAAGGATGATGCTAAAAATTTGGGGCAAAATCATGAATCTAGATTATGAACTCTCCTGAGGAGAAGGTTAACAAAATTCATGAGGACCTGAGCACTCTCATGCAAGTTAGCAAATCTACTCTATTCATACTATAGTGCAAAGGTTATCTATCTTGAATGAGAATGCCCGTAAATGGATTGGGGAACCACTTATTAAAGGGAAAGAAGTGCACGAAGTGAAGGATAATGGCCTGAAAGGTGATATGGAAAAGGGTATGGATGCAAGCCCTTGTATCAGAACTAGAAGCAAGACGAAGAAAAATGTAGTCATTCTAGCTCAAGAACTGGAAGATGTTATGGAGATGCATAAGAAGGTCATCTCTAGGGATTTGGAAGCAACTAGGATCTTAAAATTTTTGCAATAAATTGTCATATGCTTTTTTGCTGATTTCTAGTTGATTGTATGTTGTCGGTGTGGTAATGCTTATTATGTAACATCATTTTTGAACTAGAGTTACTTGGATTAATTGAATTTTCTTTCTAGTAGCCTATTTTTGTTGTATAGGGTTTCAAGGCACCTTCAAAACCTACATTTCCAATAATAAAAAACATACATTAAGGAAAACCTACCTTGATATAGAAGAGCCTAATGATGAATGAGATATTTCCAGTTCTTACATATAGTTTTATGTTTTTTCTACTATCTAATCATAACTTTATCCCACAAACCAATATTGACATTCACTAGAATTAGGTTTTGGTATTGTCTTTAGGATTTTTGGAGCCACAATTGTGATCAACAACATAGTGAAAGTGCAAGACATAAGCCAAATGTATTATTAATGTAACCTCTTCAATTTATAGTATTTATATCAAGCGTATACAAATATTCATGGATTAAATAATCTTAAATAATTGGTAAGGCTTGGTGGCCAAGGATGAAACATAATGGTTGAAGTTACATTGCATTTGTTTAGCCATTTTTTCATTTATTCAAAAAATAGAACATGTCACACTCTCCTTTGCCTTCATAAAGGAGAACATATAATAAATATAAATCCCACAAAACATAAATCATTGGGCCACTTGGATATTTGGAATTACTCCTTTATGATGCAATCCCAATTAAGCATCCACTATCTTGACCAATAACTATTTGACCCTTAAGTCCATGGCATATAAAATAAAACTACAAACAACTCTTTTCTGAATGGATAAATGATAGAATTCATAGCAAAGAATTCAACCGTCTTTGTTCATGTATAGAGTAAAGAGAGTACATGTGACTATGTACATTACTAATGTGCCAGCACAAAAGTGAAAATGTCTTGTTGTTGAACAAACACAAAAAGGTTTTGTACCTATCATAAGCCAATGACCAATTAGAAATAAACTATATGGGGAAAAGTAGGGACATAGACATTGTTATAATATTCCACCATCACTATAACACAAAATATTATCAAAATCATAAAGATTTAATAAACGTGTGTAGGAGAAACAAATAAAAAAGGGCATCAATCATATAGTTAGGTAAAGCCATAAGGATGAAACCCTAATTTGAATTTCTTAGATTGATTGTCAATGTTAAGCATTCTAAAACACTATAAAGAGATAGAAATAGATTATTCCAAGAATGAATGTCAACAACACCTCTTATTAGGGACTTAAATGTCCAAAAGGTAAAACAAGAATCTAGAAGTCTCTAACAGAGCATACCAAACCAAGAAGATATGGAGAAGAATAAAATAAAGCCACAAACTAAAATGCACAAGAACAATGTACAAATATAAATTAAACATAAAAGAAAGAGAAACCTAAAACTTAAAGGCTCCCAATGAATAACATTAGTATTACCCACATATTAGAGACATGCAATTACAACTAGGAATATTCTAGAATACATATGAAGTTACAATGGTCCATACAAAAAAATTGATACACTATCATCTACAAGGACCTCTTGTACGGAAAGGTTATAGGAAAACATAAAACTAATACCTCCCTAAATAAAAAACAACATTTTAGATTAGTTATTCCATTCTTTTTATTATAATGCAATTGCTACCTAGCTAAAATAAAATTATTCTCATACATTCAAGAATGTACACATGTGCATATTTTGGTTGAAGATCAAGAATAAAAATTAACTTTTGGGCCCTTATATGAATCAAATAGCTCACTATGGAACACATAGAAATCTTGCATATTAACATTGTCATAGTTGCATTGAGTATTTATGCTAATATTACATGGTTCATCATTATTGGAAAGTGAATCTATCCCAACACATAGGAAAGTAAAATTCTTCATAATCTAATGTCTTGACATTGTCCTAAATGCAAAACACTTTACATATATTAATAAAAAATTAAATGCCTCATATTCACATGTTGCAAAATGACATACTAGGCTACATGATTTTTATAAAGAAAAATTTTTATTAGGAAATCCCAATCAAAACTCTCAAATATAGGAAAATTCTCTTAAGTAAACTATATTGGGTTAAATATATAGGTCACCTAAAATGTGTAGCTCATCTTCTTCATTTGCACAAAGATCCAAATATTACTTCTACTATCAATTTGGTTAACTTTATTAATGTTTGTAAAATATTATTGGAACATGAAAAACTAATGCTATAATCAAAATAGAAAAAATCATATACACTTGAGTCATATAGGTAACCCAAACCATCATTTAGATCATTGAAGTTAAATATGGAAAGTTGAGGCACCACATGTGAAGGACCTAGTTTTTCATATTATAGGCTCTTTATTTTCTATCACATTCATTGTAACATGCTACATGAGACTCATTACTATAACCAAATTCATTAATAAATCTAATAGAAAATTGATTAAGAAATAATGCTAAATTGACTTCATTAGTAGTTTATTCATCTTCTTTTGTTAGAACTTCTCTTTTAGCATATTTTGTATCTAATTGTTGGAATGCTTCAAAGCAAAGGAATGAATCACTATATACTATAACTTGGTCATTAGCATCACAAACATTTATAGCTAACTTATTAGACTAAACATCCAAATATAAGGGATTATCAAACAATTTTGGATGTAAGATGTAACATCATTAATACCCTAATGGTTTCATTGATGTTTACCTCAATAATAAGCCTATGAGAGACTTATGAGATTCATCTCTTTTGAAAAAATATTATCTTAGGATCAAAGACTCCATAATAAAATCTCAAACATTCTTATATAATATATCTTACATGCATAGGGATATTTATCACAACTCAAAGTGAGATTATCTAATAGTAAACGGACAAATTGATTCATTGTTATTTTCTAAATATTATAAAGTTATGCAATTAACCTACTAACATCAACTTCATCTCTAAACTACTCAATAATAGTATTTTGAAATTTTTCGTAATATGAAATATAATTATCTAAGAAGCTAATATAATGATATTTTATATTACCCTTCTAATAGTGAACAAATAGTTTCAACAATACATCCTCAACAAATATCTTGAAATAATTCATTAGACTAACTAAGACATGAAGATGCACACTACGTAATGTAAATCACTCCCATTAAATAAGGATAATTAATTTTTGAGTGTATTAGGTATTGAATTTATATTTAGATATTCCATTGAACTTAATTTTTTTATTTATCTTAACAAGAAAGAATAGTCTTTCATGATGAACTCTATATAATTATAGATGAAAATACAAAACATTTAAATAAAAAATACCTTGCTTAATCTTGTAAATTTCTTCTATATTTAGAATTGTTATTGATACAGACAAAAAAATACTTCTTGTTTACTAGTATTTGAAGGACTACTACCCCTATGAAGTACACTTACTTTTAGATTCATCATATGTTTCTCTCAAGAATAACTTTCTTGCAAACATTCCCACTAAGAACCCATATTACTCATCACTAACTAATGAGTGATGCTTTCAATCATAAAGACATGTAATAAAGAATAATAAGAACCTTATAATTTTGACGTCCTCATGTGCATTTTGTTAATATCCTGCAACCAGGGCATTCCATGAGAAAACATTTCTTTGAGGCATTATGTCAAACAGTTCTCGTGTCTTGTCTATGATTCCAACGTTTTTGCATACGTCTACCAGGGTAGTTGCGACTACAACATCTGACAAAATTCCACTATCCATTATCCTGCGATGGATGTCCATGCCCTGTTCCAAAGCTCCCATTTTGGCAGAGGCGCAAGGAATGCTGGCAAAGGTGCCGGAGTCTGGCTTTACAACTGCCAATTGCATTTAGTTGAAAGTTTCTAAATCCTTTTCAACAAACGCATTTTGCGTATATCCTGCAACCATAGCATTCCATGAGACTGCATTTATTTGAGGCATCCGCTCAAACAGTTCACGTGCCCTGTCTATGCTTCCGCATTTTGCATACATGTCTACCAGAGGATTTCTAACTTAACTGTCTTCATACTCTGCAGATGGAATTAAAAAAAAAAACAAGAAGCAGCAGCAAGCTAGTCTTCCATAAGAAGCAGCAGCAGGTAAAAAATGACATCAAAGCAGCTTTCTGTTTCGGAAGGAATATCCTGCACTAGAAATACTTCTGTTGCTGCTTGAGCGGGAGAGGCAGATTCGAAATATCAATTCAAACTTACCCGTAGTTTCATTATCAATGAGTGTGACAGCTGGATTAGGTGGAAATTGCAGTGACCATGACTGGCCAGAGTCAGAGGAGTGCAGTAGAAAACAAAACGGGAAACGGAAGACGAGAATCCAGTAAGAGTGGGACCCAGAGCCACGTAAGAAGTCAAATCCTTAGTGTGTGATGTTTAAGCTGCACTGCTTCTTTTTTTTTCAATACGTTAAGCAATGCCCGAAGTTATGAAGAAGATGGCAATTTTGATTTGCATATTAAAAAATAATTATATATTTAAGCAGCTCCCCTACCTCTGCTAATAAACATACACTGCCCTGTAAGCTTCCTTCTTTGGAAAGTGCTCTATATAAAGAAAATGTACATTGAGGAGCTGTTAAAAAATGAGGCATAGCTGAAAATGACAATCTGCTTCCTTCCAATAACTGAAATGTAGTAAAAAGAAGCTTGACAAATTTGTATAATAGAAGCAGCTCATACATAATCTGAAATAATGATAGAATGAAAAAAGAAAGCAAACACACAGTACGAATATTTACCAGAGAAAGCCCTTAATAAAACCCAGCATAATAACTTTATTTATTATTGCAAAGACTCAATTACCTATTCACAATACAAATAATAAAACTCTTTTTCAACTCCCATTCATGTGCAAATATTAATATGCACATCAAAAAGCAGTTTTACAATTTACATGAATGCTTTTAAAGCATGGACGAAAATAGAAAACCCAACAAAGCACCTCCCGGCCCTCCCCAAACAAATTTTTTTGGGGATTCAATAATTTTCCCATCACTAATGGTTCCCCCATTCAACTATAAAACATACAAAAGTACACAACACATTTCCATGACAATCTGCTTCCTTCCAATAACTGAGAGCTACCATTGCTTTCACAAAGAGATCTTAACTTCAGCACCAAGATAGTAGTTTTGCTATTGTCAAACTAAACAGGGGAAATGCCATTGGAACAATCAATAGAGAAGCCCATACCAAGGGGTGTCAATCGGCTTGGAGGGCTCTGAGGCTGCCTCGATTCCAACTCAGGATTCATTTTCTTGTCTGTACGTTTTCTTTTCAGCCTCTTTATTTTGGCAGCATCCTCCCTCTCATCAACAAAAGAGGCAAATGATCTTAGAACGTTTGCACTTCTTAAGCTCAAGGAATTTGACATATCGGGAGAATCCTCAATAGATGTCTCGGCATGACGAGTGAATTGGCAAATCATGCGAACAAAAAATATAAGCAGAGCTACAAAACACACAATTCCTACCACTAGGAAAAGGCCCCAGAAACTTTGCAAGCCAAACTGATTTGAATGGACTGCACTTCCCTCTAGACTACATATATCATTTTTCAACCATTTATCATGAATCCTCTGAAGTTCCCCGCTTTCTGAAAGGGCCAGGATTGCTGTGGACATGTCAACTGCAAGATGAGAGTCCTTTGGAAAAACCTGTTCAATATCAACACAGATCCTAATAAGTTAAATTTCATAATTCTAAAAAGAAAAACGAAAAAACTTAATATAGATCACTGTAAAGCTACTCACAAATCCCCATCCACTTTTTGTAAACTCACGGCCCACAATTGTATATCCACAATGTGTGGATAGAAATGATTGAATATAAGGAAGCTCATCTACAACTGCAGCCACACCGCCTTTGTTTGGCCCGAGAGACAATGCTTCAGCATAACTATCCTGAGTGTTTAAAGGCACTAATCTGGATTTTGCTATATTAAACTCTCCTGATAGATAATCTGCAACAAAGGATCCTGTTTGATATCCTATTGGTAAATTGCTTGATGCCAAGCTCTCAATTCCTTGAATTGTAGGTGAAAGCTGCTGCACTGTGAGGATTGATGTTAAGCTTGCAGTGTAACTTGAATTAATGATTAAAACAACAAATAGCCAAATGATTAGCACTGCACGTCCAAGGCCACTCACGGTATTTTCCCCTGCATAAACCCCATAGGTCATAATTTTTTGTACACAAAGCATTTTGGATATTTGAAAGGAGCAAGGTATCCGGAAAGTACTGTGACAGAAACCTTTCCACTACTGCAAATCACGTGAATCTTCACTGCTTATTTTACATCTTGGTAATGTTTAAACTTTAAATAGTTAAGATCAATAACATGAAAGCATAAACCAAACAACTATATTTCCAACAGAAGTTAGACGTCAGTTAAATAGATTATAGAAGACAGATTACTTACTATGGGAAAAGAACATCGTAGAGAACGTGAACCTGCCAAAAAAGATGTTTGTAAGGCATTTTATCTGTACATGTCTGAAAACACAGTTCTCAAATGCAACTATAGCATTATCATGTCTTCTGTTGTTAATACAAATCATGATATAAAATTTAAATTTGTAGATTCTATTGATATTCTCAGAAATGTTCTATGCTTAGGTTTTTTCTCTACTTGGTTAATCCTTGATAGGTTTAAAAGTCTATATTGCAAAGACATATTTCTTGAAACAATTCAAGATCCACAAAATTAATAGCATATCTAAAAAGATACAATCACATCAAATTGTAATCAACCACCTGAGAACTCCAACTTCACTTTATGTTCAAAGACAGCGATTTAAAATGAACAATGTGAGTACTTCACATAAAAATCAATTGCATACTTAAAGGAAAGGAATTACCAAAGAACATTCATGACTTGCTGCTTTGGATGCCCTCGAAACTCTGGGTTTGATCGATGCTCCAGAATCCACACAACAGCTCCAATGATAAGAAAAAAAGCACCAGTTGTACACCACATTTCTACTGTAAATGGACGTAGGAAAGCCCATGAATTGGAATCAATATCTTTGACAGGTACCACCACAACTAAGCCAGATTCTACATAAGGCTGTGTAAAGTCCACAATTTTCGATCGTTTTGTCACAATTGAAATATCTCCAACGGCTGCATCAAAGTTCTGCAAGGGCCCAGCTATGAATAGCTGAACTGAAGTAGTATGCATATGCTTACTTTCAGATTACATGACTAATTCTCCAATGTCATGCAAGAATATTGGTGGGATTATCACAATGGAAACAAACTTTGATAACAAAATATAGGGACAAGTGTAAGAAATCATTTAATTTACAGTAGATACCAACCTTTAAGGCAACCTGCTCCACAAGCTTGTCATAGCTGGGTGTAGCATTTCCTGTTCCATAAGATATAAAGGTGTATGGAACAGCATAAGGAAGTAAGTTCACTGCAGCAACAAACACATCAATGCAAAATCCTTTTGGCGTGTGGCTATCATTTACTGTTGTCACAAACTCTTTAAAACCTATTTTTCTGGGGACACCAATCACAAGTTCCTTGCCATTGTTTGGAAATACCCAGCCCTGTGGCACGACTTTGCTTTCACCAGGCCATATAATATCATAAAGTTTTGGTTTGACATGAGATTGGTTGATGGTAGCTGAATATTCTGGTGGGCTAACTGAGAAGCCAGAGTGATTTGACCAGTAACCAATGCTGCGAAATCCCGTACCAGCTATATTAATAATCTCAAAAATAGAGCCAATCAGATTTCTATTTTTATCTAGTTGTACTGGACCTGAAACACCATTGAAATTGGTTTCTAGTATAATCTTCCGCAACTGTGCTCCTTCTTTGAAGACCTTCAAAGCAGCTAGTTCTGAGTTCCTTCCACTCTTATTTGATAGTGCATTCTGTTCTACAAAAGAGAAATTTCCTCCCTGATTCAGGAAGGCGTTGATAGAGTGAGCAATCATCAATACGCTATCATAAGCATACAGTCCAAACACATTCAAAGAGGCATCCACTATGTGAGTTGTTTGTAACCTTTTCCACTTTCTTATAAACTCATTGTGTTGTCCTGAATTTGGATTATGTCGTCGCAGACCTATCACCCCTTGAAGTGAGTTCATGTCATCTGATGCAAGTACATTTGAATCTAAAACAGAGGATAGCCAATCTGTGACTATCCAAACATAGCCACTGCTCAACATTCCAATGTCTTTAGCTTTAGAGAAAAGATTACGACCAGCTTCTGAATTCATATGGACTACAAAAATCCGTGCCTCTACTAAAGACAATTTTGCTAAGATGTTGCCTATTTCACTTTGGTTGATTCCAGGAGGCATAGCTGCCTTATTAGAAATCTTAGCTCCCACACTTCCCAGAGCATCTCCTAATACAGAAACTCCATTTCTGCCATAGTCATCATCTATGTACACTGCTACAACTTCTCTCCAGCCATAATAACCCACTAAAGCAGCAATTGCAGACATCTGAGAAAAATCACTGTGAGTCATCCTGATAAAATATGGGTACTCAGCTGATGTAAGAGTGGGATCAGTAGCTGCAAAGGACAAAAGTGGTACTTGGAGTTCCTTTGCCAAATGTGAAACAATGTGAGCAAGCACAGATAACTGTGGACCTATTATTGCCACAACATCTTTCTTCAACAATTCCAAAGCTGCACAAAGACAAACAATTGCAATGAAAACATTAGAAAATACAGTGTTCAACTATACAAGGGCTCCAGAATAAATCATCTGATGATATATTAGTGTTAAAGATTGCACTAGGAAGGGGTGGGGGGCCTAGCTCAATTGGCTAAAGCATCCTGTTGCAGGCAAGAGGTCACGAGGTCTAGTCTCCCCCCAAACCCGTGGTACCGGAGGGTGTCACGCCAGCGCCACCGGTCACGTGAAAAAAGTTTACCAGACACACTGCAGTTTATATGGGGACAGATACCCGACCAATTCCTGCAGTCTAAAAAAATAAAAATAAAAGATTGCACTAGGATAAGTGGCAGTTGAAGATTCTTTATGAGCAACAAACCTCTATTTTGTGTTGGAAATATAAATTCTATTTCATCACAATCTTGAGCATATGTTATGTCAAGACACATCTATCACATAAAGACACATATGTCTATAAATTTGGCCTATTTGAACGATTTTTAGATCCCTAAATAACATAGAGCAATCTATTCAATGCTCTCCCATTTCAACAATTACTATCAGAGCCACCATCAAGAATGATGGAATGAGGAGGAATTTTGCTGGAAGGAATATGTTCAGGAAATTGCACATCTGTTCTCAGAATGGTTCACTGTTCATTGGTTGTTTGAAGTTTTTTTCCATTAGCATTGCTTTTTTTTTTAACCCAGCTATATTTCTCTTTGATGAGAGAATAATAAGGTGTTGAACTATTATCTACCTGTCCGTGTCATTCTCAATAAATTGGCTGACAACTGCTACCTGGCGAATCTGATCCATCTTACACCAGGTTTGCACTAGATGCCTAAAGCCCTAAACTATGCAATAATCTACCTCACCATCTGATACGTCATCTATCCCTCACACAACTATAAGAAATTTCCCTAGACCCTTTTGAAGAAAGATCAACAAAACACATTTTAGTTATACAATCTTTGGGAACAATACCATAACTTTTGAACAAAGTAGAATTCACAGTTTAAAAACTCCAAATAGGTATCCAATCATTGTGTAAGGAAAATTTTCCACAAGAAAAAGCATACGATGTGATATTTTGCAGGATCATAATACAAGTAATCAGAGGCAGTTGTTAGGTCGCAAAATGGCATGCAATCCAACACTCAAGAATCAAGGGTATGATTCCTCTCTTGAAAGGAGATTGATGATCTCCCCAAGGTCTCTAAGTTGCTGGTTCTTAGCTTTACAGGATGACTCAGGGAAGCTGATGTTGTTTTACAAGGGGACATGTAGGAATCTCTTCAATTTTGTTTGCAGGTCAAGTTAAGCTCTCTTTCAAAGGGGAGTTGCAAAGTCATATGATTGTTAGATGAACAATGAATAGCAACATATGCATATATAACTTGCAGCAAATTATGCTATATTCTATTGTAACCATGGATCAAAGAAACCATAGATTGCGGACTCTTCGGACTCGCTGCGGACTTGGGAGTCCCGACCCTGGCCGAGTCGACTCGCCACGGACTCAGGAGTCGAGTCCAAGAGAGTCCGGGGTCAGGACTCCCGAGTCCTGAGGTCGGACTCGGCCGAGTCCCGACCCAGGACTCTCCTGCACGGCTGAGTCAGAAAATGGGTTAAAACCCATGTTTTTTTTTTTTTTGGTTCATTTTTTGACTCACTTGTGAAAAACAGGTCTGCAAATTGCTTTGGGGTTGATAGAAGAAAGGAGATCGAACTAAAAAGGTCAAAATAGAGCGAGGTAAGTGATCTAACAATTCTTTTTGTTTGTTTTCTTCAATTTTTTTGCATTCAAAATAAAGAAAAATAAAGAAAAATATGGGGAAATGCTGCCAAATTTTTTTCTATTTCCTTAATAGTCTAATTCTTATTGTTTCTACTTTCTAGCTTGGTTTTGCATTTTTTTTCTTTTGCAAATGTTTGAAACTTTGAAATTTTGAATCACATTTATTTGCTGATTTTTTAGCAAACCCTAGCTGATTTTTTTTTCCATTTTGAACTTGAAACAGCAATGTCGTCTTCAAATCCAAAGGGAGTAAAAAAAGACCCTGCATGGAAGTATGGAATTCCAGGAAATAAAAAAGGTGAATTGACATGTCATGAATGCAACAAATGGATGACAGGAGGAATAAACAGATTAAAATACCACCTTGCTAGAATACCTGGGCAAAATGTGGAGGGATGCAAGAATACTACTCCTGAGATTATTAGAGAGATGAAGGCCCTTCTTGCTGAATATGAGCTTAAAAAAGAGGAAAGACAAAAAACAAAGGATGCCCTAACAGCAGCGATGAGTGGATCTCAATCCCAATCTACACCCTCTATGCCCCATGGTGTTGCAAGTCCAAGCTTCCGTGCTCCACATTCATCTTTTGGTGAGAGTCCTGATGGTTCCTTTTCTACTGCTAGTGCTAGTCAGGGTCTTTCATCAGGACCAAATTATTTTATTCCACGTAATGTTCCAGGAGCACAACCTTCACTTGAAGGTACTGGTTGGAATAAAGAAAAGCATCAAGAAGCTAGGATGGCTGCTGCAAACTTTTGGTACTACAATAATCTACCTTTCAATGTTGCAAACAGCCCATATTGGGAAGGTTTGGTGAACGCCCTTACAGTTGCAGGAAAGGGGTTTAAGACCCCATCATCTAAAGATTTGAGTGGGCCATTGCTAGAGGAAGCCGTAAAGAATACACGGCTTGTGGTTGATGAGCAAAAGAAATTTTGGCGAAGAAAAGGTTGCAGCATTTTATCTGATGGGTGGACAGATGGACGAAATAGAACTCTCCTTAACTTTTTAGTGGCCTCTAATGGTGGATTGGTGTTTCTAAAATCAATAGATGCCTCCCATGAAGTTAAAAATGCTGAGACTTTATGCAATCTATTAGATGGGGTGGTCCAGGAGGTTGGAGTTGATAATGTTGTCCAAATCATCACGGACAACGCAGCTGCATATGTAGCTGCAGGTAGACTACTTATGGAGAGGTATCCCACAATTGCATGGTCTCCATGTGCTGCACATTGCTTAGACCTATTGCTAGAGGACATTGGGAAGATTTCATGGGTCAAAAGTGTGGTTGAAGATGCAAAAAGTGTTACAAAATTTATCTACAACCATACTTGGGTGCTTTCTTTGATGAGGAAATTTACAAATGGCAAGGACCTTGTGCGACCTGGAGTGACACGATTTGCTAGCCACTTCCTCACATTGCAAAGCATTCTTGGTGCCATTGGTCATCTCAAACAAATGTTTGTGTCCGATGCTTGGAAGGAGTTCTCATTTTCCAATAGACCTGAAGGGGAGAGGATTGTTGCCATAGTTTTTGATGAGACATTCATCAAAAATGGAGAGGAGTTGATGGGGGTAAGTAGCAATCACACAAAAATAAATTATACATGATAATCTATTTGCTGTTTTTATTTTTTGAGGGGTTAATTTTGTTATGATTTAACATTTGTTTTCATTTTTTTAGGTGACAGAACCTTTGGTGAGGGTTCTTCGTATGGTGGATGGAGATGGCATGCCAATGGGTTTCATCTATGAGGCCATGGATAGGGCCAAAGAGGCCATATCACGTTACTATGGTGGCAACAAAAGGAAATATGAAATCATATGGTGCATCATTGATCGGAGATGGACACACCAACTCCACCAGCCGATTCATGCCTTTGCCTACTTCTTGAATCCGAAGTTCTACTTCTCGGACACATTTAAGGCGGATGAGGAGGTCATGGAAGGTCTTGTCATATGCATTGATAGGATGGTGCCTGATCGTGAGCTGAGAGATAAAGTGCTTGATGAGTTGGAGGTGAGATTTGTTACATCTTATTTATGAATTTGCAATGTTGAGCCTTGACTATCTATGAATTTTCTATATTTGATTTACTTTTTCTTTTATCTATTCAAGGTCTACAAGGGTGCAGAGGGGAGACTCTTTTCCTCCCAACAAGCAATTGAAAGGAGAGGAAAACAACAACCAGGTAAAAAATGAAATTAGAAACTTGATTCTTACATATAGATTGTTTTTTAAACTTTACTTTATTCTTATTTCTTAATACTTATATTTTTTAAACATGTTTTTGTAGATCTATGGTGGGAGAACTATGGTGCTAGCACACCAAATCTTCAAAAGCTAGCCATACGTGTCTTGTCACAGCCATGCAGTGCTTCTGGGTGTGAACGGAATTGGAGTTTATTTGAGAACATTCACACAAAGAAGAGGAATAGGTTGACTCAGCAGCGCCTAAATGATTTAGTTTTTGTTCGGTACAACCTTCGCCTTCGAACTAAAAAGGTGGAGGGTGTTTCACACGAGTCCATCGACTTGGATGACATTGATCCATATGGTGAATGGACTATTGATGAACAAAATGATGAGGCTGATGTCTTCCTTACTGATGAGGATCTTGCTGAATTAGAGAGAGCAGCAGCAGAAGAAGCAGCAAGATTGGATGCCATGGAGGACGATGAAGACACATTCAAATATCATGTTTCCCCTGCTCGATCTCCTAGTCCTCGTTTGGATACTATAGCACGGGCACCTTCTACTTCTAGGCCTCCAAAATTGAGTACCATTGGGAGGGGAAAAAGGAAGATGTAGATTACATATGGTTGTTAATGTTTTCCTCTTTTTGACATCATTATATGTAAACATTTATAAACTTATGATGCTGTTATACATTGAAACTATGAGTATTTGATCACTATGAATGATGAAATTTCAATTATTGAGTGTTTGATGATCATATGACATGTGTAATCTTTGAATTATGAGTGTTTGATAATCAAATTAGGCTCTTATGTTCTCTAAATGCATTAATTTGTTCTTTTTTTTTGTAAAACTACGGTTTTTTTTTTGCCGAGTCCTAGCCGAGTCTTTTCCCGAGTCCGTGCCGAGTCCCGAGTCTGAGTCATATTTTTGGGCTGCCGAGTCCGCGGCGAGTCCGAGTTTTCCAACTATGAAAGAAACAAAGCCTCAGGTTCTAAGAAGGGACACTACGCTGCTAGAAGAACAAACAATTGGTTACCCAAGCTCCTCCTCCATCTGTAGTTGCACAACCAAGACAAGAACCAGTGCTATCTTCAAAGTAACATTCAATAATAGGAGCTTAAAACCATCATACACCATTCACATGCACAATATAAGGGTTTAAACACCAGAAATTGACAAGATTCAAAAAATTTCTATTGTATTAATGAAAAATAAGAGCTTGTTATATCTATATAGCATAGGGAAAAGCCTTGAAATAGTAGGGCTCCGATAAAACCTAGCCTAAGAAGTAAGAGATTACAGAGCTAAAACTACTTCTCTCTAATCTATTTGTTGTGTTTCTTTATTCTAACTTCTCTC
The DNA here is from genome assembly GCA_007258455.2 of Sequoia sempervirens. Taxonomy (NCBI): domain Eukaryota; kingdom Viridiplantae; phylum Streptophyta; class Pinopsida; order Cupressales; family Cupressaceae; genus Sequoia; species Sequoia sempervirens. The sequence continues at coordinate 1,260,837,106 of VDFB02271358.1, read as the reverse complement.
CTGTTCATGAATATGCCCTTTTTTGTTACCTTGCATCCCTTGGAGGAGTTGCCTTCATTGGTTGCATCACGTATCACAAGAAACCTCAAAAAATAATTTTAAATTCGTGCATCATTCTTAGCTCTTTAGTCATTGACAAGGTTCATGTGTACAGCTGGCAACTTGAATCTAGTGAAGGTGAACTTAGAGAACGTAGATCCATCCTTGGGAAGTACTTAAATTGGATCCCATCTATCAGAAAATGTGTTGAGACATCCCTCTTTTCTTGTATTGGAGATCTTTGAGGAACCAATAGCCGCCTACACTTAATTTTTTGCCTACCAATCGTCCATCCATGAGTTCAATGGAATAATGTAATGGATGATTCTCATAACTCATAGGGGGATTCTCCACCACCATGTCACTTTCCCACATGAATCCTTTTTTTACTATTTTTGGTCTTTTGTGGGAAGTTTTGGTTTTGCCATTTATTGGCTATTTATGTTTCTGTTTTTAGTGGTGTTAGTGGTGTCATGGGGAGCAGTGTAGCTTTTCTTTTATAGGTAAAAAATAAAGCTCTGTTGGGTAGGGTTGAGAAGGGGATAGAAGTGGATTGTCTACACAGATTTTTTGTAACATTGTTATATCCAGTTGTTTATGATATATAAAATTAAAATGCAGTGCTGTATATTTACTTTTTTAGTTCTCAGCTATATGAAAATAGATGTTACAAAGCAATGAAGAGATGTTATTACAATGGGAGATGATTCACAACTATATGTTGAAGGAGTTGTTAGAGATCCTCTTGATGTTCCAACTCAAAGGAAAACATGTATTGATAATGTTTTACTTGTTCCAAGAGTAAAGAAAAATCTTATCTCATTCAGCCAAATCATTGTGAAAAACACGAAGGTCATTTTTGAATAGGGAACTTGTAAGGTGTTTGACAGTATGGGAAAATTAGCATGTGATGGACTTATTAAAGGAGGACTATTTTAGTTAAAGAAAAACTCACAAACTCCTCTAAAGCATTGGTTTCAAGTGTTGCCTTGAGAAATCAGTTGTGGCATTAAAGGCTTGGCCATATTAACCACAAACCATTGGAGGAAATGTTCAATTAGAATATAGTATATAGTCTTATAGTCTTCCATCCATCACTACAAAGAAGTTTTTGTGAAGCCTAAGTTATGGGAAACAACATAGAGAAAAGTTTGATTATTGAAAAGCCTGGAGGGACTCCAAGAAGTTTGAGTTAGTTCATTCTGATCTTTGCGGACCAATGCAAACAATCTCAATATTTCATGACATTCATTCACTTGAAAGGCATGGGTTTACTTTCTAAAGAACAAGGCTGAAGCATATGATGTTATTGAGGAGTTTGTACACCAAGTCAAGAATGAATGAAGTAAAAAACAATCCAAAAACTGAGACCAAATAATGGGAAAGATTAAACCTCAAAGAATTTTGTCAAATTTTGCAAACAAAAGAGAATCAAGAGGCAACTATTAGCTCCATATACTTCACAAAAAAATGGAGTAGCTGAAAGAATGAATAGGACATTTAAAATAGAAACTAAATCAATGATCAAAGCTTCTAATCTTGGAGATAAATTATGGAGAGTAGTTGATACAAAGGCTTATTTGATCAATCGGAGTTTGACTAAAAGCTTGGAAAGCATGTCTTCAAAAGAAGCATGGTTAAGCATTTGAAAATCCTTGGGAGTATTTCCTTTATATACATTCCAAAAGACAAGAGAAGGAAATTCAATAGGAAGAGTAGAAAATGCATCCTTGTTGGATATGATGAATCTAGGAAAATCTATTGATATGATCCCAAGGTGAACAAACTTCAAATCTCTAGAGATGTCATTTTCAAGGAAGAATGTCACCTTCCAAGTGTTCGCCATGTTGATTTGCCAAAAGAGAAAGATGATAATGATACATCATCATACTCCCCCAAAAAGGTTGGGCTAGAACTAGAAAGCACTCTTGAATCAATTGAAGAAAGAGATAGTATTGATGAGCCAAATTCAATCTCATTATCCACTCCACAATCTAGTCTTCCTCTAAGGAAATCAAAAAGAGCAAGGAGAACACCCATCAAATTACAAGACTATGAGGTCACTTATTTATTGATGACAATTATTCTAAGTGGTCATGAACTAGTCACCTTTGAGTTTTGAGGAAGCAATAAAAGAAGAAAATCTCAGAGTGATATGAATCAAGAGATGGATTCAATTTATTAAAACTAGGCATTGGAGTTGGTAGTTTACCATTGATTCTAAATGTGTATTCAAATCCAAGTTCAAATTTGATGGCTCAATTGAAAAGCACAAAGAAAAACTTATAGCTAAAGGCTATAGACATACTCAAGGCATATTGAAGATATCCAAGAATCCAATGATCCACGCTTGCAAAAGTATATTGAAATACACCATCTCATTGTTTTGTGTGATCATATAAGATTTATGGGGGAGTTTTGGAAATATAAACTCTATTTCATTACAATCTCTAACCACGTGTTATGTAGAGACACATTTGTCTATATATTTGGCCTATTTAAAAGATCTTTGGATGTCTAAATGATACATAGAGAAATCTATTCAAAGCTCTCCAATTTCAACATTTTGGAACCCAAAAACTACCACACACTCTAAGGCTTTTTGAGTTCCATTAATGAATTCACATGAATATTATTAAAAAATGTTAAAACAAACACAATAAAGAAAAGCCAACAATTGGAACTGTCTTCTAGTGAATGCATAATATTGAAAAATTATTAGAGATTCAAGCAGTTGCTAGTGTACAAAACATTCAAAAACAATTGCTTTGCGTATGTATTGAAAGAGCATGGCATTGCCAATACTCAGTTTCCTTGTTGAATCCTAGGTCTATGACTGTCTTGAACCCCTATCAAACAAAGTTATCATTGGTTGTGAAGTCCAACCGTCACATAAGACAAAAAATCTTCATATCAACTCCTTGTCTCTCTATTTGCTTTGCAGGCTTTGCCTACATATTTGGGAAATGGATCATTTGTAAGATGTACAAAAATTTCATGGATTTTCTGCTAATAACAATAAGAGATAAATACACTACTTTTCTCGTGGATGTAACCATTAATTGGTGAACCACGTAATTCTTGATGTCTGTGTATATTTTCTATCTATTTTTCTTATTGTCTCTATCTTTCTAATTGTTGCTTTGGTGTTACTTAAACCTTCAATCTGCTCCATTTACTTAATAATTGGTATCAAAGCTAAGTGAAATTGAGAAGAGATGGAGGATGCAAATAAGTGGAGGATTTGAAAAATTCTCCAGCCAAAACTTCAAGATGTGGAAGTTGCAATTGGAAGCATTGCTAATTTAGAGAGGCCTATCAATTATGCTGGAAGGTACGGGAACGCGTCCCCCCCCCCCACACAATCCCCACGTTTCTGGGAAGGGGATGTCTCCAAGATGTGGGGACGTGGGGGAGACATCCCCCCACCACTCCACTACCACTGCTAGGATGCCCGGGACACCGCCGAGACAGTGGGGACGTTGGGACATCCCCAAGACATCTGGGGCACTCCCAGATGGCTGACAGAGTCTAAAAATCAAAAATATAAAAAATATATGTTTTTTTTTTCGTATAGGCACCCAAGGCCGAACCCCAATGGCCAATGGACCCCACCAAAGCTTCCCAAACCCTATAAGACACCCTTGAATCCTCACAATTACTCACAAATTCATTCCAACAACAATGTTGAAGAGGAGCAAAAGAGTGAGAGTGAAGGAGTGGAAGAGTGAAAGTGAAGTGTTGCAAGTGCAAGAAAGTTGAGGAGCAAGAAGAAGAGGAAGAAGCTTAGAAGAGGTATTCTACACCAAGTTGGGAGGATTTTTCAATCATAAGGTAGGATCCCATGACTATTTTTTTATTTTTATTTTTAATTAGTTTCACATTCTAATTCATATTTTAAATTTTGATTTCGTTCATAGTTTCATAGACATGGCTGCAAGTGCATTAGCAAATAGCATATTAAATTTTAATTGTTCAATGTTCATTGTTCATATTGTCATCAACATTTGAAAAATGAAAAATAAAAATTATATTCATAGACATGGCTGCAAGCTCAAATTTATAATTTTTTATTTTGACATTTGTCAAACTAGGATGAAACTTTCGTGTATCCTCTGCTTTTGCGTTTCGTGTGACCTAAAGTAAGAAAAAAAAAAGTGAAATCCTTGGTTTACAAAGATTAAGAACAATTTTTTTTATTTTTGTATCCTCTACTTCTGCACTTTATGTGATCTAGAGTAAGAAAAACAAAAAGAAAATCTTTGTGTCTTAATCCTTTGTGTTATGCTACATAGTTGCATGCATAATTTGAATTTTAGAATCATACACTTATAAATTTTATATTGTTTATTGTAGTGTCACAATGAGTTCTAATGGCATGAGTGAGGATGAGGTTGAGGTTCACCCTCACAGTGAAACTGAATGTGATTATGCACCTGAGGCTGATGCAAATGTAGAAGCAGAGAGGGGTGACCGTGTGACCCAATCCACAAGTTCCATGGCGAGTGCAACTGTAATATGAATTGCCCCTCCACAGTACTAGTAGATTTTGCTAAGAGTACCTTTGATCCTAAGTCTCCCTTGAAACAATTTGCAATAAAATTACAAAGACCTGAGACATCTGGGGGCACAAGGTTGTGGAAGTGCCACTTTTGTGGCCTTGAATTTCAGGGAAGCATTACCAAAGTTAATGCCCACCTCCTTCATATCCAAGGAAAAGGTGTGAAATATGTGATTTTTTTGGCATCACCAACTAACCTGAAATTCAAGGTCGAGATATGTAGGCTATGGGGTGTTGGTGGTGAAGATAATGCACCTATAGTTGCACCTATATTTGTTTCTTTGTCTCATAAGCCAAGGGGTCATCAAATCCAACCACACGGTTCTACTTCTACTTTGCAGAGGCAAGTTACATGTATGCCATCTTCTACTTCAAGGGCCCATGCAGCAGAAGCTAGGGGGGATGCAAGTTGACAATTGATGCTCCTAACCCAATAGCGGAATTATTCAATGTGCAAATGAAGGATGATGCAGATGATGCCATTGACAAATTCTTCTTTGCCAATGGCATTCTAGTCCATGTGGCTCGATCTCCTTATTATAACGAGGCGATGGCGATGGTAGCAAGGGAAAGACCATCATATGTGCCACCAGGGGAAATTGATGGCCACAATCTTAGATAAGAACTATTCCAAGATAAATGTGTTAATGGGGAAAATGAAGAAATGTTGGGTGGCAAATGGATGTAGTATTGTCATGGATGGATGGACGAACATTAGGCATCGTCCACTCATCAATATCATGGTTACATTTTCAGAGGGCCCATATTTTCTTATGGGTGGACGAACATTAGGCATCACAAGGATGACGATTTTTCAGTTTCAGATCCTCAAGGATGTTATTGAGGAGGTTGGGCCACAAAATGTGGTCCAAGTAGTGACAGATGCGGACCATGTGTGCAAAGCTGCAAGTAAATTAATTGAGGCAGCTTATAGACATATTTGGTGGACTCCTTGTGTGCATGCCATGAATAATGAACTCGAGGACATGGAAAAGATTGATTGGATCAAATCAGTGGTCAATGATGCTAGAGATGTGCAAATGTTTATCTACAACCACCACACTTCACTTGCACTCTTTAGGACCTTCTCTAAGAAGGAATTCTTGAAACCTATCAAGACTAGATATGCATCCTATTTCATTCTCTTGGAGAGAATGCTTAAGTTGCAAGAGGCACTGCAACTAATGCTTATGACAGTAGAATGGAATCGGTGGCTCGAGTCCGAAAGAGGGTGAAGGATGTAGTGAAGAGTGATGTTTTATGGGGTGATGCAAAATACATAGTCTCCATAATTACTCCATTTTTCTAGGTCATTAGATATGGGGATGCCAATGCACCTAGCCTTGGAGAGGTGTATGAGTGCATTGATTCTATGCTAGGCCAAATGAAGGTTGTCATGCGAGAGGACCCCACATTAGCATTCTATAATGAGCACATTCAGCCAATCATTCAAAAGAGATGGGAGAAGCTCAACACTCCCTTGCACATGGTTGTCTATGCATTGAACCCCAAGCAGTATGTGCAAAAGCCTGGTAGACTTAGACCCATATAGGATGTTGAGGTGAAGGAAGGGTTCAAGAAGCCCATCTAAAAGATGTATGATCTTGAACAGGCTAACATCATTTGCACTGAGCAAACAAAATTTGCCACTCTTAGGGGTTATTCTGAGCAGGCCAAGATGGATAGGGGAACTATGGCACGAGAGGACCCAATTTTGTGGTGGACTACGCATGGACCCAATTGTATGACTACATCTCTAGCCATTCATTTGTTATTTCAGGTTTCTAGTTCTTATGTTGTTGAGAGGAATTGGTCTACTTATAGCTTCATCCGCTCTCTTAAGAGGAACAGGCTTACCTCTAGGAGAGCAAAGAAGCTTGTGGTTATACATAGTGCCTTGCGCCTCATTGACCGTAAGACACTTTTGTACAAGAAGAGTCCAGCAGCGTGATGGGCTGTAGGGCTAGAGGAGCCACCACAAATTGATGAGGATGCTACACAGACAAGCTGGTTGGTATTAGTATGGAGGAGCTTGACCATGTGGAGTCCAAGTCCAATTGTTCTAGTGACAAGGAGTTTGGGATCTCACTTCACTCCATTTTGTTATAATTTATTTTGAACATTTTGATTTGTTTATGTTATCATCATTGTACTCAATGTAATCATCATTATGAAATCTTGAAGATAATATAAATTTTGAATTCAACATTTTCATTGTTCAATGTTTTATTGTTAATGTTCATTTCATACTTCATACTTCAAAGTTCAAATTTCTTAGTTTAGTACTTTCTAAGTTTTAACTTTTACTATTTTGCGAAGGTTTCATTTGTAAATTTGTAATTCATATACTTATACATCTTTTTATAACTATTTTTTCAAGTACTATATGTATTTCAGCGTTGTCGCCTAGTTGTCGTCCCCCCATTGTCCCCCAGTTGTCCCCAAACTTAGGCCCTTGGTCCCCCCATCCCTAAAACCTATCCCCACATCCCCCCATCCCCTATCAAGAAACTTCGTGGAACACTGATAAGAAGACACTAGCAACAATTATTCTTTCCCTATTTAGCAATGTTTTGTTTAATGTTGCAACAGAGAAGACAATGAAAGGATTATGGGATAAATTGTCAAACATGTATGAGATGGCCTCCACTAATAAATTATTTTTAATGAAGAAATTATACAAGTTGAGGATGAAGGAAGGCGGTATTGTATCAAACCATTTAAATGAATTTAATATATTGATCACTCAATTAATTTCTGTGAACTTAAATTTGGATGATGAAATCAAGGCCATCTTGTTATTATGCTCTCTACCCAATAGTTGGGGAAGGAGTTGTCATGGTTGTGAGAAATTCGGCATCCAGGAAGAAGGGAAGCATGTTGAAGTTTGATGATGTGGTTGGGATTCTTCTCAACGAGGATATGAGAAGGAAGAATCAAGATACTTCATCAAGAGCCACTTTGATAACTAGAAATAGGGGAAGATCACAAGAACAAGGGAGAAATAACCATAGGAGAAGATCAAAGTAGAACAAGGGATCAAAATCAAGGGGAAAGAATATTAGTTGCTAGTATTTTGGTAAAGAAGGTTACATTAAAAGAAACTCTTTGTCATTCAAGAAGGCTGAATATCAACCACAAGAACATGAAGCAAATGCAACATATGAAGATGTAATGTCCCCTCTCTAGGTTTACTCGATTTGATATTATTTTAATTAAACGCTAATGTTTTAAGTTAAATTGAATATTTAACTTAACATTTATTAAAATAATATAAAAAGGAGAGACATAAGGTGTTTTTTAAGTGTTAGGATCAAAAAAGGGAGATAAGAATTTAAAAATAAAAGAAAATGTGGAATTTCAAGATTTGGAATGGGGAGTTACAGAAGGGAGAAGAAAAATAAATTTTGGGCACATTTTTCAATATGCATGAAATTTTGGGGGAAGAGAATGTTACGTTGTTAGAAAACAGAAGGGAGAAGAAAAGTAAATTTTGGGCACATTTTTCAATATGCATGAAATTTTAAGGGAAGAGAATGTTACGCTGTTAGAAATTCTAGAACTTTGTGAAGACACAAATCTTCATGGGAATATCATCTTCGAAGTTGAAAAATACTTCCTGGGTGATTGCTGACAGTCTCATTCAAAGGCTATGCTGGAGCTCATTGTGATAATTTAATAATGGAGTTTTTTGTAAATACAGGATTTGAGAAAGTAAATCATTTTAAGGGTGATTGCTTGCAAAAATTTCAAACTTCATAGCATAGTTATTACGCAATAACAAGTTAATTTTTTGGCCGTACAATTTCTGGTATTAGAGGGTTATGCAAGGTTGGTTTCAAATTAAGCTATACTTCTTCATAAAGTGAGAGCCATACAATTTCAAAACAAATCAGTTGATTGCTAGGAGGGGTCAAAGGTGTAGTCAAGGCTTTGTTAATATAAAAACTCTCAATGCTCCTAGGACACTCTTCATACACTTTATTTGTGAAATCGCAATTGTTAAAGCAGTCCATACTTTATTGGTCCATATGCATTATAAAGGAAGGGCACCGTACAGGTTAAATAACGGTGTGCAAGTGGTCAAATGCCCATTGATATGAAATATTTAATGTTTTTTGCCTAAATTGAGCTGCCATACCATCTTCTAGGTTTGCCGTACAAAATCATAAGTTGTACTATTTATTATGACTATCGTACGATTGGGAGAGTAGCCATACTAAGAAGTTGACTCTAAACACTAGGGTATCAAACTTGTGACTAATCATAATATTTTGGTTAAGGAGTTGTTCCAAGTCAACATTTATTTCTAATAAATAATTTGTTTTAATTTCTTGGAAAAATCTTTTGTTTGTAACTAGTTATACTGAAGAATGAATTAATTCTCTATTCTGTCACATCCCTTGCATCGAGATTACATGTTTGGTTAAGTGTTTCGAATACAATGTTAGTTGTAAATAACTACTTTCATATGACTGTGACATTGAGAATGCAATAGTTGGTACTTCTGGCGTAACTGTGATTATTAACGAACTCTTTATTTGCAAGTGAAAGTATTGATTTCATATGAGATCATGAGATTAAATTTAAATGCATATTATTTAGCCGTTGAGAACGATCTAACCACAGTCCTTGTCAGTGGATGCAGGATTTGCCGCCGTCATGAGAGAAAGGGGAATATCATCAGGGAGAGGACATGGTTGACATTGGATCTATTTTATCGTCTACCTCGAGCCGGTGTATGACAAGAATCTAAAACGTAACTTGGCCATAAATAATATAAAGTAATTAATTACTCTATAAGTTAATTTAAATATATATATATAAATATATTAATCTTTAATATTTCTAAGAGATTACAAATTGATTAATAAGGTTATAATAAATAATAATAAATTAGAAGTGGGGCGAACTAATGTTAATTATAATCTAACACTTGTAAATATTGAATATTGGCATCGATTAGGTATAATTAAATTGAAGTATTTTGAATTCTTGGGAGAATTTTGGAAAAACTCCATTTCCATCTCATGCCATCTCCTTCTTGAAACGTCCAAGTATGGATACATGAAGAGGCAGGCGTTGGAAGAAAAGACTCTCGAGTGCGGAGTTGGAAGGGGGATTTTCATACCTTCCTTTGGGGAAAATTGCTCTCGCTTCCAGAAGGCTCGAGGGTTTTTCTCTGGAGCATCGGGCTTTCTTTTGGGGGAATTCTTATTTCTTTCTATTCCGGCATCCTGAATACATTCTTTGTTTCATTCAATGTCGAGCAACATATCGGCTCTCCTTCCTCAGTCGAGCGAAGAGAAAAATCTATATATCATTCTTGTCTCTGTATTTGAGGAAGCGTTAAAATCTGTGGAGCCCTCGTATAAATTCATGACTTTCACTTCTAGAAATAAAACCCTGAGTCATAATTGACTTCTCATTCAGGTGACATTCGAGCATATTTTGGAGTTGTACGATTTGGGAAGTTGCGTCTTCAATCAAACCTCTGTGCTGGGAAGCTTTGGGAACTTGGTGGTGTAGTCCAATTAATCTCCAGATAAGGAAGTCTAGTCGTCCCTTCATTAGTACGGGAATTCCTCAAGAAGAGCTTTGGAACCTTCTTCGACCACCAAATTCTTTAATTGACAGGCATGTATTAGTAATTGCTAAGTGTGAATAAAGTCTTATCGAAATATCTAAATCTTAATTGGAAATTTCCTTGATGAATATTAATAATCAATGCAATGTATTGTCATTTGGTTAAATCTGGTTAATTTTGTCATGGCAGTAAAGAATTTTATGCCAAAAGATTTTAGTGAAGAATCTTTCATTCTATTAGCTCTGGTATCTAATGCCGACCTGAGAAATTACTCAAATCACTAATTTACTTCTCTGTGAGATCTAGGGTTCAAAACTGAGCACTTCTTGTTCTCAGCCTTAATAAATTGAGTTGGATCTGGTCATCTTTCTTTTAACCAAATCGAGTCTTTATGTGAAGCATGTAAAGGAACCTTTTTGTTTAAAGCATGCAGCGAAACGATCTAGGACCGTAATTAAAAATCCTTTAGAATAGAGTGAAATTACAAGGAATTCCCATGACTTTTGAAAGCATTTGAAAACAGAGCTTTTGCAATATTCTTATTCTGGGTTGACCGAAAGAAGACTCTTTTGTTGTGAACCTCAACAGGAACTTAGACTTGTTTCGGGCTTCTCTTCTATTAGCTGAGTTGGGATAGTGTATTCCTCTTCCTCACTTCAAGACCATAATACAAAGATAAAATGTTAATACCTGAAGGGTCTCCTCACCTAATAAGTATCACAGTATATATTTACTCAACGGAAGCAATTATTGGTTAAGAAGGTAGTTTGCTTTATGAGAAGTGATAGATACTGAGCAGAGTCTCTCTCTCTTTTGTTAAAATATGCTTTTGTGATAAACTTAAAACTTAAGTTACTAGGAATATTTCTACCCAGACTTTGTGTCATAGACTAAGAAGTTTAAGGGTTAAGATTTGAAAACCCCAATAAATCAAATATGTCTCACAATATGTTTGTGCTCAATGAAAAACAACATTCGTGAAGAAGAGATTAAATGAGAACTAAGTCATAGTAATGTTAATTTGATGAAACCTATTTGAAGGTCGAAACTCGTCCTTTCTCTTTAAGTGTTAAGTAAATCAAGTGGTCTTAATAGGTGTGAATTAATATTGAACCAGGACTCCCTTATATTCCTGATAATAATTGTTGAACCATGACTTCAGAAGAAGATTTGAAATCTTGACATGGTAATACTAAACTTTGAATCAAGATGTGATTCCAAACCAAGATTTGGTAATGATAAACCTTAACCTTGAACTACGAGAAGATTGATAACCAAACCAGATACGGTAAGATTAAAACTTGATCTAAGAGTTATCATGTCGAGCAAGGATGCGTGCTGTCGGCACAGTGATGCCACAAATAATTAATTAAAAATCCTTGGCCAAGGTAGATGCCCGTTCGGCAATGTCAGCTTCCATGGCCAGATATACTCTGATCAGGATGATTCTTCTGATAGGAGGTACCTATAGAGGAAGGATCGATCAGTAGTATAGGTTCGTGGGCATCAGGCTCAGAGACATGATGATAAATTGATCCATGTTGATTACCCTCGTGAAGGGCGGGTTCTTCAGTTGAAGAAACTCGGGAGACCAGTAGGTCTTGGTTGGGCGGTAAAGCCCCTGATGATAATTCTCTTTCCCTCATCGCTAAAGAAGCCAAGTATAAAAACAAGAAGATGATGTCAAATGTATTTCTTCCTCACTCGTAATCCAGGTACATGCAATGCTATTTAAGCTCACTTTCATTTATGCAATGAACGATGTTCTTGTATGTTAAATGTACGTTGCAAGAATTTACAATTAATTAGTTAGACAGTTTCTTGTATCATTCAGCTGAAATGAAAGATCTGAAACTAGTTAATGAATAAAGAGAAGCTATTTCCTTTCCTTAGTTCATATATTGGTTAAATGGGAACCCTAGTTTGACAGTTATTAGTTTTAAACTTCTGTGTGACGAATGATGGAAACAGTTAGATGTTACCTTTCAGTTGAAACTGAAAATTTGGAAGTTAGTTGGAAATTTAAAAGGAACAGTTGAAACGATTTGGAAACCCTTGAATGAAAACAAGTTAGTTGTTCTTCGGCTGAAACCGATAAATGGCTGAGTTTTTAAAACCGTAGTCTGGATAGGTTGTTACATATTCTTTATGGAATTGTTATAATTTGGTATGGAGCTAGAATGCTTTTTATATTAGTTGAAAGTGACAATGTGATTAATGAATGCATTATGTACAACCATAAACAAACTGAAAGCAAAAATCATTGATTCTAGAGCATCATTTCATGCCACTTCATGTAGGGAGTATTTCAAAAGCTATCAAAGTAACTTTAGCAAAGTTTATGACATAGACCTAGTTCTAAATTCACGAAGACAACACAACTCTGATGCAGAAACCTTGCCCAGATTAAACAGGTTAATGCACGTAGGAAATAACATAGACAGATTTAGCTCAACTATAAGTAAACGAATGAGAATGGCACTCAGATTCAACAGAAATATCATTGTTACAACCAGATCTCATGTAGAATGCATAATATGAACTCCCAAAATCAGAATACAGTTAATGCAAGGATTTCAAACACTGTAACTAAGCATTAACATAAACAGATCACAATGAGTCCCCACAAATGATCAATATTGATTTTCAACGATTACAAAATATGCCTCAGAACAGTGATCGAGTTTCATACAAAATAATTATTCAGCAATAGTGTTTAGGTCTTCATGGCATGGGCCAGTCGTTACACACAAAAGTTCATGCTAGCTTGGAGAATTGAGCGTTGACTTAGGGATGCAGAAAATGTTGATGCCATGTGATCAACTCCTAGCGATTGGATGAGTATGTGCGTTCGAACAGAGCTATGAGTCACAGTTATTCGCTTGTTTCTAGCGTCGTACTGAGAGTCTGAATGTGTGCGACCTTGCGGAAGGGGGTATAAGGGTGTGGCCAGAGCCTGAGGCTCGGCCACAACTCATCAATCTCATGACCTTTTCCCCTGTCGATATCGGCTTCCTCAATTGCCCACGTTGAAGTATTAATTCTACCTGTATACCTACGAAATGAATTGTGAATTAGATAGCAATGTGTGGATGATTGGATTTTAATCTCCAAGAAGGGTTTTTGTCCTACCTGGAGGGCGAACTGGTAGAGGGGGTTGTCTCAACTATTCATGCGTTTAAGAGTTAAATTTTTAGATGATCCCCAAATGCAAAACGATCTCATATTAATATAAAACATTAGCGCCAACCAAAGAAGTCGGCCATAGATTTGAATATTATTTTTAGCACCTACCAAGGGGTTAGCCAAATTTAAAATTCATATATTATTTTTAATAATTTAAATTAATTAATATTATATTATTTAATATTATTTAAATTCTCAAAGTGTTTAAAATCACTGTTTTTCTGCCACTTGAATTTTAGGTCCCTATTACAATAGGGACATGGCAATCCTCCCTGCTTGGATGTTGCTTGCCCTCAAACAACTTCAGATTCGGATCCTTGAAGGTCTTTGCTCCTGTCTGCATCTTCTATGTCTCCTTGGTTGAAACTTCCTTAGGACCTGCCTTGGAGAATCCTCGAAGGATGACCACTTTTCCATCAAATTTGAACTTCAACTCCAAAGTTTGATGATTTGTTGTGTGCTCCCCAAGTGAGTGCAGCCATTGCACTCCCAAAACCACATTTGTCTCACCAATGCTAACTATGTAGAAATCATCCCGTATCTTGTGTCCTCCCAAGGTCAACTCCATTTGTTGAATCCGACAAGTGCATGGAATAGTGTAAGTGTAACCATTTGCTACTATTACATTAAATTCTTCAAAATCTTCCACCCTTAGGCCCATCTTAGCCACTAGCCACTATCTATTAATACTGTTACCCTTTGTCCTTGTAAGTCCCCTTTAATGCGAAGAGAGTGATACCTCGGTGCTCCTGAAAGTGTTGCAAGAGTGCCTCCTAAATGTCCTCCTACTAGTGTCTCTACGTGCACCTCCTCATCAATAAAGCCTACGAATTCACCCTCCCCCTGTTTAGCATCATCATTAGAGGTTACCTCAATATAGTGGATGTTTCCTTTTCCCATACACCCGTGCCCCTGTACCCACGGTTACTTGCAATGGAAGCATAACCCCTTCCTTCGCAGCTCGTTCTTAGACACGTCCATCTCATGAGACCTTGGTGGTGGATTCGTTGGTTGAGGAATAATCTCATGTGGTGGCTTCTTTGGCTGCCTTGTTGGTAATTCTTGATCGTAGGTTTATTCTTCATGATGGAGTCCTCAAGATTTAACGCTCTTTGAATAGCCTCTTCCAATGATGTTGGCTCTAAACCCCTCACCAAACCATGGAAGGACTCTGATAGCCCTTCGATGAAAAGGAACATGAATCTCCTATCTAACACATCCGGAACCATAACAGCAAGCCTTTGGAATTCTGCAGCATAATCATCCACTGTCCCATGCTGCTTTACCCTTGTCAATTCCTGGAAGTACACCTTCGGGTCTTTTCTATCAAACCTCTCTACGAGCTTTTGTGTGAAATCAACAAATGTAGTAACAAGGTCAAACCCTTGTGTCACAGTACCATGGTGCCACCATTCATGAGCTACACCTTCCAAATGTAAAATGAAAAACTTGACTACTTCATCTTCGGTCATAGGGCTAAGGGAGAAGTATGTATCTAGCTTTTGAACCCATGCACATGCAGTAACCTTCCCTAAACCATCAAATGTAGGGAGTGAAAGCTTTCTTACTTTGTACTAGAGGTCTTTATTAGATCGCTACAAATGTTGCCTTCCATCACTTCTAAATCCCTTCCTAGCATTATTGAACCAATCAAAGGGAATCTCTACTCAAGTGTTGGCATCTAGCTTCATGTAGTCTTCTAAAATACTATTAAAATCAAGCTGATTTTGTCCTTCTCCTTGTGGTGTCTCTATCCTCGGAAAAAAAGTGGGCTGGGAGGGTTTGAGAGTCGATAAATTTGAAGTTCTACTATGATTTCCCCCTCTAGACTGTTCAGAATTACTCTCATCTACATTATTAGGTACTAATATGTTGTTAGTGATTGTAGTAGTGGGGGTCTACATCATTTGCAACAGTGTTTGGTTCACTTGTTCTTGTTTTTGAGGGAACAATTTGATCTCATCATTCTGATCTGCCATCTTCTTCTTACCTCTGCCTCCTATTCCACTATCACCATTCTAAGAGGATGCTTCAGCCTTCTTCATCTCTCTCTCAATAGCCCTCAGATCTCTTTGGCTCAATTGCATATAGGGTCGTCCACAGGTTGGCAGGATTGTGGCTCTGATACCACTGAAATAGACCTAGTTATAAATTTAGGAAGACAACACAACTCTAATACAGAAACCTTGCCTAGATTAGATAGGTTAATGCAAGCAAGAAATAACATAGACAAATTAAGCTCAACTATGAGTAAACGAATGAGAATGGGAGCTCAAATTCAACAAAAATATCACTGTTACAACCAGATCTCATGTAGAATGCATAATATGAACTCCCAAAATCATAATACAGTTAATGCAAGGATTTCAAACATAGTAACTAAGCAATAACATAAACAGATCACAATGAGTCCCCACAAATGATCAATATTGATTTTCAACGATTACAAAATATGCTTCAGAACAACAACCAAGTTTCATATAGAATAATTATTCAACAATAATGTTCAGGTCTTCACGGCATAGACCTGTCGTTACACACAGAAGATCACGCTGGCTTGGAGGATTGAGCGTTGACTCAGGGATGCAGAAAATGTTGATGCCATGTGGTCAGCTCCTAGCGATTGGATGAGTATGCATGTTCGAACTGAGCTATGAGTTGCAAATATTCACTTGTTTCTGGTGTTGTACTAAGAGTTTGAATGTGCTCGACCTTGCAGAAGGGGAGTATAAGGGTGTGGCTAGAGCTTGAGGCTCAGCCACAACTCGTCAATCTCGTGACCTTTGCCCCTGCCGATATTGACTTCCTCAACTGCCCACATTGAATTATTAATTTTTCCTATATACCTGTGAAATGAAGTGCGAATTAGATAGCAGCGTAAGGATGATTGGATCTTAATCTCCAGGAAGGGTTTTTGTCCTACTTAGAGGGAGAACCAACAGAGGGGATCATCTCAATTGTTCATGCATTTAAGAGTCCAATTTCCAAATGATCCCCAAATGTAAAACGATCTCATATTAATACATAACATTAGCGCCAACCAAAGAAGTTGGCCACAGATTTGAATATTATTTTTAGCGCCTACCAAGGGGCCGACCAGATTTAAAATTCAAATATTATTTTTAATAATTTAAATTTATATTAATATTATTATTCTTTAATATTATTTAAATTCTCAAAGTGTTTAAAAACACTGTTTTGCTGCCACTTGAATTTTAGGTCCCTGTTAAGATAGGGACATGATAGTTTATCTTGGGGATGATGAACCTATGATATTGTTGGAAAAGGAGATGTTTTGTTGAAATTGAAAAATGGTAACAATTGGCTACAAAGAGATGTTAGACATGTCCCTCAACTCAAAAGGAATTTGATTTCAGCTAGGCAATTGGATGCTCAAGGTTGTAGCATTACTTTTCAATCAAGTATATGGAAGGTGACCAAAGGAGCCTTGGTAGTCACTAGAGGAAGCAAACCTAATACTTTGTATGTGCTAGAGAGTTAGGCTGAAGTGGGAGCTGCAATGGTAGTTGCAGACAGTGGTACGAAGCTTCGGCATAAAAGGCTTAATTACATAAGTAAGAAAGACCTTGAGATTTTACACAAAAAGAATCAACTTTCGGAGCTGAAATTGGTAGATTTAGAGTTGTGTGTATTGTCTCATGCGTGAAATGCTAAACCCCGACGGATTTCCTAACCCGTTGTGCTGAAAAGCATGTACCTAATAACCAAATGGTCCGGCTCCATGACCACGTGTCCATTGTGCTTGTGGCTTCTATGCCTTCACTTCCGAGGTCGGTGGGACACAAACCTCACCATTAACACCCTGGGTAGTCGCCCTCACTATTAGGTCGGTCTTTTGGTGTAGTGGTTGGCCCTTTGTGGTATCAGAGCTAAGGTCTCGAGGTCGAGCCATGCAGAGTGTGGTGGGCTATAATGTCTCATGCATGAAGGGTTAGACCTCAATGGATGTCCTAACCCATCATATTGGTAGGTGTGTACCTAATAACCAAATGGTGGGGCTCCACAGCTACATGTCCACTCCTAGCAGTGAGGGCAGCTATCCAAGGTGTTAAGGGTGAGGTTTGTGTCCCACCAATCTCGGAAGTGAAGGCATAGAAGCCACGAGCATAGTGTGGTCGTGGAGCCCCACTATCTAATTATCAAGTACATGCCTGCTAACACAACGGGTGAAGACATCCGTCGGGCTTTAGCCCTTCACGCACGGGACATTACAGTCCATCACGCTCCACAGGGCTCGACCTCGAGACCTTGGCTCTAATACCACAAAGGGCCAACCACTACACCAAACGACAGGCCTCATAGTGAGGGCGACTACCCAGGGTGTTAAGGGTGACATTTGTGTCCCACTAACCTTGAAAGTGAAGGCATAGAAGCCACGAGCACAGTGGACACATGGTTGTGGAGCCCCACCATCTAGTTATCAGGTACACTCCTGCCAGCACGACGGGTTAGGACATCTGTTGGGGTTTATCCCTTCAAGCACACGACATTAAAGTTGTAATATCCCCAATGGGATCTTCCCTAAAATTTCTTATTTATGCCTTAGGTTTCTAATTTATATTTCTACACTTTCCAATTCAATTTTCTGCTCAAACCCTAGGACTGAATTCTGATTTCAAACAAAATATCACAGCGAACATACAAGTGCCCAAACATGACAAATAAACATGCCAAATGATGCTGCCAATTGATATTCATATCAAACATGAAATCCACCATAAAAACACATGATAGGGCATCCAAATGTAACATACAAATCTGATTTTTTGTACATAACTTCTGCTATTACAAACTGAATATTCTGGACTGAGTTTACAATGAATTCATGGGCACAAACATGCCAGACATATGCCCAGATTTCTCCTCTATTAATCAGATCTGAAACTATGATTATGTTGGAAATATTGTCATTGATGTCAAAGGTACAAAGACGAAGTTTGCTATCATTAATGTCAAAGGAAGAATGAGGAAATTGTTGGATATTGTCATCAATGAGTTAAAGTAAAGTGAGAAGATTAAGCATGACTGAAGATAACATATTTAAAGAACAAAATGTGATTATGAACAGCATTTCCTGAAACAATACATTCAAATGTATAACTTATGGTCTGATCTGTGCATATAAACAGTGTGCACTTTATGCATTGAATTGAGGAAACCATATATTGCTGGGCAAGTGTGAGAATCTTAGAATTAAATCCTTCTTCAGAACGTTCGCAACAGTATTATGTGTTATTAATTGGTTTTTCATCTAAACTTGAGTTAATAAGTCACGGAATTCCAATGAGAGAAGGTTACTATCAGGCTTTGTGGTATTTATTAAAGCTTGAGCCATAAGACGGATATGAATGATAACGTGGGCAAAGACTTCAAAAGAACAAACGCCTATCGCAGCTTCTAAGGATTAGAGTCAGGATTAATTATAGAAAGTTACAAAAATATCATTGCATCATAAAATCACAAGGGAATTAGACTTGGATGGAATCATCATTTAAAATATTTGCCATCTCCGTTCTTTAGAGTGAACATGGTAATGAAGTCATAGAAATTGATAAAGAATGAAGGCAGTCTGCATGATAATAACATTGGGTGCTTTAATATTGAAATAGGAAGCCGCAATGATACTTATATTAAAGAACAAATGAGACACAAGTTTTTTTCCGTTCCAAACAATGCAATATCATTAATCAACCTGGTTAAAAGAAATGATCAAAAAGGGAGAAGAAACATATCATAATACGATTTCATCATCAATAGTATATGTTAACTAAAATGTGCAGCTAAAATAAATGAAATGGTGTGATGGCAAAAGATTTATAAAAACAAAATCTGAAGAGGTGTGATTATCTTCTTAAAGATAAAAATGTCAGATTTATTAAAAGTATAAATGGTGCAACTTTTTAAAGGAAAACAATAAAGATTAAAGTCAGATTTCAAAAGGTTTGATCTATTTGAAGGCAGCAGTTCAAAGAGACATGTTGCTCAAGTAAAAGGTTGCAATGTTTGACCAAAATACATTTATGATTCAAATCAGATTTGCAGAAAGTAGAGTGTGTGAGAGAATGGTGATGTGAAATCAGAACAGAAGATTATATTTCTTGTGTGGCCATTAAAGTGACAGCGTACATCACAAAGAAAGGATTGGAGTGAAGTAAAAAGCAGAATTCAGATTTTCAGTTTATCATAAGAGGTTGGTGCCTCTTGTTAGCCAAGGTTGGTGCTTTGGAAGAGGGAGTTGGTGCTCCTTGTAGGTTGGTACCTACAAAACAGATTAAGGGATTGGTGCCTCTAGTAGGTTGCCTACAATCATTGTAAACTTATATAAATATAAAGTACATTATTTGTACCGTGGTTTTCTCCCGTAAGGGTTTCTATTGATGTTATAGCAGCGGGAGATACCTTTCTCTCGAATTTAAATAATAAATGATGAATAAATAAAGCAAGTTGGACTTGCTATAAATATTGATTTATTTTTTATGGGCCGACTCAAACAAAAAGTCGCCTTGTCGAAAGAGGCTGACTCTAATGAAAAGACACCTTTGATTTGTATATATACCAAGCAATGATCATTCATTTGATTATTCGATTTTTCAAGAAACAATTCGCACTTCAAGAGGGAGTTCATACTTTTGCAGCAGATCATAATATTGCTTCAAGCAGATCAATATCAAGGAGAAATCATATGTGTTTGTATATTCGCATCTAGGAGACGTGCTATCATCCATGACATCAAATCGGCCTTGTGTTTGGCCAAGTTGTAAAGTAGATTTCTGCTCTTTTCATTCAATATATAAGGGATATATTTTGGCTAGGTTTTTCTCCCTCGAGAAGGAGGGTTTTCCCAGGGTATCTTGTTGTGTTCATTGTTCACTATGTTGCATTTTTTATTGCTTACATTTCTGATCCTAAAACTAACATGGTATCAGAACGGGTCTAAAAAAAGATCTAATCAGATTTGTTTAAGCAGTCAAGTCAACTTTTCATCTAGCGCAGATCTTTAAGGAAAAGTATTGCTGATCTAAGGTTGCAATTTATTCAAACCTAAGGGCAGATATTTGAAGGTGAATTTGTGCAGAAAAGGAAAATAGTGAACAGTGTCAAGGTAGAAGATAGGCTTGATGGAGCCTCAAACTTCAACTCTTGGAAACCCAGGTTACTCATTGCATTAGAGGAGAATGATCTTCTTGATTTCGTGGAAAGTGATATGCCCGAGCCTTCCGATGATACTGAGAAAATCTAGTGGAAGAAAAATAGCACTAAGGATAGAAAGATCATGATAGACTCTATGATGAATCACCTAGTACTGATCATCTCCAAGTTGAAGACAGCTAAAGAAATGTTTGATACTCTAAGAGGATTGTATGAGATCAACAACACCAGCAGAGCCCTTGCTTTGAGACAACAACTTCACCATGTAAAAATGGCTAAAGATGATTCAGTCATCTCATTCTTTATGAAGATTGCTGATTTGAAAGA
This sequence comes from Sequoia sempervirens, assembly GCA_007258455.2. Classification (NCBI taxonomy): domain Eukaryota; kingdom Viridiplantae; phylum Streptophyta; class Pinopsida; order Cupressales; family Cupressaceae; genus Sequoia; species Sequoia sempervirens. Next base: position 1,260,816,236 of record VDFB02271358.1, on the reverse strand, counting down.
TCAGTTGAGCACTATTGGGGATATAATTGCAGACAGAGATCTTGTTATGTTGGCACTAAATGGTCTTCCTCAATCTTGGGAACCCTCCAGGTTGGCAGCAAGAGGAATTGGGCGAAACTATCATGATGTAGAAAATCAAGTTCTTACTACACATACTTCTAGAGAAAGAGGCAAAGGAAGAAAGAGGAATAGAGACAGAGAACCAAATTCTGCCCAGAACCGAAGAAGGATCTCTCTCACATTCAATGTTACAAGTGTGACAAGTATGGTCACTTTGCTCAAGATTGCAAATTAAGGTCTACTCAACATGTTTCTACTGCGGAAATTGACATAGGAACATCTCAGAAGGAGCCAAGTTCTAAAGTCAATTCAAAAGGTTTCTTATTCTAAAGTCAATCAGTTTCTTCGAAGAGGAGGAAATAACATTCAGAGGAAGTCTAACAAACCAATAGAGGCAACCTTGGACAAGGAGGTTAGGAGGTTGATGCAAGTACTTGGAGTTTCAGAGGGAGTCACTTCATCATAAAGATTTGTGTAATGTATATTTCTCTGAAACAGAGAAATATGAGGTGAAAGCCCTTGTAATGTATATTTCTCTGAGACGGAGAAATATGAGGTGAAAGCCCTTGTAGTGTATATTTCTCTGAGACGGAGAAATATGAGGTGAAAGCCCTTGTAGTGTATATTTCTCTGAGATGGAGAAATATGAGGTGCGATCCCTTGTTCATCTCTGAGACTGAGATGAGACGTCATGTTGAGAGACTCCATGACGGCATCACGTTGAGAGACTCCATAATGAACCCTTTGTACTTGTGTTTTTCCACACATGGGAGTAGCCATGGTGGACGTCATGTTGAGAGACTCCATGACGACATAACTTTGAGAGACTCCGTGATGGGCACTTGTGCACATGTTTTTTTCCACACATGGGAGTAGCCATGGTGGACGTCATGTTGAGTGACTCCATGACGATATCATGTTGAGAGACTCTGTGATGAACTATTTTCCACAAATGGGTGTAGCCATTGTGGGTGTCATGTTGAGAGACTCCATGACATGGATATCTAGAAAGATACCTCTCTAGCTAAGAGGGAGTGTTGATGTTATAGCAGCGGGAGATATCTTTCTCTCAAATTTAAATGATGAATAAATAAAAGCAAGTTGGACTTGCTATAAATATTGATTTATTTTTTTATGGGCCGACTCAAACAAAAAGTCGCCTTGTTTTGTGAAAGAGGCTAACTCTAATGAAAAGACACCTTTGATTTGTATATATACCAAGCAATGATCATTCATTTGATTATTCGATTTTTCAAGAAACAATTCGCACTTCAAGAAGGTGTCCGTACTTTTGCAGCAGATCATAATATTGCTTCAAGCAGATCGATATCAAGGAGAAATCATATGTGTTTGTATATTTGCATCTAGGAGAAGTGCTATCATCCATTACATCAAATCGGCCTTGTGTTTGGCCAAGTTGTAAAGTAGGTTTCTGCTCTTTTCATTCAATATATAAGGGATATATTTTGGCTGGGTTTTTCTCCCTTGAGAAGGAGGGTTTTCCCAGGGTTTCTTGTTGTGTTCATTGTTCACTATGTTGCATTTTTTATTGCTTACATTTCTGATCGTAAAACTAACAGTTTCCACGTAAAATCTTGGTGTCAACTTGTTCTTATTGTTATATTCTTGCATAGTTGTTATTATGATTGATAAAGTTTTAAATTGGTAAAAGTTGTGTTATACTGATTCACCCCCACCCCCCCTCTCAGTATAACTGTGTGCTCATCAGATTATACATACCAAATATATGCAAAATAGTCTTCAAATACCAAACCCTAGATGGGAAAAATGCCCCCTTGGTAAGTGCCTATATGCAAAATCGCCCCTCCAAAGGTGAGCGCTCAGGTCCGCTCCAAAGTGGCACTCCAAATTAGGGAAAAACCCTAATGCAATCTATTGACAAAATGCCACAATAATTCTACTCCAAATCTGATTATGCAATGATGCTCCAAACTTCCAATCGTCTCCAATGAAGTGCAATTAGAACTCCGTCATGAGTTCTCCACAAGGTGAGTTAGGGTTTCGTCGAACTCACCACATTCACAAGGGTTTTCGTCCATGGAATGAAGCCCAACCAAGGTTGCAATGAAAGAGAAGAATCTCCAAAATGAAATTCAATATGAATGGATACCCCAAATGACTTGCACTTTACTTTCTTTAATAGCCCTCCAAAAAAAAACTTAACAAGGCCAACCTCCTTTATTTATTTATTTATATTTTTATTTTCCCTTTTTTCTCTTCCAAACTTGGCCGACCCCAATAAAGTATTTTTATTTTATTTTATTTATTATTTATTTATTTATTTAATTATATTATTTATATTTTAATATTATATAATATATATACTAGTGTTTAAAAACACTATTAAAATAGGGTGGATTTAGGTTAGGAAAAAGGGGACATTACATTGTGTGAGCATTGCATATACGGAAATAAAAAATGAGGACCAAATTCTCCACCAAAGAACATGAGAAGAAGTTACGCCCATTGGAGCTAGTGCATTTGAATGTCTTTGGTCCCATGGAGGTAACTTCAATTATTTTGTCACTTTTCTAGATGATTGCACTAGGAAGGTTTGAATTTATATGTTGAAAAGGAAGTCTAAAGTATTTGGCATGTTTAAGAATTTCAAAGCATTTGTTGAAAACCAAACCGAAAATAAAATTAAGTGTCTAAAAACTAATGGGGGTGAATATTGTTTGATAGAGTTTGACCAGTTTTGTGGAAAGAATGATATTCAAAGGATTAAAATTGTTTTATTTACACCACAAGAAAATAGTGTAGCTGAGAGGATGAATAGGATCATTATGGAAAGAGCATGGAGCATGCTCTGAAATGCTAGTTTAGGAAAACAATTTTGGGCTGAGGTTGTAAATACAACGGTGTATTTAATTAACCAAGGTCCATTCTTGATTGGATTTCGAAATTCTTAAGGAGAAGTGGTTGTGAAAAAGGATTTCACACAATCATCTACAAGTGTTTGGGGGTGAAGCTTTCGTTCACATTCCACAAGAAAAAAGAACAAAGCTTGATGTGAAGTCAAAATGGTGTATCTTTGTTCGATATGGAGATGAAAAGTATGGCTACAGGTTGTGGGATCCAATTACCAAGTGTTGATGTGTTTTTTGTGACCTCACCAACCAGGTAGAACAAAGTTTCCAAATGGATACCCTATTCTCTCTTGAACAAAGTATTCGGCGTGCTAAGATTGCGAGTGAGATCACGCCTTCAACTCCAAGGTTCTTTAAATGCGAATAGGCTCAGTTTGGTTGATGTGTATATGCTGTGTACTCACGAGGGGACTTACGTAGTTGTTCAAAATGAGTGTAGTAACGACCAATATATGCTTTTTGAAGGGGATTTTTGCGCGAATGATTTGGCTTTAGCGCACAAGTTTCCTAAAACTAACCAAGATTATGCGGAATTTAAATGGCTGCAGAGATTTCTAAAATTTAAATTCTAATCTAAATGCAAATGGGTGTTACGCTCAACATAAATGAATTTCGACAAACATTGTTTAGCCTCTGGTTGGACAGCATCAGCAAAGTAAGTGCAATCTTCAAAGGATGAAAATGATGTTCAAATCAGGATTCAATAGTGCAACTACCATCACAATGATGCATAGCTACCTATGAACCTTGATCGAAGTTAAGTACAAAAAGTCCAGTTGACCACACAAGACGTGCTTACCATCAGCAAGAACGTTAGTGGTATGGATAAAAGAAATTCACTTATATCAAGCATCAACATCCATGTCTAACTACAAGCATGAAATTAAGTTCCTAATTGAAGTCAAAGGAATAAGAAACCTCACGAACTATTCCAAACAAAGTTGAAATTCACCATCAATGAAAAGCTTTATTAAGAATAGTCTTTTGTGACAATCTCTTACAAAATTCTCAAAGGGAGAATTCCCCTTCTTCTTCAACAATGCAAATGAGAAACTACTCTAACTTAAAAGCTTCTACTCTCTATTCTGCTTCAACAATAGCTCTCTACTCTCTGATTCTATGATTACTAGAGTACAAATGAGGGGGACTCCCCCTTATATAGCTGGCCTGTTTGAACCGACGGCCCAGATCAAATTACAATGGAGGGCTCAGATCAAGCCACCTCAGCCCTAGACGAGTTTGCCCTAAAAACCGCCAGAAGGTGGAGGAGTGGCGTCATAAATGCTCCCAAAATAGCAGATTCCTCCTTTGACCACCATGAGCAATTAATGCCCACTACCCTTCTAGAAGATTCTCGTCCATGACCCGGATTCCTTTGCTCTTCTCTCTGACCGCGTACGCTATGAATCGTGCCAGCACTGCGTCTACCTCTTCCTCGGAAATTGATGGAGTAAGATTCAGCTGATACTCCAAGATGGCCACCATTTGTTCATGTTTCTCGCAAGATTTTCCCCAAGTCTCGACAGAATCCTGCGTGCTCTGAATGATTGTTGAAAACGTGGAGATGTTTTCAAAATCCAACTGGGAAAATGTCCTCATCTCAGAAAAGAATGGCTGCAATCTTGCCCTTAGTCCTTCTGCATCTACCTCCTCATTAGTAAGCCGCCTTGCGAATACTGACTCCAAAGTGTTGAGAATACTCTCACGAATATTCCCCATAGCCTTTCTGATCCTGGAGGAGTCCATTGCTGCCATGTCAAAGAAGCTCTTCCCCGTGAACGCTGCTGAATGCCATCCGCGGAAATCATATCTATCACCCGCTTGAATTACCCCCTCATTCACCAGAGTTTGCGTGGGAACACGCATCAAAACAGCAAGACGTGGGATAGTTTTGTCTTGAAAGATGTGGGTATCTCCCCAAGCTTGCTCAACATCATCCAAGCGTGAAAGAATACCGGAGGCATTTTGGAATGCTGAGACGAGATCCGCCATGAACTTTTCTGCCTCAGCACGGACACCATTCACCCACTTATCCCCTTCTCGTACAGCCCTCTTCACTTCTTCCAAGCCGCTGATCGGCTCACGTGGCACCTCTGGTGGAAGCTCTGCTGCTGGATTACCTTGAGCAACAGGATGTGCGAGATTTTGCACATACTCAACCAACGCTCTGTGCTCTTTCTTCAACCTCTTATACTTTCCTTCTTTCTTTACCAGCCTATCTTTTAATGCCTGAAACGAACTTTCAGCTTCTTCCACCACTTGCGCTCCTGAAGGGCGTCCCAACTCAACTGTGGTGATCGTGTACTTCTCCGGCATTGCATCACTCAAGTCATGATCTTCCCTCGGGGCAGCGATATGAAGGCTGCGAGAACCGGCCTCATTTGTTTCCATCCTTGTATATTTTCTTGCCCTCTTCCGCTTAGGCGACTTGCTCGTTTTGTTTAAGAGTTCTTCCATTTCAAGTGCTAGGTCGGCGTCATCATCTTGGTCCCTTCTGATTGCCTGTGAAAGCCAATTTCGTTGAATATCATAAACAATCAGGAGCTGCTCCTCAGTTGCTTCCACTTCTCGAACCTCTTCCCGAGCAGTATTTGTTGGAGGCTCAATTATCTCGACCTCTTGATCACTCCCCTCATGAGTCCTAGCATCTTCTTCTCCGAAGGAAAAGTCAAAGTGGGTTTCCATGTCTGATTCTTCCCCTTCATCCCGCTTACTGGCAGCTTCAAGATCATTCACACTCTGAGTATCAACTTCTTTCAGCATTGGTTGGTTAACTTCTCCAACCTCCAGCTCTTCATTTCCTTTAGCTCTCTGACTAGCAAATAATGAAACTTCACGCACACTGGAAGCATGAGACACCAACTGAGTGGATGTTGTATCCTCTGACCCCTGCGGCTCTGGCTGAACGGGCTCCCTTCTTTTTGATTCCGGACCTCGTGTGAGTTGCTTCTTCCTCTTTGCCAACACTGGCAGCCTTCTATCACCCATGAGGTCATACGTGAGGGCGACTGACCTTCTCCTTAATCTATTAACACGCTCATCCACCCATGCTCTAGTGAATGTCATGACCGGGATAGACAGGGTGTCTAGATCTGCAATCTCAGGTTCGGCCCAATCTATTGGTGGCATCGGAGCGTTCTTCACCGTTTCATAATCTGGATGGGTGACCCTAGTATCCTCCTCAAGTTGATCTGGCACCTTAATCACCTCACACTCCCTGATTAGCTTTAGGGGCAGCCTTGAAAACATCCTCTTTCTAATCTCGTCCTCGCTTGCAGCATTTGCCCAAAAGTCTTCCAGGTGAGCCTTGTGTTTGTATTCTTCCCCTTGCACCGTTCCAATCATTCCCTTAGGATCAAAATTTTGTCGGCTCGTATGAAGAGTCAACTTGAAGAATTTCAGCTCATCCTCGGCCTCTTTGGCTGCTTGTAAAGTCGGGCATTCCTCGAGTGAATTTCCCAACACAATGGAAAAATGCAAGCCTCCCTTCTTTTTTCGCCTTATAATTTTGTCGTAGGCCACCAATTGTCTAGACAACTCGAGTAATATCATTCTATTAGTTGGATACCTTGGCAACTTGTAAACATATGAATCATAACCTGGAAGCCTCAGATAGGTGAACTTCGGGAATTGGACGAACCAACACCCATATTCTTCGATGAGCATCTGAGCTTCCTCGGATAACCTCTGTTGTAGCCTCTGCTGAAGGGTTCTTGTGATGTACATGGTAAAGGCATCATTTACTCTTTGAAAGTCACCAGTGTGAGTAAGATGTAACTGTCTGCATGACTGGTGAATCTTGAACTGATTGTAGTCGCAGCCAATTGGCTCCTGGTACGCCAATCCTCTATACTTGGTCATTCGAGCCAACATGTAAATGACATATGAGCTCATATAAAATGTTTTTGTTCTTCTGAGGCTCCGGAACTGCTCATTGATGTTATCACTTATCATCTTCACCCAGTTTACATGCTCGTTCCCCTCGAGCACTACACTGATGTAAAAGAACATCCATGGCTCGAATATGAATGATTGTGGGCTGCCATTGACTCTACTGAGCAACATAATGATGTCGCAATACTCTTGCTTCAGCTCCTCTGAAATTATCTGTTTCGGTAACCTGGCAGCAGGTGGCTTTGGCTTGCGCATCCATGAGGTGTTTATCCTTTTCATGCACTTCTCAAAGGTGGTGGCGTACATCTTATCTGCCTTGGCCTTGGACTTATACAACATATTGTCCGTAGCGAGGATTCCAAACGCCTCGCCAATTGCATCTGGAGCGAAATTAGCCATGATCATACCGTCTGGAGAGGTGATAGTCCGATCCTCAGAATTGTAGTAGTTGGCACACTCAAGGATTAACTCAAGACAACGGACTGCTGGTTGGAAGCCTGCTGCATTGTACAACCCGCTCTTCACAATATTACGTGATGCATCTGTTGGAAGGTTGCCACCTTGCCTGTACATTCGGCGTATGAACGTCTCGAGGTTGAAGGACCCGAGGTTGGTGTCCGTCAAATTGCCATACTTTGAGATGATCTTTGACTCTGGGATGAAGGACTTCTTTAGGCCCTTGATAATCGCCTGCCTGGAGGCGTTCTCTTTGACAGCTTCGTTGTTTGCAGCCTTAGTTGCAGCCTTGCTAGTTCCAGCAGCGTCAGCCATCTGCAAAACAGAAAGCGAACATTACTCCATCAACTTTTTAAAACAACAATCACGTGAGGCGGCTGGCGGTTGGAGTCGGCTGCAAAAAATAAATACAAGTTAGTAGCGTTAGTAGTCAACTTCGACTTTTCAAGAATTAAACTTCAACCCTCAACAACTCGCAGCCAAAAGAAATATTCAACTTCTCGCAAGAAATTAACTCTATCAATTTCAACCTCGAAAAAGCGTGTTAAGTTTCAGCAATATTTAAAATCAGCAATTTCGAATTTAAAATCAGCAAGCCTTCGAATTAAATTACCAAGTTTGAAATCAGTTCTTCGACAGTTATACCTCAACAACTTCGAAGAGTTTTAATAAGTCCGAGAGTTTTTAAACGAACAAGTTTAAATCAGCAAGTTTCAATAATTTAGAATCAACTTTTCGAAAGTTATAAATCAGCAACTTCGAAAAGCAATCGAAAATCAGCACTTCGAAAATTATAAAACAGCAACTTCGAAGGCTTCACGATTTAAATCCAATTTGATTCTAACACTCGGCAACTTCAAACAACTTCGAAAAATTAAAGCTCAAGCAATTTCGAATTCACTAGCAATTTCAACTTTCAGCATAAATAAATGATTTCAGCATTTCAACTCTTAACTTCAAAAACATTTCGACTTTCAGCAAAATAAAAAGTTTCAGCAACTTCGAATACATACCTCAACAACGTGAAGAAATAAAAATGCTAAACCCTTTTACTTCGAAGCACTTCGCAACTTGCAACTCTGAATCTGAGCAACTTCAAGAAATCAACTTTCAGCAACTTCAGTCTCTTGCAAAAATCGAACTTAGCACCTCAATCCTTCAGCAACTCTCAAATGAAATCTCACAACTCAACTTGCCAGCATAAATTTCAACTTCGAATCTTGTGAGACGAGAATGAAAATCCTCAGAGTTTTATAGCAAAAGGCTGGCGCTAATTTTAGCAGATGCCTTTTATTCCCTTCATCATGACTGACGCGTTTGCTAATTTTAAAAGGGAATATTCCAGTCGTCAGGCAGTTGTTATGACAATTTGCTATTCGGGGAGATTCTTTCCTCGATTTAAAATTTAAAATTCCCTCCCGACTGCCAGTTACCTCCAGTAATTTCGAGAAAATCATTTTTACATCGATTTGAAGTTATCTCGACTGCATTTTAAAATGGCACTTTTAATTTATTAAAATTTTAATTTAATGCCATTTTAATTTATTTCTTCAACGCATTTTAAAAATTCGATATCGATTGTCAAAACTGGCTAGGCATAATTTTATTTTCCGTCCGTAATTAACTTCCAAAACAAATTCCCCTTGTTAAAATCATCCGAATCTTAAAATTTCATGGGTCAAAATCGAAGGGGGAATTTTAATTTTAAACTTAGGAAAATAATTTAATTAATTAATTAAATTAATTTCTCCGTCTTGCTAAGAGAAATTTTAATTTCCTCCAAATGCCATAGAGAATTCTCCTTTAATCATGCTGAGAAAATTTTAAGTGCCTTCAAAGTCCAAAATTTTAAAATTTAATCTCCATTTGATTTCAAACGCCTTTTAATTTATTTCCTTGATTTTTACAAACGCCTTAGGCAAATTTTAAATTTCCTTTTGATTTCTTAAGGGCGCAATTTGAAGGGGAGACTTTTAATTTCCAACACCAAGGCGCATATACTTAAATCCAACGCCCTTTTAATTATACTTCCATGCTAAACGCCTTGTATATTTTATAGACTAAGCTGGGCGCATTTCATACAGGCGGCTTCTAGTTTATGCCCTGGGCGCAAATCATAAGGTGTCCGTCCAATTTCATTGCTTGGGCGCATATACCATGTTGAATTTCATCCATTTGATACTTAGGAAAATTTCGAAGTGATCTGGGGCGCATTGCACTACATCAACTCTCAATCTCAAAATTCCAAGGGCGCATATGATATAAGCAACTTTCATTTTCATCATCCCAGGCGCATTCTCCATGTTGAGGTTTCAGTTTTGTCACTTGGGCGCATTCAGGGTATTCTAGATCCTCCTTCCAATTTCAACATTTCAACGTCTTCCTTCTCCAACCAAGGCGCATTTTATACTATCAACTTTCAATTCGGCCAAGTCTTGCTTAAACAAATTTCTTTATCCTGGGCGTATTTTAAAGAGGGGGCTTTAAGGCGCATATGAGGGTCTATACTTCCAATTCTGTCATAGGCGCATTTGACATGGTCAACATCCATTTTACATCTTAGGCGCATATTAGACCCCCTTCGTCTAACTTCATCATGGGCGCATATCACAGATGACACTTCCAGTTTCATGAGGGCGCATATGGCATAGCCTTCTTTCAATTATCTCTTTAGGCGCATTTGATAGGTTGTATTTTTAGTTTCAACGCCTTAGATAAAATTTTCATGACCACCTCCTCATACTAAGGCGCATTTAACAAGGTGTATCTCCATTTTGACTAGGGGCGCATATAACATGCCAAGCTTTCATTCTTTGACTAGGCGCAAATCACCCACCTAGCTTCCATTTTCAACACTGGGCGCATATGGAGGGGTCAACGTTCAATTTAAAACACTTAGGCAAATTTCTTAAATTTTTAAAAAGGGGCGCATTTAGCTAGTACAACATTCATTTTGCCATAAGCGCATTTAAGGGGTCAAGCATCCAATTGTTGATTTAGGCGCACGTGAGAGGGCCTTCATCTAGTTTCAACGCTTGCTCATTCATCCTCTCTTTAAGGGCGCATTTGACCCCTTGCACTTTCATTTTTGAACACTTAGAAAATTTAGTCACCTCTAAGCTCCTAAGGCGCATTTTAGCATGTCTACGTCCAATTTAAATGCCTTAGTGAAATTTTTCACTTTTCCTTACTACACCTTGGGCGCATTTGGACCCAGCTACTTCCAGTTTTAATGCCTTGGTAAAATTTCACATGTCTTCAGCCTCTTGTAGCGAGTTTTGGCCGGTTTCGAAAAATTATCAAATTTGACTTGTTTCGTCCCCTTTGCCAAATTTAGGTTGATTTTCCTTGGTCAACCCCAATTTGCCCTGACTTTCTATTTTTAGAAGGTTCTTTGAATTTTGCGCCGTTGACTGGATCCTAACTCCAGAAAGCCCGATGTCTGCCCTGCTCTGGATTCGAACTGATTTGTGCTGCCAATGCCCGATGCCTGATTGTACTTACTATTTTTAGCAACCTGCTAAAAATAGAAACTGTTCAGAAAGTCTTCAAATTTCATGTGCCAGATGCCTGTTTGTACTTGCTATTTTTAGCAACCTGCTAAAAATAGAAACTGTTCAGAAAGTCTTCAAATTTCATGTGCCAGATGCCTGAAGCGTGGTGATCGTGACTGGATGTTGTTCTCGAGTGATTATCCTGTTCTGCCCTTGATTTTGGGAAACCCTAATTTCTGGTCTTGACCTGCTAAAAATAGCAACCATCTGATTCTTCATTCTCTGTAACTCCGTTTGCTTTGAAATTCGCGCCACGGATTACTTATCACGTGCTTGACTTGTGCTCGCTGAGATCTGGTGCCAACCTACCAATTATAGCTGCCGCCGAAGTGACTTACTATTTATAGCCTGCGTCTGGAACATTTTACTAAAAATAGCAGGTTCTCTGATTACCTTCAAATTTTGCCAGCAGCTTCTCGGAAGGATGTCAATCATGATGTATACCTCAGTTTTGAACGCTTTGACCTCTGACTCCTCATTTTTAGCTCTGAAGCTCGAAACCCTAATTTTGTGCATGTTGCTCAAATGAGCTCCGTTTGACCTCGTTTCAGTTGCATGATGATCAGCTTGCATTTCTGAGGTGTTGAGTAGCTGCCCAAGTGATACCTGCTAAAAATAGAAAACGGCCGGAAAAGTGACCGACCGGCTGCTGGATGATCTTGCATGTCATACTGCCCGAAAAATCTCGGAAAACCCAGAAAAACCCAGAAAAATCTCCAACATGCAAGCACTGGCTAAAAATAGTAAGTTTCCGAAAAGTGGTCAGCTCCATTTGCATGTTACACTGTCGTGAAGCTCTTGGAAAACCCAGAAAGAAAATGCCGACATGCGCTAAAAATGTATGCATGCAAACCCTAATATCGGCCTCCGAAGGCCGAATGCTGAAAGTCATCATCATGCTTTGCATGTCATATTGCCGCGAAGGTCTCGAAAAACCCAGAAGGAATCTCCGGACATGCATCAGAAAATGTAACATCTAGACCTTGAAATTTGCTCTGGAAGTTGTACTGGTAAAAATAGCAGGTTGTCCGTTTTTGCTCAAAAATTTGCCAAAAGTGAACTTGGAGTACTCGGAGTGCGATGAAGTTATCCGAATGTGAAAATCTTAAGAAAATCAACCCTAAACTGACACTTACTAAAAAAAATAGAAAGTTGGCAGAACTCAGTGAAAATTTAGGGGTTACTTGCTGAAAGCATCGTAATAACTCTGCTAGGCTCAAAAGCTAAATAATCAACTCAATTCGACCTCAGTGTGACCTAAAAACGTGGAACCCTAATTTCAGACCTGGTCGAATCTTACGTTCAAGCTTGCTGGCGGGAGCGTCCCCCGGAAAGCAGATAGCAGAAAAGAAGCAGAACGAGAGAGAAAGACAAAAACCAAAACCAAAAGACCAGAACGGAGCAAAAATTTATGGGTCCCCATTTTGAATGGGGCGATGTGTGAAAAGGTCACAACACCAAGCAAGTCACACTAAGTAGAGATGTGATCTTCAATGAAAAGGTAATGGCAAATTTACAAGAACAAAACATATCAGGCAAGGAGTATGTTCCATTAGATGACGTCACCAATAGGAGTGATGTGTAGGCCTCCAGCAAAATATAATGATTTCATTCAAAATTTGTTGTTGCCCAATGAAGCTGAACCTACTATGTTTGAAGAAGCATGTGAAGATAAAGATGGCAAATAGTGTATGGAGGCTATAAAAGATGAGATGGGATCTTTGATGGAAAATCACACATAGGATTTAGTGTCTCTTCCACCTAATAGAAGAGCATTGAAAAATATATGGGTATATAGGTTAAAGGAAGAAGAAGGTGGGAAGAAAAGATTCAAGGCCAGATCGATTGTCAAAGGTTATGGTCAGCGAAAGGATGCTGATTTCAATGAATTTTTTTACCATTGTGAAAATGACTTCTATTAGAGCAGTGTTGGGTTTGGCAGTTGTGTATGACCTTCAATTGGAGCAGCTTGATGTTAAGACAACCTTTCTACATGGTGATTTGGAAGAAGAATTGTACATGAAGCAACTTGAAGGCTTTGAAAAAGAAGGTAATGAGGATTTGGTTTGTCGGTTGAATCGAGGTTTGTATGGATTGAAACAAGCTCCACGACAATGGTACTTTAAATTCAATTCTTTTATGGTTGAACAAAATTTCACTGGGTGTGAAACTGATCCTTGTATCTATTATAAAGTTTTGGAAAATGGTGAGTTTGTGTTGCTCTTACTATAAGCTGATGATATGCTGGTGATAGGAACTAGCATGGCTATTGTTATCAAGTTGAAACAGCAATTGGCTAATAAGTTTTCAATGAAAGATTTAGGGGCTTCCATGAAAATCTTTGGAATGACAATCATCAGAGATAGGCAGAAAAGAGAATAGAAATGGTCGCAAGGAAAGTATATTGAGAAGGTTTTGGATAGGTTTAATACGAAGAATGCAAAGGCAGTCAACACACCTGTAGCTGATCAATTCTAGCTATCCTCTGACATGCATCCTAAGGCACAAGAAAAAAAATACATGGAAATAGTGCCTTACTTCTCTACTATTGGAAACCTTATGTACGCAATGGTCTGCACAAGACCAAACATTACTCATGCAGTGGGAGTGGTCAACAGGTATATGAGTAATCCAGGTAAGATTCATTGGCAAGCTGTAAAATGGATTCTAAGATACCTAAAGGGCACATCACATCATGTCTTGAGGTCTAGAGAAAATGATGCACAACTGCAAGGATATGTTGACTCTGACACGGTTGGTGACTTGGATAAAAGGTGATCTACCACCGGGTATGTATTTACTTTTACAGGGGCAACGATTTGTTGGGTTTCTAAATTACATAAAGTGATAGCTTTATCCACTACCAAAGCTTAATACATTGAAATCACTAAAAGAGCTAAGGAGATGTTGTGGTTGCAGTGATTATTGGGTGAATTGGGTAGCAAACAAAAAGATTTCACTCTACACAGTGATAGCAATAATGCAATTCACTTGGCCAAAATCTCAGCTTTTCATTCACAAACAAAGCACATAGAGCTTCGATATCATTTTATTCGGAGTGTACTTGCATAGGGTAAGCTGAAGTTGCAAAAGATTCACACTAGCCTCCATCCTGCAGATGCATTTACAAAGATTGTTTCAAAAGAGAAGCTGGAATTTTACAGAGCTTCTCTTGGCCTGATCAAGATGTGACAATAGACCTGCAAAAGTGGGGGATATCTCTAAGAGTGGCTACTTGCAGCAGTGGTTTGGATTTCAAGAGGGAGATTGTTGGTTGCGAAGTCCAACCATCACATAAGACAAAAACTCTCCATTTCCCTGCTTCTTGTCTCTTTGTCTGCTTTGGAGACTTTGTCTACATATTTGGGAAATAGATCATTTGTAAGATGTACAAAAACTTCATGTATTCATAACAATAAGAGATAAATACTCTGCTTTTCCCGTGGATGTAACCATTAATTGGTGAACCACATAATTCTTGGTGTCATCGTATATTTGCTATCTATTTTTCTTATTGTCTCTGTTTTCTAATTGTTGTTTTGGTGTTACTTAAATCTGCTCCATTTACTTAACAGTTATTTGCCTACACGTGCAAAAGTTGATTGATTGTAGTTTGTTCAAGCAAGTTGAACCCTGATTGAGAGACCACGGTCCAGTTTTCAGCTAACTGATGTAACCACTAAAGCTGTCCATGACTGGGCAGATGCGTAACGGTTGACAGCTGACTCCCTCTGTCAATCCGTTAATTTCTTTTTTTTGCTGTGCGACTGCCAGTCTGGGCAGTTGATATTTTTGGCTTGTCTTCTCCTTTATTGAGGAGTTTTTGCTTTTTTTATTTTTAGAAAAAGGTATGGCAGCGACGGGAGGACTATTTTTTCCCTTTAGCTGTGAATGTTACTGAATTTTAAGTTTCCAATTTCTATTCTCCTGAGTCCATCGTACTTCTTTGTGTGTGTTCTGTAGCCTTTTGCTAATGGACTTTGCTTCATATTTTGGTTGTGGAATAAAACGTCGGGTTGTATGTTAAGATGTTTAGCTTTAGGGTTTATGGAGTTAGGCTGAGGAGCTGACCAGGATCATTTGGAGACCCAGGTGCAGGTCCAGAGGTCGATTTCTGCATCACTAACAATAAAGACAATTTCCACAAATGATGCATCTCGAACCTTGAACAGAAAAATAACAATGTTGGCTGCCATATAAATCAGTCCATAGAGGAAGCAAAAGAGCTAATCATTCAAACAACCACCAGAGCTACTATAAATTTAAAGAAAATGAGTCTATGAGAACCTCAAGCTTTTTAAAGTAGTAGCATAAGCTATAAATAAAGCTAATTTTGAAAGCATAACCTTGAAAATTTAATTTGCTAACCTGCTGCTGTGCCTATGAAAGCACTGCAATTAGAATCCATCATACTAAGCTCCAGCTTTGTCCCACTTAGCAGACTGTGATTGTTGTTCACATCCTTCACTGCCAATTCAATGGCTGCATGAGCCACTCTTCCAATTGTAGAATCAAATGCGAAAAGGGCACCAATATTTACGACAAGAGGCCTCGCATTTCCAAACAGGCTTCGATTTTTTCCAGCAGTTGAGCCATTACATGGTATCAAGACGAAGTGTACTAATAGGAGAACAACTACATAACACTGGCAATTCGGCAAATGCCGCATCTTGAATTACCCTGTTCAGCGCGCCATCTTTTTTGGGAGCTCTTCTGCAACTATTCTAAAAAACAGAACAACAAAAAGCATATAAATGAACGGAAACTTCTATTCCGGTGACTTTCAATCATGGACGAAGCCAATCTAGAATTGAAAGGGAATTTAATCTCGATGAATGTTCAGGCTTGGGTGTTTTGACAAGAACAACTACAAATACTTGCAATAAACATTAGAAAAAAGGCCCTGTGGCTTGGAAACTGGCTTTGGACCCGACAAATTCAATCAAAAAACACATCTTCCGCAACATAATGGCATTAAAGACCAGTTTCTTAATCAAAGACGCCAAAGATTTTGAAGGCGAGACAGACATCTAGTATTAAGAGAAAGAAAAAGCGATTACCTGAAACCGTAGAGATATCTTCAAGATTTGAAATAGTATAGGGAAACAGAGAGGGGTATTTTTAGCTCGGTAAACAGATAAAGATGGACATCGAACTTCAAAAACTATCAATCCGAATGTTCCCGGCTATCAGAAATTGAAAATGACTAAGGATGCTCCGCCTTCCATTAATAACCTCAAAACCTGCAGATATTGAATGAGGTTCTCAAAATACAATGGGACTGATAGTAGCAAATTGAAAGCGCACAATTAAAATAAGTTAAAATTTAAATTTGGATCGAAAAAGCCAGTGCTTTAACAGCTCAGAAAGCAGAGATAGGCATTTTGCTTACAGCTAACTGGAGAATTTTGAAAACAATGCCTCCATCTTCAGATTCAAAGCAAAAAAGACTTCTATTAAAAATAGCATAGCCCTGAAGAATGTCTTACAAAACATTCTGGTCACTAAAACAGCTGGAAAAGTGCCATCACAATTAAAACTTTACCAACCCTTCCTTGACGTCGCGGGTTCGAATCTCACACGGCTCAAAATTCGGGCGCACGGCATCCTTTCTACACGTTTGACAAGATTCTTCAATAATAATCCATCAAGCCAAACGAAGTAATTCTCCAAAGGTGCCAAATTAAAGCCACGTTTAAATATGAGCAATATTGAGCAATATCCTCAAAGGGAAAGATATTATTCAGTAAGATCCTGTGCACAATTCGTCCACTTGTCACAATTCAAAACGCCTTTCAGTAGCATATATTATAATTTTCCAGGCAAATTGAACTGGGTTTTCTGTTCATTTTGTTCGTTGGACGGTCAGCCAGCCCTGCGGATTTGTGTCTGGCCGTCCGATTAAATTACCGAGGGAGCCTTTTCTCTTTGTCCAGTAAGCCAAAAAAGCAGAGCTTGGTACGTAGACGTATGACAAAACAGATATTTTGCAGTGCATCCGTGGAGATAATAGTTTTTGGCCGGCTCCGTGGCATACACCATAAATTCTAGAGTTTTTTCATTGGAGAAGAGATAATTAAATTAAAAGAACAGAAAATTACAAATGGCCCCAAAGTACCTCACAGACAATTCCGATTAAAAAGGAGGAGCTGTCCTAAAGGCTTACTTCAAACGTGTTCGTCGGGGCGGGGGCAGTCGTTAAGACACGACTATTGATTGTGTCCTGTGCTTTTTAAGTGGAGAAAAAGTCTATACAGAAGTCCATATTAAATGAATGAATGAATGAAAGATTTTAATGACGTCCACGAGACTAAACAGCCTATGGGACCGAGATATTC
Source organism: Sequoia sempervirens (assembly GCA_007258455.2). NCBI lineage: Eukaryota > Viridiplantae > Streptophyta > Pinopsida > Cupressales > Cupressaceae > Sequoia > Sequoia sempervirens. The sequence continues at coordinate 1,260,799,043 of VDFB02271358.1, read as the reverse complement.
AACAACTGAGTTTGTCTCCAGACTCTTTTCCAGATCAGATCTCCTGCTATTAATGGAAAGTAAAAATGTTGATAGTTCAATTGAGATCTAGTTCACGTCATCTTAGATGTGAAACTAATAAATGATTCCTTTGAATGGAGATAGTCATCATTCAATAAAGACTTTGACTGTTCATGATGTCTTGTCTTTTCTTTTAATTGGGACCATGAGAAAAAAAGTATATAGGAGCGAATATTAAGTAGAAAGCAAAAATGACAATAAATCAATTAAGGTATGGGACAGTCGTCATTCAATAAAGACTTTGACTATTGATGGTGTCTTGTGCTTTCTTTTATTAATATTTTTTTTATTTTTTTAAAATTGAATGTTTTTAGGATAAAAATCTTCTACACAATTTAAAAACTATTGGGTGTGCAGGGAAAAATCAACAATCCAGTGGTCTTCATCCTCATTGTTGTGAATCTATGATTTTTTGGGGGTTATGTGTTTTATTTTCTTTGTCAATTTGACTTTAGAGTGTAATTCGTTTGTTTGATTTTTAAGTGTAATTTTATGGGTCATATGTTGATTTTGTATTTTGAATGTTTTGGATTTGATTGAGTAAACTTTTTTCTATCAACATTTGGGATCACACTCTGTGAACTTTTTCGCATCAACATTTTGGATCACACTTCATGATCCATCATCAAGAAGGAGCTAGACAACAATTTTTTTATTTCAATGTTTTAGATCACACTCCATGACACATCATCAAGGAGTAAGGAATTAGAAAAGAGTGTCTTTTTATCAACATTTATTTGGCTCCTTACTCGCTAATGATGGATCATGGAGTGTGATTTGTAATGTTGATGGGGGAATGTTCATGCAGCCAAATTTGGAAGCATTAAAAAACAACATTATGGAATGTGGAAAGTTGATGTTTTTAATGTGTATTTTATTTTTTTGTCTCATTAATTTAACTTTGGAGTGTAATAGCTTCATTTGATATTAGAACATTATTGCACATTGTCTATTTATTTTTAGGAATTATGAATGAATATTTTTAACAAACTATTTTAATATATATATATATATATATATTGGAACCATTTTTATTTTTAAATAGTATCATTTCATCAAAGTGTCAATTTCTGGATTGTAGCTGTGTTAATTTTTTACACAGTTACAATCCAGAAATTAACACTTTGATTATCATGAACTGTGGAAACTTGATGCTTTTAATCATTTCATCATTCAAATTTGGTTATTATTCATTCATCTTTTCTTAGGAAAATAAATTTTCCTTTGGGTTAATGTAGTTTAATCTAATAAGATACATATACATAAGCATAAAGTAATCTAGATTTAATAATGGTGGTTGGAGATTAATAATTTGAAAGTTTACAATAATTATTTTATAAAAATAAATGCAAGAGGGGATACTTACTTTTTATGATTGAAGAAATGTGAATGATGGATGTTTTGAAATTAGAGGAGAATCTACTTAGAAAAGGGCACTCTCTATTAATGAATGCCTAAAAAATTATGTTGGATTTATGCTTTGTCTAGGAGCAAATAAGCATGTTTGGGTTAAGTTCATGGTTGTAGAATCCTCAAATTTTGAACTAAACCCTATGCAATGTAAAAATTTGCTTTGTTGTACATTTGAATGATCTTTGTTTACTATATATTAGTGTTGTTGATCTAAAGGTTGACAACATTGAGAAATACGTTGGGAAGGTTATTGTTTCATTAAAACAAGACAAGTTCTCCTAGGACAACCCTTGGAAATTTTTACAAAGATAGCAAGCAAGGGGCCTAGATTAAGTTTATGTAAATATGTTAATTATTTTTAAGTAAAAAATCAAAATATACTACTATTAGTTTATCGTTTAATGTTCTAGAATGAAAGAGGATACTTTAGAGATGGGAGATGTGAGATGAATGCAATTAAATGTCTTTAAATACCAGCCCATCACACCAAATAACCTAAATGTATGTGTTTAGTCAACTCTAGGAGGGAAAGGTAAAGGAGGCCAATTGACCATATTTGAATCTTGAAATTCAAAAAGGAAGGGGACAAGGCCACTATTGTAAGGTCACCCTCACAATTGCAAGAATGTTAATGATGAGAAAATAGTCAAATTTTAGGTGGTTGATGCCTTGTGGAAGTAGGTGAATGAATAGGTGTAATAAATATGAGATAGATGTGTGCATGCAAGGATAAGGTAGGGCTATAGGAATGAGAATACATGTGTATACAAATCAAAAAAATGCAAGAGGAATAAGCTTAACTTCATGCATGATTACACCATTTGTCACTATGTACATATATCAAGACATCTCCTCAAAATGGGCATGCAATACTAAATGAGAAATGACATAAGTATGCTAATTTTACAATTACATTTTACCCCAAATTGAGGTACATGTAGATCCTAACTAATCATGCATCTCAAATTATACAACACTCATAGACATAAATATAAAGTAAATATTTAGACATCAAAGGATATGTAAGAGGGATCCATATTAAATAATGGTCCTTGCAAGGAAGTGATTGTGCAATGTGTTCTTTAGAATGTACTCTCCATTAGACCCTACAAAACAAAGAAATATTATTCCATGAGTAGATTTTATCTCACAAGTAAAAATCAAGTACAAAATAGGAGCTTGTTGACTATCTAAGAAATATGAATAATAAGAGATGAGTAAAACTAGATAGCTCCACATGTGAGCGGAAGGGTGGGTGGCCCTCCAAGCTAGCAGAGGGCAATGGGCAGTTTGCTGGTTGGCATCCATGTAAGATGGGCATGCGTTGAGGTGGATGATATCAAGCAAAGGTAGTGTTCAACAGAAGATAAAAGTATGGGTTTTAATGAAAACATTTATAAACATGTCCCTTAACGATAGTCTTGCTATCGGAGCTGAGGATGCAGGATGAAATCCCTGACGTCTGGACAACTCGCCAAGCTAAGAAATTATGTTTGGATCGTGTGGTGGTGTCATCATTTGAGGATTGTGGCCATTATTAATTTGAGTTGGAGTCAGATGCATAGCATTTCAAAGCTATTTTGGGTTTGTTGCTTGTTCATGGTGTCGGTGTGGTTAGCTTTCTTTGACTGGTATTTGGAATCAAAGGTGGTAGTTGATGGTTGAGTAGTCGATGTTTGTTATTGCAGTTTTGATAGAGGGATTGGTTTAGTTTGGCATAGACACTCTAGTTTCTTTGTTTGCTATAGAACGTCAAGCCCCTTTTAGGGAGGTGATAGACCAAAGGCTTAAAAGGATCCTAGTTAGTAACGATCCGCTCATAGTGGTAGTGGTAAAAATGGTGTTGGGTAGAGAGCATTTGGAGAGGAATGAGTATGGGCACGATAATGCACACATTTCTTCACGTTTCCTAGCCTCTTTGTTGGATAGTTGAGTTTCTAAGGAGATGGCGAAGGAGTTGCTTGTTCGGTTGTTTAGGGAGGATCTAGTAGGAGGTTTGGATGTGGTGCTTAAGTCAGCGATAATCAGAACTAGGATTTTGTGGCCTTCAGACTTGGAGCTCCTGGAAAAAAAGGATGAAGCAGTCAAATTCTACCCCTTCCTTTTGGATTTCAGTGGGTTGGCCCTTATGCGACATAGGATGATTGTGGCAATGGTTGTGGAGTACCTAAAGAAGGTGTTGGGTTTGATAGCGGTAGGTGGTATAGATCAAGTTAAATATTTTGAATCCTTTGCAAAATTGAATGGTTTTCTATAATTAGTGGTCTGTGGTTTTAAATTTTTGGTTGTTAAGTATGTAGGTCGATGGTGGTAGTTTATAGTTGGGGCTTTTCTATGGTCTGGATATGGCACTAATTTTGGAATATGTCTCTGCTAGCTATGTTGGTCATTTGAATTTTGTTATATTTTAAGCTATGTGAATGTAGTAGACTATCTATGCTCTATGCTTTGTAATCGTCAAATGAAGTTGTTTTTATTTTGTCGAGTCTAGTTTGAAGTGAAAATCCTACCAAGCAGACACATGTATATTTTCTCTAATATTTAATAAAAATGTTGCCTTACGTATCAAAAAAAAAACTAGATAGTTCCACATATTAAAAAAATGAGAATGATGTGCTTTGGCATGGTAGTCATGGGATGATCGAGTGCATGAAGTATAAATCATGTCATATAATAATGATCTATATCATGATGGTGGTGATTTTCTATAGCACCTATCATTACTTGAAAACTCAACATAGGAATGTTAATGACAATATGTTCCCCGCCTTCAATTGGTTGTATCTAAAGTATCTACAAGGAATTGATGGGAATGGAAAATCATATATAAAAGTAATTAATCTATAAGTAAGCATGTAAGCATATGATCATGTAATATGCAAAAATGAATAAGTTGTACAATAAACATATGTAACATGCAAAATGATAAAGCATGGTAAGCACATATGGGTTGCAAATAAAATCTAGAAGATAACATTATCCACAACCTAGGAAATATAAAATGGTGATGGACCCCCAACAATTGAAAAAAACCATATAAGTACAATGGTACAAAGTCTTAGATACACTTAGTCACAACTATATTACTTTATAATAAAATAGAATAATGATAGTAACAACATTTTAAGCTTAGTCTTATATAGTTCTTAGGCTAATCACACACTCTCACATAGCTCTTATTTGTAGACACACATAGGCTAAGCACATGCACATTCCATTTTATTTTGAGTACTTGTGGAGGTCAAAATTCCAAATAGAGGCTTGAACACTTTGGAAGGCTCATGTGCAGTCACCCCTTTTCCCTTGTATTAGGTGTAGGTTGTGTGTTGGCTTCATAAATGTATCTTATTTACATTAAAAATTTTAAATAGTGGTTTTGTATTTTTATACTTCTCTTGCATTTTTCATTATTTTAATTTTTTTAGCATGAAATATATATTATTCTATTATTTAGATTTTATTATATTTTTATTCTCAACATGTTTGTTTTGTAGGATTTTCTAACATTGTAAATATTTATTTTATTCTCTACTAGCCTCAAACAATAGTACAATGTAAGAAGCCTTGCCAAATCTACCTTTAAATGTCTGATTTTGATGCACTGGAATTTTGTCAAAATGTTTGCTTGCAAACTATTCAACTATTGTTTGTGATTTCTTTTGTGTTTTAAATGTATGAGATGTTATAGAAAATGTAAAGGCTTCTAAATGCAATGTTCTAAGACTGAAATAGAAGATACAATGCAATACTGTTTTTTATTTTCAATATCATATACTGACTGGAGATGAAATGAAACTACTCTATTACTCAGTTACAGTAACTAGTCATTTTAACAAACACTTTGTGTGTAATCATCAAACTCCAATATCACTGCTCATAACTAATTACATACTTACCAAAACTTCTTTCAATGTTAATGACTTTCAATGTTATCAAGATCATGCCAATTAATCACCATACAATGCAATTCCAAATGAGATGCAACATAGCTGCTATATGGCAACAACACTATGATGACTGTAAGTAATTACAAACTACTCTGTATGATAGCGAATCAATATGTTGAAGAGATTACTCTAAAATGCAATAATTATAATATGAAGAACCTAGTTCGATGGTTGAACAAGTGATGCAAAATGTCAATCGATTCCCTTCATAAAGTCGTCCCTCTGATGCAAAAAGGCAACACTAGCATTCCCTGATGGTTTGCATCCACTTCTCAAGAAATGACAAATTTTATTATGCTTCCAAACATAGAATTGAACGAGCTAAAGGGTGTATGCCATCCCTATTATCTGAACCAACAATTTGTTCTTCTATGACAAAAATTGATTCACTACCAGCCAGGAATTCAACCTCCAAAATGAGGCAATTGGTTTGATATAAACTAAGAATGTTATCACCAACTTCTTCCTCCAAAATTGAATATCAAAATGGCTGCCAATAAAGTTCCAAAGTCTACAAATAATATCCTCAAATATCAAATATCTCCTTATCTCCAAAATTTAGCCAAAGGCCATTAAATTTTGCTCTAATTGGAAGACTGTAGTATCTCTCACTCAAGTCCAGCTAGGGTTGATGTTGCACAACTAAAATTGGTACCCTAGAGTATTCAAACCCTTGGGAAATGCAAGCACACAACTCTTTACCACATAGGTATGAAGATAGAAAACTCAAGACATGATGAAAGTAACTTGCATTGAGCTCCTTATAAAGAATTCTCATTCATCTCTAAGAAGCTTCTAAAAAATAATATTATTTTATTCCAAGTGGATTTATGATATAATATTTATTTTAGTCACTTTATTAAATTAATTAAATATAAAGCTATCTTATGATATTAATTTATTGAGATAACTTTTTTTTTTAGGCTGCAGAAATCGGGTTTGTATAGCACGGCCCCCTATAAACTGCAGCGCGCCTGGTAAACTTTTTAACGTGACTGGCGGCGCTGGCGCGACACGCCCTCCGGTACCACGGGATGGGGGAGACTAGAACTCGTGACTAGCTACCTGCAACAGGAAATACTTAGCCAACCGAGCTAGGCCCCCCGCCCATTTATTGAGATAACTTTACAAATAATTAATTTAATATTTATTCCCTTATTTCTTATATTTAGCCTTCAAGAATAAATAAGGCTAAATACATCACAGGCATGGTTAATGTGAAGGGGACAATATAGTCCTCCCTTCCTGAAATTGCTTGCCCTCAAGCAATTGCAAAGTAGGATGCTATAGAATCTGATCACTCTCCCATGTAGCATCCTCAGCTGGCAAGTCTCTCCACCTCACCAAATACTTCTACACCACCCTATTCCTCAATCTCTTCTCTTGGGTATCTATAATCTCCTCAAGGACTAGGACCAAATGTCCCTTCTCATCCAATGGCGGAACCTCCGAAGAAGAAGTAACTCGCTGCCCAAGTGCCTTATTAAGGCATGAAACATGAAACAAATTATAAATCTTGTTTCTTTTCGGTAGCTCCAACTCATATGCTACCTCTCCAACACACCTGATGATCTTGTATGGCCCATAAAATCTAGGTTTTAGCTTCTCTGCACTGCTCTGCTTCAAAGAATACTATCTATAGGGCTACCAATGAAGGTATACCATGTCTCCCACCTCAAAACTATGCTCAACCCTGTGTCTATCGACATAAGTCTTATGTTGATTCTATGCCACTTGTAGGTTGTCCTTGAGTGCTCTCAATATATCCTAACTCTCCTGGATCCAATCCTTGTCCTTCGGATCCCTTCTCACCAAAATCCAAATCCGTGAATGATGGTGCATCATATCCATATAGTGCTTGGAAAGGAGACATCCCAATAAACATATGATAAGTGGTATTATAACAATACTCTCCCAAATGTAACCACTTAATCCATGCCTTCTATTGTCTTGCAATGTAGTTGTGCAAGTACCCCTCAACCCACTTATTCACAATCTTTGTCTAGCCATCTCTTTGGGAGTGATAATTCGTGCTTAGAGTCAACTCAGTACCTACCAACTTGAATAGTTTCTGCTAGAATGCACTCAAGAACCTACTATCCCTGTCACTGACTATGAATCTAGGTATCCCATGCAACCTGAAGATATTTATAAAGAAAAACTCAACTACATATGGTGCCTTGTACTTTGTAGGTATAGCAAAGAAGTGAGCATACTTAGTCAACCGATCCACCACCCCATAAATGCAATCTCTCCCATGAACCTTAGGTAGACCTGTGATGAAGTCCATGGAAATGCTCTCCCACTTCTACTTTGGAATGGGCAAGGGCTGCAATAAACTAGTCGGATGTGTATGCTCAGACTTGTTCTGCTAGCAAGTCACACACTCCTTGACATGTCTCAAAACCTCCTCCTTGAGGCCCTTCCAAGAGAACCTCTCTCTGACTTGTCTGTATTTCTTAAAATAGCCTTGATGGCCTACTAGAGGAGTTTCATGTGAAGCCTGTAGTATCCTCTCCTTCAACTTAGATTCTAGCACCAAGTAGATAATATCCTTATAGAAGATCACATCATCCACCACTTGGTACATTTCATCATATACTAGTCTATCCATCACCTCACATGAAAATTTGTTCTTAGAGTACTCCACCAACAAGAGAGACTTCCAATCAGCTAAAATCTCAAAAACTGAACAAGCGGCAAGCTTCCTAGAAAAGGCATAAAAAAAATGTTCTTTTTCCCTTTCACATACTCAATATCAAAGTCATAGGCCTATAACTTACCAACCCATTTTTGTTGCCTCTCATTCAAATCTTTTTGCTCCAAGAAATACCTAAGAATATTATGGTCAGTCCTTACCACAAACTTCCCTCCAACCAAGTACTGCCTGAACTTTGCCAATGCATGCATTATGGCGAGCATCTCCTTATCATATATGGAGTAGATTCTCTTAGGTCCCCTCAACTTTCGGCTCTCAAAAGCAATGGGGTATCAAATTTGCATCAATATTGCTCCTATGCCTTCACCCGGAGCATCACACTCAAAAACAAAAAGTTGGGTGAAGTCTAGAAGTGTTAGGACTGGGCAACTGCTCATCACCTCCTTGAGCGTGTAAAATGTTCATTGTGCCTCATCTAACCAACTGAATGCACCTTTCTTAGTGATATCTATCAAAGGTGCTCCCAACTATGAAAACCCTCTCACAAAGCGCTTGTAGTAGCTACATAGCCCAAAGAATCCATGTAGCTCAATAAGAGTCCTAGGTGTTGTCCAATCAAGCATCACCTGAATCTTCTCTTGATGAACTTGTAACCCCTATGCACTTATCACATGTCCCAAATATAAAATTTCCCTAAGGCTAAACTCACACTTTGAGGCCTTAGCATATAATGACTGCTCCTCCATGATAGTCAAAATCTCGTCAAGTTGTCTCATGCTCATCCCAAGTCTTGCTATAAATGAGCAAGTCATCAAAGAATACCAAGAGGAATTTATGCAACTGCTTGTTGAAGATGTGGTTCATACATGACTGAAATGTAACAGGTGTGTTTGTCAAACCAAATGGCATGACCAGGAAGTCATAATTTCCATAGTGGCATTGAAATGTAGTCTTATGTATATCCTACTCTCTGACTCTGATCTGATGGTACCTCGAGCGAAGATCTATCTTAGAAAAGTAGACTGCACCATGTAACTCATCTAGTAGCTCATCAATCCTAGGTATCGGGTACCTGTTCTTAATATTTTTCTTGTTGAGAGCTTTGTAATCGATGCACATTCTCATTGTCCCATCCTTCTTCTTCACTAGGACCACCGAAGAGGCAAAAGGACTAGAGCTCGGTCTAATATGTCCCATCTCAAGAAATTCCTTGATTGCTTTCTCAATCTCATCCTTGAAAGTTTTAGGATGACAATAGGGTGTGGTGATGACTAGCTTGGCCCCCTTCTCCAACTCAATGGTGTGCTCAAATCCTCGATCAGGTGGCCTCCCTGGAGGTATCTCTCCAAAAACCTTGTCATGCTTCCCCAATAGCTCCTAAATGTCAATGTGGTATGGCTAGTATGAATCAAGAGTCTCCTTAGTGGTGATCAAACACTCTGCTACCCATGCTATATCACCATGTCAAAAAATGCTCTCCGTGCATTTAGTTGACACAACCTTTGGTGCCCAGTGGTCATACCTCTAAGCACAACTCTCTTGTCATTTGCTTCTCTAAATTTGAGCTCAATAGTCTAAAAGCTTTGTGAATATTTCCCTAGGGAATGTATCCATTGAATTCCAAGGATAGTATTTGTGTCACGTAAGTCCACCACATAGAAATTTTTAGTGGTTGTGTAATTTCCCAATGTGATAGGAAACCATGGAACCCTCCCGGTGCATGGCATGTTATATCCATCTACCACCATCACATTAAAACCCTCAAAATTTTCTGCTAGCAACCCTTGCTTTGCCACTATGACTACATCAATGAAGTTGTAGGTGGCCCCACTATATCAATCAATACTATGATGCATTGTCCCTATAAAGCTCCTCTAACTCTGAAGGAGTTGAATCTCAGTGTGCATGATAAAGTAGCAATAGTGCTACTCTTTCCCTCATCCTAGTGTTTCTCCTCATCTGAGTTGTTGTCCTCATTGTCCTATGGCTACCCCTCATCATCACTATCTTCACTCTCTGATCTGACCTCAATGAAGTGAACCTTTCCTTTACCAAGGCAACGGTGTCCACACTCCCAATGCTCTATGTAGTGATAGCATATCTGCTTTCTTCTACACTCCTCACGATCCTCTTCTTCTTGCTTGCTTCTCTTGGGCTATTCTTTATGTTCAATTTTTTTGCCCTTGTCCTCATGTGAAGAACTATGAGGTGGGTATTTGTTATTTTGATTGCTTGAGAACTTTCTCCTTTGATTGCTAGACTCCATGTCTCTAGCTTTCTTGATTGCCTCATGTAATGATGTGGGGTTGAGAGCTTTAACCCATCCTCTCAAGGGATCCATTAAACCATCCATGAATAGGAACATCAACCTTCTCTTTGATATATTGGTTACTAGAATAGCCAATCTCTGAAAATCAGCAATGTAAGTGTCCAATGACCCCCACTGCTTGAGCTGAGCTAACTCCTTGAAATTGAGTTCAGGATCCTTAACATCGAATATCTCAATCAACCTTTCAATGAATTTTGCATAGGAGGTTATTAGGTCATGGCCCATTGTAACCAACCTGTGATGCCACCATTCATGTCTAATTCCATCTAGATGTATAGTAGCACATTTGATTGCTTCATCCTCAGGCATAGGATTAAGCTAAAAATAGGTATCAACCTTTTGCACCCAAGCTTGTGCTAATGTCTTTCCTAATCCATCAAAGTAAGGCAAACTCAATTTACCTACTTTCCTTCTAAGGTCATTACGTTCCTCTATGTTGCCTCTACCTAGTCTATGTCTCATTCTTAAATCTATGTAGTCTCGTAGAAACATATCATGCTAGAAACCTGGACTAGCATCAAGCCAATCTAGTTTAAGTTGCTCTTATAGCTCGACCAATGTGATCTCATTATCTTCTCGTGGCTCCTCTCTAGTTGGGAAAACATTCATCATCAGTCTTGACACTACTGGTGTAACCCGATGGTCAGAGTCCTGTTGTTGACTGAGTTGTCTCCTTGACCATTGTTTCCTCCATTCATGTTATTATTAAGCATATTTCTTGTCAAAAGACCCATCATTTGTGCTAACCTTCAATTTGTTGTTCTTTTCTCATCTAAATGTGCTTTCAGAAGTGCTTCACCTAATTGCTCTTCTCTTCTTTCTTCCCAGTTTGGACTACTACTTCCTTTGTCACCCATTGTGCTAGTTGAATCCTTCTCAATGTTTTGTTGCCTTATTGCTATTGCAGCTGATAAAGTGTCCTGCACTAGATAGGGTTGAGACCACTGAAAGTTCTATTGTTTTTTCTTTTCTTCTCTTGCCTCATACCACTTATGTCATTCACTCATGAACTCCTACAAGATAGCAGGAACAATAGCTCTGATACCATTGTAAGAAGCCTTGCCAAATTTTCCTTTTAAATGTCTGATTTTGATGCATTGGAATTTTGTCAAACAATTTTCTTGCAAACTATTCAACGGTTGTTTGTGATTTCTTTTGTGTTTTCAATGTATGAGATGTTATAGAAAATGTAAAGGCTTCTAAATGAAATGTTCCTATAAGAGAGGGGGACTACCATGTGCAAGGCCCCAGGTCATGAAGGGCCAAGATGCGGAAGCCTACCCTAACTTACCTCAACTTAGCAGGGTGTTAGGATATGCGGTACGAGAATGATGAGGATTATAAGGTCCTTCAACCACTCTACAAACCCAAAATGCAGAATGGGGGTAGGCAAGCCAATTTCTAGATTCAACACTATGCCTTAGGAAGCTCTCTACCTGAGGACGAAAGCGCGGTCTTGGGACAACAACATGGTGCACTAGCGTCTCTAAAGTGCGCTAGCGTCCCTACGGCCAGAACACTATAGAGACAAGGTCAAACCTAAGAAAACAAGCTAACAACCCAACTAACTACTACTAAAGGGCCCAAATAACATGATTAAGTAAACAAAATACTCTCTAATGTGATTGTTGATGCCAAAAATTGGCAAGGTAACAACCCTTTATGGGAAACTCAGTTTATGGGGGACCTATTGTGCTAAACTAAGTGACCTTTGGGTTTTTAAAGAAGCCGACTTCTTCTATAATTGGGGTTTGGAAAGGGAAAAGGAAGAAGATATAAAAATAAAGGATCTAACTAAGGCGATGTGCCAGAATTTAGATAAAAGGCACAATAAATCTATCTTTTGGATACAATCTAAGCACCTGTTTAGCAATTTGCTATGTCTTAGAATGACAAAAATTAAAGATTGAAGCATGAAAAGTGCATTTAATGACATAAAATAATTTTCACACCCATTTACTAAAAAGAGAAGTCAATAATACATAATCTAAGCCAACAAACTTGCATTAAAATTATAGAAGTTTTGAAAATGAACCATTCAAACAATAATGGCATAGTATAAAGTTAATCAAATAGCTTAAGAAAAATAGAAAGGCCAAACAATGGAACAGTCTATGAGTCTTCTACAATAATCTAATAACAATAAAAGGCTTGGTGTCTTTCTAAAATTTTGTACTTTCTACAATTCTCAAACTTGTGGAACTCCTCTTCAGAAGCAAAGAGCAGTATATATAGTGAGCATTCCCACTGCCTGGTGAGCAGTAATTGAAAATATTTGGTATCCTGAGCAATGATGTAGCTCCAATGATCCCCCTCGGCCATTGTAACAAAAACATATTCGAGCCATAGCATGTGGTCGCTCCCAATCCAGGTGCATCCCCTGTGAATGATGGTAGTGGTCCCCGCATAGTCCCATGCAAACAAGTGTCGCTACCCAATATAGGCAGTTAGAACATGCGACAACATATCATAGCTCGTGGTTCACTCCATCCTTTGCTTTGAAGAAGTACTCATCGAAGAGACGCATGGTGGAATTTTGTAGCCCGTGGTTCATTCGTCCTTTGCTTTGAAGAAGTCTTGCACTAGGAAGACATGTGGAAGCATGTTTTTTCATTTGTGTCAAGTGTGGGGTCCACCAAAGCATATACAGATGAAGGCTACATGGCATACAGTTAGAGCCCGACTCAAAAGTGAAGGGAAGCAACCTTTAAGAGTGCACGATGATGACATGTGGAAACATGACAAGGGTCGTTTGAAAAGCGAAGGGAAGAATCCCTTCGGAGAGCACTGAGCAAACACATGGCGGAGGCTGACGCTCATTTATCAAAAAGGTTCGATGATGTTTATTTGAGGCATGGGCTAGTACTTAGCAAAAAACAAACCTCGAAGGGAGCTTGATGAATTTTATATTCATAGCTTTTGGTGACTACCAAGGGCGTTTCGCTTGCGAAACGAGGAACCAAAAAATTTCTTTGGTTCTCAGACCAGAGTACCATCCAATGGGTGACAGAATTAGAGTTTAGAAAGGGTTTCTTGTAGGGGTAGCCAGTCATCCTCCAATGGTCTCGATGCATCGCACATATTCTCTTACACTCCACCTAGGTCGAGCATTTCTTTATAAGGCAACACCTTAGGTAAACCGACCCCTGATTCGCATTGGAAAAGTAGTCGTGCAACCAAATGAATGACACCTTCAATATCTGCTACAAGAAGAGGTTGGATGAAACTCTGGAAAGCGGTTGAGTCCTGCTCCTTCTCTTTAATCTTCATTGCAATTTTCTCAGTTGTGGTGATTGACCCATCTTCAAGAAATGGGGACAACAGACCCATCTTAGTTAGTCAAGAGAAGTTTTCCTGCATGCCATCCATAGTCTAGTTCAAAGTAGCTACATAGGTATTGGTACAAAGGATGACCAAGTGCCAGTGGATGAATTTGTTTGTCGTCTTGGTAGCAACATTGTGATCCTTGATCCCTGCCTTTGCTAAGTTTTCATTAGAGACCATGTATAGCTTACTTAGCAAAATATTTGCCTCAGGAAGCCTTTCTTGATGAACCTCGAGAACTGTTCAATTGTTTTGTGGACCTCCCTACTCAATTTTATTGCTACTGACATGAATCAGAGTGCTGGTTGCGGTGTTAGGCAAAAGGCCTTGACCTTCTCCCAATATGAAATATATAGCTATTGAGCTATTGGGATGAGGTCCGACTGGGCAGCAAGAGCCTGGGGAGCATCCCTTAGAAGGGAAATCTATGCATCCTTCGAGGTGACATCCTTTGTCAATTCTACCATTCTACTATTTGCGGATTCAAGTCTTCCCTCGATGTGACTCAGCTCCGTAGACCAGTTTTTCTCAACCCGACTGTGGTTTGCCAACTTTGTGTCAAGAGAAGACTTTGTCTCTTGGAGCTCTTTTTCTAATTGGGCCTTTTGGCCCTCAAAGTCTGCATCCTTCTGCTCTAATTTTTTCTCATGTTGAGCATGTTGAAATGCTAGCTCTTGATCCTTTTGTTGCAGATTTTGCTCTGCTAGGGCCAATTGGCTCTAATATTCTTGGTTCTTCGTCCACAACTCATTGATTAGGGTGGGATCAATGGATTGGGACTTTGTGAGTTCCTATTAGAGTTTTTCTGCTCCAACTCAGTTGCCTACGCTTTCTTTGATAAGCGCACAACTTCTGCTTCCAGCGATTTCTCCCTCATTTCTAGGAAACTGACCCTTTCCTTCACAAGCTTCAGCTACTCCTTTTTCTTTAGCTGTCGGTCTGATCGGAGGAAGTCAGTCATCACCACCCACTGCATCTGCTCCATGAGCTCTACCTTGTCTTGCGGTCGAGTTGCTCTCAGATCGAGTCCCACAACATACATGTTGTAATCATCCAGCAACATCTCCCCTCGTGGCTTGATAGTGTTCAGGTACATAGTCACAAAATTCAATGTTTCTTGTGCCTCATTGTACACAGTATATACCTTTGGCTCTGCCTCACTTTTGTCATCCTTAGCCCTTTTCTTTTGCATTCTAAGAGCCTGTGCTTGTTTTTTGGCTTCTCCATATGCTATGAATTGGGACAGAAACTGAACTAGCTCACCTGCAAAAGGCACACCAAGAGGTAGGGAAAAAGGAAACGTAAGTGTAGCAGGCCGAGGCGTTTTGCTCTTCTGGAGAGTAACAGTCTACAGGGAGAAATAAGGAACATGCCAAGGTTCAGTTTGTGAATTGGTAGAAGGGCTCATTAGTTGTTGCGGTGATGGGGTAGTCATTGTAGAGTCCATTTGTTGGGCATAGTGGGTTGGACCCAAGGTAACAGTAGCAATAAGGGTACCAATGGTGCTTGAGCTTGCAAAAAGAGAGGCGAGGAGAGATTGAGCAGTAGCGGCTGGTGTCAAGGTTTGCGGAGGGGTTAAGATAAATGGCTATGTTTGGGTGAATTGGGAGAAACCTCCCACAACCATTGTGGTAGAGGCAGAGAAGGTAGGGCTAACACTTATAGTGAGGGGTGTCATGGAGATAACAGAGGATACTAAAGATTGAGAAGTAAGAAAAGAAAGAGCGAACATTACCTGCTAACTGGATGATGGTGGTGCTCCGCTTGTTGTTGGCTCCTCACTTACTTCAAACTCATAGCTCGCTACAAGTACCTGGCTTGCGATGGGTTCATGTGAACGTTCTCCCATAATAGCTTTCATGTGTTGTCGTTTAGTGGGCGGGGAGTCTCCCATCTCCATAGTCTCTGGTTGTTGTTGTTGGGACACTCTT
Organism: Sequoia sempervirens; assembly: GCA_007258455.2. Classification (NCBI taxonomy): domain Eukaryota; kingdom Viridiplantae; phylum Streptophyta; class Pinopsida; order Cupressales; family Cupressaceae; genus Sequoia; species Sequoia sempervirens. The sequence goes on along the minus strand of VDFB02271358.1, from coordinate 1,260,783,380 downwards.
GTTGTTTTCGAGGCCTAGGTGAGTGTCTGTGAGGATCTTGATATATTCAATCACACATTTGAAGCGACATAGGTAGGCTACCCTATGGAATTTCTCTTTTTTTGAGCATAGGACGTCGATGTCTCGGCTTCTTCTTCCACCTGCTCTTCAAATGCCTCATTGGAGTCATCACCCCCGCTAGCACAGGAGTCAGAAGCAGGATGCTCATCATCCCACAACTTATCAAACTGTTCATAATCCTTCACGCTACCATAAGGGGCATCAATTTGTTTTGTCTCTTAGTGATACACCCATAAGGCTCTGATTCTTTCCACACTCCTTTCTTCTTCTTTTCTTAAGTTATTGAATAGGGTGGCTCCCATTTTGCGGTTCTCATCATAATCCACCGCAATGAAGTAGAACTTATTCCATGGTGGTCTGCTATCGTATGTAGGAATGTGGATCAAGTCAACCAATAAATCATCTTCATCCTCCAGCAGGTTGAGCCTCTTTTCCCAGTAAGGCCGAGAACTGTGAGTTAATTTGATATGCTCATATGGTAGATCATTGAAAGGGTTGTAACTCCATTTGTCACAGATCATCACCAACCCTAGATAAGCCAGCTTATCTTGCAACAGCGAGTGTGTCTTCTTATTTTTCATGGCCACTATTTTGAAGCTTATCAGATAGATGAAAAATTCCTTCCTCTTAGCTTTTCCTTCGCAGAAGGTAACATCAATAATGCATGCCTACCGGAACATTTCAAGGGCTAGCACTCAATTTGTAATGCATGTCGAAAGACAGAATGGTTCTTCAATGAAGCCTCACATTCAGATGAATGTGAAATCCGCTCTGAAAAACTAGTCACATCTAGGAATGAAGTTTTGCATATACTTTTTATGCATCTTAGTGAGCCGATTAATACCATCCTCTCCTCGCAAATCTTTCAAAATCGGAGTCAAGAAATAATCCAAAAAATGCATAATAGTCAAAAGTGGAAGAGAGGAGAGGATTCCAGATAGAAATCGGCTTCCTTCTATTCCTTTCGTCAAAAATAGCAACTTCACACACTTATCAAAGAAATCAGGGTTTTGATGCAAAAACATATGGGCAAGAATGGAAGGAAAGCTAAACTTATGTTCAGCTTGGTAATTCTTTATTTTCCCTGTCCTCTCCTCAACGAGATATTCTACAAAATCATACCAAAAGAAAGAGTGTTTCCTACAAAAATGGAATCTTAGGCCTAACTGAAATGTGTGCACTTCCTTGTCGGTGTCCAAAATGCAAATAAATGCCAACATTGAAAAGGCCCCTTGCAAGTTTGTGTCGAAAGCACCGTGCTGCGCCAGGATTTTTGGTGGCTTCTAGTCATCTACCTCAATCCTTTTGGTTTCTTTGTTATAAAATTTCAAAGCCTTTTCCCTTCCTTTCCATATATTTCCCCCCATTGTAGGAGTGAATGTCTCTATTTTTTCCTTTCTGTAGCTATGATCAAGGATGCACAACATAATCCAGATAGCTCCCAGACTGATATTAACCCTCAGAGTCTAGCCCTCGACATCGACTAATTATGGGCAATAGTGCACAGATGGGACCATATATTGTGGGAGTCCATTGAGCCATATCTTCTTTTCCATTGACGGCGAGTGTTTGGATCCCTTCATTCTTTCACAGGTCGCTTCCCTCAAAGACTTAGGGTTCTTTGCAAGATTGGGATCATGAATTTTATCCTAGTCCTCTTGGATTCAACTCTGGTCCCTATAGATTTTGGGCTTTTCCAGTTCTTGCGTATTCACCCACTTTGGCTTGTCTGGAATACCAAGCGTGGCATAAGAAATGTCGTCGAAGACATTGATAGCTTGTGTTGCTTGCATAGCTTTAAATAAGCTTCACGTTGCCTCCCCCTATGCCTCTTGGCTTGAACTTTCTACCATTTCTCTTTGTAGGAAGCTTTTGCTTAGCTTGAACTTCTATGTAATTTTTACCTTGGCTCTGGTTGTGCACTAGAAATTTATTTCACTCTAAGTAGCGTATTTGAAAAAACCTTTTAAGCGCTTAAACATTTCGCATGCAACACTTAGCTATTTTTTCTCAAGGTAGTAGACGAGAGTTACCTTTTTTGCATTTAATTTGGCATGTACCGCCAACCTTTTGGCTTGTGTGAAATGAATCACTTTCCATTTTGAAATGACAAGAATTCATAATTACAATTAGCAACCATTTCGTACAATGTGATTTCCTTGGAACTTGAGCTGACAATTTGCTAGCAACTTAAGTGTTCGTATGCGTTGGCAATTAATATCCCAAAAGGAATGATTAAGCCAAGGATGTGATTAGTGTTTGAAAAGATATGGGCTCGTCCTTGGAGTTCGCAAAACACCTAGAGAATGACACCTCAGTGTTTGGTCGTGCATAACACTGCCATTTTTTGCCACTAGCTTAGGCTAATTAATTAGCCCTTATTAGTTTTGCACGTAGCAAGCCGTACTCAACAGACGCAATTGGGTGGGAAATACGAGCAAGCTCTCACACGAATTTCAAGTTGGTGCTTTATTAGCATCACGTTTATGGTAAGAAAATCACCACACATTTACTCACTTTTTCTTAAATAGGCACTTAGGCAGTAGCGAAATCACACTTAGCGATTTGAGCATAGTTGGTAATAAGTAATTGGCTTAGCAGTTTAGCATTAACAGTTGTGTAATATTTTCATAGGCTAGACTTAGGTAGTTTACAAAGATAGTTCTAAGATAGTTGTAGAGCTCTTGCCAGCATGAATACCCCAATTAGGCTAGTTTGTCATAAGTCTCAGACAACATTTTTAAGCAAGATTTCAACTAGGCGCCTGAAAAGGATGAAAAAGAATAAGCACTCACTGGCTATCATAGCCATGAAATGGGTTTTAGGACATGATTGTATTGAATATAAGGATAAATACCGAGTTAACATTGATGTGTGCTTGCACTTTGTTGCCTCTATGCTTGATATTAGAATTCCCAAGCCACTGATTTTGTGTCTGGTTAAAGAAATTTTTGCAAAGAAATACCTTAACGGCCTCAGAGAGGTAGTGGAAAACGTTGCGTTCGATAGATGCATTCCAACCGCAAGCGACCTCAAGAGGTTCATTAAAGAGGACGCGGTTGTATCGTGGCTACCATTCCTAAGTGGCTTTTGTCTCTAGTCACAGGATGAGCACCAACAAAGGGTCACTTGTTCTTGTCACTTCCTCTTCCACATATACAATGTGGTGTCATTCTATGATATTGACTAGTACACGGATTTCAAGAACCTGGTGTTCCCTCCGCCACTGGCCATTGATCCTGTGAATGATGTTGTTGCTCCTGGTGATGCCCCCGTTGACGAAGACATTGTCGACATTGTTGTTGATGAATCCATATTTTCCACTCATGCCATGGATTTAAGACCTCCCTTCTTTTCTCTTTTTTCCTTTAAAATCTCATATCAGTTAGTATGTTTTAGTATATATGCATGAAAAAAGGCTTTACCATAGAATATATGAAAAGGAAGCAGAATATAGCTATATACTTATATAATTTAGAAGCATGGCCCTTCATGTAAGGAAAGCTTAAGGTGTGGAACAAACTCTCCTAATGCCAAACCTTAGAGAAGAATGTAGATATGACTTTAAATTTTGCAATTACAATTCTTTAACATGCACACAAAAGGAATACTAGAATAGAGAAATAAACATATACATAAATGGACACTAGATTTATGTGGGAAAACCCTTTCGGGAGAAAAACCCACCACCAAAGAAAGATCACTTTATTCATAGTAATAACAATTTACAATAAAGTTACAGATCCCTTCTCCATAGGTATTTGTTCTTTGATAACACACAGTAGCATTACAATCGGCCAACCATAGTCAATCACAACACTGTTACAATGTTCTTTCAACATACAATATGCTCAACCAAGACCAATCTATTTCCTTCTCTCTCAACACACACACTTAACCAGTCTATCATTTCCCAACTATACTCACTTCAACCCTTCTATTTCTAGGAATCTATTGACCAAACTAATTTGGTTCGCTTAACTACTAAGAAGATCAACTGTCAACATTATCCCACATTGACGAGGAATATTAACAGTCATTATTTTATAACCAAAAGCCCAAAGACTTTAGGTATCCACGAGTTATCCATTTTTGTTACCAACTCACTCATACACCTCAACAGTCAAACAAGTCCACGCTCGTACATCCACGATCCTTCTACTGCACTATTGCTTGAGAAGAATCTCGCGGTATGGCGGTAATCGCACTACCACTAGATAACTAGGAGACTTCCATGGTATGGCGGTATCACCACACTACCGCTTGACTGCTAGAAGGCTCCTGCGGTATGGCGATAACCGCGCTATCGTGTCTTAGCCAAAAGGTTCCCGTTGTATGGTGGTATACACCGTACTACTGCACCTCTCTCACAATCACCTAGCGATATAGCGGTAGAAGCATGAAGGTAATACTTATGCAACTCTGAGCTGATTAGTGACAGAACCAAAGTCTATACCAATGAGTTTGAGACACGTTTTCTCAACAATCTCCCACTTGACGAAGAACTCACTGAACCCTTTTCAAAACATGAAGTCACCAAATATTCTGGACCCCAAGGCCCATTGAATTTGCACACCACCTAAACTTATCTATGCTCACTGGATTTGTCAATGCATCAAAAAAATTCTTCAGAATATCAACCTTTTCCAAACAGACCTTTCCATCCTCCACCATATCACGTACAAAGTGCTATTGCACATCAATATGTTTCGTCCTGGCATGGAAAGTTGGATTTTTTGCCAGAAAAATGACACTTTGACTGTCACAACAAATAATAATCTACCTTGCATCAAAACCAACATCATAACACAATCTCCTAATCCAAATGGCTTCCTTACAGGCGTGATTTATTGCCATATACTCAGCCTTTGTAGTAGATAAAGCAACTACAACCTGTCGCTTACTCATCCAACTAATTGCACTACCATTCATCATGAAAATATATCCACTGGTGGACTTTCTACTATCAATGTACCCTACCCAATCATAATCCACATATCTACAAATGTTGAGAGTCTTCTGTGATTCAACCAAATTTCCATGGTAACACAAAGCATATCCTAAAGTTTCCTTCAAATATCTAAACACTCTTTTCATAGCATCCTAATGCGTCCTTCCTAGATTAGCCATAAACCGACTAAGTACTCCCACTACTTGGGCAATGTCTAGCCTAGTGCAGACCATTGCATACATTAAACTACCAACCGCACTTGCATAAGGCATTCTGGTCATGTCCTCCATCTTAGTAGGATATTTTGGACAATCTTCAACAAATAGCTTCATTCCCTGCATCACTGGAACAACTAGTTGCTTGCAATCAGTCATACTAAATCTCTCCATAATAGTGTTAATATACTTACTATGGCTGAGCCAAAGTTTCCTACTCTTTTTGTCCCTAGTTATTTCCATCCGCAGAATATGCCTAGCTGCACCAAGATCTTTCATTTCGAACTTTGTAGACAATTGAGATTTTAGATCAAAAATCATAAACTTATTATTCCCTATGAACAACATATCATCAACGTAAAGGGAAATAATAAGTACATGATCATTTTTAGTCTTGAAGTACACACAATGATCTGATTTCGATCTTACAAAACCCAGTGACAAAACAAATGTGTCAATTTTTTGGTACCACATTCTAGGCGACTGCTTTAAACCATATAGAGATTTCTTTAACTTGCAAACCAAATTTTCTTTACCTTTTTCCACAAAGTGCTCATGTTGGGACATATAAATTTCTTCTTCAAGATCTCCATGAAGAAACGTTGTCTTCACATCCATTTGCTCAATCTCCAAGTCATATGTCGTTGCAAGTGACAAAATAAATCTAATAGATGTTAGCTTGGCTATAGGAGAAAATATTTCTCCATAATCAATTCCCTCTACCTGGGAATAACCCTTTGCAACCAACCTCACTTTATACTTTTCAATACTACCATCCAAACCAATTTTCTTTTTAAATATCCATTTTTAGCCCACATGCTTTCTACCTTCAGGCAATGGAACCATATCCCAAGTATCATTTTTCGTTAGTGATGCCATTTCTTCATTCATGGCTTCCAACCAAGAATCTGAATCAGACATTTCAACTGCCCCTTTTATAGTCCTAGGTTCATCAGTATTAGTAATCAAAGCATAGGCACAACTAGAATCCAACATAGAGAATCCATACCTATCAAGTTGCTTCTTCTGTCATGTAGACCTTCTCACAAGTTGAGGCTAAGGTTGTGGTTCTTCTTCAAAACTCTCAAAGCTACTTGAACTCTCCTCTGTTTCAGGTACACTATCAATGTGTTGTTCCTCTTTTTTTGGAGTTAGAGGTATTTCAACAACATCATTTTCCTCTTTATTTTTTTCCATCCCTAATTGTAGTTCCACTGAAGAAGGTTTCAGCTCCCGAAAAATTACACTTTTTTTGTATACAACCTTTTTAGTCACAGGATGCAAAAACTTGTATCCTTTCACACCAATGTCATAGCCAATGAAGATACACTTAACAACTTTGTTCTCCAATTTAGATCTCTTCACATCCAACACATAAACATATGCTTCATAGCCAAAGACACGAACATGTCTCATAGAGGGATTCTTACCAAACCTAGCTTCCATAGGCATTTTGTCAACAACTGCTAACGAAGGAGACCGTTTCAACAAGTAACATGATGTAGCCACAACCTCAACCTAGAACTTCTGCTCCAGACCAGCATTGCTCAACATACTTCTTGCCTTCTCCATCAGCGTCCTGTTCAACCTTTTAGCCACTTCGTTTTGCTGCAGAGTGTAAGGTGTTGTTTTATATAAGCCTTTTAATTCCATGGTCCTTATAAAACCTTTCAAATTATATAGAGCAAAATTCACCATCGTTATCTATCCTCAAACATTTAATTTTTCTTCCAGCCTGATTTTCTACCAAGTTCTTAAACTCTTTAAACCAACTAAACACTTCTAATTTATTTTTCAAAAAATACACAAATGCTCTCCTTGAATGATCATCAATAAAAGATACATAATATTTTGAATTCAACAACGAAGGAACATTTACTGGACCAAAAACATCAGAGTGAATATAATCCATAATACTAGAAAATTTGTGAGGACTAGAGTAAAAAAGAAACCCGATGATATTTACCATATATACAATGTTCACAGAATTCAAATTCCAGTTTACAATCGTCAAGCTCCTCAACCAGGTTTTTATTTTTCAAGGTTTTTAAACCTTTTTCACCAATGTGACCAAGCCTTTGATGCTAGAGCATAGTCTTCTCTGCTAGAAGTTTAACTTCTAAAGAATTTTCCCCTATAGGGACTTCAGTCTCCTTCTCTACACGAACAATCTTTTGTGACTTTGCAAAGACACTGTTACATTGAACAACAAGTGTGTCTTGCTTGTACAGAGTACCAATTTGAGCACCCCTAGCCAACACCATCGAACCTCTAGTCATTTTATAACCATTTCTTGAGAATGAGACTTGCACTCCAACATCATTTAGCTTACTAATAGAAAGTAAATTTTGAGCCAGACTTGGTATATGCATTACGCCATCAATTCTCTTAATTCTTCCATCGGGAAACTGAATTCTGACTCTTCCACAACCAACTATTTTCGGATATGAATTGCTTGCTAAATACACCTTTCCACTATCATATTTGCATACTTTGTGAACTAGTCTTTATGAGATGTCATATGGAAAGATGCTCCAGAATCAATTAGCCAGACATCATTTGATGCTTGAGTTGCGAAGGCTACAATAAAGGCATCGGCTTCACTTTGAGAAGAATCATTATCGGAAGAATTCTTCTTCTTCTTCTTCTTCTTCTTCTTTTTCTCCTCTTTTCAATCCTTTCAAACATGACCAGGCTGCCCACAATTCTACCACTTCACCTTGGACTTTTTTCCAAGATACTTTGATCTCCCTTTTGATTTTGATTTAGACTTTTTGTCCTTCTTCTTGCCTTTTTCTTTTGATCTTCCATGAACAACAAGAGCCTCCTTCGCCATCTCAGAAGATTTTCTTCTCATCTCTTCTGATAACAAAGAAGCAACAATGTCTTCCATCTTAAAAGTAGATGCCGTACTCCCAATCACCATCATTAAATGATCCCAAGAATCTGGCAAAGAACATAACAAAAGCATACAACGATCTTCTTCATCAATCTTCACACCCATAGATGTTAATTGAGCAATCAACATGTTAAACGTATTCAAATGATCAGCCACAGATGCCCCTTTCTCCATCTTCAAAGAATATAACTTCTTCCTTAAGAACAAATTATTCACCAAGGACTTGCCCTGATAAATATCTCCAAGCTTCTTCCACAAAGAAGATGCAAATTTCTCTTCGTGAACATTTAGGAGAACAAATTCTGCCAAATAGAGTCTTATCAACCTTTTTTTTTTTTTTTTTTTTGGTGAGGTCCCAATCTTATTGTTTCATGGTAGAAGGTTTCATTCCAGACACAACAAGCCAAAGATCATGATCCACCAACAGGTCTTCCATTTTGAGTTTCCACAACTCAAATTTACTGCCATTGAATTTCTGAATTTCAATCTTTCCTTATGTGTTTTCCATCTTAATTTGCAATCTAGATTACCAAGTTTCTACAAAACTCCCACTGAACAAGATTGACACAAAAAACCCAACTTACCCACAAGGATAACACAACTAGCCAGGGTCTGATACCACTTGTAAGGAAAGTTTAAGGTGTGGAGCAAACTCTCCTACTGTCAAACCTTAGAGAAGAATGCAAATATGACTTTAAATTTTGCAATTACAGTTCATTAAGATGCACATGAAAGGAATACTAGAACAGAGAAATAAACATATACACAAATTGACACTAGATTTACGTGGGAAAACCCTTTCAGGAGAAAAACCCACCACCAAAGAAAGATCACTTTACTCACAGTAATAAAAATTTACAATAAAGTTACAGATCCCTTCTCCATAGGTATTTGTTCTCTAATAACACATAGCAGCATTACAATCAACTAACCGTCAATCACAACACTATTACAATGTTCTTTCAACATACAGTATGCTCAACCGAGACCAATCTATTTCCTTCTCTCTCAACATGTACACCTAACCAGTTTGTTGTTTCCCAACTATACTAACTTCAACCCTTCGATTTCCAAGAATCTATTGACCAAACCGATTTGGTTTGCTTAACTGCCAAGAAGCTCAACTGTCGACATTATCCCACATTGACAAGGAATATTAACAATCATTATTTTATAAACAAAATCCCAAGGACTTTAGGTATCCACAAGTTATCCCTTTTTGTTACCAACTCACTCGTACACCTCAGTAGTCAAACAAGTCCTCGCTCGTACATCCATAGTCCTTCTACCATACTACCACTTGACAGGTTGAAGATTCCCACGGTATGGCGGTAATTACACTACCGCTAGATAACTAAGAGACTTCTATGGTATGGCAATATCACGGCACTATCGCTCAACTGCTACAAGGCTCCCACAATATGGTGGTAATCGTCAGCCAGAAGGTTCCTACGGTATGGCAGTATACACCGCACTACCGCACCTCTCTCACAATCACCTAGCGGTATAGCAATAGAAGCATGAAGGTAACACTTATGGAACTTTGAGCTGATTAGTGACATAACCAGAGTTTATACCAGTGAGTTTGAGACACATTTTCTCAATACTTGAGCCATTTTGGCAATGTAAATACTAAAGCATTTATATAATGAAAATATAGCTTTATATAATCATCTTGTTTTATTTGCTTCAAGATTCTGCAATATGGGTTATCTTTTCCTTTTCAGCATATATGTGTTCAATTCAATTATGCATGTGGGTGTTTGATTCTTTCCTGTTCGTTGAGCTGTGAATTTATTTTTCCTGCTCTCTGCAATAATGGGTTACTTGTTTTCCTCTGCCTCGAACCATAGAATAAATAAAAAAGACTGACCAACAAAAACAAAAGGGAAAGGAAGGAAAAAACACTATAAACATATTTACATTGGTAGAATATGTAAGCTTAATTAAATAATTTAAGGTTAATTCCATTGACTGGAATTCTCAGCGCTTCTTTTTCCATGGTTTCTAACTCAAATGCATTATGTTCTCTGCATTGAATTATTTTGAACGGGCCTTCCCAAAGGTTGTCAAACTTTTTGTGTTGACCCGGCTTCACAGCTCTTTCATTAAACTTTAGCACTAAGTCTCTGCACTTTAGACCTTGGTCAGACGCCTTCTTTTCAAACCACTGTTTAACCACTTGTTGGCGGTTAGTCATAGCTATTAGGGACTTTTCCCTTTTCTCTTACACTTCCAAGAACTTGGCCAGCCGGACCTCCATTGCGCTATTTTGTTCCACCTCGAGAGATTTTAGCAATTGTAGCACTGGAATCTCCATGGAGATAGGAAATAGCGCGTCTTTTCTATAGACTAGCTCATACGACAAAGTCTTGAGGACTTTCTTAGGAGTTATGTGGTCTACCTAGAGCACTGCTCAAAGGTTTTTATGCCATTCCCTTTGGTGCTTCGACCCAATCCTTTTGAGGAGTCAAACCAAATTCTTGTTCGTTGACTCAGCTAAGCCATTCCCTTGCGGGTAATAGTTTGATGATGTTTTAAGGAATATGTTATGTGTAAGTGCGAATTGACATACCTTAGAGCCTAGGAAAGCTTTTGCATTGTCAGAGATGATGGTTTTGGGTAGGCCGAACCTCGTCACCAGTTCCTCAAGGAAGTCTTCTATCTCTACCTCTATCACATTCTTCAAGGGCATAGCTTCAGACCATCTTGTGAAGTATTCAATGGTCAAGATCCACTTGTGTCATATGCTGGAGGCTGGGTTGATCATTCTGATGAATTCTAGGCCCCATTGCGCGAATGGCTCATGAACCACTATTGGATTGAGAGGAATTACAAAATTCTTTCTTCTTCCTGTGAAGAACTAACATTCCTTGCAAGATTTTACCAAGGAGTAGAAGTCCTTGAATAGCATCGGCCAGAAGTATCCTTCACACATGATTTTGATGGCAGTGGTTTTTGCGGAGAAATGTCCACCCGCGGGACTGCTATGGAAAGTGTTGAGGATCCTTTTTGCTTGCTCTATGGTAACACATCACAATAGAACACCGTTAAAATTCCTTCCGAATAGGATCCATTCAATGAGTGCATATTTGTTGTTCTGTAGTTGGTAGAATCTCATTTTTTGACAAGGAAGGCCCAACAAATATTTTTTTGTGTGCATAAATCTCACTCTATCCGCCAGCCAACAACCTTCGGACTCCGACTCGTTCGTTACGACTAGCTTTGGTTGCTCTTCTTTGGTGGCCATTTCTTCATCATGCTCAAGATATTCACACATTCCTCTTCCTTGAACTGTCTTTGTAGGCTTGACCTCAATGTCATATTCAAAGATCTTGGTGATCCAATTGGCTCTTTTCTTGGTGATTTCTCCTTTCATGATGTATTTGGGTACACTGGAATGGGCAACATAAAAAATCACCTTATTGCAAGATATTATTTGTTGAAACTTCTTGAGTCCCTTTACTATTGCAAATGCTTGTCTCTCTACAAAGTTATAGTTTGTCTCATATTCCTTTAGGGTCCAGGAGTGAAATGTTATCGAATGTTCTCCCTTTCCTTTATAATATTTTTGAGTTAAGACAGTAGCAATGCTTGACTTGCTATTGAATACATACATTATGAAGTCCTTTGATAAGTCTGGGCTAACCAGCACAGGAGCGGAGGAAATAACATCCTTGACTTTCTCAAAGGATTCTCTGGCTTCTTTTGTCCATTTAAATGTTTGATCCTTTTTCAACATCACGGTGATTGGCCTAATTATTCCTACAAAGTCAAAAATAAATTTTCTAACAAAATTTACCTTTCCCAAGAAGGACTGGATTCCTTTCTTGTTGACCAGAAGGGGAATCTCTTTGATTTCTTTCACCCGCTCAGGATAAATTGAAATTACTTCTTTGGACACTACGTGCCCCAATAGCTTGCCTTGCAGTACTCCAAAGACACATTTTTTTGGGTTTAAGGATATCCCAAACTCCTAGAATTTCTTAAACACCATCTCAAGGTGATCAAAATGATCTTTGGACTTGGAGAACATTGTAAAACCATTCAAATAGATTAGGGTAATCTTGTTGATCAGTTCACTAAAAGAAATATTCATAGCCCGTTGGAAGGTGGCTCCCGCATTTGAAAGGCCAAAAGGAATCTTAGCATATGCAAACATTCCCCACTTTGTAGTGAACGTTGTTTTATGTTGATCTTCCTCTTTGACCTAGATCTGATTGTAACTGGAGAAGCCATCTAACAGGGAAAACATCTCTGATCATGCCACTATTTGCAGGATTGACTCCATTAAAGGTAGTGGGTAATGATCCTTCAGGGATGCTCTGTTCAAGTCGTGAAAGTCCACACACAAGCGGATGTCTTTGTTCTTCTTTCAAACTGGGACCATATTGGACACCCACGTGATATGATTGATTGATAAAACAATATGTGACTAGATTTTCTTGGTTAGCTCTTGCGCCATTAGCACTTCAATCTTGGGATTCACTAGCCTCTATTTTTCGCAGACCAGTTTTGTGCCTTCCGCCAACTCTATTGTATGTTGGATGATATCAAGATCATATCCCCTGAGGTCTTTATATGACTAGGCCATCACTCCTTCATACCTTTTACAAAATTTAACGAGCTTTCATTTATCCTGGTGTAGGACATCCTTTCCGACTTTGAGTTTCCTCCCATCTTTGACCTGAAGATCAACATAGTCCCCTTTGTCTACTACAAACTTCCTCTTGTTGTTTCTTACATCGTCACAATTGAAAATATTTTCGAGAGTGACCAATCCTTTTGGAAGCTTGTTGGATTTCAAATGAATTATTTTTCCTTCATAAGCTTTGACGATCTTCGTTTGGAGCTAGTCGACAAATTCTCCCGACTGCTAGATGAATGAGGCAATATGTTCATCACTGTCGAACACTTGCTAGCTTTGGTCATTGTGTGGAATGGTTGTTCAGACTATCACTCATACAGAGTGTTTATTGTGAATGAGGTCAGAGGTAGGATCAAACTGGGATCCGATTGTTGCCATGTGATCTGCATCTATATTTTGTTCACAAGGCACCATTTGAATGTTGAAGGCTTCAAAGCCCTCAATCAGGTCCCGAACTCAGTGTCTATAGGATTGCATGCATAAATTCTTGGCCGTAGAAATTCCCTGAACTTGATTGACTACTAGTTCAAAATCTCTGAACACCATTAGATGCCTGATACCCATTCACTCTGCAAGGCTTAAACCTTGCACCAGTCCTTCATATTCAATTTTATTGTTTGAGCAAGCGAATTGGAAGCAGAAAGACCTCAATGTATTTTCATTATGTGGGGATATTACCCATATCCCAGCTCCTACACCTATCTTGCACCTTGCTCCGTCGAAGTGCAAAGTCCATAGCTTTGAGGCTTGACCGTTCTCTGGCTCTTTGATGACCTTTGAGAGAACTTGATCTTCATTGTAGATGACATAGGTGCCCAAACGAGTAGCATGGTATTTGTAGAAAGGATCAATATCCATATGTTTGCTGAAGAGAACATCTTGATCGGTCCGATCTCCAGTCACTTTTTCATCTTCTAGTAGCTCAGCGTAATAGATTTCTTGCTTGGTGATAAAAGTATGAGTGGCCTCAAAGTTGATCATGGCTTCATTGGCCACATGTTCCAAATGTAGAGCTTTAGATTCTATCTTCATTTTCACACCACACTTGGTCTTAAGGATCATGTATGACCAATCTAGGGATAGGTATCCGACTACCTTTGAAGTGAATTCTCGAGATAGACAGAGGAAGAACATGGGGGAACATCTATGATCATAGTATCTTGCGACACTGTGATGCTAGGGCATGTGAATAGAGTCAAGGGAAGGTCCTTGATGAAACTGACAGTCTTGATTTTGTTTCCATCAAGTTGCATAACTCCTCTTTTTAAAGGTTCATAGTTGAGCCCTAAAGCTTCAACTATCTATTTTGGCATAACCGTGGTGCTAACGTTGGAGTCAATCATGGCATTGTCTAATAATTTCTCCACTATAATGAGAGTTAAGAATGGTTTAGGCTTTGACTTATCTCTTACCTCAGTAGGAGCTTCCACTATGCTATTTGTGAGAACTTTGGTAGGAGATGATTGATCAACAACCTTTCCTTTGAGCAATTGCTCCTTTGGTTCAATAATTGTATCCTTCTGGAGAAAATTCTTTAGTAATGTATTTTGTTCTCGAATGGCTAAGATATCCCACAGAGACACATTAGCAAATGTTTTTTTCAATTGTTGCACCACACTGAATGGCGAAAAATTCAGAGGTTTCTCCTCCTTAGCTCTTGTTATAACAATTTCCCTTCGCTACGAACATTGTGGCACCATTGCGGAGGTACTAGGCGTCTGGTCGAAAGCACCTTCGTGTTGCAGACTAATTGGTTCGTCTGTGAATCTCCTTTTAGAGTGAGTGTTGTAATCAGACTACACCTACAGTGATTTTGATGTGGATGCATCATTTGTGAACACCGCCTCTTCTTCTTCCATCTAGGAGAAGAGTACGTGATCGAGAGTGATGTCCACTTCTTGCTCCAGTGACATCCCTTGCATTTGTGTGGTGAGCACCACATTGTCCATTTGTGAAGAGGTATACACATAACCTCCTTGGTATGATGTTGCACCTTGGTTGCACTTCTCTACCACCTTTTGTTGTAGGTTGTCTCGAGGGCAGTTTCGAGGCATATGTGAATCACCGCAAGGGAAGCACCAGGGGTTGATGTAATCAATTAAATTGTTTTTCCTCACAGTTAGCTCTCTACTCAAGATGAGGTTAACACTTTTCAGTAGAGAAGACACCAATACTATTTGATTTCTTATTTATGCATGCAAATTCATGCCAACACCTCCTTGGAACTGGTTCTGTTGGTAAGAAGAATTTCCGCCTTGATAATTTTGATAAGTTGGTTTCAAAGGCATTTTCTGGTTTCTCTTGATGATAGTTATTTCATTGACAATAGTCCACAAAATTTCCTTAGACTTGCTCATCTCTTCCTTTGAAGAGCTGGATGTAGAAGCAACATTTTGTGGCACATTCAAATATGTGTACATAGATTAAGGAGGAGCCAACACACTGGTAGAAGACATCTCTTGAGAAGAAACCAATATTTCTAGAAATATAGGAATGATGGGTCAGGGTGGAAACTTCCTAACGTCTATCAAATTGTTCTTTGCCTTGACAACGACGTTGTCGGTGCCTGGTAGTGTGGTCCCTCCCAAAGACTGGATCATCATGGAGATGTTGGAGTTGATAGATTTCAAGTAGAACATAAATGCTAGATCAAGTGGCGAGCGAATATCAACTTGGATTCTCTACTAGCTTGTATGGAATCAAGCACTGAAGTCAACCATGGCTTCGTATGGGGCCCACTTTATGACTGAAAATTGATAATATAGCAAGGACAGTTCCTTCATTAAAAAATATTTGATAGAAAGGATCTCTGAGCTCATCCCAGGTACTGATAGTGTTCGCTTGTAGCATCCAGTACCAATCTAGTTCCTTGCCTCGAAAAGAGGCGGTGAGCAACCTTAGTGCTATATTTTGGTCTGTAACGTCGTGTACCAGACATACATCTGCAATATCTTGCAAATGTTTGGATGGTGTTCTTAAGCCATCTCGAGTAAATTTAGGTGTAGCTTTTAGGGCGGAGACCGAGATAGCGGCCCAAACGATAGGCGCTACTGGTGCAACAAGAGGACTTCCGACATCCCATGCCACGTAATATCTATTAGCAGCAGGCAACATGGCTAGTGGAAAGGGCAGAGGAAGCAAAACATTCACTAATTGGGTCATGGGTTGTATTGTCCCTAATGGCGGCTAATAAACTAGGGTTTATTGTTTGGGATCTAGTTACAGGCTGATGGCTCATACACCCTCCTTAAAATTAAGTTCATTTAAGCTTAGTCCCACTAGGCATGCCAGGAAGAAGAAAAACTGTTGATGCCAAAAATTGGCAAGGTAACAACCCTTTGTGGGAAACTCAGTTTATGGGGGACCTATTGCACTAAACTGAGTGACCTTTGGGTTTTTAAATAAGTCAACTTCTTCTATAATTGGTGTTTGGAAAGGGAAAAGGAAGTAGTTATAAAAATAAAGGATTTAACTAAGGTGATGTGCTAGAATTTAGATAAAAGGCACGATAAATCTATCTTTTGGATACGATCTAAGGGCCCGTTCAACAATTTGTTATGTCCTAGAATGACAAAAATTAAAGATTGAAGCATGAACAGTGCATTTAATGACATAAAATAATTTTCACACCCATTTACTGAAAAGAGAAGTCAAAAGACATAATCTAAACTAGCAAACTTGCATTAAAATTATAGAAGTTCTGCAAATGAACCATTCAAACAATAATGGCACAGTATAAAGTTAATAAAATAGCTTAAGAAAATAAAAAAGGCCCAACAATGGCACAGTCTGTGAGTCTTTATGTAATAATCTAATAACAATAAAAGGCCTGGTGTCTTTTTAAAATTTTGTATTTTCTGTGATTCTCGAACTTGTGAAACTCCTCTTTAGAAGCAAAGAGCAGTATACATAGTGAGCATTCCCACTACCTAGCAAGCAATAACTAAAAAGATTTGGTATACTAAGCAATGATGTAGCTCCAATGATTCCCCTTGG
The DNA here is from genome assembly GCA_007258455.2 of Sequoia sempervirens. Taxonomy (NCBI): domain Eukaryota; kingdom Viridiplantae; phylum Streptophyta; class Pinopsida; order Cupressales; family Cupressaceae; genus Sequoia; species Sequoia sempervirens. Next base: position 1,260,766,611 of record VDFB02271358.1, on the reverse strand, counting down.
TCGTTGTAACAAAAATAGATTTGGGCCATAGGATGTGGTCACTCCCAATCCAAGTGCATCCCCTGTGAATGATGGCAGTGGTCCTAGCATAGTCATGTGAAAACAAGTGTCGCTACCCAATATAGGCAGTTAGAACACGTGGCAACATATCGCAGCCCGTGGTTCATTCCATCCTTTTCTTTAAAGAAGTACTCATCAAAGAGATGCATGGCAGAATTTTCTAGCCCACGGTTCATTCCTCCTTTGCTTTGAAGAAGTCTTGCACTAGGAAGACATGTGGAAGTGTGCTTTTTCATTGGTGCCAACTGTGAGGTCTGCCAAAGCATATGTGGATGAAGGCTATGTGGCACACGGTCGAAGCTTGACTCAAAAGTTAAAGGAAGTGGCCTTTAAGAGTGCACAACAACGATACATGGAAACATGGTGAGGGCCATTTGAAAAGTGAAGGGAAGAATCCCTTCGGAGAGCACTAAGCGGACACGTGGCAGAGGTCGGTGGTTATTTATCAAAAAATGTCGATGATGTTTATTTGAGGCATGGGCTGGTACTTAGAAAAAAAGAAAAACCCGAAGGAAGCTTGATGAATTTTATATTCACAGTGATAAAGTAAAAATGCAAGGGTTAGGGTGGCAAGAAGGATCTCACAAAGAAACTCACTCGCCAGCTAGCTCCTGGAAAGCACGTTCACCTACACACAAAGAGGAGGAAAATGTTAGGTAGTTGTATAGGGGTCTACCTCAGTAAGACCCCCATTTAGGTGTTTCCACCTCCACGAACAACCAAGTTTGTAACAATGGAGAAAAGTATGACAAAGAAGTAAATGAACTAAAGAGCACTAAAACACTACAAAAAAGTAAATGTGCTTACTCAACCAAGTAATAGAGGAGAGGAGTGGAAAGCTTACCACCTCCACTGAGAGAACTCAAGGATACTTGGAGGAGAAAATGAGAGGAATCAAGTCCCTGCTGCAATGGCATTTGGTTCCACACTTGCTTTACTGAAGTGATGGAGTGGTGTATTTGCTACAATGGAGTGCAAGAATGTTGCTTGAAAACTTGAGTGAGTGCAAGATTATGAAAGTGAGCTTGTGAATGAAGTGAAGAAGTTAGAATGCATGTAGAAGGAGATAATTTGAAGAGGAGATGAAGGAAACAACCATATTCGGGTCGGTCAGCCGAAGAAGGCATTACAACTTGACTCCCAAAGAGACATGTAATGCCTATGTAGGTTTAGCCGCAAGAATCTTCCGGGGACATAAGCGCGTCGTGGGGATGTCTACGTGTTGCGCGGGTGTCCCCGACATAAATTCCCCCACCAACGCTTAAAACAGGTGTCAAGTGTGATGAAAGAAGAAGTCTTAAGTGTAATTAAGCCTCCGAACTTGGTTTTCTAAAATGGATAAAGGAAAAAAGGGAATTTGCATAAGGGGTGCAAATTCACTCTTATACATTTTTCCCCCACTTTAGCGAGCACAAGTATTGATGAGTGCTTGGTAAAGTAGATCAAGGAAGGAGTAAGGTTAGAAATGTGTACTTGAATTGTCAAGGAAGCATACCACAATCTGGAAAACCTAAAGGTGCAAGGCAAGCGAAGGAGTTCATAGCTTCTCAGAACTATGAAGTTGAAGAAAGAAAGCATCTTACAGGCCCATAGACATATAAGGAAGCATCCCACAAGATCTCTTGCATGAAGGAAGCTTCATGAAGTAAGTGCCTTATAGGCCTACAGACCTGCAAGGAAGGTGTCCCCCAAGAACTCTTGCATGGATGATACCCAAGAAGCATCCCCCAAGATCTCTCACATGGAGGAAGTGAGGAAAGTGCCCTACAAACCCATAGACCTATAGGGAAGGTATTCTCCAAGATCTCTCACATGAAGAATACCTAAGGAAGCACCCTACATACCTGTAGACCTATAGGGAAGGTAGCCCCCAAGATCTCTCACATGGAAGAAACCTAAAGGAAGTGCCCTACAGGATCTTAAAATTGTAGGGAGGTATTTTCCATGAACTCTCATATGGAGGAAACCTGGGAAAGCAGACTCCGCAAAGTCAGGAAGCGGTCACGTAGGTGAGTAAGTGGAAAATCATGTTGACCATCAATAATTTGGAATTCTTTGAAAGGGTTCCCTCGGGAACACTTCATCAAGAAGGGGTCCACTCGAGGGACATGTTGTTTGAAAAGTGAGGTCTAGTTAGGCTACCCCCAAGCTAGACGCAAAGAAATTCGTTTGAGATAAAGAATTTGAAAGGGGATCCCTCGGGAACCCTTCAAAAGAGAAGGGGACCACTCAAGGGATGCACAATTCAAAAGTAGATGTTTTCATTCTCATATAGATCCATGATCAAAGGATCCTTTTGAAAGATGTTCACTTCATCAAGGAATTTGAAAGGAATAATATGCCCCCACGCGAGGGGAAGGTCAAAGCTATTCCCACTTCGGAGGAAGGTTTTCAAGTCCTTTCTTTACAAACCTGTAATGAAGGAAACATGTTCTGTTAGGATTCCAAGTTAAGAATGTGATTCTGAAGAAAAGTTTCTAAAGATTTTTGAGAAAAGATTCGTTGGTGACGAATGCATTTTTTGAAAACTAGAATGTTGAAGAAAGTCATTGTCACACATGAGAGGGACAACTCAAGAAAATAAGAGAGAAAGATAAAGAGAAAGCAAAAGAGTGAAGACAACATGAACAAAGGGAACATGGGGATCTGGTTTAGCAGGGTCAGATCTGTCTAAGCTCATATAAATAATATGTAACTGCAGTGCAAGGAAAAATATCATCAATCCCCAACCATATTAGGAAGAATGCATGAAAAACAAAGTAAAAATAAAAAATTGGGTCAACATGGAAGGGAAGCCTAAATTCCCCAAACACTTTGCATCATCCCCAATTTATTGAAAATGAAGCAAAAACATGGAAGAATGATGATACAAATAGAAGAAGGTTTACGACACAAAAACCACACCTGTATCTAAGCACCAACAAGGGTGATGAGGGTCATCCAGGCACACATAGTATGATCATGGGGGAACACAATGAAAAACACACACACACACAAAAGATCAAGAAGAGGCCTCCTAACATTGATCAACCAAGAGTTCATCCGCTTCCCACTTTGGATCATCATAGAGGGAAGGAGGATGAGCTTGCAATGGTGGGATGTTAAGAGGAGGAGCATTTAACCCTCCCACAACAAGGGCCAAAAAAGAAGGTCCTACAAGGTCTTCTTCATCGAGCTCTTGTGGAGCTAAGGTCAACAACTTCACAAAGATCGCTGACAAGGTTGAGAGTTCATCCACAGATTTAAACATGCACCCCACAAGAGCATTGTGTTTAAATTCAATGGACGAGGTGAGTTGCGCCTGAGATTCACCACTAGGCTCGTCAAATGACATGGGAGCGGTGACAAACTCAAGAGACACTAGGATTGGTTTCTTCACTAGGATAGAACAAGTCAGCACAGGGCCACCTTGCGGAGAAGGCAGGCTCCTCTTACATCCTTCACTACTAGAAGGACCACACTCCACCTTTTACTTCGTCGGAGGAGATGAACTCCCTACAGAGAAGGCTAGAGGTGTAAAGGAAGAGGAGGAAAGAATCATAGTAGATATGACCAAGGTGTTAGTCATATCCACGGGCTTCAGGAAAGGTTGGATATCTAGAATTGACATCAGCAAAGGTGGCTCCACCGAAGTAGCGATGAACACCTATACCTCCTTGGGGTTAGGAATATTTGTACTTGGAATGGAAGCCAGAAGCAACATGAGACCAGACTAAAGAGAAGTAGAAGGAAGGTGAGAGGAAGAGGCTACAGGAGGTCCTAAAGTAGGGGTGGTCATCTCTTCCTCCTTCCTTTGCAAGGTGGCTTGCTCAGCCAAGAGAGCCTTCCACCAATGCTTGCACTCATGTGCAAGGCAGTTTCTACGAATCTTTGATTTGGAAGCTAGAGGCTATGAAGGAACCAAAAGCTTTTGCTCAATGATGGGAATGTCCACTACAACGGTTTCCAATGGAGGAATGGATTCTTAAATGGGAGCAGGAGGGACAAGTTGAGGAGCGTCGGGGGGAGTCAGCTCAAGAGCCTCGACAACGGGCCTCTTCTCATTCACTACCTTGGGAGTAGGAGTAGTAGGAGGCCGTAGATTAAATTCCCTTCGGGAACCTTTCTTTCTTCCATATAAGTAATTCCACAGTCCAGGGTATTCATTAGGGAGATTTGAGATCCTAAACTTGGGCCTGTGCCAAGGAGGAATCATCGGACTTAGCGGATAGCCACCGAGTTGAATCATCTGATACTCTTCCCAGGAAAGGGGAGAGGATGAGGTAGTTTGGGATAAGGCGACTTTCTCTTTACCTTTATGGGAAGGAGAGGAAGCCGACGTGGACTTCTCCTTTCCTTTGTGGGAAGAGAGAGAAGTCATTATAGGCTTCTCCTTCTCCTCTCGGGAAGAGGAGGACACTTATTGTTTTATCATGGGAAGGGTCAGTTTCAGTTGTCCATAGCCCCTAGTTTTATACTTTACATAATTCTTGTAAAGTAGGTCCATTCTCAGAGGAAGCAAACCAACTAGGGAGGGCCAAAATTGATCCAACAGATATCCACCACGGGACACCAAGGGTTGATATCCAGTGTCATGAACTACATGCACAACACCTTCATTGGAGAATTTTATACACTTATGAATAATGGAGGTGATTCCATTCATGGAAGCTAGCCAAGGTATGCCTAGCTTCATCCTGAACAAATCTGACTTCGGGATAACATCAAAAACCGTGTCAATAGCCTTGGGTCCAACTAGGATGGAAAAAGTTATCGAGCCGTAAGGTTTGAGACACATATCATCGTATGTACAGATGGTAGATTTATTTTCTTCATATTCTTCCCTTTGTAATGAATTTAATACTAATGTTTCCTCTATGATAACATTCGCATGAATCATAGGGTCTACCAAGACTCCTATCACAATGTTACCATTGATGCGAGCGAGAATGTAGAGAGGCGATGGTTTATTGTTTAAGGGAAAATATTGTGATGTGAATGTAATGTCTAGTGAACCAGGTGCAGGTAGAGCAGTAGAAGTCACCGTGACCATGTTAACATAGGCTTCAGGTTGAGTAACAAAATCAATGTAATCGATAATCATGTTAGTAGAGTGCGACGAAAATGGGTTTGTATATATCTGCAATTCACTATTAACTTTCACCACTGATTTGTTAATATTTTTTTTACTCCCATTGAGGCAAATGGTACCGTCCTCGATGTGGTCTTGTATCTCATGATGCAGCTGCATACAACATTTGGTATCATGTCTATTAACTTAATGGTACTGATAATAAGTGCTCCCATCATACCAATTAGGGTAAGGCTCCTTAACAGGCTTAGAATTCAGCAAGGTTACGATCTTATCCTTCAACAACTTCTGCAAAATAGAAGAATAAGATTCTGACAACTTTGTAAATTTTTGGTTATGCTTGAAAATGACATTTGTAATGGTCTTACCTTTCCCAAAGATTGATACAATGGACTTCCCCTTAGTACAGGAGCGCGAGGAGGATCCCCCAAACTAAACAACCGTCTATTGGTACTCTCATAAGGCTGCACACAAGTGCACGAAAGAAGGGTATTTCATAAGGGAAAAATTCTCTTTCCAAGTCCTTTGTAAGTTCCCTATGAATACCTTCTGCACATCAGAATCAGGCAGTTGATACGAGATTTGTGAAAGGAGCACTTGGTAGCGCACTATGAAATCAGTGATTTTTTCATTATCTCCTTGTTTACATCAGACAAGATCCGAAAAGGTCATCTTCAGCCTGATGTTTGCTTGAAACTATCTAAGGAATTGATTTAAAAGTTGGTCAAATGAGAAAACAAAGTTGTTAGGCAAGGAACAATACTGCTCAAGTGTTGTGTCCTTGAGAGATCGGGGAAATAGTTTGGCCATCAACGCGTCGTGATGGAAGAAGTTTGTGCATAGGGCGTTAAAGGCGGACACATGTGTCTGTGGATCTCCTTTACCACCATAATTTTCTAATTTAGGGATCTCCATTCCATGAGGGAAGGGAGTGTTCAGGATCGCAACTGACAATGGGCTGTGTTGGAAGAATGGCTAGAAGATAGGTTGGGCAGAGGCTTGGGAAAGACTCACTAACTGGATCTGCATCTTACCCATTTTCTAAAGAAGAGTGTTCAAAATAGGGTCATTAGAAGATAAAGGGCCAAAGGAACCTCCTCCAGAATCACCACCAAAGCCACCTCTAGAACCACCACCGATGTGACCTTCGCCAGAACCACTATTGGAGCTTCGCCACCGATAGGGCCTTCACCGGAACCACCACTATGTCCTCCACCGAAACTGCCTCCACCAACACCATCTCTGCTATCGAATCCACCACCACTCATCCCACCAAAGCCTCCACCACTAGAGGTGAAGGGGGGTGAAGCTAAAGCCTAAAGGGACCCTATTTAATTTGATAGTTTTGGGTTGTTCGAAGACAAAAGGGATACTAATAGAAGGGATTGCGTCAACCATGTAAACGAACATGGGAGGCATTGATACTCCTAACTATCCTTCACACTCTTTGAAAGTGACTCCTTTTTCAAAGCTAGGGTTGTTCAAAGGAGCACACGCTTTGGAAAGACCGAGGAGGCTAGTCAGAAGCTCTATGCATGTTTTATCTTTACCCATCATATGTTTTAACTCGCTAACAACCCAAGCAGCTCTAGCCATCTTTGGATTTCTTTCCAAGTGATTTTCTAAGTCACCCAACCCTTTAGCGAGGGTGGAGACATATTCTGCAGGGATTTGAATGACCTCATGCTCATCTACCCAAGATGGTGTAGGAGCCACAGGGGGAGTGGGAGCATGATCAGTTTTTTCAAGGAATCCCATATTGTTCCTCAAAAACTGCTCCTACACAGCTAGACCAATGACGGGACCAAATAAAAGATCTATAGCTAACCCAGTAGAGACCTTCATCCTTTCCATCGGGAGGTGTCGTACACTTCTCCTAATGATATACCTGGAATTCATAGACTGGGTTGTGATGCTCACAAACCTTCACAACATTCAAGAACACAACAGTCACTAAGTTTACAAGAGAGGTCTTAACACCAACGGATGAATAGACATTGGTTCACGTCAGGTTCACCAAAAACGTGAGAGGGGGCCTGCCACGTGCAAGGCCCCAAGGCATGGAGGGCCAAGATGCAGAAGGATGCCCTAACTTACCTTAACTTAGTGGGATTTTAGGATATGCGGGATGAGAATGATGAGGATTATAATGTCCTTCAACTACTCTGTAGACCTGAAATGCAGAACGAGGCTAGGTGAGCCAATTTTTAGATTCAACTCTACGCCTACAGAAGCTCTCCACCCAAGGATAGAAGCGAGGTCCTGGGATGACAACATGGCGCGTTGGAAATGCTAAAGTACATTAGCGTTCATACGACCAGACAACTATAGAGACAAGTTCAAACCTAAGAAAACAAGCTAACGACCCAACTAACTACTACTAAAGGGCCAAAATAAAATGATTAAGTAAACAAAATACTCTCTAATGTGATAAAGTAAAAATACAAGGGTTAGGGTGGCAAGAAGGATCTCAAAAAGAAACTTGCTCACCAGCTAGCTCTTGGAAAGCACATTCACCTACACACAAAGAGGAGGAAAATGTTGGGTGGTTGTATAGGGGCCTGTCTCATTTAGACACCCATTTAGGTGTTTCCACCTCCACGGACAACCAAGTTTGCAACAATGGAAAAAAGTATGACAAAGAAGTAAATGAACTAAAGAGCACTAAAACACTATAAAATAGTAAATGTGCTTACTCAACCAAGTAATAGAGGAGGGGAGTGGAAAGCTTTCCACCTCCACCAAGAGAAATCAAGGCTACTTGGAGGAGAAAATGAGAGGACTCAAGCCCCTGTTGCAATGGTGTTTGGTTCCACATTTGCTCTATTGAAGTGATGGAGTGGGTATTTGTTGCAATGGAGTGCAAGAATGTCGCTTGAAAACTTGAGAGTGAGTGCAAGAGAATGAAAGTGAGCTTGTGAATGAAGTGAAGAAGTTAGAATGTGTGCGAACCCCAACCTTGGTACCTGCAAAACAACAAGAATAAACAAGTTAGATAAGAGATTGCAAGCCAAAACAAGGATTCCCCATGAAATCCATTTACAACATTCAAAATAGGAAAGAAGACAATGAAGAACAAAATAAAACAATGAAATAGCTTGAATCCTAATTTAGATGTGCAAATTCATGATCCCATGGGGGAATTGGTGCCAATTTGATGTGAAAATTGGACTTTTCCCAATTCCTAAGATTGCAAGCTTGATTGTGTTGATGATATTGATCCACTTTGTTGGTGAAAATTGAGAACTCCGAGCCAAATCTGCAAAAATCCTAGCTAAGAATTCAATGATGGATGGAAATGGCTAAATATTTTAGCATAATAACTTTGCAATGTTTGTGGATGATGATATGAAGATATGAACTCTTTATTTATAGAATTCCAAGATGGATGAATGTCCAAATTTGAGCAATGTGGGACTAACATTCATCCAATGGTATGATGCCACTTGTCAAGCTATGAATGGATGAAGGATGTGCAAGATTTGGGGTTTGTGCCAATAAATGCAAATATTTGAATTTCAAATTTGTTGAAATGACATGCAAGAGGGAAGGGAAAATGCAATAAATGCCACTTGGCTCAAGGCAAAGGACATGTAAGATGAAGTTATTGCCTTGTTGGATGTACATGTTGACTTGGAATTTTTGAATTCAAATTGAGAGAATATTACAAAAGATGCCTTGTGAGGAAAATAAAAGATTTAATAAATGAATTAAATCTATTTTCATGTGCAACTTGCATTATCTAGAGGATGGGACATGAGATGAGATTAAATTAATCAAGGGTTAATTAATTTAATGAGAGAGTTTAGATGATGTGACCTATTTGACTCAAATTTATGGATTTATTTAAATCAAATAAGAGAGGAATATGACAAGAGATTAATTAAATAAGTATTTTGATTTATTTAATTAAAAGAGATGGTGTTAGATTAAATCAAATAAGGTTTTAAGTTATTTAATTTAATGAACAGACTTTAGAGATTTAATCAAATAAAATTGATTATTTAATTAAATAGGGATAATTAGATCAGATGGATTGATTTAATTAACAAAAGAGATGACTTGATTAGATAAAGTGATTTATTTAATTAAGAGAGGAATATTGATGAATTTAATCAGATAGGGGAATTTGATTAAATGGTTAGACCAAGGGATGATTCAGGAAGAAATGATGTTAGTAATCAAGATCAGATGCACAATGTCCATCAGTACATTTTACGTGTCTACATTTTTCCCCTCTTTGAAGCAATGCATTCATTGCGTTGGTTCAAAGAATAAACGATCTCAATCAAAGCCAAAAAAATTTGATATTTTAAAAACTTGCCCCACTACTGCATGGTGAGAGAAAACATGTCATTATAATGCCCCATCGAGAGATTGGACGAAAATTTTGATTTTTTGGGTGATCTCGCGAAAAAAGATGACAAAGTACCCAATAGGTCTGAAAGGGGTCTGGGAGGCTAAAAACGTGTCTAAACACAATAAAACGATGAAAAACAAGCTTCAATCAGACAAAAATAGGTTCGGAGGTCCAAAACCCTAGCAAGACAGCCATTCAGGGTTAAAAAACCCTAATTTTTCATGCTTAAAAGGGGCCCGAAGGGTCACTTTCAAGCCATTTTCACACACCTCCGCTAGCAACCCTGAGATTTGAGCTTTGAATCTCCGATGATATGGTTCAACGACAGCTTCCCCTACACATCACTGATCAAGTTCAGACATACCAGCGGCCACCTGGCATCGGGGCACCGGTATGTGACCCTTACCCAAGCTTCATCATTTCATTTAATGCTTTAATTAATGCTTTAAAGGGGCGGCTCACCTGTAGCAGCGCTATATAGCGCCACTCGACATTCAAACTGCGCCGCGCAGTGCTGTTTTGCGCCACAACAGTGCAGTTCAGAGTTTACAAACTCCGACGCTAAGCTCGAGATCGGTGGGTCAGTTTGACAAAGTGCGACGTGGTGTCGCCCATTTCACAAAAACTGCAATGCTGGATGATAAAGTGCACCACGGTGGTGTAGTATAGCTCTTTTTAGGCTCGAGCGTCGGAGTTTGAGTAAAATCAAACTACGATGCCATCACAAACTGTGCCGCTGGGGATGTTTTTTGGAGCGCTTGATCAGAACTTTAAAAAAAAAAATTTAACACGTTGACCTTGCTTGATGCAGGATGCGACGAGGGAGCTCTACTCTCAGGAGCACAAGTCACGAGATTTGGCTAGCATCTTGCGGGACCTGAGTGATAGGGACCAGGATCGACTTGGGGTTGCGGGATTGTGGCACATTGCGTACGCAGTGCCCGTGCACACTCACCTAGGGATGTTGTCAGTGCTGGTCGAGAGGTGGCATAGCGAGACGTCCTCGTTTCATCTCCTCGCTGGCGAGGCCATCATCATTCTAGAGGACGTTTGGCGTATTCTTTGATTTTTGATTCATGGCCGACGGGCGATTTTTGATATGGACGAGGGGCGTGAGTCCTGCTATAGAGTCCTCACTACATGGGACATCATCTTCTGTGAGGGACAGATAAAGCTAGAGCGATACAGGGTCATAGCACCTCCCTACCGCTGGGCGATTGTAGCTATCATTTCAGGTCTTGTTGCCCCAGACAGACGAGGGCGATACTTCAATCTTAACTGGGGGTATTGCTAGGAGCAGATGGTCAAAGACAGGCCGGTTCCTTTCGCATGGGGGCCTGTTCTTCTAGCTTCGCTTTACAGGGACCTCCATGAGTATGTCTACATGGATGGCAGAGCGTTGGGGGATGTGGTGACTTTACTTCACGTCTAGGCATGGGAGCACATTTCTATGCTACGTCCACATGTTGTTCTAGTTCCGATGGGGGCAGACGATGCCCTCGTGGCATGATACAGAGGCGATGTGTCCTTTACACACACTAGTGAGCACGGGATCCCCTATTGGAGGCGGGTCTTAGACGAAATGCTAGTTTTCACTTGGCATCCATACCTTGGTTAGCCTGCATGGGCTGACGATGCCAATCAGCTATTTTATTTCTGCAGGACCGGTACATGCAAGGGCGGGAGCATACGATGATCGAGAGGTACCTGCCCGGGCGCATGCAGTGTCAATTTGGAGAGCTGCAGGATCAACCTGATGATGACTATATAGTCGTCTTTGCTCGCAGCATGACACAGGTGTCATGGGGACATTAAATTCCTGCCTCAGAGGCCATGGACAGCTTTAGGCACTTGGTAGCCCAACCATAGGCTTATGATCAGGGTTTAGCAGATCTAGGCACCACTTAGGCCTACTGGGACTAGTTTTGGCCTCCACTTCGGTTGACTATTCCAGGTGACCCAGATCCACACAGAGTTAGAGGCAGAGGGAGAGGACAAATGCGAGGATAGAGGGTTGAGATTCAACAAGATCCACCAGTTGTGCCCCCAGTCTTGCCAGGTCACGGAGATGTACACATGCAAGATCAGCAGCAGGAGCCACCACGAGACAAGGATTAGCCTCGGGTGTAGCCACAGGGATAGGAAAACGCTCGAGATGCGATGATTGCGCAGTTACAGGCCCAAGTCCAAGCCATGACCACCGAGAGAGATTAGGTGAGGGTCGAGAGAGAGTAGCTTAGAGCAGAGAGAGATCAGGCTGTGCAGCAGAGACAGGCTATAGAGCTACAGGCAACCATTGAGCTAGGCTGTAGACAATAGATAGAGAGCATCACAACCTCCTCCTCCCAGGGTATAGTGTCAGTTCGATCCTACAGGGATGCTATCTGAGAGGCAGAGTATTACTGACGGGTCTATCATGAGACTGTACCTAGAGCAGAGTGGGTCCCAGAGTACTCAAAGTGGGCCAACCACAGACCAGCAGAGGGTCACGGTGACAGGGGCGAGGGAAACATTCACAGGGATCGAGCTTGATTGAGATGTTACCATACTTTTTGTGCCTTATGGGCTCATTTTTGATAGCCCAATGGGCCTTTTGTACCTATTGACATATATGTATAGTGATCCGATTTACTCTTTGTACTATGACAGTTATGTGATGATATATATATATATATATATATATATATATATATATATATATATATATATATATATATATATATATGAGTTGATTTTGATGTGATGCAATGTGTTCTCTTTTATGCATGGATGGTTCTACTTCTATATGTTATGGATGCATTTATTTCTAATGATGTTTATGCAATGATTATGACTAATAGATCTATATTATGCTAACCTATGATATGATGTGCAATGGTGTTATCTATATGATGATCTATTTTATGCCAATGTGATATGTGATATGGATTTTAATATGTAAAATGATATGATCTATGGTATATGCAATGATGTGTGGAATATGCTTATATATGAGATGATTATGGATGATGAAATATGAATGTGATGGTCGTGATATGATGCATAATGAGATGGTTTTATGAGATGCTTAGAATAACAGATGTTATTATCCTAAACGTAATAAATGATGATGTATGTGATGCAATGATATGTTAATGTGTAATGTAAAGTGGTGAGATGATATCATGATGTTATGCAAGTATGTATTTCAATGAATTAAATGCTTATATACCTATTGTTTATGCAAAAATGATTATGAAATGCTTCCGTAGATGCTATGTGATGATTTAGATGGTAATATGAAATGGTTATGAAATGAAAGTGAATGTTTATGCAATGATTAATATAATGCTATGCGATGCAATGTAATGGGTGAAATGCAATGACATGGATGCACCTATCTATGCAGAATGTTTATGATAACCTATTTACATGATTATTTAAATGTAATGCGTATGTTTCTTATATGATATGTTTATTTAATATGCTAATGGTTTGTGAATGCAGGATCGATGATGGTGGTGATGATCAACTGTCATAGTACCTTGTTAGTGTGGTTAGTAAGAAAAGAAGAAGTCATTTCAACAAGACACAAGATGATGCAAATGCCAATGATGATGATGATGATTACTTGCCGAGGAATTGGGATTTTCAAAGGGCCACATTTTTTTATGTTTGATAACACATGTGGTATGATGCATCAAGGTATAGAAAAATAGGATGGCGTTGTACCCAGTGAGATGGACTTTGACTTGACAAGTAGATAGGAGTATTCTTGTCCACACCTGACATACGGAAACCTTGCTAGGATGCACTTCAAAAGTTTCAGGCACCTCGGACCAAAACACGGAAAGGTAAACCTATCCAAGCAATAGTCAACAAGTTTCCCTAGACCTCTTCCATACATACCTAACAAAGCAAGTATTCACCGAGGTTATATTACAAGAACGTCCAACAAGCGCAACAACCAAAAGATAATGATCGTTGCCTCATTCCTATTTCTCTAAATCCTCTGTTTTGGGCTATCATCGAGATGTCCTTGGAATGAGTGAAAATAAGATAATTCAAAAGATAAAGACCAAGTAAACAAACAAATTGATGCTCTTCAATACCGCTAATGGAAAGAGGATGTGTTTTCTAAGGATAAGAAACGAAACTTATTGCCAAAAGATAATGCCCATTGTAGGAAGGATTCATCCTAGGACATGTTAGTGGATGGTGGTACGTCATTTTGTTTATCTAGAGTGTTCTAAGGGATGATTGATATGGGACCAATTCAGATGATGAGTTACCAATAAGAAGAGATATGGGACCAATTCAGATGATGAGTTCTACTTTTAAGATGCTAGACTTGTTTCCAACTGTTTCACCAAAGGTTGATAATGATGATTAGTTTATTATGAGTGGTGTTATTGCGGGTGCAAGTGAGATGAGGCAAATGGAAATTTTGATGTTTTTGATGTTTTTGATGTTTTGCAATGTTTTGAGGCTATTTTTGTTTTTGTTTTTGTTTTTTTTTTCTGAGATTTTGCAAATGTTTTGATTTTTTACATTTTCCACTATTTTTGAGATTTTCTGAGATTTTGACCAAGAGACTAACCTAAAGACCTATCAAAGAGGTCTCGAGGCCTGATCAACAGATGAGCCTTGCCTACGTTATACAGGCAGAGACCATGTAGTTCGACTAGACGACTTGACCAATTTACAAATGAAGATGTACATGATGAGATGTATGACGGACTCCTATAGGATTGACCTAAATGTCTCGGGGGATGATCAAAGATCAACCTTGCCTACGTTCAAGCTTAGAGATAACATAGTTCAACAAGACGACTTTGTTTTTGACTTTTTGACCAACTTTTTGACTTGTTTTTTTTTGGATTTTCTAGCACCAAATGTGCGAACCCCAACCTTGGTACCTGCAAAACAACAAGAATAAACAAGTTAGATAAGAGATTGCAAGCCAAAACAAGGATTCCCCATGAAATCCATTTACAACATTCAAAATAGGAAAGAAGACAATGAAGAACAAAATAAAACAATGAAATAGCTTGAATCCTAATTTAGATGTGCAAATTCATGATCCCATGGGGGAATTGGTGCCAATTTGATGTGAAAATTGGACTTTTCCCAATTCCTAAGATTGCAAGCTTGATTGTGTTGATGATATTGATCCACTTTGTTGGTGAAAATTGAGAACTCCGAGCCAAATCTGCAAAAATCCTAGCTAAGAATTCAATGATGGATGGAAATGGCTAAATATTTTAGCATAATAACTTTGCAATGTTTGTGGATGATGAAATGAAGATATGAACTCTTTATTTATAGAATGCCAAGATTGATGAATTTCCAAATTTGAGCAATGTAGGACTAATATTCATCCAATGGTATGATGCCACTTGTCAAGCTATGAATGGATGAAGGATGTGCAAAATTTGGGGTTTGTGCCAATAAATGCAAATATTTGAATTTCAAATTTGTTGAAATGACATGCAAGAGGGAAGGGAAAATGCAATAAATGCCACTTGGCTCAAGGCAAAGGACATGTAAGATGAAGTTATTGCCTTGTTGGATGTACATGTTGACTTGGAATTTTTGAATTCAAATTGAGAGAATATTACAAAAGATGCCTTGTGAGGAAAATAAGATTTAATAAATGAATTAAATCTATTTTCATGTGCAACTTGCATTATCTAGAGGATGGGACATGAGATGAGATTAAATTAATCAAGGGTTAATTAATTTAATGAGAGAGGTTAGATGATGTGACCTATTTGACTCAAATTTATGGATTTATTTAAATCAAATAAGAGAGGAATATGACAAGA
Organism: Sequoia sempervirens; assembly: GCA_007258455.2. NCBI lineage: Eukaryota > Viridiplantae > Streptophyta > Pinopsida > Cupressales > Cupressaceae > Sequoia > Sequoia sempervirens. Next base: position 1,260,751,313 of record VDFB02271358.1, on the reverse strand, counting down.
GATTAATTAAATAAGTATTTTGATTTATTTAATTAAAAGAGATGGTGTTAGATTAAATCAAATAAGGTTTTAATTTATTTAATTTAATGAACAGACTTTAGAGATTTAATCAAATAAAATTGATTATTTAATTAAATAGGGATAATTAGATCAGATGGATTGATTTAATTAATAAAAGAGATGACTTGATTAGATAAAGTGATTTATTTAATTAAGAGAGGAATATTGATGAATTTAATCAGATAGGGGAATTTGATTAAATGGTTAGATCGAGGGATGATTCAGGAAGAAACGATGTTAGTAATCAGGATCAGATGCACAATGTCAATCAGTACATTTTACGTGTCTACAGAATGCATGTATAAGGAGAGAATTTGAAGAGGAGATGAAGGAAATGGCCATATTTGGGTCAGTCGGCCAAAGAGGGTGTTACAACTTTACTCCCAATGAGAAGTGTAACACCTCTATAGGTTCAACCACAAAAATCTACCAATGACGTCTGTGTGCCGCGGGCACCCCTGACAGAAATTCCCCCACCGACACTCAAAATAGGCACCAAGTGTGATGAAAGTAGTGGGATTAAGTGTAATTAAGTCTTTGAACTTGATTTTCTAAAGTGGATAAAGGAAAAAAGTAAATTTGCATAAGGGGTGCAAATTCACTCTTATACAATTCCAAGACTGAAATAGAAGATGTAATGCAATACTATTTTTGATTTTCAATATCATATATTGACTGGAAATGAAATACAACTACTCTATTACTTAGTTTCAACAACTAGTCATTTTAACAAACACTTTGTGTGCAATCATAAAACTCCATATATCACTGCTCATAACTGATTACATACTTGCCAAGATGTCTTTCAATGTTATCAAGATCATGCTAACTAATCACCATACAATGCAATTCCAAAAGAGATGCAACACAACTGCTATATGGCAGTAACACTATGATGATCGTAAGTAATTACAAACTACTATGAAGGACAATGAATCAACATGTTGAAGAGATGACTCTAAAATACAATAATTATAATATGAACCTGGTTCGATGGCTAAACCAATGATACAAAATTTCAATCGTTTCCCTTCATAAATTTGTCCCTTTGATGCAAAAAGGCAACCCCAACATTCCTTGATGGTTTGCATCCCCTTCTCAAGCAATGATGAATTTTATTATGCTTCCAAACATAAAATCGAACCAGCTAAAAGGTGGATTTCATCCCTTTTATCTGAACCAACAATTCGTTCTTCTATGTCAAAAATCAATTCACTGCCAGTCAGGAATTTGACCTCCAAAATGAGGCAATTGGTTTGGTATAAGCTGAGAATGCTATTTGATGAGAGCCACAACCCAAGACTCAGAAAACCATACAATAGATGAAATAACATAATTATTATTTATTTATTGGAAATATGTTCTCGTAATAGAGAAATTACATTCCAGAGGATCAAATCCTCATAGGTTGCAATACATGCAACTTTTACTATTTCTAAAAGAAATTTCCCCTTTCCCAATACAATTTTCTCTTCCCCCAATCTCCCTCTGAATTTTCAAAATGAGTCCTCAATAGCCTTTTTCCAGCTTGGAGCCAAAAATAAATTTTGAATTTTGAATGTAGGTAGTTGGGCAACGAAATTAGACATTTGAAATTCATATATTGAGTCCTAATTCAAAAATTGGCAAATTTCCCAAAATTGACCAACTTCCAGAAGCCATAACTTTTGATCTGAGACTCCATTTGATGTGTTGTTTGAAGTGTTGGAAAGGTCTCAGAGTGTAGTACGTGCTAAGAACCCACATTTTTGGTTTTGACATTTTTTGGGCCTGTACAAGACCGTTTAGTGCCTCAAACTTGGCTTGGAAGAGTTTTCAAGGTAATTTTAGGAAACTAAAACTTGAATATCTTTCAAACTAGGAATGATCTTGGCTCGATTATTTCGCCAAAGTGCCTATTTTTTCTATCCTAAAGCTTCCCATAAATTTTTTCCTCCTCACGCCTTCAAATTCATGCCTGCTAAAAATAGGAGTTTGACTAGAAAAGGTAGAAAAGCAGTTTTGAAAGTTAGAAATTCTTATTCGATGAAAAGGGTATCCGGAAATACAAAAAAATGTACCAAAAAGCTAATAGAAAGGAAAAATATTTTTGGGTGATGTAGGATTACCCTTACACCATTGGATGCTCTTGCATCACTATCATGAAATTCTTCCTCCAAAATAGAATATCAAAATGGCTGCCAATAAAGTTCCGAAGTCTGCAAATATATCCTCAAATATCAAATATCTCCTTATCTCCAAAATTTGGCCAAAGGCCATTAAATTTTGCTCCAATTGGAAGACTGTAGTATCTCTCACTCAAATCCAACTAGGGTTGATGTTGCACAACCAAAACCAGTACCCTAGAGTATTCAAACCCTCGGGCAATGGAAGCACGCAACTCTTTACCACATAGGTATGAAGATAGAAAACTCAAGACATGATGAAAGTAACTTGCATTGAGCTCCTTATAAAGAATTCTCATTCACCTCCAAGAAGCTTCTAGAAAATAATATTATTTTATTCCAAGTGACTTTATGATATAATATTTATTTTAGTCACTTTATTAAATTAATTAAATATAAAGCTATCTTATGATATTAATTTATTGAGACAACTTTACAAATAATTAATTTAATATTTATTCCCTTATTTCTCCTATTTAGCCTTCAAGAATAAATAGGGCTATATACATCGCAGGCGTGGCTAATGTGAAGGGGACATTACATACAACTAAAGGATAAAAATATACCAATGATTTTATCTAAAAATATGATTTCATTGAGAACACTTGTTATTTTTTATGTTCTTTCTATTTTATTTCAAATTCCTCATATCCTTAGTATTGTAAAAACCTATTTTCTATCATGTAACCAAATTTGAACATATGAATAGAGTTCCATTTCTACATTTGGATAAAAAAAGTCTCTCTCATCTCTATATTATGAGTTTATGATTAAATTAGTCCAATTTCATGTGTTTAAGTAGTTTACTTAATACACACTACTTCTAATCAAATTTAATATACTTGTAAGATTAAACTAGATTAAATTTTCTATTTCACTAGCCAGAGCTTGAAATTTGAAAATATAACCCCTAATTAGCTCTTGTTCCTTTTAGTTCAATTGAATGAGATGATAATTAGTGTATCACTGGGAATGGGAGAAGGTGTAATCATATGCGTATGTGAGACATTTGTATCTCTCAAGCACACAACAATATGATCCTAAGGAAATAGTAAAGATGAATCAACATGGGTGCATGGAAGAGAGTTATCAGGATATGCACAAAAAATATACTTGTGAGGTATAATGTCACTTGAGCCAAGGTCCCTAGTTATATTAACTGCATATAGGGATGATGTAGTAGCTAGGTCAAATCATAGGCCATAAAATATGCATCATGATAAAGTGTTGTGGCATAAGAAGTGAGCTTAGTAAGGAGGAAATCATAAATAATGTAAATAATTTCTAAAATTAAAAAAAAAAACATACTTAGTAGTAAATCTAAAGCTAAAAATGAACCCCAATGGGGTGGTTAGGGATGGTAAAAAAGATAACATAATCAAGCTCAAAAAGATGTAACAATGTGAAAGCAATTAAGTAAAATTATGTAAAGATTTTCATAATGAAAATTATAAAAATACAAAGATTATGAAATGGTGGAAAAGGTGAATCCAAGGATTTGACTCTAGGGTTTAGATACCTTTTCCTTATTTCATTTAGAATGTGATTGGAGGTGGCAAGGTTTTGATGGATTTGGACAAGGTATGAGACTAACTTCAACCTAAAAGGTGAGCCAACCTTCCCTTGACCAAATTTGGAATAGACTTTGGAATGATCTATGCAATGACTAGGCTAATGATGCAACTAACTATTCTAATGTAAAACAAGCAAAACTAGATTGTCACAGAGAAATTCAAACTTCATAAACAAACTAAGTAGAGTACTGTGCACTTATGATATAAATTTAAAACTAGTTTTTAAGGACCTAGTCACCTTAGGTGACTATGTCCTAGTAGATGAATCTTGGATCTAATTTCACAATCCCCTGGAGCCATATCAGAGCCTTCTTTCCCCAGTGGTTGCATTGTCGGATCTTCATCGGGTGTCGAGATAACAAATTTTTTGTATAAGGTGTAGGGTTTGAATGCAACAATGAATAATTCAGCTTAAAAATTCTCCCAATCTTCTTCAGGTTTGAAACCTACACATTCAAAGAAAGAGGAAGGTTTGTGCCATATATGGGATTTCCTTAGACAAACCCCATGTTGGTGTTTCCACCTCCACAAATGGCAATATCAATGAAAGAGAGCTTATCATTTTGAGGGATAGAGGCTAAATGATAAAATGAATTATGAATCAATAATAGACTGCAACTCACCACTCAAAAATTTCTTCCTTAAAGAACTGAATTCATGCACATCTCCTCAAGGCTTGATTAGTGTTGGCTTGATTTTCTTGAAGACCTACAAGGGTTAGATCTCACAAACAATATGATAGCATAAATGTGAAAAAAATCACATGCACTTTGACATGATGCTTGGATATTGAATTTATGTAATAAATGTGCTCTTGAATGCTCTTGACTTACTTGATTGCTTGATAGTGCTAGATCATTTCACTTCTTTCATACTTAGTTTTCAAATGATGCAATGAGTAGGTATTTATATGCAATTAATCTAATTTCTTGAAAATTAAATCTCGATAGTCAACATTTGACATTTGAAATTCAAATAATAAATTTTGACTCCAACATATTCAATTTTGGAGGAAAAATATGGGGACTTAGTCACCCAGGGTGATTAAATCCTAGCCCTATTTTGTAGGATCAAAGGTGTTGGGGACAAATATTAAATGTTTGCATTCATTGTCCATATGGGTTTTCTTGATAATTTTTCAAATATGCTATTGAATACATAATTTGGGAAATTAGGTGTACAATTAGGCCCATGCACTTAGGGGGGAGAAAAACATAGTGTGAAATTATCATGGGTGACAATTTATGATGCTACATTTAGCCCCCACTTTAGTGAGAGTATGAACTTACACTCAGACTCATGCTAAAGTAGAAAATATGTCAAGAGGGGTCTGATTGTCCAAATGTCAAAGAGATAGGGTGAAAACGAATCTAAGGGGAGTGCACAAGCCCCCAAGATTCAATATCCCATAGAAAACCAACATAATCACAAAGGAACACACATGTATGTAATGCAAAAAAATAACATACACAAACATACATAGTGTCAACACAAAATGTAAAGGAAGGGTATGAATATCAGAAACTAGCTAGCTACGTTATGCTAGGATCCACACCCAAGGTGTTCATGACTCACAGGCTAACAAAGTCTGATATTTTCAAGGTGAATTAGAAACCAAAGGCACCATAGGCTAGTAAAGTCCAATATTCACTAGGTGAGCCCCCAAGACAAAGTAGAAAAATGAAAAACACACAAGGACTAGTGAGGACAAATTTTCACTAGGTGTGTACACATGTCAACCATACCAAGAATTATACTCCCTGATAATTCTAACAAGGTTCTACCCAAATGATCAAAATTTTATGCCAACATCACTAGGTCCAGCATGTGTGAACAAAGTGAAGCAAAAATGCTATGTTAATGCATCACTAAGTCTAACGCATGTGAAAAAAGTGAAGCAAAAATTCTATGTCAATGCATCACTAAGTCCAACACGTGTGAACAAAGTGAAGAAAATAATGCTTGTGTGTGCCCTCATCTTAAAGAAATTGCAAAATACCATGTTGTGTGCAATCACTTTAAGGTAGAAAAATGATAATTGTCATATTATAAAAGGTCATGAGAGCTTATTTGGAAAAGTCCTATTCTAATGATATGTTTCCAAATAAAGCTACATCATGATAAGGTGTTTCCCCCAAATGCAATGCCACAAACAACACAATAGATGAACACAGGAGGGATCTACAGATCCAAGGTTAGTATACATCTTTACTAAAATAATGTAAATGAGATTGAAACTAACATCATTCCCCAAATACTCATGGAAAAATGAACACAATGGAAGAATGACACATAGAGAGAGAACAAAAAATCATTTGGGTCAACATGGAAGAGACTTAAATGTCTTAATGCCTTGCATCGTCCCCAAAAGGAAAACAAAAGGCATTTTTACAACATAAAGAAGAATGGAGATACAAATAGATGAATGTCACGATTTTTTTTTCCTTTGTATCGTTATGCCAATGGAGCAACAAGGGTAATCCATTTATAAAACTCACAAACATAAAGACACACCAAGCAACAAAACAAGGGAGATCACATCACATGCAAACAAACACAAAGGTACCACACATGCGAGCCGATTTAAAGAAAATTGTCTACATCTAATCTTGCTCATCATGTAGGGAAGGTGGGAAAATAGCCAAAGGGACTATATAAAGTGTTGTAATAGGAGCATCACCAAGTTCAACATGTGCTGAGTCACTCTCATTAGGAGGATCATCACTTTTTCTCCCATACAAATCCATAGATTGAAAATAATAGAGATAGCTTGTCATGCACTTGTTCATCAATTTTAGCATCCTCATCTTCATCATCTAAATTTATCACCATGGGAGGTTTAATGAAAATGTTAGTTGTATGTACTTTTAGTTTTTATTTTGGTTGGGACATGTAAGGTTCAATCTCATGTTTTGGTGAAAGTTGTAATTCATCTTGATTTATTTGCATAGGTTTTTTATCATGTAATGTTTTATTCTTTTCTTCCAACTGATGAGTAATATCATGATGTCTACGCCTATACTCTTTAGCATTTATATTTCTTCTTGTTCACTTTTCAATTTGTGAAGGTGTAAGAGTGGGTTTCTCTACCATTAGCCTCTTTTCTTCCCTTAGGGGAAGAACTGAAGGGACCACCAGGGTTAGGAAACCATTGTATCCTTAGGTCTATACACTTATTCTTCTTTCAGAGGCACAAAGGGAATCATGAAATTATCTCATTGTTATTTGTATGATATGGGTGGAGAAATTGTAGCATAAGTACCTTGTTTACTTGGAAGGGAATTTTCTTTGGACATGGGTTCATCCACAACCTATGGGGTGAGAGGAACAACCATAGCCTTATCATTTTCAGAAATATTACCAAGGGATAACTCTGTTATGCGCTTTGCCCTAAATTTTTGGTATGACCTAAAAAGAAGTCATCGCGAGGTTTAATAGGATTTATTGGTTGATGCCAAAAATAGTCCAATGAAAACTTTCCATGAGAAGACAAAGGATTAGACCCATTATGATGCACTATATATATTTGATTTTCAAAGGGGACCTTTATGAACTTGTGGATAACCAACAAGATGACATTCATGGAGCATAGCAATGGATAACCTAGCTTCATATGGAATTGGTCTAACATCAGGATGATGGAGAATGATACATCTAATTGTTTTGGTCCAAATTTAAAAGGAAGAGTGATTGAACCTATCATAGGGAAAGAAAAACCATCATGAGTTTTTAACCATGCTTCTAATTTTTCATAAGAATCTTGATAAAACTCAGACACAAACAAGAATTCCTCTATGATCACATTCTTTATGCACACAAGATTAATGAGTATCCCTTGTCCAGATCATAGGGAAAGAAAAACCATCATGAGTTTTTAACCATGCTTCTAATTTTTCATAAGAATCTTGATAAAACTCAGACACAAACAAGAATTCCTCTATGATCACATTCTTTATGCACACAAGATTAATGAGTTTTCATTAATACGTCCAAAAATATAGAGAGGGCCTTCTCACACATGCATAGATGCATCAATGTGTGTGAAACCAATGTCAAGTAACAAAGTGGTTTAGACCTTACGAGGTTGAACTTCTATTACATTAATCATGTTATCTAGATCATCCTCTTCATCATTATTATCCTAATTCTTCTCATCATTCTCATCATGACAAGCTTGCACAAAGTTGGATTCATGATTTGGCATGGGATTTGTGAAAATTTGTAAATTTTGATTTGGTGGGGCAATGGACTTGTTTCATTTGCCATTAACATCACCCAACCGGATGTGATTAGAATCAACGAGGTATTTTACTTGATGTTTAAGATGCATACATCACTTTGTATTTTGTCCATGTGTACGATGATATTAACAAAAGGATTTTGGATTGAAATTTGGAGATAAAGTTTTTGTTGTATCCACAGGTCTAATTAGAGGCAATTGGATTAAGTTTTTTTCTCAAAAGTAACATAATTGAATGAAGTGAATCAAGAAATTGAGTGAATTTTCTATCTTTTGGCCTAAATTGATAAGGAGATGGATTTATGGCCATGACTTGTGGCTCAATGTAGTTTATTGTTTGAGGTGTGCTTATCTCGATAAAGTTCTTATTTTTAGTCTTGAATGGTTGATATTTTTTTGAGGTATGGATTCAAATTTCTCAGTAGGAGTTGATGAAGATGCCTCTTCATGCTAACTATCCAAATTTTGATAGTCACAAAGATTCGTACACAAATGTGTAAAGGATGGATATTTCATCAATAAGATCTTATCCCTAATGCCAGGTTGCAAGTTTCCTATGAAGACTCTCTAAACATTAGCATCAAGAAGAGTGTACTTGATTTGTGAGTAGAGTAATTGATATCATCCCATGAAATATGTTACCTTTTCATGTTTTCCTTATTTTCACCACACTAAGTTAGTTAATGTAATTTGAGGTACAATTTTCACTTGGAAATGTTGAAGAAATGCATCAACCATCTCATTAAATGAATGTATTGAGTTATTCAGCAAAGAGAAAAACCATTCCAAGGCCATGCATTTTAATGACCTAAGAAAGAGTTTAGTTAGGAGCTTATCTTCAAAAATGAAATCATTACACAATGTTGTATAAGATGATACATGACTATTAGGAACTCCCTTACCATTATACTTCTCGAATCTAAGTATCTTTGTGTTTTGTGGCATTGGAGTTTTCAAATTTTCAAGTGAAAACATGCTCCTTTTGAAATATTACAGTAGTTTTCTAGTTTGAGCTTGGTTCAATGTGGAAATTTGTTGTTGCAATCATGTTATATTTTGCAAGATTTAGTTTATAATGGAATCACTATTTAACATGTTTTGGGAATGTGGTGAACATGGTGGGATTGTGTAAGTGCTTGGTGGACTACTATGTTTCAAATTTATGAGGGGTTATGAATATTGAGGCGTCACATGTGATTTCATAAAGCTATAAGGTTTCTCAGTGGAAAGCCCTAAGCTTGGAGTTATGCCATTAGTTTTTTGTATTGTTGAAGCTATAGTTGGAAATGTGTATGTAGGAATAAAGGGTATGGTTGTGGGGAGGGAGGTTTGACTTCCTCCTTGGCTTTGAGTGTATCCTAAAGCTTGAACACAACTATCCATCATAAGAATGTTGGCATCCACTATATGGGCTAGACTATGCAAAAGCTCTAATCCTTGAGCATCATTAATCAATTTCCTTAGGTTGTCCACTATAGGCACTATTTGTCCCACTAAGGATTCAGTGCTTAAGTAGTCTTGAAATCTATCTAATTGTTTGAGTTTTTCTTTGGGAACATAGGCAACAATAGTCTCAACATCCATAAAGGTGCTTGTTTGTGAAATCATCACACACATGGTAGGAATAGTGATGTAGTCCAAAATGGGTTGGGTATCAACAATACCTTGCATGAAAGAGTTGGAGGACTTAGGATCCATAATAGATGTAACAATAGTGTGGGATGCCATAATTATACAACTATGTCTCACTAAAGTATTGGAAATAGGACACCAAGTTGTGAAGCTCATGTGAGTTTCAAAACACTAGATGTTCCCACTATGAACACTAAATTGAAAAAAAGTCACAAAAAGACACTCAAAAGAAAAAAATCAAAAAGTAGAAACAAAATTCAAACATAGAAACAAAGATCCAATTTAAATTTGAGTTCAAAATAGTTGGACCAAGTTTCCCAGGGTGACTATGTCTTGCACAGGTTATTATAGATTTCAAAGTTTGATTGTCTATTATACTATTTAAGGTTCTTAGGTATGTGTGCAGACAGGTTCAATAGTGAATATTTTTCTAGAATTTACCCAATTTATGATTATGTAACTCAAAATGCAAGTATGCAACAATTTGCAAAATGTTCAAGCAGTAAAAGACAATTGTAAATGCAAATTCTAGATCTAAGATGCAACGATGGACTGATTATAATATACTAAAATCTAAAAATGATGATGTTGATACCTTTTTGAAACAAAACAATACAATTTTTCACTTTTTGAGCTATATGCAAGATGCCTAAATGAATGCAATGAACACTTTTAGATTTTTTTTTAGATTTAAATGACCTAATGTAGATTTGTAAATGCAATTGGAATGTAAATTTCACCTATGATAACTGAAATTAACCCTATTGTAACCTATAATACAATATTATATGCAATTTTTTGAATTTTTATGCATTTTATAATGCAAGAATGAATTCTTAAATGAACAATGCAAAATAATGCAATGTTAAACCTAGATCTAGGTTCACTTTATATTTGAGAAGGTATATGATGTTAACAGGTTAGGTTCACCAAAATGAAATGGTCGAAAAGGTGAACCCAAGGATTTTACTCTAGGGTCTAGGTACATTTTCCTTGTTTCATTTAGAATGTGGTTAGAGGTGGCGAGGTTTTGATGGATTTGGAAAAGGCATGAGATTCACTTACAACCTAAAGGTGATTCTACCTACCCTTGACCAAATTTGGAATAGACTTTGGAATGAGATGCAATGATTTGACTAGGATAATGATGCAACTAACTATTCTAATGTAAAAACAACAAAATTGGAATGTCACAAAGAAATTCAGACTTTGAAATGGATTGAGCAAAGTATTGTGCACCTATAATATGAATCTAAAGCTAATTTTTGAGGACCTAGTCACCCTAGGTGACTATTTCCTAGTAGATGAATCTCAAATCTAATTTCACAGTCCCCTAGAGCCAAATCAAAGCCTTCTTTCACTGTTACACTATCAGATCTTTGTCAAGTGCTGAGATAACTAAGTTTCTGTATGTTGTCAAGGTGTAGGGTTTGAATGCAACAATGAATAATTGACCTTCAAACTTCTTCTAATATTCTTTAGATCCAAAAATTGCACATTCAAAGAGAGAGAAAGGGTTGTGCCATATACGAGCAACAAAAAACATAAAAAAGGGTGCATGCATGCCCAACAAAAGATACCCATCCTAAGAACAGAAGAACTAGAAGCAAAAACAACAACGGTCACATGCCCATTAGTCCTTAGGATGAATTATTAAGTCCCAATTTTATTTACTACATCAAGGGAATCCTCCTAATCCAAAGTAGACTTCTCTTTGCTATCATCTTCCTAGACCAAAACCTCCTTGGCTATCCCTTGCTTTTTCTTTTGCTTCCTCATTTTAGTGTTGTTCATTAACACTCTTAGGGGCCAGTTTATCTTCCATTTTGTGAACATGGTCCTTATCATATAATATAATATTTAATATAATAATATTTTATTCATATTATAATAATATATTATTTTTGTATTGAAGATAATGCATTAACTTTTACACAGCACATCTAGTGCAGTCCGCTAGCTGGTTTCAGCTTTACATAGGCATTACAATAACACAACCTACGCTATAATTCAGCACCTTCACAACAGCAGAATCACAAAAAATAACCAGTGTTCCAAATACAAACCAATAAACCAAGTTGTGACTTGATATTTTACAAGATAGGCCAGACTAAGTACACAATGAAGAAAAAATCTTTAGCAAGACATTTCTCCACAACCATATCTGTGCATAGCTATCAATTTAACTCTCATTAGGAGCCTCTGCTTTGTCCTGAAAGAGTCCACCATCTTCAAATTCTGTATTTGCCATGTTTTCTTTCTGTGGATTCAATTGTAGCGGTCCTCTCTCATGTTCAGGTCCTGCGGCTTCGTTTGCAGCCCACTGGAGCTCATCAAAAGCCCTCCTAAAGATCTCTGTCTCTTCCAAATTAAGATGACATGTGTGGCCTTCTCCCATTAGCCTCATAAACTTCCCCATTGATCTTGCAATGTAGCTCGAGACCTACAATGCAACATTAGCATGGGTGAGTCTTTTTACCAACTCAGTAAGTGCCCTCTTTACTCCCTTAAATTTATCATTGTTCCTCGCTTTCCATATATGCCACAAAATTTCATTAGTTATTAGAAACCAGATTAGTTTATAGTCAGTATTGATTTTAAGGCTACAAAATAGAATATCATGCCATTTTATTTTACCATTCATATCCCAAATTTTCAAATCATGACAGAACAGATTCCAAATTTCCTGAGCATAAAGGCAGTCAAAAAGAATGTGTTTAACAATTTTCGGCATTCTGCATAAGCTGCAAATATCCATCTCCTCAAAATTAGTTTTGAAAGGGATTTTTTGTAAGAGAACCAACCATGTAAAGCAAGCCTATTTGGGCTCCATACAAATGTGCCAAACAAGTGAAAGAGTATTCTACCAATCTTTTGTATTTAGAGCAGTGTTCCAACATTTGTTAACATGTTCAAGGATTGAATCATTATCAACAAGACTATTGTAAATAGCTTTAGCTTTGACATTGTTAGGGGCTGACCCATCCTTCCAAGCAAGAAGGTTACCAATATTATTTTCCTCCTCCATAACTCTGGGAAAACTTGCATCTCTATAGGCTTCCCGAATTGTAGAGAATGTTCTTGCGTTGGACATTGGTAAGTCAAATCTTTCCCTAAGAATGTCCCAACTAATCAGTTTACCATTAGATAAGATATCAACAAAGGATATAATGCCTTTCTTGAACCAATTTTTAGTAGAGAACCCTTGAAGGAGAGCCACTGCTTTACCATTATGCTCCAGATTCCACCAGATGGAACTGTGAGAGAGGCATTTTAGATTATTTTTGAGAGATATGCTACTAGTTTTAAGGGAAACATTTTGTTTGGTTAATTCCCAAGCCTTCCAGAGACTTTTAAAAACAATGGACCCAGCCGGAATCATACGGTGCTTACTGAGGAGAATGTCACTCAGAGACAGACCTCTCCAAACCTTTGGCTGCTTGGGAACCGCCTGAGAAATATTGTTCCTAACCAAGAACTTCCAAGGCTCACTGCTTTCCAGAGACTTAAGAATCCATTTGGTTGCCAGGGAAATCCCTTGTAACTTGAGGTCTTTCAGCCCAATACCTCCATGTAACTTGCTCAGGCAACACCAGTCCCATCTCACTGAGTGCCTTTTTTTCTTACCTTTTCAATCCGACCACAGGAAACACCTGAGCTTTTTTTGTATGTCATTGACTTGATAACTGCTGAAAAACCAAATAGAGGCGAAGTAAATGCTATAAGAAGACAAGATATTTTGACACACCTAAATTCTACCAACCAAGGACAGATATTGCCTATTCCATCCACTTAGCTTCTTCTCAATTTTTAACTTAACCCAATTCCACATTTCCTTGAGATCAAGGGATACCACAAAGGGGATCCCCAGGTATCTCACCAGCTTAGTGGGACCCCCCATTGAAAACCATGTCTCACCAGCCAATCTGGGGACTCTTCCTTCCATCCCAGGAAGGTAGATTTAGATCTGGAGAGTCTAGCTCCAGAAGCCTGATAGAAGAGGTCAAGTTTCTTCATCAAGGACTCCAAATTGATTTGCTCAAGGTCCACAAAAATGGAGGTGTCATCAGCAAACTGAACATTAATTAGCTCGTTTTGATTTGGGAGACAAATCCCTCGTATTTTGGGGGAAAAAGTGTTATCCCTTAAGAGATAGAAGAGAGCATCTGAGGCTATGAAAAAAAGTGCAAGAGCCAGGGGGAAGCCTTGCCAAATAGATCTCTCTAATGGGATCTTCTCAGTTAGCATGCCATTGATATCAATTTGCGCAGTGGCATCCTTCAGCAGAGTGTCAATCATATCACAAAATTTGCTGGGAAAACCAAAGGCTTGAAGGACTGTCCTTAGAAACACCCACTCCACCCTGTCATACGCTTTTTCAAAGTCCAGGAGGAGCATTGCGACATTATGATTGGATTTCTTGGCCCACTCCAAGGCTTCCCAACTAATAATGAGATTCTCAAGAATGAATCTTCCTTTTATAAATCCTGTTTGAGTGTTGTTGATAAATTTGGGCAAGATATTAACCAACCTCAAAGCAATAACCTTGGCAAGCACTTTATAAGACACATTTAGCAAGGTTATGGGTCGCCAATTTTTAACAAGAGTTTTGTCCCCACCCTTTGGGAGAATTTTTATGATTCCTTTGTTTATGTCTTCCCTAAGTGAACCTTTATCAAGGGCCTCCTTGTAAACCTGAAGAAGATCATCGCACACCCAGTCAGAGAATTCTTTGTAGAATTCCACAGGAAGACCGTCCCAACCAGGGGACTTGTCATTGATCATAGCTGAGATTGCATTTGCAATCTCACTTTTTGTTAAATCAGCTTCTAACTTAGCACAGTCTTCCCCTTCGATTTTCACCGGAATGATGATTTTAATAAGAAATCTGGCCCAACTTCCTTGGCCATTCTTGCATTCTGAAGTGAACAACTCTTTGAAGAATGATTGGAATTGAGCTAAAAACTCTTCCTGCGAGCTGTAAAGCTAGGTACCATCCCAAATATGGCTGACTTGCTCTTTTAGTTTCTTCTCTTTGAGATAATTGAAGAAAAATTTAGAGCCCCTGTCTCCACAATTGAGCCAGTTTAGTTTTTCCCTGACCTTTTTCCCCTTAACTTTATGAGCTTGAACCTTTCTTAGATTGTCTTTTGCAAGGATAAGCTCCTCACACAATTTAGCACTAGAGGGATTAGCTTGCAAATTAGTTTCCGCTTCTAAGAGCTGGTCTTGCATGTCTTTCTCTTCTTTTCTGCTGTCAAGAGCCCTCTTTTCCCCAATTATTTTGAAAAGGGACCTCCATCCTTTAACATTAGTATTCCATCTCTCAATGGCTGAGGAGTCTTTCAACATCCACTTGTTGATTTCTCTGAGGGATGCAATAGCTTCTTGGCAATCAACATCCTTTAAGAGTTGAGTGTTTAGCATAAAATTGCCATCTTTTCTTGTCCCAAGAGATGGGTTGTGATAGTAGTTAATAATTGCATTGATGGGATGGTGATCGGAGAGGGTATAAGGGTACACTTGTACCTTGTTACCATCTTCATGGGGGCAAAAATTGAAGGCATCTTTGTTTGCATAAAATCTATCAAATCTACAATAAATCCTACCCCCAGCCTTCTGGGCATTACACCAAGTGTACCAAACCCCTTTACATTGCTTTTTACAACCTTCCATGGGATCAGACAGTCGAAGCTTTATTTTACACCTCAACCAGAAGTGTTTTTCGTTTCCTTTCCAAGCCATATCTGCTCCTCTCCACTTATCCTCACTTTGTTCAACCATATTGAAGTCTCCTCCTATAATCCAGGGAATGTTTTGCAGCTCAACGAGCCATTGCAAGAGATTGCATCTCTCCCTGTGGTCATTGGAATCATAAACTGAACAGATGCCAAAAGAGAAGCTGTCTCTTTCGAGGGTTACCCACACCACCCTATTACAGGGGGAGGAACCACTCCCTGTGATGAATTGAGCCCATTGGGCAGAAACCAGAATGGCCGCCCCCCCTCCCCCTTTCATGGGTGGTGGAAAAGGCCTTGGCGCTATTCCAGATGAACCTAAGATTTGTTTCCAATGTAAACCTCGTCGCCTTGGTTTCTTGGAGGAGCACAAAATCTCTCTTTTTCACAAGGTTCAGAAACCTCCTTACAATGTATTTTTTGTCAGGTGACTCCAGCCCCCTAACATTCCATGAAGCACAGTTAAGCATCATTTTCAAGAGGTCATCGTGATACCACCTTGCTCACCTCAAAATTACTCGAAATATTTAGGCAGTTTGTCTTCAATTTCAAGCTTTTTTGTTACCAGGGATTGGAGAATAGTGCTAATCTTCTTTCTTTTGGTTTTGGTTACTGTTATTTTCTTAATACCACCCCCAGGGTTGTTATACTTCCTTGGCCTTCCTGGGCCATTCTTTGCTTCTACGGGGGGAGGATCATGTCCCTTGGTGACACCACCCTCAGAATTGCACCCTTCAGTAGTGGCTAGCTCCATGTTACTTTTGGTTTCTAACTTATTTATATTAGTATTTTCCTCATTAGCTTTAGTCTTAGAATGGATCAAAAGAGAGGTATTGCTCCCAATGCTTTCAATTTTTGCAACAACATCAAGGGGGTTAGTTGGCAAGGATTTGCTAGGGGTCAGGCTGGGGATAGTATTTTGCTCATGACCGATGGAAGCATCCTCAACTGCTAATGACTCAGTCAGCCTAGGGGGTACCACCTCAACGTTAAGGCCAAAATGGGGTTCTTCAACCCACTCACTGCCTGAATATTTTTCACATATGCTATCTATAGCCTCTTGATTTTGGGCAGTGATTTTCTCTTCAGAACTAGCAAGGGTTTTAGGAGAATTTCCCCCCTTTAGGTTTCTTGTCACCACCAGCTCAGTATTCACGCCGTTCATTGGAAAATTACCATCCCTAGTCTCATCCCCAGCAAATTCAGCAAAATTGAGACTGAAATTATTTGAATTTTTTCTGGACTTGACAAGCGTTTCATTAGGCTGATTAATAGGCTCAAATCTGGAGGCTAAATTTTTTTCAATTCTCTATCTTATATCCCTCATTGCAAGCTGTTGAGCATTTAACCTCTCAACAATTTTAGGTTTTTTAGAGAGGTGATGGGCAAGAGACGTGTTAATCAATTCGACACCTTCCGCCGAGGGGCAAACCTCATTTCCGCCGTCTTGTGAAAGAACGGCAAAGGAATTACAACAAAGTGGATTTTCCTGAGAATCCTTGACAACGGGGTCTTGATTACTCCCGCTCTGTGCAGACATTTCAAACCTTGAGGAGGCAACGGGAGAAACAAACCACCCCCACTCGGTGGAGGCTCTTTTGCTGGTATATCAGCCGATAAGGCTACTCCGGATTCCACTAACCCATTCACTTGTTGCTTTGTGTCGGGGAATGCCTCGATCTCATTCTGAGTTTCAACAGGAGAGTGAGGGTTATCATTTTTAGGCTCAGGGGGTCTGCGTCCATTGCCTCTATTCACCCTCCCTTTAATGACAGGGCATTTTTTCCTAAAATGACCTTCTTTGTGGCATAGAAAGCATGTGTTTATACCCCCAAGGATCTCAAGAGGGCAGACAAAAATAGAGTCACCTTCTTTAATCACTATATTCTCAGGCAAGTCTATACCTGGGTTTAAGGAAACCAGGGCCCACGCGTCTAGATGCGGCAGGGTAGCCCTAGCCTCATCAATGCGAATCACAGAGCCGATAGGCACCAAAATTTGGGGAATAATTCTCCAAAACTCAGGTTACAGGTTTTTCAACACTACCCATCTCGGGCAGGAAAGAGCGATTATTTCATCAGCCATGGCTGCCGACGACCAACTGAGGGCCCTAAATGTACAGCCACCCACATTCCAGTATGGTTTCTCTAGAATTCTCTTTTGCATCGCATTATTTGCTAGAAAAATGACAAATAAACCCCTTTGAATCAATATGCAAAACCTAACTTGAACCCCAAATTTGTTTAAACCAAGTGTCTATAAATTTCCTTGCCGGGATCTTGTCTAAATCCACGACAACAAAAAAAATTGCAGAATATTTTAACCTAGTTCTTCATTCGAAATTACACTTTTTAACTCTGCATTTGGAGTGATGACAAGATCATTGGGAGAGGCAGAGGGCAACTTACCTTCCTGTGTTCCATCCTCACTCGTTTCCTTGATGAAGAACTTTGCTCCCGTTGGAATCGCAGAGCTACCATCTGCCAAAGCCTCCTTAAACGACTTGGGCACAGAGTTGGGGGCGTTATTAAAACCATTAACAAATTTATCATTTGGGTTGGGGTCGGCATTGGCCGCACCTCCCTCCATTTATGGAGGGAGGAGCCAAACTAGAAAAACACCCAAAGCCAGGCTATGAAGAGATCCTAACACAGAGAAAACACAAGCGAACTGGGCACGCGAGGAAAGCAAGAAGCAATAATAAACCAAGGAGGCAAAGAGGGTACCCATGCAAGCACAAACTTGCATGGGGGAGCGCATCATCTCCCCCACCGAGGGACGCCACGTCCGCGTTCGTATGCCGTTGTACCAGCCTTCAACCCCTTGCTCTCAGTTTCCAGAATCCCGCAACTGAGCTATATCCTAATAATATATTATTTATAATATTATAATATATTATATATGATATAATATATGATATATGATATATTATATATTATATGATATATTATAATATAATATCATTTCATATATTATATCATATAATATAAAAATATATCAAATATTTTAAAAAACACATGCTTTTTGAAACATATATGGATATGCATGTTTGTTTTAATATATTAATATTTTATTCATATTATAATAATATATATTATTTATAATATTATAATATTATGATATAATATATGATATATTATATAAAATATATAATATCATAATGTATTATATTATATATATATATCATATATTACTCTTATATATAATAATAGTATATTATAATAATATATAATTTATATATAATAATGATGTCTTGATTATATTGAAAAAATAGGTTTTGAAGGGATCTAAAACCCTTTACATCACTTTAGACCAAAATCTTGCTGAGAGAGATAGACATTGAAGCATAAGTAGCAACCAAAAGAAAACCAACAACAAAAAAGTAGCGACCCAACAACAAAGAAACAAAAATAGCAAAAATAACACAGACACATAAACTATTTCATATTTTTCAAGGTGTTGGCCACCTCGATCTCCTAGTTGCAATGCAGGTTAACCATATCCATTAGTTCTTTCTTTTCCTCTTCAAATGTCTTCCTAAGGTTGCCCCTAGTTCTAGTACATGGGCCTTTGACCTCTTCTTTGTCATTATTCTTGCTTTTTCCCTTGGAAGATTGGTCCTTCTCAATCATATCTGCAAAGTACAATTGATCCTCCTTGAGCTAACTAATCTTTCCAAATAGTACCTTCAGGGACTCTACACTATTCTTAATTGAGCTATGACTAACCTACAATAATTTCTTTATGTATTCATTTGTTTCCTTAATCCTTCCCTCCATTTCACCAAGGCGATGCTCACACTGGGTTTTAAAGTCAAAAAAAGAGCACTCTAAATCAACTAGCCTTTCAATCAAAATGTTTGGAGAGGAGCCCTTCTGCTAGTTCATCATGTTCTCCTTTAAACCCCTAATCTTAATATTTACCTTATTAAATTCCCTTTGGAGAGGAGTCATTTGATTATAATAATGATATTATAATATCAATATAATAATATTATATATCATATAATATAATAATACTATATAATATTTAACATGATAATATTTTATTCATATTATAATAATATATATCACTTATAATATTATAATAAATTTTATATAACATCTAATATATTATATCAGATAATATTAAAATATATCAAATATTTAAAAACAAATGCTTTTCAAAAGGGATATCCATTTCAGAGAGCTTTTTCTAATAAAATATTTGTTTTGGAGAGACACCTAGAATAAAAAAGCTCTAAAAAAATATCATTTTTATTCATTTGCATAGTTGCCCGACCACGCGTGTAGTAGAGGTGAATGGATATCCGATTCAAAATTGATATTCATTTTGACTGTCACCAAATTTTCCAACTTTAAAGCATTTTCCCCAAATTTCTCATCCTAGTAAGTCAATTATTTTTTGTATTTTTCATCATTTTTTTGTTTTCTCATAATTTTTTGTATATACTAGGTTTTTGTTTAAATTTTTTAATAACTAGTTAAAAATTATGTCAATTTAAAAATATATATATATAAATAGGGTTTAAAATGGTTGAAGGATTTTAGAGAGAAACCCTCCTTCAATTCGAGATTTAATTGATATAAATGTCAATAAATTGAAGAATATTGCTGTAAGATACCGTCAACACTCTCAATTTTGTTCAATGACACCGAATTTAGAGGCAATAATAAGTCATGTGAAAGACCTCACAAGGAAACATACTTCATTTCAAGAGTGGAGAGAAATATTTAGATGTTACAATATTCTGCTGATTTGAGCTATGACCAAATAAAATAATTAGAAATATCTAAAGCCCAAATAGCCCAATATTTTGTGAATCCAAAAAGTAGACAACCTATTCATATATGTAAACCCAAATTTTCAATAAAATGGTGCACACATGAGGGTATGACAAGAAAATTTTGGGATCATTAGTGGATGGTGTTTGATAAACCACCCAAAAACAATCTTGATGTCCCTCTTTATTTTCTCCACAAATTATATACGGAGTTTGTTTTAAGGAAACATGTGAATTATTTTGATTTTAGACATTTTCAAGGAGTGGGTAGAGGAATTCCCCAAGATAGACTTGGGGCAATGTGACAACTCCAAGATCCATGCATTTCCCCCTCCTCCTATTTCTCCCCCACCTCCAATAGCCCATCCAAATATTATTTCAGATGAAAAATTGTAGTCTTATGGCCATGCACTCTTTGACTGACTATTTGATTACACAGTCTTCTTAGTTTTCCCAACCACTTGATAGTGATACTTCTAGTGGTTTAGTTGATGTTGGTGGAGCATCATCATCTAGACATATTTGTGTGCCTCATCGCTGCTCTATGTTCCTAGTCATTTGTGTTTAGGTCCTATCAGAGATACTACTAAGCCTCCATAAACACAAATGAGTATGAAGTCCATGTGACACTTAGAGGAGATGATCCAACAATGTGTACTACATACGCAGAGACATGTGAGGAAATAACACAAGAGAGCCATCCACAGCTAGAGATGAGGAGCAAGAGAAATATTATGTACAAGTAACTTAAATTTATTTCATATTGCATTTCATTTAAAATTAATATAACAAATAGTATTACTAATGTATATTTAAGTGGGAATGAACAGTTGATGACCGAGGATGAGATTAGAGAATTCTGTCATGGTACTCTTTAGGCCATTTAATTTGGCCTAAACATGGTATGATTTTTGTACATGTTTAACTTTTTTATCATGTATATCTTTTAAATTGTGATTAATTAAATACATATTAATTTATATATTGATCTTATTTTACTTTGGTAGTCTATTCCAGATGTGAATGATGTGACACCTTTTCAAATGTCATATACTAAAACACTTGATCATTCTAAGGGACTCTCATTCATAGAACGACTCAAAGTGGAGGTAATTGAATTAATATTTTAGTTAGAACTTAATGTAGTGATTTAGATGTGAAATTCAAATGTATTATGATATATGTACATACATTTATATAGTTTCACATTCTTATCATTTTTTTATGTATGGGAAGTTGCAATTACTTCATCCATGATGAGTTCTTGCCAAACAATCGAAGAAGAATCATTTGTTCAGGTATATGGCTTTTTTATATTTGCTAGATATGTAAGTTTCTAGATATAAGTAGAGATATGTTTAGTTTATGTTTGTTTGTTAGCAATTATGTATTAATTTTTTCAATTTTATTTTTCTTGTTATAGAGTATTCCACCATCCACCTATGTGGATCCTCTACCATTTTGATATGGTAGGAATCCTAATCATCCTAAAGGACCATCATTTGTAGAACATTTGACAAATAAAAACAAAGGGTTGGGGTAATGAAGAATTGAATTTGACTTTAATTAATATTTTTGAGAAATTATAGTTTAGTATAGTTCAATTAGACATGTTACTTTGAAAGTTATAAAAAAAATATATAATAAGTTTCTATTTAGTAGCTTAAGTAATTTACCATAGAGCTAATTAATCTAATTTATAGTTTGAATTGTGATTGTGTAACCAACTTCTCATCCATTAGGTGGTATGGAGATGCTACATTTTGATGATCTGCCACAAGTTTATGTTTTTTTTGAGATGACATAACTATTTGAGATGTGCATTGTATATAACCTTGAGATGGCATATGACACATTTTATAAATATTGTTTTGAGTTGGCATATATTCCAAATTTGTATATGTACATACATAATTACTACGACACTTTTATATATAAAAATCAACATTCAATATATTTTGTTTGTTGTGTGCATGCTTTAATACTTTGAAACTTAAAATTTGAACGTATGGTCACTTTATAATGGTTTAGCTATGATCAATAACATGTTATATCTATTGATTTCTTGCAATCTTTCATTTTAATAGTTTATGAATTAAATATCATTTTCACTCATAAATTATCATCAGACATTATTTACCTTAACATGTATGCTACTATTAAATTTGGTTTCCTTGAGAAAATTCAACAAATTTTATCCCTTTATCCTTTGATTCCTTGATCTATTAACATCCTTAGTCTCTATAGTTTCATTTTGGTTTTTATCCTTTGAATAAAGTTTAACTTCTCCTCTAGCAATGATGGCTTTTTCAATTTGCTTTTTTATTTTGATTAGTGCATCAAAATAAGTTACATGGAATGTAAATTTTGAGTTCAAATTAACAATAAATTTGTATATAAGTTTCTTTATTAGTATATAAGTTGTGCATGTTACCTAGGTCCCCCCCTTGCCCTTCTATTTGAATTATTTCAAGATAATGAAGAAGGAAGGCCCAAACTAAATATGTGATAATCATAATAACCTTGCAGAGGAAGAAAATATATTACAATAACTAAAAAAATCATTAATTATTAGAACAAAAATAAAACTATTGACTTAAGGCCACAAATTAAAAAATGTGGTGAAGACCTCTAGAAAATGGATGATTATGATTGAACTCCATGTTCATATAAATTGGTTCAAAAATGTATTGGAAGATCTATGCATAGGTATTAGCATTATGCTTAAAAGAGTATAGGCAGAATTAGGTCAATCAAAATTATTTTATACTTTGTATAATATTACATTAGTTGATGGGACCACAATAAGTACCATTGACACATGGAGGAATATTGAAGCCAACATAATAAAACATAGACTTTGAGGTCATTGAGATGAAAGAACCTTTTCATAAATTTAATATACTATTTGTGAGCATAAAACCTACACAAACTAGCAAGAGATCAACAATCAAGTTTCAAACATGTTAGAAAAGCAAATCTAATGCTCCCTATTAGTTCTCAAAAATTCTAGTTGAAGAACCACAAGAGGTTGCCAAGCTCTTGGTACATTTTAGGCTAACGAACAAGGCCAAGTAATGTATTTGAACCTTCTTCTCTTCAGGCTCTGCCAAACCTAGGTGGGTATACCTATGCAAATGAAGCAAATTTAAACTATGTGTTTCCTTCTTGTGCAATCTATCCACAATGGCAATTGGAAGTGGAGAGATGCAAGCCTAATTTTCTATAAATTGTATAAGAAATATCAAGATGGAATTTAATATGTTCAATTAATAGATGTAAAGTTTTGGAAACATATTTGATTAAACTAAATGATGAAATCAGTAAGACCAGTGCCTTATTGGGTAAATGGAGTCAAATGAAGATCTAGAATGTGTGACTTGTATTGGTTGTAACTCAAATTGTTTGGCACACTAATATTAGTTTATAACTTATATAAATGTGCAGGCAAGTGATTGAAAAACTCTACTTACTTATCCAACTGACACAACCAGGTTACTTATAATTTATCAAAAGGTTTTTAATCTTTACTCGAAAGAACCAATTGAATAAATTATGTAAGAACACAGATAACACCAAATTGGAGATAGATTGACAATCCTAATTCTTCTTGTTGATCCAAATAACACTTCCAGATTACTGTGATTGACTATTTTAATTCCTTTGGGGAAACCAATTAATCATATCACACAAGTACAACAAATGTGAATTGATAAATTGAATATATACTTGAAATACCAATTTAAATAATAAGGAAGAATTAAAATGGAGACAACCAGATAATTGAATAACTTCAAAAAACAATTGATACCAAGATAACGCCACAAATAAGAGATCTTTCATTGAATTCTTCAAAATAATGCTTGAAAAATAGTATTTCAAAACATAAACATTATGGAACTCTTATGCTATCCATCAATTACCCCTATTCTACTACTATTTTTTTTCTCTCTCATTTTCTTTTGGTCCTGGTCTCTCTTATATATACGAGAGGCAACAAGCTTCAAACCAAAAGACACGACTTTTGATAACAAAACATGATTTTGAAATTAAGCATAACTTAAGAAACTAACACAATCATAAACATGTGTACCAATCTGTTAATCTCCGAGTAAAATCATGTGGTCATCTAAGACCTGTTCAAATCTTTCACTGTATGATAGGGTCCACATCATTACCACCGACTGATTCTAATTGTTGTTTAGTTGTTTCTGGAATGTCCACTACCCGATTAATAGACAAATTGAAAGCCAAGAGATGATCAATATATCCTTGTTTTGTGTGGGTCTATTCATTGGATATGACTTCTTTCATATCATACTCTATGTGCATGAATTTCTCAATCTGTTTATGAGTATTTTGCAAGACCATATCTTCATCATTAATCTCCTCTAATACAATTGTTAGAAATTCTGTAAACTCTACTTTCCAATCATCCCCTTGTTGAAGATTCCTTGTATCATGGAGTGCAGGAACCAAATTAAAGCACCTAAGATCCTCCTTAAGTCTACTATGATACTAATTATGAGACTCCACCAAACTATTATATCTCTGCAACAACTCATCCTTCAAAATTTGTTTATCCTTAAGTTCCTTCTTCTTATCAATCATCCTCTTTTGCAATCAGATATTCTCTTATGTTGCTGATTGCACTTGATTGAACACTTTCCAATAATCATCAGCTTGCTTCATCATTTTATCAAATCTATCCTTGATTATGTCGGACACAATACTATACTTGATACCTTTCATTTCCTTTTCCAATATTTTATACTTTTCTTGGGCCTTCAAATGAGAATTTTTTCAATAAGCAGCACCAACTAATGCATCTAACACTCTTTTATCTTTCTCAAGCCAAGGGGAGTACAATTATGGAGCAGAAGAGGAAGATGACTTCTCCATTTGATGCGATAACTGCTTTCTCAATTTCTCATTTTCTTTGACCAACTTTTCAATTTGTACTCTAGTGAATTTTGCCACATTTAAATTTAGTTCTACAGTTTCTAAGGGATTAGTGTCCCCAACTCTTTTGACCAAAAGGTGTCCAAATACTTGATTTGGATTGTCAATCACTGTCAGCCTTTTCTCATGAGGGTATAATAACCAAATAAGCAAGGTATCCTCATCTGGATTATATCCAGACCCTAAATATATCTTATCACTAGCCTCCTCTATTAGGGTCATTGTTGTATCCCCTCTTTTTCTGAAACTATCGAATACAATTGCATAGCTCATGTACCATCCTAGTAGCAGTAATAACCCAGCCTCTTGGAGTAATTCTCTACCTATTTCAAGGGTGATGGATTGCATCTCCCTGTCAACTTCTTGTTTCAATTCTTCTAAGGAAGCAACTTCCTTCTCAAGAGTAATTTCTTGCTCCTTTTGTCTTATTTTCTTCCCCTTATACTCAAAGACAAACAATTTAAATTCAAGAGTTTTAACAAAATCATTATTAGAAATTCATGACCGGACTTGACCATAATGTCATCAAATAACTCATCTGATGTTTCAAAATTTTCAAGCTCCGTAGGGGACTCATATTGTGTGATCACAAGGGCCTTTATCTATTCCATTGGTTGTTCCTCTTCATTGCTCTCTTCATCACTTTCTTCATTACTTTCCTCCCCTTCACTATTTTCAGTGGAAAAACATACATTAGGAGTGGGTTGTGAAGGTATGTGATCTAAAGGCTCCACATCCTCAGCCTATATTCATGTGTAAGTCGTACAAGATGTATCAAAAACATATGAGGGAACATCTTTTACTATTTCATTCATGTGAGCAATAAGCTGCTCAATCCTAGCTAAGGGATCTTGTATGTCAGAAAATGCCTCTCTATATGATGGGACATTATTTCTCTTCCATTCTTCTACAAGCATAACTTTATTATATGTAGCCATTCTCTTACCAGTGGAAGCTTCATCTTAGTTCCTGATCACATCATCAAGTGCAAACCAATGCTCATACCCTGACAAATTTTGAGTTAATCTTGCTTGATGAATAAATCCCTCTGCATCAAATTTCTCTCTTTCATACCCAAGGGGAAGGTTGTAATGGGCTAATTTTGCATCAATTTCTTCATACCCTTCAATGGTACATACTGTGAAATCTCCAAAGAAAAGAGTTTTTGGCATGAGTGATTGTTTATTATGACCCTTGAAATGTTTAGTATCAAACCTTGCTAGTTGTTGTACAATTTCCAAATAGGAAACTCTGTTAGGAACCACTCGGGGTAACAAATGTGGAACCCCTTCAAATCCATAAACCCTTATTATTGTGCAATCAGAGAAGGCATACCAGTCTCCCCAATTATGGTTCAATTTTCCTTAAGGTTTTTCTGCATTCTCTTCCATTGCTAACTCTAATAAAACACAACTTTCTAGCTGAGAGTGGAATACTTACGTGAATTTTCGCTTCCCCTAGTTTCACTGTGTAAAATCTCTGAGCTCTGTCCCTTCTACTTTCGCCCTTAGCATAGCCTTTCTATTTTTTTCAATCATATGATTAATTCATGGTGCAATTCACTTCAGTTCTGGCTCATTAATACACCACTTGTTTCAGTCTTGTCATCAGGAAGAGCATTTATGTTAAATATCTTGACGATGCTTTTGGACGTCACATCAACTAATAGTAATAATTCATTGCTATATCATTGGAATTTTGATTTGTTTTCCACTGATGGCCACCTTCTCCACCAACAAGAGTTCTTCTTTTGGTCTATTGGCAAGACATCAACCAACGCTATCCCAATGAATCCTAGCCTCACCGATAAGTGTTATATCTTGATAGTCCATGGTTATATCAGGCTACTAGGGAACCTTCATCATTCATTCCGTCGATACATCCGAGTTGTGGCTATTTGATAATCTATGTTGTTACTATCGGCCTGTCAAGGGAACTACCTTGGAAGTTAGCTCAATGGAAAGATGTTGCACCAATGTAAGGATATGGACTACTCTTATCGGGCCATTGGTGGGGTAGTGATGGAAGTTCCACCGATAGAGTATTGTCAGGCTGATGGTGTCAAAAGGACTTTGATGGATTTTATGGGTGTGATTGCTTGGGTATGCTGGCTACAAAATGGATTGTTTACATAAACCTCAAAAACTAGTCTAGATCATTAGATTGAGTCTGGTGAAATTCTGTAGGGACTAAGTGATAAATGGATAGAGGCTAATGCAAATATGTGGGATTTTTCCAGTCCTAACAGTGGCTTCATCTAGGGATGAATGATTGTAAAATCATGGGAAGAATCCAGAAAATATTTGGGGAGCAGACCATGGATGAAGATGGAATATGATAAGAACCTAAAATTACCGTGCATGGAAATTTGCAAATTTCATAAGGCATTTCAAGGATTGTCCATGCACTGGAAATTCCTGACCTTCACCTAGATTACTAATCATGGAAAAAGATTACTTTAAGAGGTTTGTCAAGAATTGTCCATGCACTAGCAATCATTAATCCTCTAGTGTTCTTCAAGAAAAGAAATGCTTTAGAAATTTCCCATGTACTGGAAATTCTTGTTCTTCACTTGGCATATTCTGGAGATAATATGAATTCTCACCTCCCTTGCCCACAATAACAAAAGTTCCTAACCATAAGGCCTCAAACTTCATGTGCTTTCCTTTATCTTGACTCCTGGCATTCCACATGAGAACTATGTCACCTACTTCAAACTTCGTATTTTTTGCCTTTTTATCATACAAGTACTTTATCTGCAATTGTTTCTTCACATTATGTTGTTGTGCTTGGTTTCTAATTTCATCAAGTTATATCAACTCTTCCATTCTCTCCTACATAGGTTCAGGGATGTCTAAGTCCTACAAGATGAACCTACTCACTGGTAACAAATTATGTAAAGGGAGCCTAGCCTGAGTCTCATATACAATTTCAAAGGGAGACTTTCCAGTAGCCCTCTTCACAGTAATCATGTCTACCCATAAGGCTAACTTTATCTTGGAATCCCATGCCTTATTATTATTCAACATCCTCTTTATGATCTTAAGAATAATTTTTTTGCTGGATTTAGCTTGCCCATTTGCCTATGGATGATAAGGTGAAGCATATGAGATGATGATTCCATAAGAATGGAAAAATTACTTAAACTCATAAGATCTAAAACATATTCCATTATCAGTTACAATCCTTGTTGGGACCCCGAATCTTGTGATGATGTTCTCCAATAAGAAATTGATCACAACCTTATTGGTTGCCTACTTGGTGGGTATGGATTCCACCCATTTTGTGAAGTAATTTGTGCCTACCAATATCCATTTGTGTCCTCCACTAGATTTTTTTTGTAAATTTCCCTATGAAATCAATTCCCCATTGATGAAATGGAGCTTCAACCTGCATAGGTCTTAGAGGCAATGCTCCTTGGTACTTCAATTTTCTTGAATTTTTTTGGCATGCCTCACACTTTCTAGTATAGTCATGTGCATCATTGAAGACTTTAGGCCAATAATACCCTTCCCCTAATATATTATGAGCAATGGTTTTTGTTGAGAAATTCCCCCCACATACTCCTTCATGCATCTCCCTCAAGACATGTCTTGATTGATGTTTATCTAAGCACGATAATAGGACACCGTCCCTATTCTTTCAATAGAGGTCTCCCTCCATTAATACATATTTTGAGGCTTGCAACTTGAGTGTCCTTTTTCTATTGTCATCAAACCCTTTCGGGCATTTCAAATGTTTGAGGTAATACACAATATTAGTGTACCATGAAGTGTTTTCTATACTGG
Organism: Sequoia sempervirens; assembly: GCA_007258455.2. Lineage (NCBI taxonomy): Eukaryota > Viridiplantae > Streptophyta > Pinopsida > Cupressales > Cupressaceae > Sequoia > Sequoia sempervirens. The sequence goes on along the minus strand of VDFB02271358.1, from coordinate 1,260,722,371 downwards.
TGACCATATCTTCTTTGTCATTGACATTACATACTTGGGCAACTTCCAAATTTGTTTCAGCCATCAATTTGGTTAGTCCTTGTTCCCTTACAAGCTTAGTGATTTGAAACTCAATATCAAACTCCTATATCCTACTTATCCATCTACACCTATGTCCTATTGTCTCACTTTTTATAAATACATCCTTTACTGTAGCATTGGGCACATAAGCTATCACTTTTGCTCCAACTAAATATGGCCTAAATGCCTTGACAGCTCTTACCAATGCATAGGATTTTTTTTCAACAATATCATACTTTAATTCTACATTTTGGAGCAATTTGCTAAAAAAGGAAACTGGTTGTTCATACCCTTCATCATTCTTTTGAAGCATTACTGCAACAATTGTGTGATAGGATGCGAATGAAAAGATCTGGAAGGGTTTGCTTAAATTTGGAGATTTCAATACAAGAGCTTCTTTGATAGCCTTTTTAATGGATATGAATGCATCTATAGCTTCAGCTATCTAATCAACCTTTGCACCTTTCTTTAGCATTTTTTATATTGGTTATACTATCTCAACAAAGTTTGATATGAATCTTCTTACAAAATTGATTTGTCCAAAGAATGATTGAATAGCCTTAACTGTTTTGGGGATGGTTATCTTATCAATGGCCTCCACTCTCTCAAGATCAATCCTTACTCCTTCCTTAGAGACTATATGCCCAAGTAACTTTCCTTTTGTTACTACGAAAAGACACTTTTTAGGATTAAGGGAAATGCAATATTCCAAAGCTTTCAGAAATATTTTTTCAAGGTGAGCCACATGATCCTCTGCCTTTTTGGAGTATGCAGTTAAATCATCTTGGTAGACCACTATTATTACATTGGTAAGATCAGAAAAAGCAACATCCATGGCTCTTTGGAATGTTGCACCAACATTTGCGAGTCTGAATGACATCCTAACATAAACATATTTTCCGCATGGCATAGTGAAAGTTGTTTTGTATTGTTCTAATTCTTTAACTTTCACTTGATTATAGCCTAAAAATCCATCCGTCATGGATAGTAACTCACATCCTGTGACCCTTTGTAGCATAGCCTCCATGTTGGGAAGCAAATAATTTTCCTTGAGAGAAGATACATTCAAGTTCCAAAAATATACACAAATCCTTATATCTCCATTTTTCTTTCTAATCGGTACTAGATTAGAGACCCAAGATGAATGTCTAATCGGCTTGATAATACCTCCTTCCCTAAGCTTCATAAGCTCTTCATGCATTTTAGGCTCCAAATTTGGATTGATGGGTCTTTGCTTCTGCCTGGATGGTTTTGCATCTGGATTTAATAAGATCTCATGTTGGAATAGATCTTCTCTATATTCCTTAAGATATTCATAATACCACACAAAAACATGCTTGTATTTTCTTAACAGTGCAATCAAATTTTTTTGATTGTTGGACTTATCTTTTTTCCAATATATACCCTTTTTGGTGCCAACTTAATCCCCAGATTGATTTCTTCAACATCTTCCTTTTTTACAAGAGTTTGTTTCATGAGAGCACGATCATTTTCATCAAATACTCTTTCTAGTGCCACAAGCCCTTTAGGAAGTTTATTGGTTATGATTTGCACAAATTCTTTTCCAAACATAGTCTGTTTTACATCTACTTCTTCCACAAATGCATTAAATTCAATCTCATGTGCTTCATATTGATCAATGCAATGTAGAAACTTGATGAGATCAGTGTCATCATTGAAAAATTTCCAACTATAAATATTATCAGGGATGGCTGGTATTGTTTTGAATTCAATTTGAGATATTCCAGCCAAGGTGATATCATCTCTTCTTAGAGCTACACTGTCTTAGAAATCTGCCATCAAGTTCCTAGACCTATCTATCCATTCCATAGAAAAAGCATCAAATAGTTCAATTGTGTCCCACACAACATTTCTATATTGTTTTAACCTTTTTTTTTTTGCAGCATACTTTGACCTAACTTGTGAAATGACCAACTCAGTCTCCAAGAACAATTAGCAGTTTGATTTTGTGTTTGACAGCCATATTCAAACCAATTAGCAAGGCTTCATACTCTGCTAAATTATTTGTACATTCAAAAGTTAGCAAGAATGAATACTTGAATGTGATACCTTTAGGTGAAATAAAGACTACCCATGCTCCATTGCCTTCCTAAATACATGCTCCATGAAAATACATCTTCCATATACCATGTTGATTCTTGGAAACATGCTTATCAATTGGATCAATATTCACTAGTTCAAGCTGGGAAGGCTCTATTCTGAAACTTCCTCAATACACATCACAAAAGCAATTTAACTAATTTTGAGCAACATAATCCACAATCTAATTCATCTGTGGCTCCCTATACAACTTGAATTCTTCACCATTTACCAGTATTGTGGCATAGGACAAGTCAAATTGTACATTTCCCCTAACTGTTGTAGTCCATTACCTTGATAAGAGCATTCCAAAGTGAGGGGGGTGTGTCAATTATAGTTATGTCAATATTATATACTTCCTATGGATAAGCAACTAGCTTCACCTCTACATCTTTCATGGTTCCTACCACTGGGACAGGTCTACTATCCATGGTGTAGCACTTACCACCATTAGTGTCTACCCACATGCCAAGCTGTTTCATAAATCCTACTAGTATGATGTTGATAGCAACACTTGAATCTATCATACAATTTCTTACCAACTTGTTATTTATGAGAAATGTAGTAAAAAATGGGTCAATTTACGAAGGATTCACTATTGTATCACCAAGATAAACCTTAGGAACCTTTACTTCTCCCTGCTTGTTGTTAGTGATCTCTTTGTTCTTAGATCTTGTGCTTTTATTAGTTCCATTAGATATTAGTTGAGTAGTGCTATCCCTATACTCTTTTATTTCATCATTTCAAGTAATGGCACATACATTTTTACCTAGGACAAGGCTTGTGTGAAATCGAAAGAGGTATTCTTTGTTTTGACTATCTTCTTCTGTTCCAATAGATCTCCTTTGTTCTCCTCTTTTTCTCTTTTATTTGTTTCAACAGCCTTTTGCTTGTCTTTGTACAACTCTTTGTTTTCTTCCTTATGAAATGTTTATGTTCATTCTTATTTGGTTGCTTATCTTCTACCTTTTTGGTGCTCCCTGTGTTGCTCCTTTATCTTTCAAAAATATCCCTCTTGGAACACCCTCATCTTCATTTATTGTTCTGTTTCTTAACTGATATTTTCCTTTTGCCTGTTCTACTACAACAATAGTCAATTTCTTAATCTCTTCCTCAGTTGGTCTTCTTACATTGTATTTACCTGATTGAGATGGTACACAAGGAGAATATGATTCATCATTACTTTCATCATAATTAGAAAAGACTTGTTGTTCTTCCATATGAACATTGTATCTTTGGTTATCAACATCATACGCATAGCCTTGTTCTTCTTCTAAAGATGAATATCCTTGCTCAATGAGATGGAGGGTATGTGAGGTTAAATATATTGTATGATCCTCTTCATCATTTTCCATTGGTACTTTCTCTTCTTGTATTGATTGAGCTACAACACAATGATCAGGGGAATGTGGTAGTTTGCAAACTTGACACCAAGGATTATTGTTAACCATGTATGCTCCTTTCTTCTTTAACGGATCAAGAGTCTCCTTATTCTTTGGCCTATCAATTATGGGCTTTCCATCCTTCCAATTTGTGTTATATGGCATATCATGCAACCTTTTTCTTTCATTTCTATATGCATTCTCTTTCATATTCTGAGGGTAGTTAACATTCTGGGGAACCCTGAGATTATCTCTCTTACCAATCATCCCAGCAGCCTTTCTATTGTTTTCAATGGTTAATGCTATTTTTTGTGCTTCTTTTAGATTTCTAGGGCACCTATTTCTAAGCTCATATCCTGTCTTTGGATCAAAGGCTTTCTAGTAAATGCTTAACGTTGCAGGGTTAGTCAGTTTGGACCCAGGTGGTATCTTATTGTGCAATTTGGAGAGCCTTTGGTTGAAATCATAAACTGACTCATTCTGATATTTCTAGATACTAATCAATTCATACAATGCAAACTCAAATGCACACTGATTCGCATATTGTTCCAAAAATTGATCTTGAAAATCTGCTACAAAATTAATTGAACCATCAGGTAGGCCGCTGAACCAATCCCTCGCCTCTTCTATTAGAGACATCATGAACAATCTCATATTCACATCCTCATAATCCATACCAATATCTTGAACAAAGGCATTTAAATTTTGGATGTGTTCTTCTGCTGACATGATATTATTCCTAGTGAACTTGGGAACCATATTTCTCCAATTACTATCTATAGGGTATGGGTACAATTGATACCTTGTTAGATCAAATTGTCTACATGGGTTTGTAGGATTTTGTGGAGGCAATTTCAAGAGTGGTGGATTAGGGTAGTATTGGTACCCATATTGAGGCTGATGATAAGAATTTTGTTGGATGTTTTGTTGGGGGTACCTATTTTTTTGAGGCACATGCTGTTGATATTGTAAGGGATATTACTGACTTGGAAGTGGATTATGTTGGGGGGCATTGGTAGCATTTGGATGTTAGGATCCTTGAGATGGTATATTATGCTGAAAATGTTGTCTTTGGTTTACATTTTGTGGTGCTCTTGTGTTTTGAGATGCCCCTTGTGAATCGATATTACCACCCTGTTTATGTGGAGGGACATACTTTGGAGGTATTGATGTATTAATACTCATTTGATTCGATTGTTGATTCAACTCTATATTTCTTTTTATAATCCACTGTCTTCTTTCAAGCTATTGTTCCTGCCATTGCATTTGTATTTCTAATTCTTGATTAGTCATGTGTTGAAAGTCTTCAACAAGAGTTGATTTATCCATGATCCCACTTTGGTTTCCTTCTTCTTGTCTATGGGCTATTTCATAGTTATACTCCTCTTGCCTCTGTCTCTGTTCTTCATCTCTATGGGCATTGAACTCTTGCATCTTTTCTTGGTCTATTTATAAATATAAGTGGGATGATCATTATCTCCTTGTTCAAATGGAGTGCAGGGATCTACACATGGATCATTGTTGATTCCATCTGACTCATGCAATGGGTTGAAGCTATTGTGTATATTGAAGGCCTTTTCTGATGAATTCCCTTCATTCATAGCATGTGCTTGGCTAGATGTAACTTTAGGCTTGTTCTTGTTTGTGTTTTTTTTTGTGGGAGGAGATCCATGCTTATCATTCCATCTCCCATTGTTCTTCTTGGGACTATCCTGGTGTAAGGATCTTCTTCTGTTCATGTCAAACGATATATAGTACCTTTGATGTCTCTCGTCTATCCTCTCTGATCTAATGCTTACTTTATCTGTCATGAAACTTCTCTAGAGCCACCACTTACTTCTGATTTAGTTTGTTCCCAGTGGAGTCTTTTAACACTGGAATAACTCTATGATGGAAGGCTTGGGCTCAAAATTGGCTCCCCAGTAGAGTCTCCAATCTATTAGTTCTCAAAAATGTTGGTTGAAGAACCACAAGAGGTTCCCAAGCTCTTGGTACGTTTTAGGCTAATGAACAAGGCCATGTAATGTATTTGAACCTTCTTCTCTTCAATCTTTGTTTGACCTAGGTGGGTATACCTATGCAACTGAAGTAGATTTAAACTATGTGTTTCCTTCTTGTGCAATCTATCCACAATGGCAATTGGAAGTGGAGAGATGCAAGCCTAATTTGGTATAAATTGTATAAGCAATATCAAGATGGAAATTAATATGTTAATTTAACAAATGTAAAGTTTTGGAAATATATTTTATTAAAATAAATGATGAAATCGATAAGACCAATGCCTTGTTGGGTAAATGGAGTCAAATGAAGATCTAGAATGTGTGACTTGTATTGGATGTAATTCAAATTGTTTGGCACACTAATATTTGTTTATAACTTGTATAAACGTGCAGGAAAGTGATTGAAAAACTCTACTTACTTATCCAACTAACACAACCAGGTTACTTATAATTTATCAAAAGGATTTTAATCTTTACTCGAAAGAACCAATTGAATAAATTATGTAAGAACACAGATAACACCAAATTGGAGATAGATTGACAATCCTAATTATAAGGTTCTTCTTGCTGATCCAAATAACACTTCCAAATTACTGTGATTGACTAGAAGGATTTTAATTCCTTTGGGGAAACCAATTAATCATATCACACAAGTACAAAAAATGTGCATTGATAAATTGAATATATACTTGATATACCAATTTAAATAATAAGGAAGCATTAAAATGGAGACAAGCAGATAATTGAATAAATTCAACAAACAATTGCTACCAAGATAACGCCACAAAATAAAAAATCTTTAATTGACTTCTTCAAAATAATGCTTGCAAACATAGTCTTTCAAAACATAAACGTTATGGAACTCTTATGCTATCCATCAATTACCCCTATTCTACTACTATTTTTTTTTCTCTCATTTTATTTTGGTCCTGGTCTCTCATATATATACGGGAGGCAACAAGCTTCAGACCAAAAGAAATGACTTTTGAGAACAAAACATGATTTTGAAATTAAGCATAACTTAAGAAACTAACACAATCATAAACATGTGTACCAATCCGTTAATCTCCAAGTAAAATCCTATGGTCATCTAAGACTTGTTCAAAGATTTTACTGTATGATAGGGTCCGCATCATTACCACTGACCGATTCGAATTTTTGTTTAGTTGTGTCTGGAATGTCCATTTCCCAATTAATAAACAAATTGAAAGCCAAGAGATGATCAATATATCCTTGTTTTGCATGGGTGTGTGCATTGGATATGACTTCTTTCATATCATATACTATGTGCATGAATTTCTAAATATGTTTATGAGTATTTTGCAATACCATATCTTCATCATTGATCTCCTCTAATGCAGTTGTTAGAAATTTTGTAAACTCTACTTTCCAATCATCCCCTTGTTGAAGATTTCTTGTATCATCATGGAGTGCAAGAACCAAATTAAAGAACCTAAGATCCTCCTTGAGTTTGCTATGATACTGATTATGAGACTCCACCAAACTGTTATATCTCTGCAACAACTCATCCTTCAGAATTTGTTTATCCATAAGTTCCTTCTTCTTATCAATCATCCTCTTTTGCAATCATATATTATCTTTTGTTGTTGATTGTACTTGATTGAACACTTTCCAATAATCATCAGCTTTCTTCATCATTTTATCAAATCTTTCCTTGATTATGTCAGGAACAATACTATACTTGATGCCTTTCATTTCCTTTTCCAATATTTTACACTTTTCTTGGGCCTTCAAATGAGAATTTTTCCAATAAGTTGCATCAGCTAATGCATCTAACACTCTTTTATATTTCTCAAGCCAAGGGTAGTACAATTTTGGAGCAGAAAAGGAAGATGAATTCTCCATTTGATGTGATAACTGCTTTCTCAATTTTTAATTTTCTTTGACCAACTTTTCAATTTGTGCTCTAGTGAATTTTGTCACATTTACATTCAGTTCTGCAGTTTCTAAGGGATTAGTGTCCCCAACTCTTTTGACCAAAAGGTGTCCAAATACTTGATTTGGATTGTCAATCACTTTCGGCCTTTTCTCATGAGGGTATAATGACTAAATAAGCAAGGTATCCCCATCTAGATTATATTCAAACCCTAAATATATCTTATCACTAGCCTCCTCTGTTCGGGTCATTGTTGTATCCCCTCTTTTTCTGAAACTATCGAACACAATTGCAGAGCTCATATCCCATCCTGGTAGTAGTAATACCCCAGCCTCTTAGAGTAATTCTCTACCTCTTTCAGGGGTGATGTATTTCATCTCCCTGTCAACTTCTTTTTTCAATTCTTCTAAGGCAACAACTTCCTTCTCAAGAGTAATGTCTTGTTGCTTTTGTCTTCTTTTCTTCCCCTTATACTCATAGACAAACAATTTAAATTTAGGATTTTTAACAAAATCATTTTCAGAAATGAATTCATGACCGACCTTGACCCTAATGTCATCAGATAACTCATCTGATGTTTCAAATTTTACAAGCTCTTGAGGGGGCTCATATTGTGTGATCTTAAGGGCCTTTATCTATAACACTGGTTGTTCCTCTTCATTTCTCTCTTCATCACTTTCTTCATTACTTTCCTCCCCTTCACTACTATCAATGGAAAAACATGCATCAGAAGTGGTTGTGAAGGTATGCAATCTAAAGGCTCCACATCCCCAACTTGTATTCTTGTGTAAGTCATACAAGATGTATCAAAAACATATGAGGGAACATCTTTTACTATTTCATTCAGGTGAGAAATAAGCTACTCAATCCTAGCCATGGGATCTTTTATGTCAGCAAATGCCTCTCTATATGATGGGACATTCTTTCCCCTCCATTCTTCTGCAAGCATAAATTTATTATATGCATCCATTATCTCACTAGTGGAAGCTTCATCTCGGTTCCTAATCACATCATCAAGTACAAACCAATGCTCATACCCTGACAAATTCTGAGTTAATCTTGCTTGATGAATAAATCCCTCTGCATCAAATTTCTCTCTTTCATACCCAAGGGGAAGGTTGTAATGGACTAATTTTTCATCAATTTCTTCATACCCTTCAATGGCACATATTGTGAAATCTCCAAAGCAAAGAGTGTTGGGCATGAGTGATTGTTTATTATGACTCTAGAGATGTTTAGTATTAGACCTTGCTAGTTTCCGTACAATTTCCAAATAGGAAACTCTGATAGGAACCACCCGAGGTAACAAATGTGGAACCCCTTCAAATTCATAAACCCTTATTATTGTGCAATTGAAGAAGGCATACCAGTCTCCCCAATTATGGTTCACTTTTCCTTAGGTTTTTTTGCATTTTCTTCCATTGCTAACTTTGAAAAAATGCAAATTTCTAGCTGAGAGTGGAATACTTACGTGAATTTTCACTTCCCCTGGTTTCACTGCATAAAATCTCCAAGCTCCATCCCTTCTACTTTCTCCATTAGTGTAGCCTTTCTAGTTTTTGCAATCTTATGATTAATTTGTGGTGCAATTCACTTCAGTTTTGGCTCATTAATACACCACTTCTTGTAGTCTTGTCATCGGGGAGAGCATTTATGTTAAATATCTCAATGATGCTCTTGGACGTCACTTCAAGTAATAGTAATCATTCATCACTATATCATTGGAACTTTGATTCATTTTCGACCAATGGCCACCTTCTCCACCAATGAGAGTTCTTCTTTTGGTCTATTGGCAAGCATCAAACAACGCTACCCTGACACATCCTAGCCTCACCGATAAGTGCTATATCTTGATACTCCATGGTTATATCGGGCTATCGGGGAACCTTCATCATTCGTTATGTCGATACATCCAAGTTGCGGTGATGTAATAATCTATGTTGTTACTATCGACCTGTCAGGGAACTACCTTGGAAGCTAGCCCGATGGAAAGATGTTATGCTGATGTAAGGATGCTGGCTACCCTTATCGGGCCATCGGTGGGGTAGTGATGGAAGTTCCACTAATCGAGTATTGTCAGGTCGATGGTGTCAAAAATAATTTGATGGATTTTACGGGTGTGATTGCTTGGGTATGCTGGCTACAAAATGGATTGTTTACATAAATCTCAAAAACTAGTCTAGATCGTGAGATTGAGTTTGGTGAAATTCTGTAGAGTTTGGTGAAATTCTATAGGGACTAGGTGATAAATGGATAGAGGCTAATGCAAATATGTGGGATTTTTTTATTCCTCACACTCCCTATGAGATTCTTTAACTAAATTCAAGAAAAAACAAGAAAATAATAAGAAAATAATCAGAGATAGCATGTAATCTAAATTAAACTAGCTAGACCTCCATCCCATAGGGGGAGTGGTGGTCCTTTGATGTGGAAAGAATCCCTTTCCCAATCCTTTTGATAAGCTTTGATGTTGAAGATGATTCAAAGATGAAATTAACTATAATCTAGCTATGATGCTTGAAAATGATGGAAAACTATGAACTCAAATGACTATAATGGAAATGCATGAAGTTGTGGATCCATATTGTGAAAATGATGCCTCTATTTATAGAAGCCAATGGTTGAAGAATGGATGAAATTGGTGAATCTAGGATAAATTGAGAGCCAATGAGAATGTGCCAAGTGTCACAATTCTATTGGAGGAAGTTGGAGCACATTTTGGGAAATGTGTAAATGGAGGAGGATGGAAGAGAAGTAAATGTTGTTGGTTGGGAATTTGAAATTGTTGTAAGAGGAATTGAATGAGATTTGAGAGGATGTAAGAGGATTTGAAAGGTTGAAAGAGAATTAAAGGTAGATGTGAAAGGGTTTTGAAAACTTTTGGAGGGAAATTGAATTAGAGGTGGTTGAGAGGAATATTCCTCAGAATATGCCTTTGTGAGGATAATTGATGTAATTAGATAAATAGAAGTAATTGATTTTATGTGCAACCTGATTAGTTGACCATGGTTGATTTAACTCTTGATGAGTTAAAAGCTGGGGGATTTGATAATGATGATTAGAAAGCTGATTTAGGATTATTTAATTGGAGTGAATTAGGAGATGTCATATTTGATTTGATTGATTTTTAATTAAATGAGAGGATTAAGAGAGCATTTAATTAAATGATTTGATTTAATTAAATAATATTAATAATTAGTTAGAAGAAGGGTGAATTAATTAATAAATTTAATTATTTGATTAATAGTTGAATTTGTTGATTTTAATTAAATAATGTTGATTATTCAATTAAGTGATCAATTTCAAGTGATTTTAGAAGAAACGATGTTAGTTGATTGGAATCAAATGCATAATATCAATTAGGACTTTTTCAGTGTCTCTATTTTGCCCCTCTTTCAAGCGAAGCACTTGTTGCGTCGATTCAAAGAATAATATTGCCATGATCAAAATTCAAAAAAATTATAATTTTTTTGATGCCCCACTGCTGCCCCAGTGGAAGAATTACACTACTATACTGCCCCCTTGAGAGATCAGGCGAAAATTGCAAAAATTCGTCGAGCTTGTGAAAAGGATTCAATGATGATTCAAGAGCATAAAACAACCCATGAGATGCGAAATTAGGCTTACGGTGATGAAAACAAGCCAAAATGGGCATTGTTTGGGAAAAAAACAAATTAAATGGGTTCAAAAACCCTAAAAAAAACCCAAAAATCCCAAAAAAAATTGCACATAAGAGGTTAAGAGGGTCATTTTCAAATCATTTGCTCACTTGCCTTCTAGAAATTTTTCCACTTTTGCTCTGAGGTGCTAACGAAATGGTTGCTCGTGTGCTTCCTAGGCATCGAATGGATTGAGTTCATGAATTCCAGAGGCCTCAGGATGCAGGACCCCTAGTATTCCTTTTGAAAATTTTCTTTTTTTTACATTTTTCATACATTTATTAGGGTACATTTAGGTCAGCCAAAAGTGACTCCTTAAGGCGTCGCAATTGTTACAGGCGGCGTCGATTTTGCAGATGCCGACCTACATTTGCAGTGGAGTGTCGCGTGGCGCTCTAGGGTTTCAAAGTTGCACTAAAATGTCGACTCACCTTTGTAAGATAGCGTCGTGTAGCCCTAGGAGGTTCTAGCATTGTGTAAAAATGTTGACCCGCCTCTGCAGTATAGAACTGCTTTTGATTATAATGCCACATTTGCAAGATGCAGAGCGTCGCTTTTGCAAATGCCACGCTGCTTTTGAAATATAGGTTCGCTTTTTATTTTTTAAAAGGATTTTTTAATTTTGATAAGGTGCTTGTTTTGTAATTTTTTGACGACGTGAATGTTTTGGTTGTAGGAGGTCTTGTTGATGCTCCATTCGAAGGAGCATAGGAGCTGGTTATTGCGCGGAGCGCGACATTTGTCAAACCAGGCCCTATTTTTCCTTGGAGCTATTGGGTTCGGCCACATTGCTCAAATGACAAAGGTGCATACACACCTCGCAATGATGAAATCCTTGGTCAATAGATGGAAAAGAAAGACCTGTTCATTCCATCTACCGATTGGCAATGCCATCATCACCTTGGAGAACATGTGGTGGATCTTGCAAATCCTTATTCATGGTGAGCACATCATTTACAACATCAAGGCTGACGGTGATGCCACTTTTTTATTTTTTAGGCATCGAATTGTACGAGGTGGACAACAGCCAGATAGACCTTCACCGATATGAGGGGATTGCTCCTGATTTGACATTGTTCGTTAGCACACTGATCTCGAGAGTCCTTGTTCCCAATCGACGAGCTCAAGGATGCAGTGTTGGCTGGGGGATCATTTGGTCCTGGATGATGGAGGACATGACTGTCTACGCCTGGGGGACAATTGTCCTAGCCTCCTTGTACCATGATATGCACCAGGTTGCTTATAGCGAGGCCCACAACATTGGAGCAAGTGTCACCCTTCTTCACGTGTGGGCCTATGAGTACATTTCCTTCTTAAGGCCATAGATTGCAGATGTTTAGACTAACTGTGATGATCCTATGGTGTACAGATATGGGGGGATGAATACCCTCCACTTCACATGTATCATGGGCATCTCGCACTAGAGGCGGGTTTTGGAGAAGATGACAGTTTTCACGTGGAGGCGTTGGCTCCACTTTCTGAGATGGCACGATGATGATGATCATCTTTTCTACTATTAGTAGTCCTGATACATGCAAGGACATGATCATTACATGGTTGAGCAGTACTTGCCCGATAGGGTTGCTTTCCAATTCAGGGAGGTGCAGGATGCACCTAATGATATGCAGAGAGCCATCTTTGCCCGCAAATCCAGAGAGAGCATGGGGATGTAAAGGATCCCACCCCAATAGGAGATTGATGATTTTAGGCAGCTGGTTATGGTGCGATGGGTGTACTTTGATGGTCTTGCAGATGTAGGGATGACCCAGGCCTATGATGCGTATTGGCTAGCTCATGCCCCTATTCGATTGACTTTTCCAGCAGTGCCAACCATAGGGAGAGGTTAGGTTAGGGGACCTTAGATTGGCCAGGTTCCATAGTAGTTAGGGGTTCAGCCACATGGCAGACAAGATGAGGGTAGGGATCATGATAGACAGATCCCACCATTGGTGCCACCTGTTGGACATAGGCCTCCATTCCAGCCACCACAATAGCCACACATGCCACCCTCACAACCACCACTAGGTCTTGATCCTAGGGACGGTCAGATAGCAGTGTTGCAAGCAAAAATCCAGGTTCTTATAGGGAAACTTTAACATGCCTAGGACCAAATAAAAATGTTGGTCAAGGACAGGGAATAGGCCCAATAGGAGGTGGTGCAAGAGTGCTAGATGAGACAGAACTTCGATATGGCTCTTGTGCTCGAGATAGGACAAAGGCAACAACTCAACAAATTTAGGGACAAGTGACAGTTCTAGCCGAGATGTACGGTCGTGCGATGCAGGAGGCCTCGTATTACAAGGTTGTGTACTACAAAGCTATGGAATAGGAGTGAAGGGAGCTGTATTTCTCCCACCTCAGTTAGATAGCTCCTACTAGGACCCCTCGTGCAGGAACATCAGGGAGACCAACAAGGTCTTATCATTAGAGCTGAGGTAGTCACCATGGAGGCGGACAAAGCGAGGGAAGCTTGGGTTACTGATAGTACACATGGATACACTTTTTTGTACATTCTAATTATGATGTGTATACATTCATTGGCTAATTTTTTTGACTAGCCTCTTGTATATTCGATACTATATATCTGATTTCAATGTATCATGACATTTAGCTTTTTTGATATATACATGAGATGACTTTCTGATGAATTTATATGATGTAATGCTTATGTTTATTTTATATGATGTGTGTATATATATGGATGGATGGATGCATGTAATGATATGTTCTATTTCTTTTTCTGTATATTTTCTATGTGTGATATGATGATGCAGTATGTATGTATGCATGATACAAGAAATGTGATGTTTTTAATGATGCTTATGTGGTCATGCGACGGATGTAAATGTGATGTTATACCTAACTTCTTTTTTCAATACCTTTTCATATGTGATGTATGTATGGATGATGCAATATGTGATGATGCCTATATGATTATGCAATGGATGTTTTATGCAAATGTATGGTTTATGAGATGCTTAGAATAACCAATCTATATTAAAAAATGCAAATGTATGGTTGTGAGATGATTGATTTTTCCTATGATGTATGAATGATATGCAGTATGCTGACGTTTTGTGGATGCAGGATGGATGTATATATAGATATTTTTGTTTATGAATGTCATGATACCTTGTTAGTATTAGTATTTGGGAAAGATAGAAGAAAGAGAAATCAACCCTTGACTTCAAGATGATACAAAAAACATGATGATAATGGTGATGATTGCTTATCCGAGATTCGTGATATAAAGAGCTTACTTACCTTATTTTTGATAAGACACATAGATACGATGCATCAAGGTATAAAGAACCAGGATGATATTGTACCTAGTGCAATGGAATTTGTCTTGAAAATCAAATAGGAGTATCTATGTTCACACCTGACATACAAAACCCTATTTAGGATGCAATTTAGATGTTTCAAACATCTTGGACCAAAACATAGAAAAGCATAACCTTCCCATGTGGTCAACAAAATATTCAAAACACCCTCCCTACAGACCAAACAAAGTAAGCATGACCAAGGTTATATTACAAGAATATCCAACAAGCACAATAGATAAAAAGATAATGACCAATGCCCCATTCCTTTCTCTCTAAATCATTTTGTTTAGACATCATCGAGAGGTCATTGGAATGAGTGCAATAAGATAAATCAACAAGACAAAGATCAAGTAAACAAATAAGCTAATGTTCTTTGTACCTCTAGCCAAGACTAAACTACAGTGATGCCTAATGTTGATGTCCATTGTAGGAAGGATGCATCCTAGGACATGATGTTATCAAGTGATTTTGGGATTGACTAGATGATGGGCTCTTAATACCAAGATTTTACCAACTTGTTTACCTACTGAGCTAGACTTGAGACCTTGACATTTGAGTTTTCACTTTCGATTTGCTATACCTATTTCTGATTGTTTCACCAAAGGTTGAGGGTGATGATAATTTATTATGAGCGGATGTTTATTTTGGGTGATCATGAAATAGGATGGATGGAGTTTTTGGATTTTAAATGTTTTTGATACTTTTGAAATGTTTTGAGGTTGTTTTGGGTTTTTTCGAGATGTTTTACAAATTTTTTGATTTTTGATTTTTCTAATGTTTTTGTGTTTTTTGAGATTTTGACCAAGGACCTAACCTAAAGACCTATCCTAGGGGCCTCGAGGTCTGATAAAAGATTAGCCTTTCCTACCTTATACATGAAAATACCATATAGTTTGACTGATGCAGACTCATTTATTGATGAGATATGAACAAGTGGATTGTTAGTTTATTGTGACAGACTCCTAAAGGACTAACCTAATGTGTCTTGGGGGCACATTGATGATGGCCTTGCCTATGTTCAGAACTCAGAGACCCATAGTTCGACAAGATGACTCTATTTTTTATTTTTTTCTGAATTTTTGACCTATTTTTGGATTTTGATATGTTTTGGATGTTTAGGGTTTTTTTCGATTTTCTGAAGTTTTTGGATTTTCTAATTTTCTGAATGTTTTGGATTTTCTAATTTTTTGAATGTTTTGGATATTTTGATTTTCTGAATGTTTTGGATTTTCTGATTTTCTGAATGTTTTGGATTTTCTGATTTTCTGAATGTTTTGGATTTTTGGATTTTCTTAATGTTTTGGATTTTTTTATTTTAAGGAAGATTTCAAGAATATACATGAATCCAATCCAATGTAGGTATAAGAAAATTTCACTAGCATGATGCGATAGACTACTCTGATATAGGAAGGACAAACTAACCTTAGGAATGGTGCCAGGTAGTACTAGGAGGGATCATGATACAAACATAGGATCAAGCTATGATACAGACGCAGAGGGGTGATGGAATGCGATGGATGAATGATGTAGAACAAGCTATAGAGATCATGGTGGATGGAAGGTGCTTATTTACACAAGGCATTTGATTATTAGGTTTTCACCAAGGTACTTGCCCAAAGTGCCACCGAAGTGGTTTTCACTAGAGGACATTTTTTTTATCCCTTTTCTAATTTTTTTGGATTTTTTTGTATTTTTGGATTTATACCTTACAAGTTTAGGAATAATTTTTTTTGAGATGGGAGCTATTGATTGTATTTTGTAGAGGCTCACCTTTGAGTGTTGATAGTTGATATGCTCCTGATTTGTAACTCGTTGTGATGATGAATGGGCCCAACCAATTGGGTTCAAATTTTCCCTTGCTATCTAGATTTGGTACATTTTTTTTATTCTCCTTCAATACAAGCTCTCCAACTTGAAAGGTCTGATTCCTAATATTCTTGTTGTAGCTCCTCTTGAGACAGTTCTAATAGACTTGCAGATGGTTTAGGGCATCCATCTACTGCTCATCTAGTAGTTCCAACTCATTCAACTGTGACACCCGATATTCTTCATCAATAATAAGATTTTGTAATGATATTCTTAAGGATGGGAGCTCGATCTCAATGGGGAGGATGGTTTATGATCCGTAGACCAGGGAGAAAGGTATTGCACATATAGGCATGCAAATACTCATTTGGTAGGCCCTTAAGGTGGAATTTAGCTGTAAGTGCTAGTCATGACAAGCTTCATTATCTGTCTTCTTTAAGATTTTCAAGATGGTTTTATTAAAAGCCTTAGCTTGGTTGTTTCCCTAGGGGTAGTATGGAGTAGAGAAGCGATGTTGGATAATTAATTTTTGGCATAGTTCTTGAACATCCTGGTTTTTGAAAGGTGTCCCATTATTTGAGATAAGGGCTTGTGGGACACCATAAGGACAAATGAGGTAGTTTAGGATGAACTTGGATATCTGCTTCCCTATGATGTAGGTCATTGGAATGGCTTCTACCCACTTTGTAAAGTACTCAGTGGTGGTGATAATTTACTTGTGTCCATTGGATGAGGTGGGTGTAATTTTACCAATGAGATCGAGCCCCCATTGTGAAAAGGGCCAAGGGATTATGATCGGTTGGAGCTCTTGAGCTAGTGCATGGATGAGGTCCCCATGCAGTTAGCATTGTAAGTACTTTCAGACATGGTTGTGAGCTTCCTTTTCCATTGTTAGCCAATATTACCCCATCCTCAACAATTTCTTAGCCAAGGTCATACCACTCGAATGTGATCCACAAATGCCATTGTGTACCTTGGTTAAAGTAGTTAAAGCTTCCTCAAGATTAAGGCATCGTAACAAGGTTCCTTCAATAATCCTACAGTATATGGTGTCTCCTAAGATAACAAAGCAGGATGACTTCTTGACAAATGTTCTTTTAAGGTTCAGGGTGATATTGGCTGGAAGGACTCCTATTTTCAAGTAGATGTATATGTCTCAATACCAAGGATCACTGGGACCAACGATCTCACACACGAATTCAGGCTTCGGTACCTCAAATGCTAGAATGAGAAGCTGCTCTACTAGGAACTCATGTTTATGGACATTGCGTGGGATATCCAGTAGCAATCCAATTTTTTCCATAGCATTTGTTGCTCTATTGTTTTCCTAGTGTATTTACTCAAACGTGATTTCAATGAAGAATTATTTGAGGCTTTCCACCAACTTCTTGTATGGAGTCAATTTGTCATCTTTCATTTGGTATTTACCATTGACCTGGTTGATGATTAGCTGCAAGTCTCCATAGACCTTGAGTGTCATGATCTGCCACTGTACTACTATTCTGAGTCCTATGACAAGAGCCTCATATTTTTTAATGTTGTTTGTGCAAGGAAAAGACAACTTATATGACTTGGGTATGCAATATCCTTGTGGTGTAATGAAGAAGACTCCAACTCCTAACCCATTTTGTGTGTAAGATCCATCAAAATATACTTTCCAATGTTCTGCTATGCTTAGGTTAAAGATTGACTAATCGGGGAACTCTGAGATCAGTGGGTTTTCTGAATATATTGGTGCTTCTACTAGTTGGTCTACAATTACTTATCCTTTAATGGTCTTCCCCTCTACATACTCAATGTTGTATTTTGTTAAGATCATGACCCATTTAGCTGTTCGCCCCATGAGTGTTGCTTTGGAAATTAGATACCTGAGAGGATCTATCTTAGCAATGAATTTATTTGGTGAGCCAACATATAGTGTTTGAACTTCTGAGCTACAAACATCACTGCTAGGCAAGCCTTCTTGGTGAATGTGTTATTCAACTCATGTGCCACCATGGTTCTATTGATGTAGTAAATAGCTCTCTCCTTCCTGTTTTCATCATGTTGAGCTAAAAGAGCACCAAGGGTTGTTGTTGTTGCTGATATATATAGGATCAATGGCTTGTTTGGAATTGGTGGTGTCAGCAAGTACTCTTTGATTTTATTGAATGCTTGATCACATTTCTCGTCTCATTTGTATGCTACCCCCTTGTGAAGTAGATGAGAATATGGGATACCTTATCTGCTAACTGTGTTATAAACCAACGAATGGATTGGAGCCTTCCCTGCAAACCCCTTAACTTCTTCAAGGTTCTTGGTGCCTCCATATTGAGAATTACTTTGACTTTGGTAGGGTCTATCTCGATTCCCCTCATAGATACAATATACCTGAGGAGTTTACCTGATTGTACACCAAACAATTTTTTTTTTTGGATTGAGCCTAACCTTGTATTCTTCTAGCATGTCAAAGATGGAGCTTAGTTTCGCTATGTGATCTCGACGCTTCTTTGATTTGGCCAATATGTCATCCACAGTCTTCCACAGTTTTATGAATCATGTCATGGAAGATTAGCGTCATAGCTCTTTGGTAGATAGCTCCTATATTTTTCAACCCAAATGGCATCATGTTCTAGTAGTAGGTCCCCCATGGACAAGTGGAGCTATCTTGTGTTGGTCATCCTTAGCTATCATGATTTGATTGTATCTTGAGAATCCATCCATTAGTGATAGCATTTCATGCCCTGTCGTCATATCCATAATCATGTCTATGTTTTGGAGAGGGAAATCATCCTTAGGGCATGCTTTATTAAGGTCTTTGAAGTCAGTGCAGATGCAGATTCCCCCAGTGGGCTTAGAGACAAGTACAAGATTTGAAACTCACTTTAGATAATCAATTGGTTGTATGAAGCTAGCATCAAGGAGCTTTTATAATTCAAGTTTGACCAGTAATGCTATTTGTGGATGCATCTTTCTCAGTTTTTGTCTTACTAATTTTTCCTCTGGATAGATGACTAGATGGTGAACCACAACTTCTAGATCAAGACCAAGCATGTTTGCGTAGGTCCATGTGAAATTTAACTTTCTTTCTCTTAGAAAAGCAGCTACGAGTTCCTATTCTTCTGTCAAAAGTGATTTTGCATAGAAGGTGATATGTGGTGCTTCCTCGGTCCCTAGATTAACTAGATTACATTTCTCTGCCAAGACTACTGACTTTTCCTAATGAATAACACTAAGGGGAAGATTGAATCCCTCATCCTTTGGCACCTTAGAGAGGTTTTCACTATTGGATGTGTCCTTATTTTTTACTATTTTTCAAGTTAGAGAGTGCCACAGTGTGGTTTTCACTCAAAGACCTAGATATTATTCTTAAGTTTTTACTTTTGCAACTGAGGGATTCAATCGTTTCCCCATAATATGCATGTGTGTCCAGCTCAATGTCGAACCCAGCTTTGTGATCTCCACATGGTCTAGAGTATCCCACAATCCCATGAATTATAAAAGAGCCTCATCATTTTTTAACGTGTCTAAAATCAGTGGTCCTCGTTGGTTGTAATCAATGAGTTGGAGGTAGACAAGTTTTAACTCATTGGTCTGGTTACTTGGTTCGAAAGATAGGGTACTAATCATAAAAAGAGTGGAATTCTCAAATAGCATGGGTAAGTTAGTGATAGGGTCCTTGTCACACACATTGGTTATATCAAAGGTATAGTTGTCTAAAGGTAAACCTGTAGACACCGGTAACTAAGTAGGAGCTTTGAATTTTTTAACTGAGGGGTACATCCAAGGCCAAGATTCTTTATACACTTCTCAAGAATGATAAGTATGGCTATTTTTAGAGGGGTACATCCAAGGCCAAGATTCTTTATACACTTCTCAAGAATGATAGGTTCTAGAAGACCATTTTCATTTTGCTTGATTTTCTTGTTTTTGTGTAGCCCATGCTAAGCATCATCTGTAGTCCTTTGTTGTCATCATCCATTGGAAGAGCAAGTTTAGGTCTTTCCTCTCGGTATCTAGTAGGCTTGATATATCCTTTTCATCTACTGTTTCCTGGATTAGGTCTCCCCAACATCTGAATCTGGATGGGTCTACTTTAAAGGTTTGAGATGGGGTGTCAATTGGTTGGGGTTTCCCATGAGACTGAGGAGATTGAGGTTACTCTCCTATTACAAAGGCACTCTTTTTCATTTTGTAATCCCCACACCCATTATCTTGGATAATGACTTTAATATCAAAAATATCCAGAATGGAGGATGTCTTTGTCTCAAAAGTGGAGGCTAGGGTGGATGGGTCTATATATGGAGATGTGGGTACCTCATCATTCTTTGGGACTTGAGGGATCTTGTAGTACTTGAATTCCAAATTCTTGCAATAATAAAATAGTTTAGGATCTACATGAACTGTGACCTCTTGATTTTGATAGGGAAACTTGACACATTAATGGAAGGTGGATGCAACAGCTTGCATCTCATGGATCCATGGGCATCCCAGGAGAATATTGTAAGGTAATTTGAGATTAAGGACTTGGCATGTAGTTTCCATGATAGATGGCCCTACTTGAATGGGGAGTTGAATGGTGCCTTGAGACACCCATTCTTGATCATCATATGCCCTAATTGTGATACCTTTACCCTTTTCAATGACATCTTCAGAGAATCCTAGATTCTTTATTAGCTTGAGAGTACAAATATTTAGACCCCACCTCCATCCACCAAGACTCTTTTGACTTTATTTTTATGGAATAATACTTCAAGATGGAATGCACGGTTATGAGATGGTTGAGTTGGGAAGTCCTGATCAGAAAATGTTAGGAGATGTGGCATGTAATGTGTCTGACAATAGCTTGGAACTAGTTTGGGTCAAGATCTATGGGGATAGTGGACGAAGCCAATACTTCTTCTAGGATTTTCCTATGTACAGGCGAGATTTTTAGCAACTCCATGATGGAGATATGGGTGGGGGTTCTTTTTAACTAATCCAAGACATTATAACCATCATAGATTGACATTGGATTGGTAGCGGATGCTTTAGGTGGTTGGGATGGTCCCGGAATGGTAAATTTTCCACCATGTGTGGTGACTCCATAATTGGCTCTAGATCCTTTGATACTGAAAATAGTAACCCATTCATCTAAGGATGCAAAAACATGGTCATAAACATGGTTTGCATTATTATACTTTGCCTTACCATTTTTGTTTCCCTTATTGTGATATGGCATCAAATTCGTGTATATCTTTAGATCTTGATTTCCTACGGGTTGTTCAATGGTTACGGTTCTATCATCAATGAGATCCCAAATCAGATTTTTAAGTCACATGCAACTAGCTATCGTGTGTCCCTTTATTTTTTGGAAATCACAGAGTTGCTTCTTGTTATACCATGGTGGTTTAACTTGAGGGTCTTGATAATTGTCATAAACAAGGATTTTGATAATATTTGCTTGAACTGGTCGTTGCATGACACACACAATTGGTTCTCCAAGTGGTGTGTATTTATGTTTAGGGGGATATTTCCTTGGGGGTGGTCCCCTTATATTGTTCAAGTTATTGACCACTTGATTGTTGGGTTGTTGTGATGATGTGTTGGCTTGTGTGTTATTTTGGTTGTTGACTTGCAGTTGTTGATATGATTGTGTGTTTTTCCTTGGGGCACTAATTATAACTTTGGCATCAACCACACCATCATTAGTAATGTTCTTGTTCTTTTCCCATGTGTGAGGTTTTTCGTTATAACAGGTTGATGGACGGTTGTCTTGATAAGTAGGTGTTCCCCCTTGTGCAATAAGGGCTCTTTCGATGTTGAGCGCCTTGGGGATCAACTGGTCATATGTGGTGATGCATTGCATTTTTAGATGAAAGGACAAGGTTCCTTCAAGATTGGAAATGATAGTACAAATTTTTTATTCTTCTAGCATAGTCCACTTGCTCCTATTGGCCTTGGATTGCCATCATTGCAAGAAGGATGCAAAATTTTCCCTCTTGGCTTGTTTAAGAGCAGATAGTTCTTCTAAACTCACGTCCATGCCTATGTTGAATGAATAGTTTTGTATGAACAAGTCCACAATTTCTTGGAAATTTTTTATTCTGGGAGGAAGGTGAGAGAACCATTCTATTGCTAGTCCAACAAAACTATGAGGGAATAGTCACATTAGATAAGAGTCATCGTATGCAACTTCCATACAGTGCACGTGAAATTCCCTGACGTGATCTTTAGGGTCACCAATCCCACGATATTTGTCAAATTTAGGTATCTCGAACCCTTTCAGGAATGGAAACACCACAATGCTTATGTTGAATGGATAAGGGCACAAATTCCCTTATGTTTTTGTTGTTTTTCTAGATTGTAGGTCTATCACTTGTGAGAGAAATGTGATTTGTGCAGACACATCATTTTGCGGATTGGGTGGTGGGATGAATGTGTTTTGAGGGGGGTTGATTGTTTGAGTGATAGGTGGGTTGTTTTGCATGTTTGTGAGAGGTGGTTGCAAGTTTTTTTGTGCCAATAATACTTGTTGGTATGAATGCAATTGCTACTGTGCCAATAATGCTTATTGTTGGTCTTGTTGTTGTTGTGCCAACAACGCTTGTTGTTGGGCTTGTAACTGGGCTGCTTGTTGTTGTGTTTGATATTGTTGCAAAGCTTGTTGCTAAGCTTCTTGTTTTTGTGCTTGTGCCTAAGCTTGTTGTGCTTGATAATGAGCTTCTGCCTAAGCTTGCACTTGTTGAGAAGCTTGTGCAGCTTGCACAACTTGTGCAGCTTGTTGTTGTTGCAATAAAGCTTGAGCTTGTGCTTGGCCAGCTTGTTGTGCTTGTTGTGCGGCTTGCTATGCCTATGTTTGTTCAACATCTTGCTATGCAACTTGAATGGCTTGTTGAGTTGCTTGTAGTGTAATGTTGTATTGGTTTTCCATGTTTGGATTTGGTGGTGGAGGTGGAGAATTCAGAATGGTATGAGATGTTGCGATGAGATTTTGTTGAGGTGATGGTGGAGGATTAGAAATGGTATGAGATGTTGCAATGAGATTTTTTTGAGGTGGCGGTGGAGGTGTTGTTGGATTGATGATATAATATTGTGTGGAAAATGGTGCGGTTGATATGCTAGGTCCTTGGGAGACCACGTTTTGAGATATTTGAGGTGTTTTAGATGGCGTGGTGATTTATTGTGTTGTTTGGATTGGTGCCACCTGGTGTTACGATATCGGTGGCATGATTGGAGGATTTGGTATGTTGATTTGATTCATGATCAAAGGATTGTTTTGATTTGGTTGATTGAGGATTGGTAAAGGGGGTTACCCTAAACCTAGGATTAGTGTGGATGCTAATGATAGAGGTGGAAATGGTGGGAAGATAGGTGGTGTGTTTCCTTGAGAAAGTGATGATGAGGGATCAAAGATTCCTCCTTGTCCAAATAGTCCCCCTTCTCCTTGTGAAGTCATGGGGAGAGAAACTTGTGTGTTAAGGGAATATGTCGATGATGTGGAGAAAGTGGATGGATTGATGGTGTCATGAAAGATGAGTGGAATGTATGGATGTTTTGGATCTTGAGGGGTGGTATTTGGTTGACCCAAGATGGTGTTTGCATCAATGTCTTGGTTATTTACAAGGGGTTGTGTTTGAAGAGAATGAAGCAATGAACTCCCCTTGGTAACCATGGGTTGACTTGGAGCATGAGATGATGTTGGTTGTGGGATGGGTTGAATGATGTTTTGAAAGGAAGGTGTGAATGATACCGGTGGTATAATGCCAAGAGGTTTTTCCACAATACTTCTCACATCATAATCAAAAGGGAGTTTAGCCCCTTCCTTGGCCAATTACAACATGTACTGTGAAGGATTAAGTCTCATCATTGTGTTAACAATTTTGTGATTTTCAAGATTTTGGACCATTTCCATGATTTCGTCTTGAGTCATTCCTAGGACATTATTGGTGATATCCTCCACTTGACGACCTACCTCTTGAAGATCTTGTGGTAGTAGAGGAAGGTTGAGTGGGCGATTGTTAGATCCAATGGGGTTGATTTCAAGTGCAGTTTGACTTAAGTCACTTGAAGTGGACATTTCTTTGTTTGTTTCCATGTTTTTCATGTGTTCAGATTTAGTTTGGACCATAAAATAAGGATAAAATTTTAGGAATATGGGACGTAAGCCTCTAACTCCTTAGGTTGGTATAAAATTTAAGCACAAAAAAGAAAATCTAAGATGTTAAGGATCAAAGGATGATGAGATAATGAAAGATGGGTGATGTGAATGATTGAACTTTTAAGAAACCTGTGAGGGATACTAGACTTTAGGAATTTTGGATTTTATTTGGATTTTATTTGGATTTTGATTTGGATTTGATAATGAACTTATAAAATCTAATATGTTAGATGTTATCTTGGAATAAACTTGTCCACAAGGTGATAATTTAACTAAGTGTATGAAGAAGGATGCATCCACACACACTTAGTCAAACAAGATGATTTTGATTTTGATTTAGAAGGATTTTCCAAAAGCCTAGCATGAAGGATTTTTTCCAAGATTCTAAGAGTTGTTTGTGAGATAGGTCTTGATTGATGTTTGAGGATGGATGAAAGTGCTGATTTTGATCCTAAGTGAACTTAGGGAGAATTTTGTTTACAAGACCTAGGTATTGAAGAACATGCTATACCTCCTATGTGAGAAACTCAAAACATTAAAAAAGACTTGGATTTTGACAATAATAGAATGAATACAAATTGGGATTGTCCTTTGAAGCATGTTTGTAAAAGTTATAGACCAATATTTCTCTAACTTCGTAAAGCATAAATTGATGTTTCTTGAGATTTCTTGGGGTTAAAAGTACAAAGTTGTGTCACACTTTTGGCCAACTTATCAGCACCATTGAATTTTAGTATTTATAACTAAAAATCAATTTTGGTCAAACATATGATCTATTAAGATTCATTCTAGATAAGTTGAATATTTCCACAACTTCTCCAACTCAAATTGTTGGCTAAATGCATATATAGCACCACTTTGAGGCTAATTTACTAAAAAAATGAAAACATTTGAAAAAATTAATGTTTCAACAATGCCTACTCATATAAATAACATATTTTTAAAAATTGAAAAATACTCTTTTGTTGATGCATAAGTGTAGTTTTCAAATATATATTTATTTTAATAGTTCAATTATTATTTATATTTTTTATTTTTTACTAAAAGTAGCTTATTAGCACAAAAGTATTAGGTTGATTACCATTTCAAGAAAAATACTAAAAATTATTAAAAAAAATAAAAAAAATATGATGCTCTAGATAAAAGAATCTAGATTAAGATAGTATAATTTGTTTTCTATTTTAGATAAATATTCAATATAAAAGTTGACGTCGAGTGGAAACAACCGTGTTTTAATACACACACATTTAAATATTTATTTAAAAATATATATTTGTTAAAATTGCAAAACAAAATATCCATGCCCTAAAGTTTCAAATTATAAATATACACTAAAAAAATTGAATGAAAAAAAAATTTCCTATATAAAGCTTGATGTCGAGTGGAATATCATTTTTCAACATTTTATCAACAAGTAAATTATAGTGATAATTTATAAAAAACTATATTCAAATAATTTTTTATTTTTTTCAAAAAAATATAAACATAAAATATACTAAAAAATACACATTTTATTAGTTTACATCATTTCAAAATTCAAAACATATATGCCACTTTCTAGTGATTCAAGTTTAAAAGTTAGATCAATGTTGGCCATTTCCTTTATAAAAGTGTGACACAGCTTTGTACTTTTACCCTTGGACTAAGACATTTGTGACAATTGATGGGATTTGGTTTTGGGATTTTGATCTTGTGGGAAATCATTTGAGAAAACACATGTGTGGGGTTCAATTTGTCTTTTATCTTTGCTTAATGGGTTCTTTTTACCACAAACACTTTCTTGCTTAGCTTTTCAACTAAATGTCTATGTCTCAATTTCTTTTCATCCCATAAGGTCCATTATGTGGAAATCAAGAGAATCAAGGCAATAGTTCCCAAATGTTGACTTTAGAGAGAAAATTGAGATATAAGCCCAAATATTTAGAAGCCTCTAAGGATAAATCCCTAGGGACAAGTAGTAATACTTGAAATTTTCAAAGGTATTTGCTTCTTCTAAAGGGTTTGAGATTTGATGACCTTGTTAAATGTTTGTTTTCAAGATTTTGGATCCAAGCAATGTGTTTAACTGACTCAAAAATTTCACATCCTAGGATGGAAAAGAAAATATTTGTTGAATTCCCACTTGGATTTCTCTAGTTGCGCTTATTCAGAGCGGATGATTGGGAAGCTTTATCACACTAGTTCCCCTCCATGGAACTCACTTCTACGGGTTATCCAAGCTTCAATTTCTCATGAATCTCCCATGAAAAACTCTTCATATCTACTAATAACTGTAAATACATGGGATGGCTTCGGAGGTCCGACCTCCTGACGCCAACAAATATTGGGATTTTGGATTCTAAACAAAGGTTCATAATAAGGGCATTCAGTTTAGGGGTGCAATGATAAATTCCTTGTGAGAGATCTTCCAACCCTTAGAACAAGGGCTTTACACATCATAAAGAAACTAGGGGAGAGTTATCATGCACTGCTTCCCATTGTTTACGATTTTTATCGTAACCACAAATTTATATAGTGGTTTCAAAGAGTTTGGCTTATGCTCATTATCGCTTGGGTCGTTCCCTTGGGGTGAGTACTTTTTCCCACCAAGGTAGGCTCTCTAAAGGTAAAACATAGTGAGTAAGTACATCTATAGTTTTATCAATCTTTGTTTGTGTGAACAAAGAGAGAACACATGCAATACCTTTTCTCACACTAGCAAGATTTGTTCAATTTAAAAAACCCAAATTTGAAATGTGGAGGCAATCTTTTAACAACCTAATGTCACTAAAATTATTTTTATTCTCAAGATCACCATGAAACACGAGATAATTGCATATGCATTCGAATGACAAGAGTTTGTAAAGAAGATTATGAAACAGAATAAACATGAATTCTTTTTAGTCCTCAAAAGCAGTAAATGAACTCTTTTTATAGCACCAAATTTGAGTGTGAAAGTTGTTTGTTCAATTTTAATCTAAATAAAAATTCTAGTATCTAAGATTCAATTTTAACCAACTTGAAAAAGCTTGAGTTGTGGGTTAATTTTAAGTCCAAATTGAATCTAGTTGGTCCTAGAAATTGAAATGCGGAAATTAAAGCTCAAATTGTCACAAAGAGCATTAAAAATGCTTTTAAGACTTCAAACTTTGGCTCTCCCCTGCTTCCTGCAAATGTGGTGCTAAAAGATAAATGCAGTGCTGAAAAATAGATGTGGTGCTCTGGTTAAGTCAAAAGTGGCGCTCTACAGAAATAGAGAGTGTGAATGCGCCACTATAGCAAAAGCAGCGCTTTGCGGCAAAATTAAGACAAAAAATAGAGGATGCATATGAGGCACTAAATTAAAGGTGGCGTGACAGAGATGTGCAAATGCGACGCGATGTGACAAATGCGGCGTTGTATGTCAAAAGCGGTGCTCTATGACGTCACATTTGCAAAAAGGCAGTGTTGTGTTCTTGTGTCTACAAAAAATAGAGAAATTAAGTAAAATTTGACATGTTAGATTGTTGGGCCCTCCCTCTAGCGCCAAAATGTGAGCACAAAACCTACACAAAATAACAAGAGATCAACAATCAAGTGTCAAACATGTTAGAAAAGAAAATCTAATACTTCCTGTGAGATTCTTTAACCAAATTCAAGAGAAAACATGAAAATAACAAGAAAATAATCAAAGATAGTATGTAATCTAAATTAAACTAGCTAGACCTCCATCCCATAGGGGGAGTGGTGGTCCTTTGATGTGGAAAGAATCCCTTTCCCAATCCCATTGATAAGCTTTGATGTTGATGATGATTCAAAGATGAAATTGACTATAATCTAGCTATGATGTTTGAAAATGATGGAAAACTATGAACTCAAATGACTCTAATAGAAATGCATGAAGTTGTGGATCCATATTGTGAAAATGATGCCTCTATTTATAGAAGCCAAGGGTTGAAGAATGGATTAAATTGATGAATGTGGGATAAATTAAGAGCCAATGAGAATGTGCCAAGTGTCACAATTCTATTGGAGGAAGTTGGAGCACATTTTGGGAAATATGTGAGTGGAGGAGGATGGAAGAGAAGTAAATGTTGTTGGTTGAGAATTTGAAATTTTTGTAAGAGGAATTGAATGAGATTTAAGAGGATGTAAGAGGATTTGAAAGGTTGAAAGGGAATTAAATGCAGATGTGAAAGGTTTTTAAAAAACTTTGGAGGGAAATTGAATTAGAGGTGGTTGAGAGGAATATTCCTCAGAATATGCCTTTGTGAGGATAATTGAGGTAATTAGATAAATAGAAAAAATTGATTTTATGTGCAACCTGGTTAGTTGACCATGGTTGATTTAACTCTTGAGGAGTTAAAAGTTGGATTATTTGATAATGATGATTAGAAAGCTAATTTTGGATTAATTAATCTAGAATTAATTCATTGGAGTGAATTAGGAGATGTGATATTTGATTTGACTGATTTTTAATTAAATGAGAGGATTAAGAGATGATTTAATTAAATAAGACGAATAATTAGTTAGAAAAAGGGTGAATTAATCAATAAATTTAATTATTTGATTAATAGTTGAATTTGCTGATTTTAATTAAATAATGATGATTATTCAATTGAGTGATCAATTTGAAGTGATTTTAGAAGAAACGGTGTTATTTGATCGAAATCATATGTGTAGTATCAATCAAGACTTTTTGGGTGTCTACACTATTAAACCTAGAATGGTTTGTGAATTGTAATAGGATTTTTTATTGTTAGAAATAAAAGTTTCCATTTTTTGGTGTATATTGAGTGGTACACATTCTTATTTTTATATATATATATGAGTGCTACATATGTTGAGGAGGTCTAGTGCAAGAAGAAAATGTTTTTAAAGTGGAAATATAAAGACCATGAAAATAATCTCTTCTATGGCTACATAGTTTGGGTGGAAAGATGATTTTTCAAATAGAAAGTAATAAATCATTTCGTCGTTGATTATAAGAAAGAAGAGGTCTTTATGATAAGTTGGATTGTTCATACACAATTAATTGATGAATATTTTTAAACACATTAAATCTCTCTATGGTCTCAAATAGGGTCATAAAGTGGGCTTTATCAAATTAGATGAACACCTTTACCTTAAAGATCAAGTTGGTGTGGTAGTGATTTTTATTGTACGTGCCAATAATATAGTCATTATATGTAGTTCAAAAATGTTGATTTTTGCAATTAAGAAAAACCTTAGTAAATTATTGGTAGGATTAATCTTGGAGTCTTACAATATTTTCTTGGTATGAAGATATTATATATAAGATGTATCACATATTTGTGTTTTAGATAAAATATGTACAGTTTTCTCAAGTAGTTTCAAGTGATAAGTTGTAAGCCCATGCCCACACCTATGAATGTATGACTATATCCTTTTATTTTTGTTTCCTAGTGTTGTACACATGAATATATAACTATGGGGTGTCATTATGTCCACAAAAATGAGAAAAATAGGACAACCCTAAGCTACCCATGGGAAAGTAATTGTTCAAAAAAAAGTTGGTAAATTATAAAATTGCAAAACATTTAGTAAGTTTGAAAAATTATGGGTTGTTCCAACATGTCCAAGTGGGTAGTTAAATGTTTGGGAAGGTCACTATTTTTTCTCCAAGTCACCCGATCATTTCAAAGTGCATTATTCTGACAGTCTCTTGAGAGCCCTAAGAGCAAAAAGTTGTCAAACTATGACAGAGTGGTTTTTGGAGTTCATGGCACCTAAAAAAATTTCATCTACACATACAAGTCCATATGTAATCCCTCCACATTAACCTCTCTCAATTTTTGTCAACTCAACACTATTTGATCATGCCAACTTAGAATGCATACTTGCAAAAACTGTCAGTAGAGAGCAGTGTAAATTTGGCAAGAAACATATTTTTTTGTTTCATGCATCTTGTACCAAAAAAAACTGCACCAACACATCCAATTGGGTAGGTAAATGATAGGGAAGGGATTTTTTCATTCTTTGAGTCACCCAATCATTTCAGAGTGCACTATTCTGGTGTAGTCTCTTAAGAGCCCTAAGAGCAAAAAATTGCCAAACTATGATGCAATGGTTCTTGGACCTCCTGGAACCTAAGAATGTTTCTCTCACACATACAAGTCCATGTGGTATCATCCAAATTAACCTCTCTCAATTTTAGTCCACTCAACACCATTTGACCATGCCAACATAGAATGCATACTTATAAAAACTGTCAATTAAGAGCAGTGTAAATTTGGCAAGAAGCATATTTTTTGTTTTGTGCATCCTGGACCAAAATAGACTACGCCAACATGTCCAAGTGGATAGGAAAATTCTAGGGATGGGCTTTGTCCATTCTCCAAGTCACTAGGTCATTTCAAAGTGCATTATTCTAGTGTAGTCTCTTAAGAGCCTTAATAACAAAAAACTGCCAAACTATGACGAAGTGGTTCTTGAAGCTCATGGCACCTCGAATGTTTTTCTACATGTATAATTCCATATGACATCACTCCACATTAACCTCTCTCAGTTTTTGTCAACTCAACACCATTTGACCATGCCAACTTAGAATGCAAACTTGCAAAAACTATTAGTAGATAGTAGTACGAATTTGGAAAGAAGTATATTTTTTGTTTTGTGCATCATGTACAAAAACTAATTGTTCCAACACATCCAAGTAGTCAAGTAAATGGTAGGGAGGGTCCATGTTCGTTCTCCAAGTCATTGGATCATTTCAAAGTGCATTATTTTGGCGTAGTCTCTTAAGAGCCTTATGAGCATACACATCAACAAGAATACACTAATGATTTAAGAAAATCTAGTCACAAATATGTATTAATTTTATTTCACCACATTTGTTGCTGTAATTGTAATAGAGGTTACATAAAGAGTGATGTCTTCTACTGCATTGCAATTCTATTGTATTAGTCTTTCCTTTATTTCATATGGGTTATTGCAATTTTGAGATGGATTATTAAGTATGTTCATTATGCAGGTTGTAATGTTTGATTTGTATGTAAATACACCTATGGTTATATTGATTTATATTGGATGTATCTACTTCACCTTGGTTGTTCATGATTTTTTTACCAATGGATTAGGAGCTACTCCATATTAGGAAAGGATCAACCATTCTATCATTTAAGCATCCTCCATCCCTATTAAAAGTACAAATCAATTAGGTTTAATTTAGAAAATAAATATGATTCATGATTTATTATTATAAACTATGGAACAATCTTAGGCAAACCTAAACAGTTAAATCATCAAAGAATCATGTCATGCATGTCTACACCTTGCCATTATGTATAAAATGTTAAACAAAATCATTTTTAATGATTATAATATCATTTTCATCTATGGGTGCATGTGCAAGGTATTTTATTAGCTATAAAAGAGGTTTTATGTAGCTAGTATATCTTGACCTAGAGACAACTAATGGGGGTCAAGTGTATATTGGGTATAGTTATTGATTGTTGTAGTCATGCTATATTTTAATTGGTTTAAAACCCTATTAATAATACCTCTATGAATATTAGGTTAACTAGGCCAAAATTGGAAGAGAGACCATTCAATCTCATCAATTTTCCTTTAACCCTCCTTAGTCTATTGATGGACCCTTTTTTTACCTTCTTAACAACAAATCCCTAGCCCTAAAGGTAAGAAGAAGTTATAAGATTGTGGAGCAGAAATTTTTCTAACCAACAAATAGGTTATTCATTTTCAAATTGGGTGGATGATCTAGATGATAGAAAATCCACCACTAGATATTCATTTAATATAAGATCAAACATTGTATCTTATAGTAGCTAGAAGTAACCAACTATTTTTTTATCCTCTATTGAATTCGATCGTAAAGCATTTTGTAGTGCTACTTTTGAAGCTATTTGACTAAGATGGTTTCTTGAAGATATGAGAAAAGATAAAAAGGATTGACAAATATCAAGTGTGACAATCAAATTTTAATCAAATTAGGAAATAATCCAATGTATCATGCTAAATTAAAATATATTGAAACTTGACATCATTTTGTAAGAGGTAAAAATCAATTGTGAGATAGAGTTGAAATATTGTTAACACAAATGACAACATGACTAATATATTTACTAAGCCTAAACGGGAAAGATAAATTTTACACATTGTAGGGATATACTAGGAGTCCAAGAAAAATCATTTATTCATTAAGGCTCGTGTGTAAATAATAAATATTTAATTTTTCCACATGCTATAGATGTCTCAACTAGAGTTGCATATGTGTGACTAAGTATTATAAATATGTCAATAAGTCTACAAATAGTGGTAATATTTATGGGGTGCTCCCAACCCCCAATCCTCAAAACTCCAAAACTCCCACATTTTACACTATTCACTTCCACCTACCTCCCTACATGACCTAAGTTGACACAAATGACCCAATAAAGCCTTAAAACTACCTAATTGTATTTCTCTCATCTAAAAAATATTATATAATCTTAATGGTGTATATTTGCATGTACTTCCTATTGGAGTAGCCAAGATCTTCTTGCAAACTCAAAACAATCCACAAATGAGAATATGAAAAATGAGAAAATTTCATAAGCATGTGATGTGTTATAAAATGTATAAATGAGCCTTTACTATAAAGGCAAGGATGAAGAGGTGAGAAGGTAGGATTCAAACTCTGACTACCCCTCCAAGTATGAAACAAGTGTAGGACTCTATGGACAAGCATTGAGACACTTGGTCAAACTAACACTTTCAACAATAGGAGAAAGAAGATCCCCACAATGTGATTAATGTGGTGGTTGGGTTTTGAAGCTTCCAATGGCCTTATACTAGCTCCTAGACATCAATCACATAAATTTAAAAAGTTCTTATTTTCCCTAACATGTTGAAACCAGAGATGCCATAAATGGAAAGATGATTTACATATTTGGAGGTAGGGATAACTTTAAGAAACACCCCCCTCGGTAAAGGTGTAAAATCCTGGCAAATCTTTCCTTTTATTTGAAAAAAATATTAATTTTCCTGGAAAATCTATGCACATTATTTTAAAAAATTATAAAATCTTGGCGAATCTTAATGAATAATTGGTAAAAATAATAATCACAGTGGACAATCCAAGCGAATAATCATTAAAAAGATTAATTACAATGGCAAATCTCTCCTTTTAAAAATTTCTAATGATTGTTGATTTACAATAGTGATGTAAAATCAACAAATGAAATTGTGCCACGTGTTGACACGTCACTTGTCCATCGCCTTTGACTATCACACCAAACTATCGGCCATCCCTTGTGGTCTCCACCAAGACACGCGTACACCACTTGTGCAATTCTAGAGAATCAAGATGGGAATCTACTATAATCGCAACAAGTCTTCCGAAAAAGACTTAAATATTTAACTCCAACCTCCAAATTAGCATCCAAGTCACTGCCGTACATGGTCATCACCATCCATGCAGACCAGTCCCACCATCCATTGGCTTGTCGCCCAATTAGAGAAACCACAAACTTCACAACCTCTAGTCGGAGGTTAGGAAACTCCAAGACGTTGCGACAACAAAGAAGATCGATTAGTCGGGAAGTTAAGAAACTTCTGAACACCGTGACAAGCTTCCAAGGTTAGAGAAATCAGCGATCCCTCGACCAACACATTGTTGCCCGGTTTCAAACTTCCAGAACCTCGCGACATAGGTTACAAGGTTCAAGTTTTGGGTGATAGGCCAACAATGAAGACCATTGATTAGCTTTTTAATCGAATGGCTATAGGTTGATTATGTGACCTAATACACATGTGATTTTTAAAAGGCTTGTTGAGGCCTAGAATTTGTTTTGGGCCTCAACAAGCCTTTTAAAAGGAACATGCGTATTAGGGCACGAAATCAACCTGTACCCATTTGATTAAAAAGATAATCGATGATTCGATGACAATAAATAAAATCCCTATTCAAGGCTAAACTATCCCTAAAATTATATGCTAATTTATTATTGTGGTGATATTGCCCCAAAATTAATGGTAGTAATATAATATTACTAGCGAATTTAATTAATATTTGTAATTATAGTATAAACTACTAGCGAATTTGTTCCAATGACACATCGTTTACAAAGGTGAATTAATTGAGACGAAATTATTTATTGTAAAAACTTGGCGATTCAACAACCTTTTTAGCTTGTACTATTAGCCATTTATGGAAGTCCCAATTTCAATTATTCGCCAATTGGCAAAGATTCGCCACTAAATTTTTCCCTGTTTGGAGGATATTCATAACTCCCACAATACTTTGGACACATTTATAGATAGTTTTTCACAAGATTTTATGTGCAAATAATGGGGGAAGGATGGTTGTAATTAGAAAAGGGGTTTCCTCGATCTAAAAATTTCTCTCATCTTGAGGTTCTTACATGCAAATTCAACACCTAAAATTGAAGATTTATAAATACCAATTTTTTCTACATAAAAATTTGGTTGGTTGTTGAGTCAATTTTTTTGGTCTAGGAATGTTTATTGCTAGTTCTAGGGTATCAAACATTACTAGTCTAAGTTTTTTATGCTAGTTCTAGGGTTTGCAAAGCAGGGATGCATGTAATGATATGTGTCCATGGAAATTTACAATGATTCAAGAATGTTTAGTTGTAACTATGCATTTTCTGTTACCACATTTGCTAGTGTAATTGTAATAGAGGTTACATGAAGAGTAATAGCTTCTAATGCAATGCAATGATATTATAATGGCTTTCCCTTTATTTCATATGAGTTATTGCAATTCTGAGATGGATTATTAAGTATATCAATTTTGTAGGATGCAATATTTGATTTATATGTAAATGCATCTTTGGTTCTATTGATGTCTAATGGATGTATCTCCTCTTCTTTTTTTGTTCACGAATTTGTTATCTAATGGATTAGTCATTGCTCTTTATTGGTGAAGGACCAAACATTTCATCATTTAAGCACCCTTCATCCCTATTAAAAGTAGAAATCTAGATTAAGTTTAAATTGGGATACACATGTTATTCATGTTTCATTGTTATAAAGTAGGGAACAATCTTAGGCAAATCTAAATAGCAAAATCGCCAGAGAATCGTGTCACACATCTTTGCAAATTTCCATTATGCATGAAAAATTAAACAAAATCATCTCTTGGGATTCTAATATTATTGTCATTTGTGTGTGCACGTGAAAAATATTTTATTAGCTATATAAGAGGTTTTATGTAGCTAGTTTGTCTTGACCTAGTGACAGATAATGGACGTCAAATGTACATTGAGTATAATTACTAATTGTTGTAGTCATACTACATTTTAATTGGTTTAAAACCTATCAAAAATACCTTTGGGAATACCCTTCAGAGTTTAGCTAAGCCCAAAGTGTAGGAGAGACTATCCACTATCATCAATTGGCCTTTTACCATCCTCAATCTATTGATGAACCCCTATTTTACCTTTTTGACAATAAATCCTTGCCCGTAAAGGTAAAAATAAGTTATAGGATTGTGGAGCAACAATTTTGGGAACCAATAGATAAAATGTTCATATTCTAATTGGGTGAGTGATCTAGATGGTAGAAAATCCACCACTAAATATGCATTTAACATAAAATCAAGCATTATGTTTCATAGTAGCTAGAAGTAACCAATTGACTCCTTGTCCTCTACAGAAGCTAGTCATAAAGCATTGTACAATGCTACTTTTGAAGTTATTTCGCAAAGGCATATTCTTGAAGGTATGAGACACAAAAAAAGGACTAAAAAATATCAAGTGTGACAATCAAATTTCAATAAAAATCTGTAAACAATCCAATGCATCATGCCAAGTTAAAATATATTGCATCTTGATGTCATTTTGTAAGAGAAAGATCAATCACAAGATAGATTTGAAATATGGTAGCATGATGACAATATGACTAATATATTTACTAAGCCTTTGGGAAAGATAAAGACTGTATAATGTAGAGATATATGGGAGTCCAAGAAGATTCAATTATTCATTAAGGAGTGTGTAAATAATAAATAAATAACTTCTCTACATGTTATAGATTTCTCAACTAGAGTTGTAGATGTGTAACTAAGTGTTGTACTATTGTAATTGTTGTCATTGATGTCAATGGACTAGCACAGGAAGATTTTTTGTAGTTGCACAGGGCAAGTCCTGAAAAGTTGCAAATGTTTTCAAGCAACATTGTAAAAGTTGCACAAATGTTGCATAGTCTTGTAGAACAAAGATGCAGGTAATTCTAAAGGATTGCAGAGGAAATAGACAATAGATTTGATATGGATTTTTTGAGCACATCTTAAATGTATGGTCCACAAGTCTAGGTGATAAAAGTGGATCTCAAAAATGAATTATTTATGCTCTTTGGTCTAGCTAGGGTTTTGCAAAAAAAAACCCTAAGGGTGTCAATCATTTCTATATAGTTTTTATTTCTACGTTGACTGATAGTAGGTGGTAACAGGTTGCTTAAGTTACAACATAAGCCTTACAGGTCATCGTGTTACGAACCCCTTCATCCTAATGATTACCAACTGATCAAAAGGCAAGGACTTTAGTATTTCCTATATTTTTAGGCTTAATATTTGCTTGAGCAAGATCAATGGTCCGCACGGAGGGAGTTAAAGATCGACGGTTTCCACATGTCTGCAAGTCTTCTGGTAGGCCAAATTATTTTGATTATGGAACTATGGGATCACGACATGTGTCAAATTCAAATTGCAGCGTAAAGTTTCTTTGCATCATAGTTTCTATCCTTGAGTGCAAAGTGAGAATGTGCTAAGACATCCATGAATGAAGTAAAGATGCATGGCATGTTTTCATTGTAGTGGTAAGTCTCTTTGCAGTGTATTTTTGAATTTTTTGGAATTGGTTAAACTGTGTTATGCACTAAAAACTAATGAAGATCAACAGTCAGTGCAATGGTTTCTTAAGATCAATGGTCCTCACTACAACGCACTTCTAGTTTTCTCTAACACAGTTCAATGTGTCATGATGTGAAATGACACCATGTGTCTCACATGACATATGCAAGATAGATGGCATATTTCCACTACTCTGTAAAAACATTGATGGGTCCCAATGTTGGTTATGCAGGAATGCAGGATACTTACATGTGTCCTTCTTAACGTTTGCAAAGCAAAGGCTAAACAATGTTATATAAATCAATGGTGTGCATTGAAGAAAGAGATTAGATGGTTATCATTGCATCACATAAAGGCATTTGATCTTGTAATTATAAACTGTGAAGGTATGCAATGTTTCCAAGTGTCCTCTCATCAAAAGTCTATTGTGATATCACATAAAATGTATATTTTTTCAAACATAAACTATGACAATGTGCGATGTTGACAAGTGCCCATTTTAGTTGGCGGTAAAGGAAAGATCAATGGTCGATATTCAAAGTGAGCAAATGGCTACTTCCTCAAGATAAAATTTGACAATTAGTTATAAAGATGAAGCTGATTTAAATGTATTTATAAAAAATTATGGTTTCAAGGGACTGTGAAGCAATTAGGGTTTGTGTAACTATAGAAAATAGTTAGTGTCGTGGTTAGAATGGAGGTGTGAGTGGTTGTTGAATATAGAACTCTAATATCTCATGTGTATAGTGGAGATTTAATGTAGTATTATTCGAATACACAGTTGTTGCTTAATTGAATGTTTTTTAGATTGGTGATAAAGTGTATGGAGATAGATGAAAAGCTATCAATGAGATGATTTTGGTAGTGTTTTGATTTGTGAATTGAGAGAGGTGAAAAGAAAAGGAAGAGATTCCAAAATATGAATTGAAAAGGTGCATTTCAGCTTGGAGAAGAACTAGTGTTTGCATAAATGAACTTGCAAAGTTTTATAGGTTGGTCCCTTGGAAAGATTGAGTCAGTGCTTAATAACGTGTGCAATGTACCTGAAGGTTGGAATCTCAAAACATTTTCTTGGGTGTAAATGTACCTATAAGTGGGTGCTTACATATGTGATTTCTTTTATTGTGAGGTTGGATTAGGACAGTAGATCATAGCAGCTATTTTCACCAAGGTTTTTCCCATATTGGGTTTTCCACATATTTCTGATGTCTTATTAGGTGTGTGATGTTTATGTGTGATCTTACTGCATATTTGTTGTTTTAATTTGGTAAAAATTTGCAAACATTGATTCACCCCCCTCTCATTGTATTGGTGTTCTTTCAACATGTACATGTGTTAATAAATCTACAATGTGTTATGAATCAGCTCTAGTTAGCTACCATGTTAGTTAGTATGGTTGCAGGGAGTTGTCGAGTTTCATTAAAGCATAATCTTCATTTGTTGAAGGCAAGATGTGCAACAATTCCATTTTCTATAACATATAGATACAAAGGAATGGTGTAACCACCTTCCACCCACCCAAGTAATCACCCTTAATTGGGTGTAGTTAACAAATACGAGATATAAAATAAAGAGAAATAAACTAAAATGAATGAAGTGAGCTTAACTCTAATATCTAAAAGAATAATGAACATTATTTGTTAGTAGATAGTTAGAAGTTAGTCTCTATTTAATTATAATTCATTTATGTAAATATACATTTCTTCTTTGAGATTTTGGAGAGTCTCTCCACTTTTACATTACTTTGTTGTATCAATGATTTGCATACCATCATAAATTAATTGTTCTCATTAAAGCTTTTTAACAACATTGTTTTGTAAGCTTCCTTAGAAAGTTCTTCATAGAAAATAATGTTGGAAAATAATCCCAATTTCCCTCATTAATTCCTCCATTGTCAACTTTTCATTTTGCCTACCCCCAGCATATCTTTTAAATTTGTTCACATGTGTGAAATTTCTTTCCTCCAGCTAAGTCCATTTAAACGAGAAAATCAAAAACAAAAACAAATAAAATCTCAAGTGCAGGATTGATTTTGAATAAGAATATAATTGTATATATCCTTCAATAGTACAACTAAATATAATTAAATGTTTTTTTTTCCCTCCTTGTTGGGCTTATACATAGATTTTTAGGTAGTCATTTCAATGTTAATATGTGAATGTAATGAAAAGAGAGAAAAAAAGGTGCATTCTCTATTGTAGAAGCAATTAGAAGGAGCAACGGGTATTTTGTTGTAGTGACATCTAAAACAACTATAACAGGGGAGTTCATTTTGCTCTATTTTTTGAGTGTAAAAGAAAGAGCATAAACTTTGTATTTCATTTTTATGGTAACAAATATTGTATGTCTTAAATTATATGAAATATAAATCATTATTCAAATCATCTGTATTTTATTTTCAGCACTTTATTTTCATTTCCTCTACGATTTGTTTTCTATCATCTGCCTCTTCCTTCACGTGGTATTAGAGCTAAAGGTTTTCAAGTAAGGTTTTAACAACTAAAATTTATCAAAACCTAAGGTTTTCAAAGATAAAGGTTAAATGTTTTCAAGGAGTTAAGGTTTACTCAGCACATATGTTTACAGTCATTGATGGCAGCTTCAAGCACAAGCTTGAAAAATCCACAGATTCCTCAATTCAATGGGAAAAACTATGATTACTGGTCAATCACAATGAAGGCATTATTTTTCTCTCAAGATATTTGGGAGCTTGTTGAAAATGGTTACCCAAAACCAGTAGATGCAACAACATACAATGCACTTACTCAAGCAGAGAAGGAGTTACCAAGGGACAACAAAAAGA
This sequence comes from Sequoia sempervirens, assembly GCA_007258455.2. NCBI lineage: Eukaryota > Viridiplantae > Streptophyta > Pinopsida > Cupressales > Cupressaceae > Sequoia > Sequoia sempervirens. The sequence continues at coordinate 1,260,682,426 of VDFB02271358.1, read as the reverse complement.
AGAATTATAAAGCTCTCTTTTATATTTTTCATGCAATGCATGAGAGCATCTTTACAAGAGTTGGAACAACAACCAAGTCAAAATAGGCATGGGACATTTTGCAAACAACATATCAAGGAATAGCTAAGATGAAGACAACAAAATTGCAAATGTTGAGAAGAGACTTTGAGACAATATTCACAAAGGAGTCTAAATCAATAGATTCATTTTTTACATAAATAATTGAATTGGTTAATCAAATTAGGTTTCACGGTGAGACATTTGAAGAAATAAGAGTGGTTGAAAAGATTTTGAGAATTCTACTTGCAAGGTTTGAGTCAATTGTTATGGCCATAGAAGAAACAAAGAATCTCTTATAATTTTTAGTGGATGAATTACGTGCATCTCTCATTTCACATGAGCATAGGCTAAGCAGGACAACCAACTCATCTTTGGAGCATGCTTTCAAGACACAATCTTCAATCAACCACAGTAGAAGTAGGGGAAGAGGAAGAAATTCATATAGAGGTGGAAGAACCAACCCATCAAAATCAAGTGGAAGAGGTAGTAGCCAAAGTCTAAATCAAAATCAACCCCAAGGCCTAAGGTATGATAAATTACAAGTTCAATGTCATTATTGCGAAGAATATGGTCATTACTCAAATGAATGTAGAAAGAAACAATATGATTCTAGGCAGAAAATGTAAACTTTACCAAAGAAAACCAAAACCATGGTAGTTATTTCTCAGCTTGTAATGTTGCACAAAAAAATCAAAAAGATATATGGTTTTTAGATTTAAGATGCAATAATCATATGATAGGGAACATAGAACTATTTTTTTAGTTTAGATGAGAATGTAAAATCAAATGTCACATTGGGAAATGATAACAAAGTTTCAATTATGGGAAAAGGAAACATCAACATTCCAACCAAGAAGGAGGAGAAAAAGTTTATTTCTGATGTATATTTTTGTCCTTGTCTTAAAACACAATTTAATGAGCATTAGCGGCTTGTTGAAAAAGGGTATAGTGTATTTTTCAAAAATAAAGAATGCACTTAGATAAATATCAAGCAATCAACTTATTGCAAAAATGCAAATGACAAATAATAGAATGTTTTCCCTGAAGATACAACCAGATTTGGAGGTAGAATTTGCTCAAGCACAACTTGTGGATAAAGGAAAAGGTGCAACAGTCACACAAACAATCTTTCAAACAGAAATTAAGGATGAAAATTGGTTATGGCATCTATGTTTTGGACATAAACTTTGGAGGCTTAAATCTATTGCATGGGAAAAACATGGTAAGAGGATTGCCACTCATAAAGAAACCAACAAGAGTGTGTGAAGGATGCATTTTGGGAAAACAATGTATAGAATCATTTCCAACAGGAAAGTCAATAAGGGAAAATTCACCATTAGAAATAGTCCATTTAGATTTGTGTTGTCTTATGCAAACACCCTCAATTGGAGGAAGATATTATTTCATGGCATTCATTAATGATTACATGGGAAAAATATGGATCTACTTCCTAAGATATAAGGATGAAATATTTGATTTCTTTCGCCAATTCAAGGCTCTTGTGGAGAAGTAAAATGGGCGCCACATCAAAGCATTGAAAATGGATATAGGTGGTGAGTATATCTCAAATGGATTCCTAGGGTTTTGCAAATATCATGGCATTCACAAACAATTCACTACAAGATACGCATCTCAACAAAACGGTGTAGTTGAAAAGAAAAATAGAACAATTATGGAAATGGCTAGGAGTATGTTAAAAGCAAAGCATTTTTCAAATGAATATTGAGTTGAAGTCATAGCATATATAGTCTACGTAATGAATATATGTCCAACCAAAAGTTTAAAGAATATGATTTCGAAAGAAGCATAGAATAGAAGAAAACATAATGTTGCTTGCATGAGAGTATTTGGATTTGTGGCATATGCACATGTCCCAAATGAATTGAGATAGAAATTGGACAATAAAGGAGAAATATGCATATTTGTGGGATATAGTGATGAATCAAAGGTCTACAAGGTATACAATCCAGTGACCAAAAAGGTAATAATCAATAGATATGTGCAATTCATAGAAGAGGAAGCATGAGATGGTAGCTTGGAGAAAATAGTGAATGTAACAACAAGCCTACCACAAGAAGATAGAGAATAAATAATACCAGCGGGTATCCTTTCAAGTGTGACTCCTCCTACTCTCATTCTAGCTCAACAAAGTGGTCCTCAAGTGACACCTTCAACAAGCACAAGGACATCCCCACACATTCAAGAAAGTATACCTTCAAGTGGACAACAAACACCATCAACAATAGGCACTCATAGTGCATGCCTATCAAGTCCACATTCTACAAGTTCAACCTCAAGTGACACATCAAATCCAACATTGGCAAGCTTAAGAGGACAAAAAATTATAAGCATAAGAGATATTTATGAGCAAAATAAAGGTGAGAATAGTGTAGGTTTGAATTCTCTTTTTGCTTTATATTCACATGTTGATGATCCTATTCATTATGAAGATGCAATTAAAGATGTAAAATGGGTAAATGTGATGGATGGATAAATAAATGTTATAGAAAATAATGAAACATAGGAATTAGTGAGTCTTCCAAAAGGAAAAGATGTCATATGTTATGTGACTTTTTTTCCAAAGAGAAAGTTATGAAATAACCCTTTAGAATTAAAAGGGAGATAGAAAAATAAAAGATATTATGATTCTTTGGTTAAAGGAGATATTAATAAAAAAATATGTATAAGAAATCTCTTTAAAAGGTTAGAAAATAATTAGTTATTTAAATAATTATTAAATACAACTTTTGTGAAAGGGTGTGATGGTTTGGAAATCACCCCTTAAAAAGATATATAAATCATTCATGTGAGACATGGGAAAGGCATGAAGAACATTCAAGGAGAGAAGAAAAAAAAAGGAAGAGAAATGCAAAAGGCACAAAGGAGTGAAGGTTTGGGTCATTGGTTGGCATTGAAACATTTGAAGAAGGGGCACACAGTGTGTGTCCAACCTGGGGTACAACGTACACTTAGGATTTTCCTAGCCAAGGTTGTGTTTATGTAGTGAATGTTGGCAACTCAAGGGCAGACAACTAAGAGGGGGGTGAATCAGTTGTCACTGAATTTCAAACTTATTCAACTTATTTACCTTATTCTCATATTTGATCATTAATCATGAAAGCATAAATGAACAACACATCATAATCACACATATGTTCACCAAAATTTTTACGTGGAAACCCTATTAGGGGAAAAACCACGGTGAAGGTCAGTCCATAAGATTATACCCTGTTAAAAGTATAAGAGAATATAAATGGGGAATACATATGCATTCAAGAACACTGCCTAGAGCTCACTACTCAAATACAAAATAGGCTTATTGCCCAAAGGAAGACACAATATCTTACATAAAGGGTCTAATTAAATCCATCAGACTTTGAACTAAGAAAAGTAGCATTTGCTAATGCCTAGTTACAGTTCCGGTTAAGCACATGAACACTTCTTCACTCTTCTTCACTCTTTTGCACTCTTTGTTCTGCCTTTGAATGATCTGAACTTTATTCACACATAGGACTCTTAAGCTTCACACAAACACACACATACATATATTCAAATGATAAAACAATTGCTCTTATATATCCACAACAAGAAATTACATCGCTATAAGTCGGCTCCAAAGAAATGATAAAATGAATATAAACAGTTGGCCCAAATCAATAAAGATTGTTGATGCAAATCAACCAAGGTCGGCGAACCAAAAATAACATGAACCACTAATTAATTACTCGAAGATCCACAACACGCTTCAACACCTTGTCGGCCAAGAACATGAAAAACATGAACACGTAAGAGAAAATCTCAAATCACGAGCACAACGATCAATGCAGACGTGCAACACAGATAGAGCACGAACTAGAAACATCCACAAGCATCATGAAACATCAAAGAAGCATCCACAACAACTAAATTTACTGGAATCACATGATCTTCATTCATAACACAAATTGAAGTAACAAAAAAACTATCAAAATACAAATCTTCATAACTCGATCAAATCTTCATGTGGATCTCTAAAACTTGACATGGATAAACTAGATATACTCAGCAAGAAACCCTTTGGTCCACAACCTCTGAACAACAACAAACTGATCACACCAACAGAAAGAACTTCAATTCACCACTGACAACTTATAACACTTCTTATTACAATTTTCTTAATATCCTCAACATACACAGCTTCTAATGCAAGAATGCTAATAGTGTTGACATCAATGACAACCACATATCAGCAACACAATCCAATAGTGAAGACAAGTTTGACTCTATGTAAGAATCGATTTATGTCAAGAAGGTAGGTTGGGTTCTATGTAATAACTGATTTCCTCTGAGGTGTTTATGCCATGAAAAACCTAGACTTGTAACCATTCCTCTGAGTGTTGGATAGCAACCTCTTTGTGATTTGCAGATAAGTATTGAAAACCATTTATTAAAAAATATTCGGGAATATTGTCTATATAATTTTGATGTTAATCTATGTGAATTGTATGGATATGTTATTCCATTTATTATGTTAATTATTTAATTGTCACATGCTTGTAGTTTATATTAATTATTCTCATTTATGTTTATAACCTTGCATAATATAAATTATTTTAATTTAATATTTATTATATTAAATCCACTATTAATACTAAACAACTTAAAGAGGAAAAGTGACATCACATCATAGGTGTAAAGTGGGTCTATCGGACCGAATGCAATGTAGAAGGAAGAATTGAAAGGTATAAAGCAAGATTAGTTGTCAAATGATACAAAGGACAACCATGAAGAGACTATGATGAAACATATGCTCTAGTTGCAAGAATGGAGACCATAAGGGCAATCTTAGTAATAGCCTTCCAACACCAATCGAAGGTATATCAAATGTACGTGAAGTCAACCTTCTTAAATGGAGTATTGAAAGAGGAAGTGTATGTGGAGCAGCCACTTGGACATGAAGTACAAAGACAAAAAGACAAAGTGTATAGGCTGAAAAATGCACTGTACAGTTTGAAGCAAGCAACATGAGCATGGTACAACAAAATTGACACATTTTTTGAACAAAGGTTTTAGCAAAAGTGATAGTGAGCCCACTCTTTACATCAAGGCAAGTGATGGTAAAATCTTAATTATTGTTTTGTATGTAGATGACTTAATATTCACGGGAAATGATGATACCCTCATTGTTGATTTCAAAGAGGCTATGAAAAATGAGTTTAAGATGACAAATTTAGGAATGTCGAGATATTTTTTAGACATAAAAGTGCAGCAAAAGAAAATTTGTATTTTTATTTGTCAATAATAGTATGCATTAGAAATCGTGAAGATGTTTAAAATGCAAAACAACAAGTTTGTTCCAACACCAACAATCATACGTTTGAAATTAAGTAAAGATGATTGTAACAACAATATCAATCCAACCCTATACAAAAGCATGGTTAGAAGTTTAATGTATTTGACTATAACTAGACTTGATATAATATATGCAGTGAATTTAATTTCAAGGTTTATGGAGACTTTAAAGGATACACATCGGTTAGCAGTTAAAAGAATTTTGAGATATGTAAATGGAACCAAAGGATGTGGAATTTTGTATGGTGCAACAAATGACTTTGGGTTTAATGGATACACAAACAATGATTGGGTAGGAAGTGTAGATAATACAAAGAGCACATTAGATTATGTATTTCATTTGGATTCGGGAGTTATTTCATAGGCTTCCAACAAATGACTTTAAGTTTAATGGATACACAAACAATGATTGGGTAGGGAGTGTAGATAATAGAAAGAGGACATCAGGTTATGTATTTCATTTGGGTTCGGGAGTCATTTCATAGGAAGCCAAGAAACAACCCATTGTTTCTCTCTACACAGTTAAAGCTGAATATATAGCCACAAAAAGCTGAGTACGTAGCAACAACAAGGGTAGCATATCAAACTATTTGGATGAGAAAAGTGCTAAAAATACTTAAGGCATGAACAAAAAGAAGCAACTAAAATCTATTGTGACAACAAATTTGCAATTGCACTATCCAAAAACTCAGCGTTTCATAAGAAAAACAAACACATTGACACAAGGTATCATTTCATAAGGGAATTAATCAATGTGGTGAAATTGTTTTGGAACATTGCAAATCTAAAGAGTAGTATGCAAATATCTTTACCAAACCATTAGGAGAGGAAAGTGAAGTTTATCAAAGAGACAATAAGGGCATCATAGATGGTAGTAGTTGTCATTAAGGGGGAGTAAACACTCCCAATCACCCTCATTAATTCCTCCATCATAGACTTTTCATTTTGCCGACACTCAACATATCTTTTAAATCTGCTCACATGTCTGAAATTTATTTCCTCTAGCTAAGTCCATTTAAACAAAAAAATTCAAATCTCATGTGGAGGACAAGTTTTGAATGAGAATATAATTGCATATCTCCTCCGTTGGATTTCTCACACATGGCACAATTAAATGTAATTAAATGCTTTTTATTTTCTATCCTTGTCGGGCTTATACATAGCTTTTTAGGTAGTCATTTTGTTAATATATGAATGTAACGAAGAGAAAGAGAGTGCATTCTCTGTTGTTCTTACAGTTCGAAGAAGCAGCCAGTATTTTGCTGTAGCAACAGCTAGAACAGCTATATCAGGGAGAGTTCATTCTGCTCTATTTTCTGAGTGTAAAAGAAAGAGCAACAGCTTTTATTTCGTTTTTATGATGACAAGTATTGTATGTCTTGAACATATATGAAATAAATCATTATTCAGATCATCTGTGTTTTATTTTCTACACTTAATTTATGTTTCCTCTGTGCTCTATTTTCTGTCCTCTGTCTCTTCCTTCAAAGAAACGTATATTAAGGAGCTGTTAAAAAATGAAGCAAAACTGAAAATGATAATCTGCTTTCTTTCAATAACTGAGAGCCATCTTTACATTGACAATCTGCTTCCTTCCAATAACTAAGAGCTACCATTGCATTAACAAAGACGTCGTAGCTTCATAACCAAGATGGTAGTTTTGCTAGTATCAATCTAAATAGGGGAAATGTCATTGGTATGATCAACAGAGAAGCCCATATCAAGGGATGTCAATCAGCTTGGACGGCTCTTGAGGCTGGCTCAATTCAGACTCGGGATTCATTTTCTTGTCTGCACGCTTTCTCTTCAGCCTCCTTATTATATCCTCCCTTTCATCAACAAAAGAGGCAAATGATCTTAGAACCTTTGCACTTCTTAGGCTTAAGGAATGTGACTTACCAGAAGAATCCTCATTATACGTATCACCATAACGAGTGAATTGACAAATCATTCGAAAGAAAAATACAAACAGAGCTACAAAGCACACAATCCCTGTGACTAGGAAAAGGCCCCAGAAACTTTCCAGGCCAAACCGATTTGGATGGACTGCACGCGCCTCTAGACTGCATATATCCTTTTTCAACCATTTATCATGAATTCTCTGAAGTTCCCCACTTTCTGAAAGGGCCAGGATTGCTGTGGACATGTCAACTGCAAGTTGAGAGTCCTTTTGAAAAACCTGTTTAATATCAACACAGATCTTAGAAAATTAAATTTCATTATAAAAAAAACAAAAAAACAAAATACTTAACATGGATCGTAGCAAAGCTACTTACAAATCCCCATCCACTTTTAGTAAATTCACTGCCCACAATTGTATATCCACACCGTGTGGCTAGAAATGATTCAATATAAGGAAGCTCGTCCACAACTGCTGCCACACCACCTTTGTTTGGCCCCAGAGATAATGCTTTAACATAACTAGCCCGAGTGTTTAAAGGCACTAATCTATACTTTGCTATATTAAACTCTTCTGATAGATAATCTGCAACAAAGGATCCTGTTTGATATCCTATTGGTAAATTGCTTGATGCCAAGCTATCAATTCCTTGAATTGTTGGTGAAAGCTGCTCCACTGTGAGGATTGATGTTAAACTTGCAGTGTAACTTGAATTAATGATTAAAACAACAAATAGCCATATGATCAGTACTGCACGTCCAAGGCTGCTCACAGTATTTTCCCCTGCACAAACCCCATAGGTCATATTTTTTTCTACGCGGAGCATTCTGGATATTTGCAAGGTGCAACGCATCCTAAAATTACTGTGACAAAAACCTTTCCGTTACTCCAAATCGGGTGAATCTTGACTACTTATTCTACATCTTTTGTAGTTTTCAAACAGTTTTAAGATCAATTATATGAAAGCATAAACCAAACCAATATATTTCCAACATAAGTTTAAGAGGCCACAAAAATAGATTGTAGAAGACAGATTACTCACTATGGGAAAAGAACATCGTAGAGAATGTGAACCTGCCAAAACTAATATTTGTAAGGCATTTTATCTTGCATGTCTGAAAATATAGTTCTCAAATGCAACTACAACATTATCATGTCTACTGTTGCTAAACAAATAATAATATAACATTTGAATATATAGACGTTCTATTCTTGAGGTTTGTTATTGCGAAGACACATTTCTTGAATCAATGCAAGATCTACAAAATTAATAGCATATTTAAAATGATACAACCACATCAAATTGTAATCGACCTCCAACTTTACTTTCAGTTCAAAGGCAGCAATCTGAAATGAGTAATGTAAAAGTACTTTACATACACCTACAGGAAAATAAATTACCAGAGAACGTTCATGACTTGCTGCTTTGGGTACCCTCGAAATTCTGGGTTTCATCTATGCTCCAGAATCCACACAACAGCTCCAATGACAAGAAAAAAGGCACCAGTTGTACACCACATCTGTACTGTAAACGGACGCAGGAAAGCCCATGCATTGGAATCAATCTCTTTAACAGGTACCAGCACAACTAAGCCAGATTCTACATAAGGCTGCGTGAAATCCACAATCTTTGATCGTTTTGTCACAATTGAAACATCTCCAACGACTGCATCAATGTTCTGCAAGGGTCCATGTATGAATAGCTGAACTGAACTAGTGTGCGTATACTTACTCTCAGATTACATGACTAATTCTTCAATGTGGTGCAAGAATATTGGTGGGATCATGACCATGGAAACAAACTTTGATACAAAAATATAGAGACAAGTATAGATATCATTTAAAATTTATAGTAGATACCAACCTTTAAGGCAACCTGCTCTACGAGCTTGTCATAGCTGGGTGTAGAATTCCCTGTTCCATAAGATATAAATGTGTATGGAACGGCATAAGGAAGCAAGTTCACCGCAGCAACAAACACATCAATGCAAAATCCTTTTGGTGTGTGGCTATCATTTACTGTTGTCACAAACTCTTTGAAACCTACTTTTCTGGGCACACCAATCACAAGTTCCTTGCCATTGTTTGGAAATGCCCAGCCCCGGGGTACCACTTTGCTTTCACCAGGCCATATGATATCGTGAAGTTTTGGCTTTACATGAGATTGGTTATGGTTGATTGTAGCTGAATATTCTTGTGGTGAAACTGAGAAGCCAGTGTGATCTGACCAGTAACCGATGCTGCGAAATCCTGTACCAGCTATATTAATAATCTCAAAAGTAGAGTCCAACAGAGCTCTATTTTTATCTAGTTGTACAGGACCTGCAACACCAGTGAAATTAGTTTCTAGTATTATCTTCCGCAGCTGCGCTCCTTCTTTGAAGACCTTCAAAGCTGCTAGTTCTGACATGCTTCCACTCTTATTTGATAGTATATTCTGTTCTACAAAAGAGAAATTTCCTCCCTGGTTCAGGAAGGCGTTGATAGAATGAGCAATCATCAATATGCTGTCATAAGCATACAGTCCAAACACATTCAAAGAGGCATCCACCATGTGAGTTGTTTGTAACTTTTTCCACTCTCTTGTAAACTCATTACGTTTTTCTGAATTTGGATTTTGCCGTCGCAGGCCAATCACCCCTTGAAGTGAGTTCATGTCATCTGTTGCAAGTACAGTTGAATCTAAAACAGAGGATAACCAATCTGTGACTATCCAAACATATCCACTGCTCAACATTCCAATGTCTTTAGCTTTAGAGAAAAGATTAAGACCAGCATCTGAATTCATATGGACTACAAAAACTCGTGCCTCTACTAAAGTCAATTTTGCTAATATATTACCCATCTCACTCTGGTTGATTCCAGGAGGCATAACTGCCTTATTAGTAATCTTAGCTCCTACATTTCCCAGAGCATCCCCTAATACAGAAACTCCATTTCTTCCATAGTCATCATCTATGTACACTGCTACAACTTCTCTCCAGCCATAATAACCCACTAAAGCAGCAATTGCAGACATTTGAGAAAAATCACTGTGAGCCATCCTGATAAAATATGGGTACTCATTCGATGTAAGAGTGGGATCAGTAGCTGCAAAGGACAAAAGTGGTATTTGGAGTTCCTTCGCCAAATGTGAAACAATGTGAGCAAGCACAGATAACTGTGGACCTACTATTGCAACAACATCTTTCTTCAGCAATTCCAAAGCTGCACAAAGACAAACCATTGCAAGGAAAACATTAAAAAATATACTGTTCAAATATACAAGTTCTCCAGAATACAAATTATCTGATGATATGTCACTATTAAAATGGCATTAGGATAGGTGGCAGTATTAGATTCCTTGAGAGCATCATAATCTAATTTGGAACCCAAAACTACCACACACATCAAAGGCTTTCTGAGTTCCATTAATGAAATCGACAGGAATATTATGAAAAATACTTAAACAAACCGGATGGTCAAAAGCCAGCAATTGGAACTGTCTTCTAGTGAACGCATAATATTGAAAAACTATTATGGATTCAAGCAATTTGTAGTGTATGGAATACTCATCAATCATTGTTTTGAGTATGTATTGAAAGAGCGTGCATTGCCAAATACTCTGTTTCCTTGCCAAGGCCTGGGTCTCTGACTGTCTTGAACCCGTCTCAGACGAAGTTAGACAAATTTGCCCACAACTAAGAAAATTGATTGAATTGTGTGGCTGTCTCGATCCCGTCTCCGAATAAGTTAGACAAATTTGCCCACAACTAAGAAAGTTGATTGAGTTGTTTTATTTAACTATAGTTTGTTCAAGCAAATTGAACCCTGATTGAGAGACTGGAATCCAATGTGCAGCTAACAGTAAAGGTAATTTTAAAAAATAATGCATCTTGGACCTTGCCCAGCAAAACAACAATGTTGGCTAGTATAGAATCATTCCATAGTGGAAGCAAACGAGCCAACCACTCAAACAACTACCAGAGCTACTATACATTTAAAGCAAGTAAGTCTATGACAACCTCGACCATATTGAAATAACATAAACCATAAAGAAAACGAATATTAAAAGCATAACTCTGAAAATTGAATTAGCTAACCTGCTGCTGTGCCTATGAAAGCACTGCAATTAGAGTCCATCATACTAAGCTCCAGCTTTGTCCCACCAAGCAGACTATAATCGCTGTTCACATTCTTCACTGCCAATTCCATGGCTGTCTTAGCCACTCTTCCAATTGTAGAATCAAATGCAAAAAGAGCACCAACATTTACGACCAAAGCCCTCGCATTTCCAAACAGGCTTGCATTTTTACCGGCAATTGAGCCATTACATGGTATCCAGACAGAGAATACTAATAGGAGAACAACTAGATAACACTGGAAGTACGGTAAGTTCAACATGTTGAATCACCCGGTTTAGCGCATCATCTTGCACAGGAGCTCTTGCGCAACCATTCTTAAAAACAGAACAAGAAAAAGCATATAAATGAACGGGAACTTATATACCGCTGAATTTCAATCACGGACGAAAAGCTGTGGCTTGGAAACTGGTTTTGTACCCCACGAGTTCAATCAAGACAACATTTCCTACAGCATAATGGCATCACGGACCAGTAGAGAAGCATCTAGCATAACGAGAAAGAATAAGCGATTGCCTAAAACAGTAGAAATATCTTCCAGATTTGAAATCCTAATGGGAAAGGGGAGAAGGATGTTTAGCTCGGTAAAATATATAAAGATGGACTTGAAACCTATCAATCCTAATGCTCCCAGCTATCAGAAAATGGCAAATGACGCTCCGTCTTCCACTAATAACCTCAAAACCTGCAGATCTGAATCAGGTTCTCAAATACCATGTGGCTTCTAGGAGCAAATTTTATTGAAAAAGCTAAAATTTGGATCGAAAAATCCAGTACTTAATAGCTCAAAAAGCAGATGATAGAATTTTGCTTACAGATAACTGGAGAAATTTGAAAACAATGCCAGGGCTTAATAGCTCAGAAAGCAGATGATAAACATTTTTCTTACAGATGACTGGAGAAATTTGAAAACAATGCCAGTGCCTAATAACTCAGAAAGCAGATGGTAGACATTTTGCTTACAGGCAACGGGAGAAATTTGAAAATAATGCCTACATCTTCAGTTTCAAAGCAAAAAATACTTCAGTCAAAAAGAACAATGCATCGAAGACTATCTTAGAACACTCTGGTCACTATACCAGCTGTGAAAGTGGTATGACAATTAAAAACCTTGCAAACCCTACTTTGACGTCGCGCGTTCGAATCTCACACAGCTCAAAATCCGAGCGCACACGGCATCCCCTCTACACACATTTGAAATTGTTCTTCAATACCAATCAATCCAGCCAAACGAAGTAATTTATCTCCGTAGCTGCCAAATTTAGGTATGAGTAATATAGTCAAAATCAATGAAATTCTCCAGTGACATATTGTGCATCCAGGAAATTCGTCCATTTATTTCCACGTTAAAAATGCCCTTCATTAGGATATGTTTTAATTCTCCAGCCAAATTGGACTGGTGCCGAATTTTTTCGCTTGTCTGTCTCTTTTGATTATCAGACGGCCGTCCTTGCCTCCTCCCTGCGATTTTGTATATGACCGTCGGATTAGATTAGAGAGCGCGATTTTCGTCTTTTTCTGTTTGGTTTCTGCATCCAGTCTGGTGGGATTAAAGGGATCGAGACAATATGACGTCTGAATTTATAAGTGGGGGCTACTGAATGGACGTAAGACGTGAGAGATTAGTTATAGTGGGATAGAAGTCATTGTGCTTTTTATATCATGTACCTTTTTTAAATTACAAATATTCCTTTTTTTTTAGTACATTTTTATCATTTTTAAAAACTTGGAAAGATTGATTTAAAATTTTATTGGTAAATCTGTGGAAAGAATTGATATTTTATTATAGTTTTCACATTATCTGAAATAAACATTATTTGTTATAGTTATTTTTTTTACAAATTAATATTTATTTGTTTCAAATTTTAAAATGTGTAAAGTGTAGATGCATTTTAAAGAGTTTGACATGTATTGCATAGAGTTTTGAGGGTATGTTCATAGTTTCATACAATTGACATATAATTTGAACTATGACAAAAAGATAAAGTCACTATCTATCCCTTAAATTTTTTTTGGATATCTTAATGTCAATTCTTCATGCATTAAACAACACAAGTCAATCACAAGAACTTCTCAATAGCTAGCATTGCAACCACTAAGTTCCAATACCACTAGGTACTTACAATTATGACCCAATATGGTTAGGCCAATAACCATGAAGCTAAAATGAGAGAATTCTTCTATAAAACCAACCAATCAAAGGATCTACAATTTTTTATATGTAGAAATTGCATTGGACTTAATTCATCATCATAGTAATGGAGCTCTAGTTCTTGTAGCATTTGCCAAATTTTAGCAATCTAGGCAAAGCCAATTTAGATGTATTAAGAGAGCTCAACCATGTTCTTTAGAAAATTCATCCAATCCTAGTCTAGAAGCTTCTTTGTCAATTTTTAGTACTACTTTTACATGTCAAGCCTATGAAGCACTCTCTCATGGTCATGAATAGGTTTCCTTGTATCTACCATGCATAGCCTACACAAACCTTACCATCCCTATGCTAATATTTTGAGACCCTTTTCCTTTGGTAGTGGAACACAAGCTATTGTCAAGTCTACATCGATTAAGTTTGGAAAGCTTGATGACATCTTATTTCTCTCTAAGAAGCTCTCCTCCTTAATCTTAATTGAATTCCTAAGAGGCCCTTGTAAGAAAAACCATCTATTACATACTTGATAAGGTCCACGCATATAATAATGTAGAAGATATATCTCATGTGCAACACAAGAGATTTCTATGGGCCAAGATGGCCTAATAACTAATATATGCAGAAATAGAATAAACCCTTGAGGTAGGGTAACACCATACATTATTCCTTATCCAAAAGAAGTCACTCCATGCTATATCTTCAAAAGATACCAAATACAATATCACTTCATATATTTTCTTACAATGATAATCACCTTATTTGTATAGACCTCTTAATATTACAATGGAGGGTAATCATAATGAAGGTCTGCCAATAGATCCTAATATAATTAACTGCACAAGTTATCCACATGACCCAATATAACTAACTTAAGGGATGTACGCCTCATGCCAACATCTCCATCCACCTAAATACGTCATAATATCATATCCCTAGGTACATAATATAGTATCCCTTCTTGCCATGTTTCATCCCCGAAATATGAGATGAAGCTAAATAGTATGACTATAGTAAGCTATTACAAATATGATGTCATGAATAATCATCCAACCCTCCATAGTTGATCCATGCAATGGATTTTGATTGAATATGCATAGATTACATTCCTTATCATAGTAATTCCTCCTTTTCTTCCATAAGTAGTTATTACTTAGATATGATACCACTAATTATTGTAATTGTTCCATGTAAGTCCATAATGATTGGGTTTTTGATTCCTTATACTATCATCCCTCCATGATGGTTTCTTACCATGATTATTGATGGTACTTATTCAAATTCTTTAAATTATTTCCCTTTGAGCTATTTTGATCCATAAATTTTCTAAAATCCCATGTTTTGTAAGGTTTATTCAAAACTTTGCATTAGGGCTCTAAAAATCCCTAGACCTTCATAAAAACTCTAAGTCCTATCTGAGGACTTTGCACTTTTCTTATAATTTATCCTTGAACGATGGTCCCTATTTCCTACCCTTTAAGTTATGTCTTTAGGGCAGGTGCATGAAGATGGGTAGCCAATTTGTGGCCAATTTACTTTTTCATCCCAAAATAGCGAAAACGTGAGCGTGTTATAGTAAAGCGCACTCACATTATGGCTTGGTAATGACCGAGCCTAGGATTAGTCATTACCAAGCCATAACGCAAGAACTTTATGGTTTAAATTTCAAAAAATCATTTCCAAAACGTGTGCGCGTTATAACACGCCTACATTTTGGTCTACATTGAAATTGTTTTCTTCTCTTTTTCTTGTCTCTTTCTTCTCATATTTTAGGGAAACTATATACATGAAATAAATATTTTAAGTATAAGTTGACATTTATATATGGACATTTAATTTCTTATAATTTAAGTTATGTTTCATGTATATAGTTTCAGGATGTTTGAGAGTGATTTTGGATCTCTAGAAGTTATAATGCAAATTCTAGTTTTTGGAAGATCTCAAAATTTTTAGACTTAGTCAAATTTCAATAATCAGCAAGTTGTATCTTTCTCTCTTTAAATCACTCATTTTGTATCCCTTATGCTCTAGACCTCTCTCTCACAGTTTATCCTTCCCTCTATACTTCTACCTATCTAACTGAGCTCTCTCCCCCTCCATCCCTCCCTCCTTTCCTCCTTCCCTCCTTCCCTCTCTAATTTTCTCTATCTCCCCCTCTCTCTTCCTTCCTACCACCCACCTTCCCTCTCTACTTCACTCTATCTAACCTATCCCTCTCTACCTCTCTCTCTCCCTCCCTCCTCTCTCTCTCTTCATCACAACCACCTTCCCTCTCTAATTCTCTCTATCTAACCTATCTCTCCCTATCACTGACCCTCCCTCCTCTCTCTCTCAATCTCTCTACCTTCCTCCTTCCCTCCTCTCTCTCTCTCATTCTCTTTATCGCACTTCTCTCTCCCTCTATCCTTCCCTCCTCCCCTCTCTACTTCTCTTTATCTCTCTCCCTCCCTCCTCCCCCCTCTCTATCTCTCCTTCCCTATATACTTCTCTCTACCTCTCTCCATCTCTACCTCTCCCTCCCTCATTCCCTCTCACTATCCCTCCCTCACTCCCTCTATCTTAATCTCCCAACCTTCCTCCTTCCCTTTATGTTTCTCTCTCTCACACATTCTCTCCCTCCCCCATCTCTCTTTCTTTGGTTTATGCTTTATGGTTTAGGGTTTAGGGTTTAGTATTTAGGGTTTAGGCTTTATGTTTTATGGATTGGGCTTTAGGTACAACCCCCTCTCTCTTCCACTCTCTCTCAAGTCTATCCCTCCTTCTATCCCTCCCAACCCCTCCATCTCTAGGTATATCTCTCTCCCTCTATCTCTCTCTCTCATGTATATCTCTCTCTCTCTCTCTCTCTCTCTCACTCCCACCCCTTCCCCTCTTCTCAAGTATCTCCCTCCCACCCTAACTAGAGAACACACACA
>VDFB02271358.1:1260548667-1260665853 GCA_007258455.2 Sequoia sempervirens | reverse complement strand
CTGCAAATTGGATTCCAGTCTCTCAATCAGGGTTCAATTTGCTTGAACAAACTACAGTTAAATAAAACAACTCAATCAACTTTCTTAGTTGTGGGCAAATTTGTCTAACTTAGTCCGAGACGGGTTCGAGACAGCCACACAATTCAATCAATTTTCTTAGTTGTGGGCAAATTTGTCTAACTTCGTCTGAGACGGGTTCAAGACAGTCAGAGACCCAGGCCTTGGCAAGGAAACAGAGTATTTGGCAATGCCACGCTCTTTCAATACATACTCAAAACAATGATTGATGAGTATTCCATACACTACGATTTGCTTGAATCCATAGTAGTTTTTCAATATTATGCGTTCACTAGAAGACAGTTCCAATTGCTGGCTTTTGACCATCCGGTTTGTTTAAGTATTTTTCATAATATTCCTGTCAATTTCATTAATGGAACTCGGAAAGCCTTTGATGTGTGTGGTAGTTTTGGGTTCCAAATTAGATTATGATGCTCTCAAGGAATCTTTTACTGCCACCTATCCTAATGCCATTTTAACACTGACATATCATGAGATAATTTGTATTCTGGAGAACTTGTATATTTGAACATTATATTTTTTAATGTTTTCCTTGCAATGGTTTGTCTTTGTGCAGCTTTGGAATTGCTGAAGAAAGATGTTGTTGCAATAGTAGGTCCACAGTTATCTGTGCTTGCTCATATTGTTTCACATTTGGCAAAGGAACTCCAAATACCACTTTTGTCCTTTGCAGCTACTGATCCCACTCTTACATCGAATGAGTACCCATATTTTATCAGGATGGCTCACAGTGATTTTTCTCAAATGTCTGCAATTGCTGCTTTAGTGGGTTATTATGGCTGGAGAGAAGTTGTAGCAGTATACATAGATGATGACTATGGAAGAAATGGAGTTTCTGTATTAGGGGATGCTCTGGGAAATGTAGGATCTAAGATTACTAATAAGGCAGTTATGCCTCCTGGAATCAACCAGAGTGAGATGGGTAATATATTAGCAAAATTGACTTTAGTAGAGGCACGGGTTTTTGTAGTCCATATGAATTCAGATGCTGGTCTTAATCTTTTCTCTAAAGCTAAAGACATTGGAATGTTGAGCAGTGGATATGTTTGGATAGTCACAGATTGGTTATCCTCTGTTTTAGATTCAACTGTACTTGCAACAGATGACATGAACTCACTTCAAGGGGTGATTGGCCTGCGACGGCAAAGTCCAAATTCAGAAAAACGCAATGAGTTTACAAGAGAGTGGAAAAAGTTACAAACAACTCACCTGGTGGATGCCTCTTTGAATGTGTTTGGACTGTATGCTTATGACAGCATATTGATGATTGCTCATTCTATCAACGCCTTCCTGAATCAGGGAGGAAATTTCTCTTTTGTAGAACAGAATACACTATCCAATAAGAGTGGAAGCAAGTCAGAACTAGCAGCTTTGAAGGTCTTCAAAGAAGGAGCGCAGCTGCGGAAGATAATACTAGAAACTAATTTCACTGGTGTTGCAGGTCCTGTACAACTAGATAAAAATAGAGATCTGATGGGCTCTACTTTTGAGATTATTAATATAGCTGGTACAGGATTTCGCAGCATCGGTTACTGGTCAGATCACACTGGCTTCTCAGATTCACCACAAGAATATTCCGCTACAATCAACCATAACCAATCTCATGTAAAGCCAAAACTTTGCGATATCATATGGCCTGGTGAAAGCAAAGTGGTGCCACGGGGCTGGGCATTTCGAAACAATGGCAAGGAACTTGTGATTGGTGTGCCCAGAAAAGTAGGTTTCAAAGAGTTTGTGACAACAGTAAATGATAGCCACACACCAAAAGGATTTTGCATTGATGTGTTTGTTGCTGCGGTGAATTTGCTTCCGTATGCCGTTCCATACACATTTATATCTTATGGAACAGGGAATTCTACACCCAGCTATGACAAGCTCGTAGAGCAGGTTGCCTTAAAGGTTGGTATCTACTATAAATTTTAAATGATATCTATACTTGTCTCTATATTTTGCACCACATTGAAGAATTAGTCATGTAATCTGAGAGTAAGTATACGCACACTAGTTCAGTTCAGCTATTCATACATGGACCCTTGCAGAACATTGATGCAGTCGTTGGAGATGTTTCAATTGTGACAAAACGATCAAAGATTGTAGATTTCACGCAGCCTTATGTAGAATCTGGCTTAATTGTGCTGGTACCTGTTAAAGAGATTGATTCCAATGCATGGGCTTTCCTGCGTCCATTTACAGTACAGATGTGGTGTACAACTGGTGCCTTTTTTCTTGTCATTGGAGCTGTTGTGTGGATTCTGGAGCATAGATCAAACTCAGAATTTCGAGGGCACCCAAAGCGGCAAGTCATGAACGTTCTCTGGTAATTTCTTTTCCTATAGGTGTATGTAAAGTACTTTTACATTACTCATTTCAGATTGCTGCCTTTGAACTAAAAGTAAAGCTGGAGCTCGATTACAATTTGATGTGGTTGTATCATTTCAAATATGCTATTAATTTTGTGGATCTTGCATTGATTCAAGAAATATGTCTTCGCTATAACAAACCTCAAGAGTAGAACGTCTATTTATTCAAATGTTATATTATTATTTGTTTAGCAACAGTAGACATGATAATGTTGTAGTTGCATTTGAGAACTATATTTTCAGACATGCAAGATAAAATGCCTTACAAATATTAGTTTTGGCAGGTTCGCATTCTCTACGATGTTCTTTTCCCATAGTGAGTAATCTGTCTTCTACAATCTATTTTTGTGGTCTCTTAAACTTATGTTGGAAATATATTGGTTTGGTTTATGCTTTCATATAATTGATCTTAAACTGTTTGATAAACTACGAAAGATGTAGAATAAGCAGTGAAGATTCATCCGATTTGGAGTAACGGAAAAGTTTTTGTCACAGTAATTTTAGGATATCTTGCACCTTGCAAATATCCAGAATGCTCCGCGTAGAAAAAAATATGACCTATGGGGTTTGTGCAGGGGAAAATACTGTGAGCAGCCTTGGACGTGCAGTACTAATCATATGGCTATTTGTTGTTTTAATCATTAATTCAAGTTACACTGCAAGTTTAACATCAATCCTCACAGTGGAGCAGCTTTCACCAACAATTCAAGGAATTGATAGCTTGGCATCAAGCAATTTACGAATAGGATATCAAACAGGATCCTTTGTTGCAGATTATCTATCAGAACAGTTTAATGTAGAGAAGTATAGATTAGTGCCTTTAAACACTCAGGATAGTTATGCTAAAGCATTGTCTCTGGGGCCAAATAAAGGTGGTGTGGCAGCAGTTGTGGACGAGCTTCCTTATATTGAATCATTTCTAGCCACACGGTGTGGATATACAATTGTGGGCAGTGAATTTACTAAAAGTGGATGGGGATTTGTAAGTAGCTTTGCTATGATCTATGTTAAGTTTTTTTTTTTGTTTTTTTTATAATGAAATTTAATTTTCTAGGATCTGTGTTGATATTAAACAGGTTTTTCAAAAGGACTCTCAACTTGCAGTTGACATGTCCACAGCAATCCTGGCCCTTTCAGAAAGTGGGGAACTTCAGAGAATTCATGATAAATGGATGAAAAAGGATAAATGCAGTCTAGAGGCACGTGCAGTCCATCCAAATCGGTTTGGCCTGGAAAGTTTCTGGGGCCTTTTCCTAGTCACAGGGATTGTGTGCTTTGTAGCTCTGTTTGTATTTTTCTTTCGAATGATTTGTCAATTCACTCGTTATGGTGATACGTATAATGAGGATTCTTCTGGTAAGTCGCATTCTTTAAGCCTAAGAAGTGCAAAGGTTCTAAGATCATTTGCCTCTTTTGTTGATGAAAGGGAGGATATAATAAGGAGGCTGAAGAGAAAGCGTGAAGACAAGAAAATGAATCCCGAGTCTGAATTGAGCCAGCCTCAGAGCCGTCCAAGCTGATTGACATCCCTTGATATGGGCTTCTCTGTCGATCATATCAATGGCATTTCCCCTATTTAGTTTGATACGAGCAAAGCTTCCATCTTGGTTCTGAAGCTGCGGCATCTTTGTCAATGCAATGGTAGCTCTTAGTTATTGGAAGGAGGCAGACTGTCAATGTAAAGATGGCTCTCAGTTATTGAAAGGAAGCGGATTATCATTTTCAGTTATGCTTCATTTTTTAACAGCTCCTTCATATACGTTTCTTTTCTGTGAAAAAAATTCTAAGGAAGCTTGCAAATCAGCGTTGTTAAAAGGCTTTAATAAGAACAATTAATTTTTGATGGTGTCCAGATCATCGATCGGTCAACGGCAAATTAATGTAAAAGTGGAAGACTCTCCGAAATATATATTTATAGAAATGAATTATAATTAAATAGAGACTAACTCGTTTCTAACTATCTACTAATAATTAACTGTTTGTTAATGAAACTAACAAATAATAGGAATGAGAGAGGTTTGGAATACTCGGATAGGAAGTATGTGTTGAGAGCCTTTTGTAATGAGAAGAAGGATTGTCTATTGTAATGAGAAGAAAGATTGTCTATGCTACAATCCTTCCTAAAATGAAATGGAGTGAGCATATTGTCAGCTCGGGGTGCTCTCCTTATAACAGATGCCTTTGGATTGTTCTTGATAAGAAATAATGTAAATTTGGCCTCTGCTCAATTTATGCCTCTAATGATTATAGGGAAAGGATTGAGGTTTAGAAATGGTTGTCAGCTAACCTTCTTAAAGTGTCCTGGATTATTGGAAGTGATTTTAACATGGTTGAAAACAAGGAAGATAAGAAAGGGAGGTCAAATTGGTCCTAGGAAGGTAATGAACAATTTTATTGGCTCAAAATGAAAAAATCCCTTAAGCTCTTTGACCCCTAGAAGGAAAAAAGAATGAAACTAAAAGTATTTGGTTTACTTGGTGTAATAATCAAATGGGAAATAATAGAATCTATTGCAAGCTTAATAGGTTCTACATGCAAATGATGATTTCTTTTGCTTTGAGCAAAATGAGAGCTCCAATAATGTTAGATTAGAGTCAAATACCATGTTAGATCACTACGCAATTGAGGTTAAAAGTATGATCAAAGGAACCTCGAGGGCCAATAATATAAGGAAAAGTTATATGTTTAAACTAAACACTGAACTTTTAAAAGATGAAGATTGTCTTTCTAGTATTGTTACTCTTAGACACATAAATAAGAAGAATTTTCCTTCTTCATTTGCAAAAGAATATTGGAATAGGTTAATGAAAGGCATCCAAACCCTAGTTCAAACAGTAGGAAAGAAATTTGTCATTGAAAATACAAGGTGGGAAAGT
Organism: Sequoia sempervirens; assembly: GCA_007258455.2. Taxonomy (NCBI): domain Eukaryota; kingdom Viridiplantae; phylum Streptophyta; class Pinopsida; order Cupressales; family Cupressaceae; genus Sequoia; species Sequoia sempervirens. The sequence continues at coordinate 1,260,660,539 of VDFB02271358.1, read as the reverse complement.
GCATTACAAGATGAATTTTTGGTTGTGGAAGGAGAAATTCAAAATGGGGTTGATAATGTTGACAAAATCCTACAGCTACACAGTATAAAACACAAGCTAAGATGCTTTTAGGTTAAAAGGGCATAAGGAGTAAGATCAGAGCTAAAGAAAATTGGGTTAAAGATGAGGGGATAGAGTCTCTAAATATTTTTTCAATCTTCTAAGGAAAAAGATGTCTCTAGAAAACATTGGGCCAATAGATGATAATGGAAAATGGATTCACTAATCATCTGAAATTGTCAAGGTCTTTCAAAAAAATTATACAAGGTTGTTCAAGGTTGAAGACCAATCAAATGCTTGTGCTCAAGCCCAAAAACTATGTAGGAGAGTTGCGCCAAGGAAAATAACATATGCTATGGCCATTAATCATGATAAATACATAACCAAGGAAGAAGTGCATAACACTATTTTATCCTTTTAGAAGTGTATATCACCAATGGTCGATGGTCTCCTTGTTGAATTTTATAAGGCCAATATAGAGTGGATTGCTAATGATATGCTTGATGTTTATGAGGAAGCCATTCAAGAAGGTACTTTAGGGGAAAACATAAATAAAGGAATCATAAAATTATTACCAAAGGTAGGTGACAAAAGTAATATAAGGGATTGGAAGCTAATAACTCTGTTGAACATGTCCTATAAGATATTAGCCAAACTACTTTCCAAAAGATTAATAGATATCCTCCCGGTGATTATAAACCTAAAGACAAGCCGGGAAGCAATGGAATGGACTAATAGGAGTGGTCAAAAATTTGGAATGTTGTTACTTGACTTTGAAAAAGCCTAATAGGACAGAGTAGAGCGATCTTTCATTATGATAATGCTTGAAGCTTTTGGGTTCCCAAAACAATTTTGTAATATGGTAAAAAATTTGTTTGAAGATGTGAATGCTTAGGTGGTTGTAAATGGTGTTGTTTATAATTTTTTTCCCCTAAAAAGATCCATTAGACAAGGTTGTCCTTTGGCTCCAACCCTATTTGTGATTGCCTCAAAGGCTCTCCATTACATGTTGAGAACCAACTTATTAGGCTCTCCTTTGCAATGAATCAGTTTACTAGGCAATGTTATGCTCTTGAACATTTAGTTTGTTGTTGATACAACCTTATTTCCAGTCCTTGAGGAAGATAATATGAAGAATGTAGTTGGGAGATTAATGGCCTTACGTGATGTTTCAAGGGCTAAAATCTCAGAGGAAAATTTTACCTTAATTGGTTGGGTAGACACACCTCCTAATTGGGTGTCCAAGTTCAAGTAGAGATGGGAGGGACCAAATAAAATTGTTAGATATTTGGGTGTCCCATCCGTATAAAGTCCTCCCTAAAAGATATGTGGAATAGGATGTTTGAAAAAATAGAAAAATAGCTTAAGGTATGGAACAATAATTATCTCTCCTTGGCTGGAGGGTTCAGGTTTGTAATTTTTTTTGGCTTCCTATTCTATTTACTATGCTTCTTTGTGGTTCTTTGCAAGCTACCAAGTTAATCTTCAAAAATCAATCAACAAGTTTCTCTGGTCGGAGGGAAAAGGAAAAGGTAAAAATCATGCTATTAGATGCGAGTGGTGTTGTCTATAAAAAGAGAAAGTGGTTTAGGTTTTAATGACTTGAAATGGTAGGGGGTGGCTCTTGCCTCAAAATGGATTTTAAAACCCCTAGATGGGAATGAGCCCTAGAAAGTCTTAAGAAGAAGGAACATCTTGAAGTTTGCACCAAAAAATTCTAAACAATGGAAAAAATTGCACCCTTATGATATAATGTTTGGTAACTTCAAGGTAAAACCTTCTAGGTCAAAAGTTTTCACTAGCATTTGGAAAGCTTAGGAGTATGCTAGAGACATAATTAAGAATAAAAATGCTTTTTATGTTGATAACAATACTTATCACAACTATAGATTTGTATGATGGAGCTTGAATCATAAGCGTAAATGTCTAGCACTACTTTAGGGATTCTCATCAAAAATCTAGAACATACAAGTTATTGCTTCCATGGATGATATTTTGATAAACTATGAGATTATGCCATGGGATCTCTTTAAAAAGAAATCAACCTTAATGACTATAATCTAAGGACATACTCTATGCTTGAAAGATGTTAGAACAATCTCGGGGACTCTGTGAGAATAGTTTCAAAGCTTGATGGCTTCAATAATTTCAAGTGGATGGATAATACTCCCCTCCTTAAGATCAAACCCCTCAATCTGTAAAAAATATTATATGAGCCTCAAGATGTCTTAGGTCATGTGAATTGAGCTTGGGGTTTGAGTTTGAGGAATTTTTAATGGTCTGAGATTCTCAAAAAGTGTTGGTCAAACATAATTGAACCAAAAAAATATTGCTTTAAATGGCCACTGCTCAGAGGAAAAATAGTGAGGAGTCATAATCAGTCTGTTTATAGTGTCTATAATAGTCTTGAAAATATTAAGCATATCTTTTTCAATTGTAAATTTTCTATAAAGGTATGGTTAATCTTTATGGGGAATATTCTAGGTTGGGACTGTAGGAGAAATTTTTCTTGGTTTGAAATTATAACTAGCTTTTTTAAAGGTCTTAGTGTTAAGTCAAATAGATTCTAGAATATTTTATCTACTAAAGTTTTATTATTCATTTGGAGAAAAAGGAACAAAGACATGTACCAAGGTAAGAGGAGGATCCTTACCAAGTCTTGTAATAGACTCATATTTCTTCTTGTTCCTGAACATGTCACCTTCACTCTAAAGATTCCTACCAAAAGGTTTATAAAAATCCTTGATGAAGGATCACCAAGTATTCATAAGGAAGATATTCAAGAAGTGGGTCCTACTGGCCTCAAGACCTAAGAAATATTGATGACAACATCAAAGGAGAGTACACAGATTTCCAAAAAAAATACTCCAAACTACACCAATATGAATTGAACAATGACAAGAAGTACAAAGAACTGGAAATAACAGCTACCAACTTTGATAAAGGTGATAGGAAGAGGATTTCCCCACCTATTGGAGCTTTCCTAGGGATTGACTCTTGTAATCTTAAGAAGAGTTATAACATTGGTAATGGGAAGATCAAGATAAATAATAATGAATAGTATAATGTTGACTTTGAATCTATTTTTTATGGTAGCTGTAATATAAATATCTATAGTTAATTTGCATTTTTTCCTCTATTTTGTACCCTGTGGGGCAGAAGGATGAGAACTTATATGTTTTCAATGATGTAATCTGATTCTTTATTTGTAATCAAATATCAATATAAAAAACTAAAAAATAATGTTCATTATCCTTTCAGAAACTAGATGTATGCTCACTTTATTCATTTTTGTTTATGTCTCTTTATTTTATGTCTCGTATTTGTTAACCACACCCAATTAAGGTGTGATTACTTGGGTGGATAGAAGGTGGTTACACCATACCTTTTATGTCTCGTATTTTTTAACTGCACCTAGTTAATGGTTGGGTGAATGGAAGTTGGTTACACCATGACTTTGTATCTATATGTTATAGAAGATGAAACTATTGCACATCTTGTCTTCAACAAATAAAGATTACACTTTAATGAAGCTCAACAACTCTTGACATCCATACTAACTAACATGACAAATAACTAGAGTTGATTCACAACACATTGTAGACTTATTGACACATCTACAACTCTAGTTGAGACATTTATAACATATGGAGAAAATATTTAAATTTATTATTTACATGCTCCTTAATGAAAATTTAAACTTCTTTGACTCCTAGTATATCTCTACATTGTACAAAATTTATCTTGCCTAAAGGCTTAGTAAATATATTAGTCATGTTGTCATTTTTGTTACCATATTTCAAATTTGTCTCATGATTGATCCTTTTCCCTTACAAAATTACATCAAGCTTCAATATATTTTAATTTGGTATAGTACATTGAATTGTTTGCAAATTTTATTAATCTTTGATTGTTGCACTTGATAGTTTTGGGTCCTTTTTTGTATCTCATAGCTTCGAGAATATTCCTTAGCCAAATAAATTCAAAAGGAGAATTGTACAATGCTTTATGATTAGCTTTAGTAGAGGACAAGGAATTAGTTGGTTGCTTCTATCTACTATGATGTTGAATGCATATCTAGTGGTGGATTTTCTATCATCTAGATCACTCACCCTATTAGAATGTGAATATTCTCTCTATTGGTTACCAAAATTGTTGCTCCACAATCCTGTAACTTATTTTTACCTTTAGGGCTAATGATTTATGGTCAAAAAAGTAAAATGGGGGTTTATCAATAGATTGAGGAGGGTAAAAGGCCAATTGATGATATTGGATAGTCCCTCCTTCACTTTAGGCTAAGCTATACTCCAAAGAATATTCCCAAAGGTATTCTTAATAGGTTTTAAACCAATTAAGATATATAATATGATTGGAACCATTAGTAATTATACCCAATGCACATTTGACCTCCATTATCTGTCACTAGGTCAATAGAAACTAGTTGCATAAAACCTCTTATATAGATAATAAATCATTTTGCATATACATTGATAGATGACGATAGTATTAGAATCCCCAAAGATGATTATGTTTAATATTTAATACACAATGAAAATGTGTAAAGATGCATGGCATGCTACTCTGATGATTTTACTATTTATATTTGCATAAGATTGTTCCCTAGTTTATAACAATGAAACATGAATAACATGTATATCCCAAATTAAACTTAATCTACTTCAACTTTTAATAGGGATGGAGGGTGCTTAAATGATGAAATTTTTGGTCATTCACCAATATGCAGTGATGTCTACTCCATTAGGCAACAAAGTCATGAACAACAAAAAGAGAGGAGATACATCCAATAGACATTAATAGAACTGAAGATGCATTTACATACAAATCAAATATTATATCCTAAAAAATGGATATGTTGTAAGGTGTGTGCCCTTGGTCACCTTATGTTGTGTAACACACCGCTTGGGTTGGTGACATGGCTTAACCATCTCCCGTGGATTCATTAACTTTGGCGGTTGTATCGAGCATTAACAACTCAATCTTTTGGTGCAATGCCAACTATCTGTGCAACAATTGGTATCAGAGCTTAGGTCATGGGTTCAAACCCCTCACTTGCACTAGGGGGATTTTTGCAAGGTGTGTGCCCTTGGTCTCCTTATGCTATGCAACACAATGCTCGGGTTTGTGACATGGCTTAACCACCTCCCATGGATTCATTAACTCTGGTGGTTGTATCAAGCATTAATAGGTCGATCTTTTGGTCCAATGAAAACCGTCTACATGCAACAAGATATACTTAATTTAATGTAGCTCAGAACTACAATAACCCATATGAAATAAAGGAAATCCCATTATAGTAGCATTGTGATGCATTAAAAGCTATCACTCTTCATCTAACCTCTATTACAATTACACCAACAAATGTGGTGAGAGAAAATACATAGTTGCAACTATATATTTTCCTGAATCACTATAAATTGCCATGGAAACCTATCATTACATGCATATGTGCTTTACAAACCATTTCTACATTTTATGAATTGTGTTGTAGCTTAGGCTGGTAATGTTTGGTGCCCTAGAACTAGAAATAAACCTTCTTAGAGCAGAAAATTGACTCAATAACCAACCATTTTCATGTAGAACCAATTGGTATTTATAAATCTTTAATTTTAGGTGCCCAATTTGCATGTGAGAACCTCAAGATGAGAGAAAGTTAAAAAATCATATGAGGAAACCTCTTTTTTTATTGCAACCATCCTTCCCCCATGATTTGCACGTAAAATCTTGTGAAAAATTATCTATAAATGTGTCCAAAGTATTGTGGGAGTTATGAACGTCCTCCAAATATGTAAATCATCTTTTCATTTATGGTGTCTTTGGTTTCAACATCTTCTTTTGGAATTTATGTGATTGATGTCTAGGAGCTAGCATGAGACCATTGGGAGCTTCAAACCCTAACTACCACATTAATTATATTGTGGGGATCTTTTTATCCTATTGTTGGAAGTGTTAGTTGAAATTAGGTATTATCAAACTAGTTATCTTTTAGCCTACTTAGTAGAGTCCTAATCACATTACACTTAAGCTCACTTAAAGGTTATATAGACTTTTGTCTCACCTCATTTAGACTTACCAAGTGTCTCAACACTTGTCCATAGAGTCCTACACTTGTTTCATAGTTGGAGGGGTAGCCAAAATTTGGCTCCTAGCTTCTCACCTCTTCATCCTTTCCTTTATAAGAAAGGCTCATTTGTATATTTTACACATCACATGCTTATGAAATTTTCTCATCTGTGGATTATTTTGATTTTACAAGAAGATCTTGGTTGCTCCAATAGGAAGTACATGTGAATATTCACCATTAAGATTATATAATGTTTTAGGGATGAGAGAAATATAATTAGGTAGTTTTAGGGCCTTATTGGGTCATTTGTGTCAACTTAGGTCATGTAGGGAGGTAGGTGGAAGTGAATAGTGTAAAATGTAGGAGTTTTGGAGTTTTGAGGATTGGGGGTTGGGGGTACTCCATAACTCTTACCACTTTTTGAAGACTTATTAACACATTTACGACACTTAGTCACACATTTTCAACTGTCACACATTTGCAACTCTTGTTGAGACGTCTATAACTTGTGGAGAAATTATTTATCTATTATTTACACACTCCTTAATGAATAAATAAATTTTCTTGGACTCCTGTCATATCCCTACAATGTACAAAATTTATCTTTCCCAAAGGCTTAGTGAATATATTATTCATGTTGTCATTTGTGTTACAATATTTCAACCCTATCTCATAATTGATTTTTACCTCTTATAAAATGATGCCAAGTTTCAATATATTTTAATTTAGCATGATACATTGGATTGTTTCCTAATTTTATTGAATAGTGATTTTCATACTTGATATTTGTTGGTCATTTTTATTGTGTCACATATCTTCAAGAAAACATCTTAGCCAAATAGCTTCAAAAGTAGCATTGCACAATTATTTATGATCAACTTCAATAGAGGATAAACAAATAGTTAGTTGCTTCTAGCTACTGTAAGATACAATTTTTTCTTATATTAAATGAATATCTATTGGTGGATTTTCTATCATCGAAATCATCTAGCCAATTGAATATGAATAACCTATTTTTTGGTTAGCAAAATTTTTGCTCCACAATCTTATAACTTCTTACCTTTAGGGCTAGGGATTTTTTGTTAAGAAGGTAATACAAGGTTCATCAAAAAACTAAGGAGGGTTAAAGGCCAATTTATGAGAGTGGATTATTTGGGGAATGACAAATTGAAACACTACAAGCGATAGGAAACTGCAATAAGCAGCAAAACCAATATAGTATCCTACAAAATGTTGGCTCAATCAATTAGGCCTATCAATTGCCAAGGGTGACAAGAACAATTACAAAACCCATTCCCCATTCAAAGCAACAAGAATCAAAGCTTACAAAGCAATAGTGAAAGGAAAAAAAAGGGCCACCATACTAAACCTCATCTCATTTCCTTTGTTATAAAGGACGAATTTGCAAATCTGGAAATCAAGGTGTAAATGTGTATTGATCTATTCAAAATATGATTACAATGATAGTCGATTCTTAAAGGAATCAACTTCCTTTATTTCTAGCTCAATTACACCCCTCTATTCGATATGCTTCTACAAATTATTCAAATTGGGATCTTTCCCAACCAGTCGATCCTCCCCTAGCATTGCCCTCTTCTTGTTTTCCCATTCTCCTTTTTCAATCTGAATCTCACTCCTCTTCTTTTTTCTCCTTCTTTTCTCCTACCCCCTCTTGATAACTAAAAACTCAACCTTTCCAAAACAAATTGGGCTTCTCCTCCAACCATCGACCTCCTACCTGGCAAAACAACAAAATTGTCCATGTGGCGACAAGGATGAAACTTGTGTTCTAACTTCCATAACCATCACTATTCATTGTTCAACAACAATGGGCCATATGCCACAAAGATTCAGGAATACTAATTTGTAAACAACAAACAAAACCAAAATTGATGGGGAATGATTCCTGGAACAACAAGAAAAACTAAAATTGATGGGGAATGTTCCCCCTACATCAGGCTCTCCAAGAGATAAAAAGATCGTGAACTCGTGGTAATGAGGTCATCAATGAAATGACCATAGTTGGAAATATTAGATGCAATCAACCAAGAAGCATCCTCCAAAGGATTATTGTGCCATTTAATCAAGTACCTAAAATACTCCTTGTGAGTGTTCTTCAACAACTATTTATCTAGAATGTATTCAATTTCTAACTGAACTAATTTTGTGACATGTTGGTCTTCATCTACTTTCAACTCCAACTCTGTTGTTTCTTCATTTGCAACAACTTTGTATGGATACAAATCCGCAACATTGAAGATAGATGAAATACCCATGTCTTGAGGAAGACCAATCTCATAGGCATTCACTAAAAACTTGTGAAGAATCTTGCAAGGACCGATCTTCTTCATTTTCAGTTTATTATATTCACCTTTAGGAAATATCTCTCCTAAGATGAGCCAAAACAAGATCACCCACCTAAAAATGAACTTCTCTCCACTTTTTATCAACATACTATTTGTATTGTTGATTACTTCCTTTAATGTTCATCTTAACCTCCTCATGAAGGTCATGAATGAATTGGGAAAAGTCTTCACCATCTACACTTCTTTTGTCCATATCACCAAGATTTTTAAGTTCCAAGACACCCCTAGGATGCATGCCATAAATAATATAAAATGGACTGAAACTTGTACTCCTATTTGGAGAATCATTATAAGCAAACTCAGCCTGTGTTAAAGCCATATCCCAATTACCAGGTGTGTTCCCAACAAGTCACCTCAACATATCACCAATAATTCTATTCACTACCTCAATTTGGCCATCCATTTGGGGGTGATAGACTGAACTAAAACTAAGATGTGTTCCCAACTTCTTCCAAATGGTTCTCCAAATATTCTAGGGGCTACAAAATTCATATCTCTATCTGACACTATACTCCTTGGAATACCATGTAATCTAACCACTTATTTGAAAAAAATTTAACAATATTGGTTGCATCACTATTCTTCTTGCATGAAATAAAATGAACCAATTTAGAGAACCTATCCACAACTACAAATATATAATAATTGCCTCTTTGAGTCCTAGGAAAACCCATAACAAAATCCATACTTATAGAATCCCATGGTCAATATAGAATTGGTAATGGTTGATACAAACCCACATTTTGACTTCTTCACTTTGCATGCTGACATACTTTGCATCTCTCCACATACTACCCGACATTAGCTCACATTCTTGGCCAATAATAGTGCGTATTTAGTTGTAGATAATTTTTATCTTGTTCAAAATGACCTCCTAGCTACCACAATGCTTCTCTTTCAAGAGATTCTCCCTCATTGATCCTCTAGCTATACACAATTGATTTCCTTTGAACAACAAACCTTCCTATAGCATAAATTCAATCCAAGGGCCCCTATCTCTATTGATTGGACTGATGCAAGCTTCATATGCATCTTTGAAATGTGGATCATTGACATACAACTCCTTGAAACTATCAAAACCAACACTGGTAGCTTGAATTTTATGTAACAATAAAATTCTTCTATTTAATGCAACAACAACCTTATTTTCTTGCCCACTCTTATGCTTCAACACAAAATTAAAACTTTGAAGATAATCTACCCACTTTGCATGCCTATGATTTAGTTTGTGTTGATTTTTAATAAATTGTAATGCATGGTTATTAGTGTAAACAAGAAACTCCTTAGGAAGCAAGTAATGCCTCCACTTCTTGAAAGATTGAACCAATGCATGAAATTCAAGATCAAAGACTGAATATTTCTTCCAAGCATCATTTAATTGTTTTCTAAAATAATCCACTGGTTTTCTTTCTTGACTAAGAATAGCCCCTATTGCCAAGCCACTAGAATTGCACTCAACTTGAAATACTTTATTGAAATTAGGTAGTGCAAGTATAGGTTGCTTAGTTACTCTATGTTTAAGAAATTTGAAAATCTTTTCAGCCTCTTGAGTCCATTAAAACTACCTTTTATACCCCTTGATTCTTCAAGTATAGGAGCAACTGCATGATTGAAATATTTAATAAACTTCCTATAGAAACTAGCAAGTCCATGAAAGCTTCTTACCTCTGATGCACTCCTTGGTATTGTCCAATCAATAATGGCTTGAACCTTTTCCTTGTCCATCTTCAACCCTTCATTGGATACTACAAAATCCAAATAAGTCAATTTAGTTTGCATCAACACACACTTCTTAAGATTATTTTGCAACTTCTCTTCATGTAACCTTTTTATAACCATCTTAAAAAAATTTAGATGCTCTTCTTTAGACCTACTAAAACCCGATATGTCATCAAGATAAACAATAAAAAACTTTCCTAGAAATGGTTTCAAGACATCATTCATAAGCCTCATAAAAGTACTAGGTGTATTTGTGAGCCCAAAGGGCATAACCATCCATTCATAGAGTCCATCATTAGTTTTAAATGTTGTCTTCCACTTATCTCCAAGTATGATCCTAACATGATGATAACCACTTTTCATATCTATCTTCAAAAAATACTTAGCACTACTCAAACAATCCATCAAATCATCTACTCTAGGAATTGGAAACCTATATTTGATAGTTATCTTATTAATGGCACTTGAGTCCATGCACATTCTCCATTCATCTCCTTTCTTTGGCACTAAGACTGTAGGAACAACACAAGGGACAAGACTCTCTATTATAAACCCTTTCTTGAGTAATTCTTCAACTTGCATTCTAATCTCATCATTTTCTTTGAGAGTCAATCTATATGTAGCCTTTTTTGGAAGGCTAGCCTTTGGAATCAAATCCATATGATGGATAATACTTCTCATAGGAGGCAACTCATTAGGAAAATCAACTGCTACAATATCCTTATGTTCCTCCAAGATATCTTGTATCTCCTTAGGCAGATCATCCAACTCTATAGAGGTAAGCAAATCCTTGGGTTTGAGCACCAAAGCAAATCCCATTTCTTCATCCTTCATGATATGTAATAACTCTTTTCCACTCACCAACATTATCTAGTTGTTGCTACTACTACTGCTATCCTCTTTTTGCTCCCACATAGGAAACAAAGTATGCTTGATTCCATCCTTTTCAAAAGTATGTGTTAATTCTCCTATCATGTATGAATTTTTTATCAAACTGCCAAGGTCTACCAAGCAATGTGCATGACACACATCCATGGGCATGATATCACACATCACACTATCCTTATAACTACCAATTTTAAATTCTACTAAGGCCTGTTCATCTACCAACAACTATTGCCCCTCTTGTAGCCAAGTCACTCTATAAGGTGTAGGATGTTTAGTTCTCTTAAGAACTAGTTTATCCACCATTTCAACAACCACTAGATTATTAGTACTACCACTATCAATAATCAACTTGCAACACTTACCTCTAGCCTTGAACTTTGTCTTGAATAAAGATCTTTGTTGTATTGGTTCTTGAATCTCCTTTGGTGGATTCAACAACACTCTCTTGAACAACAAGGACTCTCTAGTCTCAGGTTCCTCATTGTGATGAGTAGGTGATCCCACACTTTCTTGATTTGCTTATATAATCTGATTGCTCTTTTTTGGCCTTGTGTGAACTTCTCTTGAGAATTACAGACACTCCCAACTCTTATGACTAGCATATTGATTGCATTTGAAACATTTACCAACAAAACCTCTTTCACTTCCTTGATAACCACCTCTACCAAATGATTTTCCTCCTTTGATTTAACAACCTCCTCTTTCTTGATTAATTGAGCCACTAGAACTATAGCCCCTTCATCTTGATAGGATTGTTTTCCCCTACCACCCTATTGTCCTCTTCCTCTATTTCTTCCTTGTTGATTTTGCTTCCTCACCAACTTCTCTTCTGCCTTAATGGAAAACTAATATGCATCCTCAAGAGTTCTAGGGGACACTAGACTCAACTCATCTTGCAAATTGTTTCAAACCATTAAGGCATCTTTCTACCTTTTCCATATACTCTTCACTATGGCCTAACTAAATCACCAACTTGTAGAACTCTTTCGTATATTCTTTTACTAACATATCCTTTTGCTTGAGATTTTGCAATATTTTGAAAAGATTGGTTTGATAGTCTCTCAAAAGTAACTTGGACTTTAACTTGAAAACCATTCTATCCCAAGAAGTTATATTTTCCTTGTTCTTCTTCATCTTTTAGATTGTACATAATCCCACCATGTAGAAGCATGGCCTTTGAGCTTTGTATAAGCAAACTTAACTTTCCTTTCTTTTGCAATTCATTCATACTCAAAATATTTGTCAAGATCATTGATCCAATCAATGAGTTCCTCCCAATTTAGGCTTCCAAAACAAGTAGGGACCTCTATTCTTAGTTTGGCTCCCATGCTCATAACAAATTTTATCAATCTTTCTTCCACTCCTTTTGGTTCTTCTCAAACTTCATCATCAGTTTGTGATTGCTCTTCTTCCTCAACTTCACTAACATCATCAATGAATTTTCCCCTTTGTTGTACCTGTTCCATGGCATCCATCCTTGCTAACAAATTCTTTAAAAACTTTAGAACTCCTTCATCATGGCCTCTTCGACCACCACCCTGAGCAACTTCTCTTCTCATTCTTCTTAGTGGAATTTTTCCCACTTCCCAATCTCCCAATCTCTTGCAGCTCTAATACAAATATAATGGTAACATGCTTAGTTAAAGATAAACTAAAATACTACAAGTGACAGGAAACTATAATAGTCACCAAAACTAATATAGTATCCTACATAATGTTGACTCAATTAGTTAGGTCGATCCATTTCCAAGGGTGATAGGAACATTTACAAAACCCATTCCTCATTGAAAGTGACATGAATCAAAGCTTACAAAGCAATAGTGAAAGGAGACTGGGCCACTAAACTAAACCTCATCTCATTTCCTTGGTTATAAAGGAGCAATTCCCAAATCAAGAAATCAGGGTTTAAATGTGCATTGATCTATGTAAAATTTGATTACAATGATAGATGATTCTTAAATGAATCAACTTCCTTTCTTTTTAGCTTTGTTACACTCCTCTATTTTATCTATTTCTATAACTTATTCAAATTGGGATCTTTCCCAACCAGTCAATCCTCCCCTGGCATTGCCCTCTTCTCTTTTTCTTGTTCTCCTTTTTCAACATACAATGAAATCAAACTAACATTCCCATATCCATCTTTCTTTATGTTCAATATCCTCTTACCTTTTGTAAATCCTTATTGAAAGATAAGTTTTTCATTTTTTATATTAGATATAGTGGATAAATCAGAGTTCAAAAAAGTTGTTACATAAGGATCAATGTCTTAGTTTACACCTACAACATTTCTAATTACATCACCTACATTTTCCAAAACACCCCCTATACATCACATTTTTACAAAGACTATTGAATTCCCATTTACAAAACTATCTAGTTCTCAAACCAGAGGATAGTTTTACAAAGAATCCTTAGCATCAATACAAAATTTACCTCAAGTATAGGAGAGTTCATGTATAGTCTTACCATTTCTTTGCATCGAAAAATCCTTTTGATTAGTTGATAGTACCTGTGCAATATTACCACTTGCAAAGGCCTGATTGGTTGATCATTAGTCTCTAGCAACTCTCTTTGGTATAACATTTTTCAAGTAACAAGAGCCCTTTCCACTTCCTATTCTTCTTCACTTACCACTACTCTTCTTGTGTCCCTCTTAGTGAGATCCTTCTAGAATGCATCCAATTCCTTTAGAAAGGTGTCCATGGCTGGATGACCTTCTTCCCACAAGTGTCCATATTTTACATACATGGTGTCACTTTCAATTTTCCTAATTTCCAAGAAGTTCCAAACTTTCTCCTTCGACAAGGCAATTGTGATAAAGACCTACATAACAATATTATGAAGCATGAGTCTTCTAAAAGACTTAGTAAGCACTCTCCTTTCTCCCTCAAAATTTTCATTATTATGAGCCTTCTAGATTGACCATAACATTTTAGTAGAAATGAACAACAAAAGAATGATACAATTTTTGTTCATTTTGTTACCAACATTGAACAAAATTTTTTTGGGTCATGGTCTGTTATTTTTAGTCCATATATTCATTTTACTGCAAAAGAGTTTCCACAATTCTTTAGGAAAGATACATTCAAAAAAATGTATTTCACAATCTTAGGGACTTTGCACATACTACATATATCAATGTCATTATGAGCTATTTTATAAGGGAGTTTTTGTAATAACAACAACCACTTGAAGCTATGCTTTTTTGGTTCTAGTTTCATTTTACAATTTAGTTCAAAAATCTTCTACCATTGTTCTCTACTTAATCTAATGTTCATGTTAGCTATCAAATTTGCAACCTTGCTAAATTGCAAAACTTAGCAATTTGGAGTAACATGGGAATACTCCTAGGCTATGGGTTGCCTAAAATTGGAGTGGACCTCCAGATAAGGCTGGCTTCTAAATGGTGTCACCTAAACTAGTGCTAAACTAATGATTTTATGAGGAAAAGGGTAAAAGGATAACTTAAACTGAAAAACAAACTGAAAAGATTCTAAAGGTGATGTACCAAATCACTAACTAAAACCTGTAAAATAACTCACATACATAGTTCAAACAATGATAAAGCTTCACACACACAACTTATTTCCATATGCTTCTTGCATAAACATTTCATAAGAAGGTTTTAGAGCTTAACTCCTAGAAGGAAAGATACTTTCACAGCTAGAAAATTCTACTTTCAACACAATCTATAGCTTGCAACTTATATATTCTTCTGCAAAAGGTGTTGTGAACCCTAATCCAAATACCTACAAAACATAAAAAATGAATACATTAGGAGATCAAATGCAAGCAAGAATAAGGATTCCTCAAGAAATTAATTTGAATAGCAAAAGAGATAGAAAATGAAAGGAAGAACACAATAAAACTTGAAAGCATATCAAAATCTATTCTAAAGCAAGCAAACTCCTAAATCTCTTGAGGGAATTGGTGCCAATTTGATGTGAAAATTGGCCCTTTCCGAACTCCAATGATGCAATGTTGGTTTGATGAAGATATTTGATGAGTGATCCACTTTGTGAAGATTTAAATGTGCTCCATGATGAAAAACCTGCATAACCTAGCTATGGATAGATGAATCTTGCAAATGCTTGAAGATGTATTTGAGTATAGTAAGTTTACTCAAATTGTGGATGGATCAAATGAAGGATGATCTCTTCATTTATAGATGAGATTGATTAGAGGAGAGGCAAAAGGGATGAATGTGGTACTAAACTTCAACAAATGAGAAGAAGCCACATGTCATTATGTGAATGGTTGAGGAATGAGCACATTTTGAAGAATGTGCAAAGAGGGGGGAGATTCAAATTCAAAATATGGCTTGAAGGATGAGTTGAAAGGTGAAGAAAATGCACATGGCTCAAGAAAAGGACATGTAAGATATTTTAAATGCTTTGTTGAAAGGGACAAGTCCTTTTGGGGGGAGATTTCAAATTTGAGGAATATTCCCTTTTTGATGCCTTTTTTGAATGAAAATAGGTGATTTATTAAATCAAATAAATGATTTAATTGTGCAAGTTGCAAAATCTAGAGGATTGGAGTGATTAATATTAAATTAATCAAAATTTGACTAATTTAAATGATGCTAGTTGATTTGACCATTTTGACTTAGATTTTAGGATTTAAATAAATCAAAATGAGAGGAATAATGATTTTAGACTTAATTAAATAAGATTTGATTTATTTAATTAAAGAGGATGGTGTTAGATTTAAATCAAATAAAGATTAATTTATTCAATTTAAATTAGATGACTTTAGAGATTAAATAAAATGATTTATTTAATTAAACAAAGATAGGAAGATGAAATGACCTAGCTAATTACACAAAGACAATGATTTAATTAAATCGAGGGATTTATTTAATTAAAAGGAGAATTATGATGACTTTAATCAAATAAGGCTATTCGATTAAATGGTTAGACAGAGGGGTAATTCAGGATGAAATGACATTAGTAGATTAGGATCTGTGATATCAATCTATGTATTTTTCATGTCTACAGGTGCTAACAATGAGACAAAACCACAAGGAAAAGATAATTTCACATGTAGTAGCATCAATCAAACAAAATGCACACAATAAAATAGAAAAATGATAAGGTAAAACACCTTTACTTCATTGATATCCAACTTATCCACTATAGTACAAGTTTGTAAAAGAGTTACAATATTTCTCCTGCTGAAAGAAAACTCCAAAAATGAGTTACTATACTGCCGAAAAAGAATGAACTAACTCCAAAAACTTAGTTTGAATTTACTTATTCCTTTTTAAAAACCCATCCCACACAAATCCTTCTAGAAGCTTCTTGGTCATATACAACAAAAAAAGCCAAAAATAAAGCACCCAAAACCCCCCAAAATGTCTCCAAAGTATAAAAAATTCAAGGCATGACCCTACCCACACTAAAAGCATGAAAAAATGCCTCCAAATGCTCTAATTCCCTCCAAAAACCTAGTCAAAAATAGCTCACATACTTTCCACATGTTTGTCAATCACCTCCAAAATCCCCACATGCTTGGCACAAGTCATCATTATTCAACTATGTATCCAACTCCTTTGACTCATTCCTTTGGTGTGTTTTTGAAACCATAAGACTCAACTATAATCCCTATAGGACTTGGTCCTATCAACACATGTTTTTCTATTTTGCATTAAAAATAACACTTTGACTAAGTGATTTATAATCATATCACTTAATCAAAATGTTTTACATTTTGGTATGATGCAAAATATTACATTAACACATTTGTGCTTTGAAACAAAAAGAAAATGCATAAGGTAAAAGGGGACGTCTCTAAAAACTTAGCAAGAATACAAAAGGGAAATAAAAAGTTCATTAGAAATCAACTCACCATGGGGATTATTCACATTGCAAACATTTTCTAAAACAAAGGTAAAAAATACCTTATGTCTATTGGTATGTTTTAGGGTAAAAACCCTAGCAACAAAAACAATGCAATAGTTGCAAAGGAATTTCATTTGAAACTTTTCGAGCTTCTAGAGGACTCCTCTTTCTACCGACATAGGGTTTCTAGGGGATGTTCCTGTACTTTTAATGGTGGTTATGGCACTATAGTGGCTTCTCTAACTCATTTTCTGGCAAAATCAACCTAAAAAAGCTTAAGTGAGCTTCTTATGAAGGAAATTTCTGCATTTTCTTTTCATTTTTTGAGAATATAAGCTCAATTCGAGCTCTATAATTGCAGAAAAAAGGTGAAAATTTTCCTTCCCTATATTATTCCTTACACTTATTGATATTTCATTTGGCATTTTGTAGGAAAAGTGCTCATTTTGAGCTTAACTTCGTATAGAAAAAGTGGAAATGATTATCTTTTGCATTTTCTTGTATTTTTGTAGAAAATTTGCTCATTTCAAGCTCTACAATTGCAAAAATGAATGAATAATCTTGTTGTTCTATTCTTTTGTGGTTTTCATGCATTTTTATGCCACGATTTTGTCTATACTTCAAGCATATTTCAATAATTTGTCTATAAGTGCAAGAATGGTGAACACTCTTGTATTTCCCTATATTTTATACATGGTTTGCACAGTTTCCATCTCACATTTTGAGCTCATATGTAAGAGAATGAGGAAACTACTTGTGTCTTTTGTGCACCTTCTTTCAATATTATGCCATAGCCTCACACAAACTTTGCAGGTACTAGGGTTTTTGTTTTCCACACACATCTTTGAACAAGGCTATCAAACCCTTGACTTCTAGTTTTTCCCTTTCAATCTTCATGGTCATGGCTCGACCTTAGGATTTGCAAGTGAAATGCATTCTCTATTCTTTATTTTATTCAAACCCTAGCATGTGAAAAGGGTTTCACTTCTTACAAGCTTCTAGGTTTTCATTGTTGCTTCTATTCTCAGCCCAGGACAATCTAGGCTTGTTCTCTCCTTGACACAAGTAGGTTTCCTTGCATATACATTTGCAGGTTTCTGGGCTTCAAAACCTAGAGCAAGTTGTGGCTTCATTTCTGTTGATTTTTTTCCTGACTGTATTTGCATATGAGGCTTGTTATCCTTTAACTTTGCATTTTGGGTTTTCACTACAAAAAAACATGATTGTATACTTTCCTATCTTAGTATCAGGTTTATCATTTTGCATAATAATAATGGCATAGTCTATGACTATTGAAAACTCTAATTGTTGCCTCAATGTCATTCCACTTACACTGGGTCCTATTTTCATGCCTTCCACTATCTACCCTCTATCCTCATTTGTTGACATCAAACAATCTACTGAATGACTTTTACTTCTTACACAGTTATATTTTGCATAAACTATACAAGTTTCACTCATAGTATTCTTTTGACTTTCATACAACAGGTTTGAAAACTACCCTCTAATGAACTTGAAACAATAATGTTGTAAGTAAAGTATGGACCCCATCTTATCTTTGGCACTGTGGAAAGACAATAAATACAATACCTCAATCCAACAATAGAAAATCCTCAAGCCTTATCATAAGAATATAAATAAAAATAGTGAATGAATGTTGAATGTTGGTAATTACATGAAACCTCTTCACCAATAACCCTTTAATGAGTTGGACTATGTGTGAGTAATTTATTTACATGATGTGGTTTGTAGTACACTTACCATTCTCTTCATCCATCACCTGCAATTTGTAATACAATTGAGCATAAACCCTTACTGACAAATATGAAAAGCTCATTTTGGATACTGCACCCTCTATATTTTCCATGTGATACAATGGAAACATCATTATGACTATCTTGAAATTTTGTTCATCTTCTTTGTCATAGTGGATTGTTTCTTTCCATTTTTCTCAAGTTCTCTCCAGCCCCTATTATCATTTCTTTTAGCATTTGATGGTTGCCTCTTTCACAAAGATAGTTGTCTCTTATGATCTACTCACTTGAATATTTTTATGACTTTAGTTGGTCTATTTTCATGAAACTCCTACACCAACCCTTTCACACATCACTACCTTATGCCCTGAAATCTTATTCCTTCTATTTTTTGTGACTATCAAACTCAGATGCTTCTTTTTCAATGTGACTCTCTTCCAATTATGATATGTTGCCCCGTCTTTGAAATATATGTGGAATTCATTTCAACCTAGCTCCAAAAATTGACTGTCCCATGTATCTTCTTTAACACTGTCATTGTGCCTCTATCTCACTATGCATTCAAAACTACTGTCATACTTTATCAACAAACCTCTGCTCACTGAAGTAATGAGTGTCCTTGCCACTGCTATAAGCTCTTGGATCTCTACCATTGGATCATCAAACAAAAACTCATGATCTTAGGGACTCAATTATATGCTCATTTGACTATTATATCTTGACCTCTAACACTTGGAAATAACTGTAGGTCACTATCCTAGTGGACCATGATCTACCTTAGTTATTGTTTCCATATGGGCTTTAGTTAGGGTTTAGACAAAAGTTTTATGACCTTTCAAAAGTTCTTGCAAAGCTCTATGAACAACCCCCCTTGAATCTAATTAAAAAGATTGAAAGCATTGTGCAATACTTCATGGTTTACCTCATTGAGAACCCTACCTAGGTATTGATATTGTTTCCTTCAACAAGTAACAATATGACACCATATGTATTTAATTCACTTTCCATGATCCTAATGTCACTATCATAGATAACTAGTACTTACTTGGTCTTGTTGATGAAGCTATCCTCAATAATCGTGTCATCAAATTGTGAACATTCATAGGTGTTCAAAAGGTCCCTTTATAGTTGTTTCATATGACTGTACATGTGTTTGAGGTTATTGCCTTTTGCCCTTCATGATTGTGCTTGCACCTTTGCATTCTTCTGAACCTGCCCACCATGTATGATGACCTCCAACTGAATGATTAACAAATGTAACAACCTAAAACATATAGAGAACATGGGTATCCACATGATTCAATTACATTTTGCTTTGTACTTATTCTCCTTGATACAAAATGTTGTCCTTCAATCCCTCTTGGATCCAATTGACAAGATTTCAAGAAAGATATAGCTTTTTTAATTTTGTAAAGCAATCCTCTACTTAAAACCAAAAACATGTGTTAATTTTAAAGTCTTACAAACTCAGGTATAATGGGTCCACTAAGAAGATTGAAATACATATCTAGTAGAGTAATATTACCAAGAAGAAAAAGTTGTTGAGGAAAATGACCAGTAAGTAGGTTTCACAGTAAAGATA
This sequence comes from Sequoia sempervirens, assembly GCA_007258455.2. Classification (NCBI taxonomy): domain Eukaryota; kingdom Viridiplantae; phylum Streptophyta; class Pinopsida; order Cupressales; family Cupressaceae; genus Sequoia; species Sequoia sempervirens. The sequence continues at coordinate 1,260,640,266 of VDFB02271358.1, read as the reverse complement.
ACTTAACCATTGCAATGCAATCTCTAATTTGCTCAAGAATATTGCTAACCAAAGAATTTCCATGAAATATATAACAACCCATAATGTTGTATGCTATGATAAATATCAATGTATTTGAATGGTTTCTCAATAATGTTTCAGTGGCATTATGATTGTTCCTTCAAAACTTTCTCCTTGATTATAAGGAATACCAATATGTTGTTTCACTGTAAATGATGATTGAAATGACTTCTCATCTCTCTCAATTAGTGAAAGCACTGTATTTTGCATTGAATTTCTCTTCTTCTCCATGACTTCCCCTTTGATCAACATGATGGTAGCATACTATTCAGTTCATTGTGAAATGATGAAGAGTAATCTTTCTTGATAGTTCACACAATTTTTTTTGTTGCACCTTTTGAATCTGATAATGAAAGTTGATCAAGTGATATGATTCCATATTGATTTAATGCATCAAGAATAGGTTTATCACCAACTTGATTAAGTTGCTCAAATTTTCTTACATTCCTACCCCTCCTAAAACATAGGAGGGAAACATGCTGGGATCAACCCTCGTGGGAGCCACATTTTACTCCACATGTTGTAACCAGATGAAACAAAACAACAAAAAATATTTCACCTATACCTACACAATGAGAAAACATGTTAGATAAAATAGAGCATATGATAGATGTTTTTGATAACTCTTTTGTTTTCCTGGACATCTGTGGTATGCAAAATATCTTGATGTTTATAGGGATCAAGCTATATGTTTATGGATGTTTGCATGTGTATAGATTGGTGATCCTTTGTTGCTCTAACCAACTCTTTCTCACACATGCAGGAAATATTGGAGCAACAAGGGGCAAGCAACAACTGGAGGCTGGATAAGCAGGAGGGCTAAAGTTGATGCAAAGGAAACTCAACTGAGATTTGTCACTTAGGCAATGGCAGGTCTCCTTCTTTACATATGCATTTTTCTTTCTTGTATTTGTAAATGTATAGTTTTTTCCTTATTTGCATTAAAATAGTTAGTCCCTTGGCTTGTGTGGGACATTACACACTTATGATTATCAATGAAGACTACCTTTGCAACAAATGTTGACTCTCTTCTCTATTGTATGCAATTGCATAATCTAATAATGCAGTATTTTGATAATTTCTTTTATGCATATGAATGAAACTTTGTAGAAAGAATGTACCTTTTGTTTCACTTTGTAAAACATAACAACTCTACTTGTTTGAGCTTGGTAGCTAGAATAGGTAATAGTTCCATGCCTTATTAACATGTTATGTTAGCTCAATAGGTTGAGTTAGGGTGGAATAGAAAATCTTGGCATGAATGCCATGATTTTTTTTTATCATTCTTCCATTTATATTACTAACTATCAGTAAAGTATTCTACTGGGAATTGAACCTCTCTAAGTGCCTCTCTAATTATTGTGTATGCTCTCCAATTAATTGGAGGTAGATCATATTCATTTTTTAAATCATCCCAATCCTTAAGAAATCCATCTTTGAGAATATCATTGAGGTATTTAATCCCCTTTTGTACCTAGGCCTTAGCAGAACAACCTTGTACTAAGGCCAAAGGTTTATTTTTGTGCTTAAAATTCCACCAAATGGATCTATTGCCCATTATAGTTTTGTTCCCATCTTTGACAAAGTGGCTATTGGTAATGTTTGCTTTGACAAGTTCCCATGCTCTCCAGATGGTCTTGAACACCATGGATACTGTAGGTGAAATAGGTTGATCACAAGAAAGAATATCACCATTCAAAAATGTTAACTTTCATACAAGTTGTTATTTGAACCCTACCTTTAGGTTGAGAAAATAAATTTCTTTCTTTTAAATCGCCATTCAAAAATGTCAACTTAAAATTCATCTAATTTAGATCCTAATTATACTTAGTATCAAGTGTAATCAAAAGTCTAACGGTGTTCATTTTAGCTCTAGGAGAAAATGTGTCTTCATAATACATTCGTTTTTTTGTGAATATACTTATTTCTAAGCAATCCAACATTTAACTTGTCAATACTACCATCATAATTAAATTTAGACTTGAAAAACCATTTTGATCCTATAGGAATTTTATTTGTAAGTAATTTAGTTACTTCCCAAGTGCCTATTTCCATAATAGAATCATTCTTCTTGTACAGCTTTCATCTATCTTTTTATGATTAATAGCTTTTTCAAAATTTAGAGGTTTGTCTATAGTCATTAAAACCTAGCCTTGTATCAGATTGGTAGGTTGATTTATGTCATTGATCTTCTATGTGCTTCACTACTTGGTGGAGTAGCTCCAATGTGATTTTCTTTAATACCACTTTGAACATCATATTGTTGATGTATTTTTTATATTTTCAATGTATCTCTTCAAGAAGTTTCTATGAAGTTGGACTATCTTCCTCTTAAATATCATTTTTCATATTCATGAAATATAAAATCTCTACTAGCAAAGACTTTATAAGTTACATGATTATACATTTTTCAACCCTTAAGATATAATTAATACTATAACCAATGAAAATACATTTGACTTTGCACCAATTATCCTTCTATTTTTATTTGGAACATCGAAGAAAGATTTACTTCTAAAAATTATCAAATGACTAGCAATTAGTTTATGACTAATAAAAATTGAAAGGAGTTTTATTCTCTTAAGAAATTGTTTGGACTTCTATTATTAAAATATGTAAATGTACTTATAGCTTCAACCAACAAATTGTTGGGCATATTATTTCCTTTGAGCATATTTCTAGCAAACTCAACTTTAGTTCTATTTTATTTTTCAGCCACAACATATTGTTGAGGGCTGTGAGATATTGTGTATTGTTTGTTAAAGTTATTTTATTTACAATACTTCACAATTTTCTTTTAAGTGTATCCCCCACCTTGATCTAATTTAAAAATATTAATATTATGAGTTGCTTTTTTCACCATAATTTTAAATTCCTTGAAGCATTCAAAAAAAAAACTTTTATTTATTAAGAAATAGACCCATGTGTATCTAGTTCTATCATCAATAGATTTATTAAAGTAATAAATGCTTCTAAGTGACTTGGTTCAACTTGGAACACACACATTAGCATGTATTAAATCATGAAGATATATATCACCATAACCTTTTATATCATAAGATCTATCACCTCCTATATAGATTTTACTACTATTACTTTTCTCATGAAAGAATTTAAACCAATTTCTATTGCATGACATGTGAATAGATGCCCCTGAATCTATAAACTAGGAATTATAGAAATGCCCACATCTAAAATAAATAATTTGATATTATTAAGGTCACTATTATCTCTTTTTTTCAATTAACAATGATACCTTTATATTTATTATTTTTGGACCAATTAAATTTATTTTTTCAACATTCATATGAAGAGTGTCTTAATTTATCACATTAATTATGGTTGTAATTTTTTTACACATTGATATTTGACTTAAATGGTGCCCCATCTTTATACCTCTTTTTGTTAGGTTTGTCTCATTTATTTTTATCCCTTTTCTTTCCTTTGCATGGCTTCTTTTCCTTGGCCATTAAATTTGAATATGAAAACTATAGTATACTATCTACATGCTTCCTTCTTTCCTCTTCTTATAGTAGTATACTTACTAAGCTATCAAAGGAAGGATTATGTTTTGTTGCATCCACACTAGTGATAAACACTTGATATTCACTCAACATGCCATTCAAATGAATAGTAGCTAAATTGCTATGAGAAAATTATTCACCAATATCCTTAGTTTTATTTGGACAAGTAATCATTGATACTTTCATTTGCTTCCATTTTCATTCAAATTAATTTACTCTTTAGAAATAAAATTCTGCGTGTTTACAATTTTATACAAACCTTTTAATGGTGTTTATGTACTAGTAGATGTATTGGTGTCTTGTATATAAGGGATTATCAAATCCTTGATAGAAATCCACAAGATAATATTTTATTTGCATTTTATCTCCTCTCAAAATATGCATCTTAAAATTCAAATTCACATAATTTGCACTATCTAGCTTATTTGATTTGGTGAGATAGGAATCTCACAAATTTATCATTTTAAAGAGACAATAAATAGATTCAACAGTCATCAACTTTTAACCAATTACCAACAATGACTTGTAGATAATTTGTAGCACACAACACATCTATTTTTTGGAGCCCGTGATAGTAACACTAGGTGAAATATGTCAGATAACCTATTAATCATGAGCACTATAATCCAACAAGGAGAAGTAGGATAAAATTGTCAAAGAACATACCTCTTGTATTAGAGAGTCTTGTGGTAGTAGATAAAAGCATTTAAAAAAGAGGGTTGGAGGCTATCAATCTCCTCTACACTTGAATTAAACTTGGAGCTTCAAACTTATAAAAACTATCTTATATCAACTCCAATGACAACAAGAGAAAGAGGATAAATTAGCAATGTAAAATGGGCTACAATGGTGGAATCCATTGTAATAAGAAAATTTTGGACGCTAATCATCACTAGTTGATCAAGCCTACAGTTTCCTTTAATACACCATAGATATTTTCATCTATGTCTCACCACTCTTGAAGAATTGAGAACCTAGGTGTGTCATAAAACTTAGCTTTGGAAAATGAGCTCCCCTTGAGCCATGGTAAATTACTAGGATGTAGGCTAGATGAAGGAAGTTGCATATATGTTTGTAGATAATTTTTTCTCTTATGTTGTGCCTTCTTGGGCTATAGATTGAACTTCCTGTCTTCAATTATTGTAGTCACCTAATAATGGTGGGTAAAAGTACAAAGTTGTGTCACACTTTATAAAGGAAACAACCAACATTGATCCTACTTTTAAACTTGAATCACTAAAAAGTGGCATATATGTTTTGAATTTTGAAATGATGTAAACTAATAAAATGTGTACTTTTAGTATATTTTATGTTCACATTTTTTTGAAAAAAATAAAAAATATTTTGGATATAATTTTTTAAATTTACATTATAATTTTGTTGTTGATAAAATGTTGAAAAATGAAGTTACACAAGACGTCAATCTTTATATAGTAAATTTTATTATTTATCCTTCAAAATTTTTGTGTATTTATAACTTGAAACTTTAGTGCATAGATTTTTTTTCAATTTTGATAAATAAATATTTTTAAATAAATATTAAAATGTGTGCATACTAAAACATAGATGTTTCCATTTGATGTCAACTTTTATATTGATTATATATATATATACCATCTTGATACATATTCTTTTATCTAGTGCATCATATTTTTAAAAAAAATTTAATAAGTTTTAGTGTTTTTCTTGACATGGTAATTAGCCGAATATTCTTTTGCTAATAACCTACTTTTAGTGAAAATAAAATATAAAATATAAATAATATTTAAAATATTTAAATATATATATTTTAAAAAACTACACTTATGGATCTATAAAAGGGTATTTTTTATATTTAAAAAAAATGTTATTTACATGACTAGGAATTGCCAAAACATCAAGTTTTTCAAAAAAATAATCAATAAATTGGCTTCAAAGTGGTAATGCATATGCATTTATCTAACAATTTTAGTTGGAAAAGTTGTGGACATATATAACTTAGCTAGAATGAATCTTACTAGATCATATGTTTGACCAAAAATAGTTTTTAGTTAGAAATACTTAAATTCAATTGTGCTAATAAATTGGCCAAAAGTGTGACACAACTTTGTACTTTTACCTTGGTGGTATATTTCTCTTGAAAAAGAACACTTCACTAATTGTACATCTCTTATGACTTTTTCCTTTGAGACTCTTCTAATAATGCAACTTTTGAGCGCTTACCTTTAATACCAAAATAAACAATTAATTTTTTTTATTTCTTATCCACAAAAATTGAAGATTACACTTTATAGCTTTGATGATGCTCAAAAACTCCCTAAAACTATGCTAACTAAAATGATAGCAATAAATTGTTCAACAAAAAATATTCACCAATTTTTGAATAGTTCATATTGGTCAATTCAATTTTAAGGAATATAATGACAACTATTTGGGGCCTAAATCACCTAGATTTCTTAATTTATTAGTCAAATGCATGTTAAATCACCACCAATTTATTTATGTTGTATTTATAATAGATAATTTCTTAGAATTTTGGAGGCATATTTAAATTTATTGACATATTCACCAATAACATTAAAATTTCACTATTTATTAGAAGTAATTTCATCAATACAATTATAATGCCACTCTAACCACAAGGAATTAATTGCTTTAAAAATTACAAGAAATATTTTGGATCATGCTTCAAATTTCCCAATATTTAATTGGATTATTTTACAGTCACATAGGACTCACCACTTTTTACTCCAATTAATTATTTTCTTGGGCAAGGTCTACAACAACCTTTTTTCTAACAAATTTAATCAATGATTTGTTTACAAAGAATTCTAGTAAATAAACTTATAGAGAAAAATAGTTTAGAATGTGACATTATTGAAAATAAAATATGAATGATGATTCAATAATAATCACAAAAAATAGTAAAGATGTGGATAGTTGATTATCCAATAAATTAATGCAAATATTTACATTCCAAATTAAAGAAAATATCAAGAAAAATCACAATACATAATTCTTCCCAAAAGGATAGGATTTTAACATTTTTGGTGAAAAGAAAAGGCTTAAAAAATAACATATACTAGTAGGTCCCGTTGGATGTGGAGTTTTGTTTGAAATATCACGCGAGTAAAAGTTAATAAGGAACTATTATGCCTTGCATAACCACCCCATTTTAAACTTGTTTAAAATAGGTCCCCCTTGTTCTGTTCTGTTTCCTTTGGCCTTTTGCTTTCTTCCTAAGGCATTTTTTGTTTTGTTCTGGCAGACACGGAACCGAGACTGAAACTGAACTTTCGAATTTCTTCCAAGTTCTAGTTTTTGTTCTATTCTCGGTTCCGGTTTTTCCCCTTTGCATTTGTCATCCTTTGTTTTGGCGGGCGTGGAACGCGGAACAAAACTAAATTCTGGAACTTTTTCTAAGTTCTAGTTCTGGTTCCGTCCCAGTTCCGATTCCACTGTTTTCCTTTGTCCTGTTGGTTTGTCATCCTTTGTTTTGGCAGATGCAGAACCAGGACTGAAACTAAACTTTGGAATTTCTTCCAAGTTCGGGTTTCTGTTCCATTCCCAGTTCTGGTTCTGCCAGTTTTTTGTTTGTTTTGGGAGAAGCGGGACGCAAACCGAAACCAAATTTTGGAACTTTTCTAAAATTTTAGGTTCTGATTCCATTCTGGTCCCGATTCTGCCGAACTCATTTGTTGTGCCTTTTGTTTCGGTCGTTTGGCCTTGGGGTGTTTTTCTTCCCTTCATTTTCTTCTTTCTCGTCTTTTTCATCATTTCTCTGTGTTGTCGGAGGCGGAGCCAGGATGGAAACCAAACCTGGAATTTGGAGAAAGTTAAGGGTCAGGTTTTTGTTCCACTTATGCCCTTGTTGCGGTTTGCCCGGGATCGATTTTTGCTTGATCTCATTTGCGTGTGTTTCTATGTTTATTCCTTGTGTTTGGTCTCTTTTGCGAGGCCAAGTTTGGAATGGATTTGGGATTTGGTTTTTTATAAAGTTTTAGTTTCCTAAGCTGGTTTTGACTCCGGCCCCACCCTGCTGTGGTCCCCAGTTCCTTTACCTTTTGCAAATGTGGAACCGGAATGTGGGCTGAACTTGAAAATGTTGGTTATTTCCATGTTTTGTTCCCAATCTGACTCTAGTCCCGGTTTTGATTTCATTTTGGCTCCTATCCCACCAAAATTAAAGGTAATTGTTGTTCCTAGTTCTGATTTGGTCCTGCCTCCACCATAATTGATTTTTTTTAAAATTTAATTAAATGAAGGAAAGGAAAGGTATGAAGGGTATAATGAAATATGATATTCTCTATGTTTTTAGAGGACTGATGGGCACATTTTTTTGCAGGGATAAGACATGTTTGGGACATCGGATGTTGGTCCCCAGCGAAGTCAACCTACAGAACCGTTGGCCAGACCAGCGCTATCGATGAGACATCATACCAAATGCCAGAATAGTCAGCGAGAAACACTATCGTTAAGAGGTCTCCTTGATGACAACGATAGGTGTGTCTTGCCAATGACTTCTGTCGACAGGAAAAAATCAAGGTCTCGACAATTTGAAAACTTCAAGAGTTTGGAACATGGCTAGTAGTCAGTTAGTTTTTAAAGGTAGCCATTCAATTACCTGACAGAGTTGGTGGATCGACGACTAATATTTGAATCTGCACCAAATAGGGTTTGAACTATTCGCAGTGCATGAGACTTAATGGTAGACGAGACCCTTATTAGTTGAGGTAGATGAACATAAATGACAATGCTTTTGAGCATTCAAGGCAGCTTTGCAAAGAAGTCTCAAGGTCAAGGATGAGGGCTACGAGTTAATGATGGTGGGTGTAAACAATCTAAAGACCATGCCTGAGAGATCTTTCGCCAACATAAACAAAGTACGCATTCAATGCATCTGGGACTTCATTCCAAACTCTTCTAGGTCTGACCTTTTTGTAACCGACTTATTTTGTAAACCCTAAGCGGGGCCGACTCATTTTTGGCACATTTTGTATATATGGCGTTTTTGCCTCTTTGTAAAAGAGGGAAGGAATAGAGATAGAAAAATAGGAGAATAGATAGAGAAGGGACCTTTTTAGAATTAGCAAGCTAGGGTTTTGCAGGAAGTTAGGCATTTTTAGTTCAATAGGAAGAGGAAGTAATGTATCTTCTAGATTTTCTTAGTATAGATGGAGATAATTCGAAGACATGGGTTTTTTGTACACTGGTGATCTTGCCAGATTTGTAAATGTTGTTTATCTGTTTCACCAACAGTAGCAACAACCATATTTAAATCTACTTCATATTGTGCTCCATAATGGTATTTATCTTGGATTAATTGTTTGATTTGGAAAGTTTTCAAGGAATGAAATTTTTATCTTATGTTTTTTTTAAGTGATGATTTGCAATCTATTGTTAAAGTTTGCACTGTGAATGAATGAAACTTTGTATTAATTACAAGTTAAATTTATTCCATAGTTTTAGTTTAGGAATTCCTTGGAAGGTAACAAATATGATTAGTTGGATGGATCAACATTCTCTTCAGTTCAAAAGGTTTAATCTATCTTTTTTCTATTTCTTTAAAACCACCGGTTAAAGTAGGTTTAAATGTATGTTTGATCTTATAACAATCTAGAAGCTCAAATCTAACAGGCCCCTTGAACATTACAACCATATTGACCACTTCATGAAACAACAACATTGTGAACCAACATCAAGGCCCTTGATTGCTTATTGTCTTTTTTAGGAGAGGTTAGATATTTCACTTTTATCTTACGTACATGTTGTGGGTCAACTTGGCACCATCAACAGATCTGGTGCTAGAAGGAGGGCTAGAAGAGAAAACTGGATAATATTGGGTTTTTCTCACTAGAGAGGTCCCATAGAGTTCTTCGATCAACTGAAAACCAACCACCATTGTTAGAACTCAAGACCCCAACGCGACACAAGATTCACAAAACTAGGGCAACCATTATACCACCCTTGTCAGCACCATTCACTCCACCAGGCTTTTCACCAATACCCTGGTGGATACTTGTCAATCCACCACCAACTCCATCTCAAGTGCCATTACAGCTGGCTCAACCCCCGCCACCAACACCAATGGCATTTTTTATGAATAATCCCTCTCCATTGGGGACTATTCCTGGAGGCTTTCACGATATGCCTAAGAATCCCGAAAGATTATGTCCCAAATACATTCATGGCGAATCAAGGAGTGTTGAAGAGCACATACAAGCTTATAAGGATGCTTGTACCAGATCCCAAATAGCCCACCATGATGTAGTTTGTAGGTTGTTCCCTTATTCCATAGGGGATATGGTGTACAATTGGTACCTAAATCTTCCATAAGGTTCTATTTTGAGCCGGACAGACCTAGAGAATGCTTTCATCAATTAGTTCAGAGTTTATGGAGATCAGACCATTTTGTTCCACCAATTTCCTACCATTAGGAAGGAGCCATGTGAATCACTTCCCTTATTTAATACTAGGTTTCAATGAATGTATAGGAGACTACAAGACCCCTATCTAGTTGCTGAGAATAGTGCCATTTAGGCATATTTTAGAGTTACAGACCCTTTGCTTGGCTTGTTCCTACAAAGGACTTATCAGCCAACAAATATTGATTCCCTGTCTAAAGTTTATCATCTAGCCATCAAGCTACAACAACAAACTAGCTCTCAACAAGGAAATTTGGGAGGAAGTTTTCCTTCAATGGGGTATCACATGCCTAATCCAACCCCTTTATTCAATACTATCCCAGAGATGTCTCCTTCCCATTATGGACCTATGTATGAGTTGCAGACTCAATCTCCTATTCCATTCTTTGCCAATGGAGCTCCTGACTTCTCTCAACAATCACAGGCTCATCACAGTCCACATGGCCACCATAATCAAGCTAGAATACCAAATCCTATCGGTTAGCCACCTGTTGCTAAGAATGTTGAGAGTGAAAGGACAATTCAACTCACGACCGAGGTGGAGACCCTAAAGAAAACTCTGTCTCAAGTCACAAATGACATGGCTCAACTTAATAAAAAACCCCTCTCAGAACCAAGGTAATTATTCTAATCAAGGTAATTACCCTAATTAGAGTAATAACAGTTAGGGTAATTATTAGAACAACAACAATCACAGCCAGAGGAATTATCAAGGCCAAAACTTCTCTAACCAAGGCTATCAAAATCATAATAGAGGATATAACCAAAGGCCAAATAACAATCGACAATGGAATATAGGGCCAAATAATGGTGGGGTTTCTCACAATTATCAAGCTAATGAGGACAAACCACATGTTGCGAACGTGGCTGACCTCAATTTTATGACTAACTAGTGCAGGTTGCATGATATTGCAACTCATTCCAAGGTAAATTGTCCTAAAATGGAGAAGGTTGTGAAGATGGCACAGGAAGATGCCCAAATGTTCAAGGGAATTCAAATAAAGGAGGTGGCTCAGTGGATATAACTATGACTTAGACCTCTTTGAAGAAGAACCTTCATTCCCAATTTAGAATGAGAATGAAACAAAGGAAGATGTGTATGATGCCCAAGCCTTTCAGACAAAGGGAGGACACTTCCTAAGAAATTAGAATAAGGGTTTGTTCACTACATCAACGCCACCTAACCATATGGTGTCTCCAAATAAGGGTGCTCATAACAAGCCTCCTCCACCAAAGGGTCCACTTGACTTTCATAACAAAGGTAATTCATCTAGTCTTTTCAAATGTAATGCAAGTTATAACATAGAATTTAATATTGTTTCTGAGATGCAGAAATAGAAAACCTCTTTATCATACTTTGACATCCTAAAGTGGTGCCCTGCCCAATGAGAGATAGTGCTTAAAGCTTTGGAAGAAGCTGATAAAACAAAAGGGAAAACTAAGGTGGCACCCGCCATAGACATGAATGCAACTTTGTTTAGAAGCAAGGTAGGTACCCCACCATTTCTTTTAAATTTGAGAATCTATGGGAAGAATCTACATAATTTTTTGCTAGATTCAGGGGCTTTTGGCAATGTGATGCCATTTTCTGTATAAAAGAAATTGGGATTGAGCCTTGTCCAAACAAACAAGAAGGTCATCCAACTCGATAAAATAGAGGTTAATGTAGTTGGAGAATTGAGAAATATACATGTGCAAGTAGGGTATGCCCCTAGGATTTTAACCAATATGGATATTCAAGTAGCAGACATTCCCGAGACTTATGGTATGCTCTTGAGCAGAGATTTAATGAAGAGTATAGAGGGATATCTCTCCCTCGACTTTTCACATATGTGGCTACCATGGAGGGGAGTGCCTATGTAGATTAGGATTGAAAGTGAACCTCACCTCAAACATATCATCACTGAATATGATTGTCTGAATGAGGTAGCTTATTTTGAAATTGAGATAAGGGTTTATAAAAGAGAGGAAATTATGAAATTTTCAGTTCTTGATTCTAATGATTTGTCAATGCAAAAATTCCCTGATCCCATGATTAATGAAAACCAATAAGTATTGATCAGAAGCTGCAATAGGATCAGTTGGTCTTAGGGGAAGATATTGATTTGCGGAGTCTTCTACTCCCTAATTGGTGCAAGGTACACTACCAAAATCATTTGAAATTGACCTGCCAACCCTACATCAATGTTTTAAACCATTTTTCCCAAACTGAAGAGACCCACCCAAGTCACCTTGAGGCCACTTTATACCACTTCTCATTCAAAGGAAAAATGCAACAATGATTACCAGGGATAATATAACTTCAGAGGAAGTCCCTCCTCAAGCTGAACCTACCCCAGTCACAATACCAGACCAACATAGTTATGATGAACAACCCCAAGGTTTGTTTGATACCCCTGCACTCACAAGTATACCAAAACCTGAGGGATTAATCAAAGATACAAGTGACTGTCAGAAAGATATCCTAGGATTACATAATATATCTAATCAAGAATTAGATATTGCACCTGATGAACCTATTGAACACCCATCCCCAATATTTGATGCAAAAGATCAGGTGGTTGCACTTATGGTTCATCTTATCCAGACACCCACAACAACCTCAAAGGGATCAACCCCAGCTCATGATCAGCTATGGACCCTCACGTTTGATGGATCCAAATCCAAAACAGGGTGTGGTGTTGTAATTGAATTAACCAACCCGAAAGGGAAAACATTTTTTGCTTCTTATAGGTTACAGTTTGGATTCACTAACAACATAGTAGAATATGAAGCATTGGCTTGGGGACTGATGTTGGTACATCAGAGGAAAGTTACCACCTTGATGGTTAAAGGATATTTGAAAGTGATTATCAAGCAAGTACGTAGCCAGTACACATGTCACAATAAAAGGCTCGCAGCTTATAGAAATCAGGTATGGAACCTGATTGAAGACTTTGATGCCTTTGGGATTAGTTTAATCCCTAGAGAGCAGAATCACATAGCTGATTCATTAGTTGTTGCTGCAAGTACCCTGGAACCCATGCAAGGCTCCAAGCTTAAGAGATTCTCACTAGAATTGATATCCACCCCGGTCGTTCCTGATAATGTCAGGAACTTTCAAGTCTTTGACGATGATCAACATATCCTTGCTTTTCTAGCAAGTTTAGATGTTTTTGAAGGACAAATCATTGATGAATTTGACTAGGATCAAGGAGACTAGAACCCCGATGACTGTGATGCAGAGGGGGTCCTCAATTTAAAAAGTAATAGCATTCCCAAGGGAATGGTGGCCTTAGAAAGAATTTTTGATTTAGACCCAAGGGCTTATAAAAAGGTGTCAATCGAAGATAAAGGAGGAGAATATGAAATTATTAACCTAGCTGATTATGGACCTAAAAGAAATGTTTACATAGGGAAAGCTTTCCCTGGAGCAATTAGAAAAGATATACTGAGGGCACTAAAGAAAGATGTTGTTGCAATAGCTTAGGGGTATGAATATCTAAAAACATTTGATACTTCTATGATAACTCATACTATTCCTTTGAAGCCTGAAGTTAGACCATTTTGGCAGAAATAACATCCTGTCAATGCCCTGATTGAACCGCTGATCTTTAAGGAAGTTCAAAAATTGCTTTCTACAAGAATAATCTTCCCTGTGCGACATTCAACATGGGTGGCTAACTTGGTTCCAGTTTGTAAGAAGAATGGAGAGACCAGGCTATGTGTAGATTTTAGGAATCTGGATAGAGCTTCAGAAAAAGACAACTACCCACTTCCTTCTATTGATGAGGTATTACAAACTGTTAATGGATCTCATATGATATCATTCCTGGATGGTTATTTTGGATACAATCAAGTGATTATTGATTATGAAGACAGAATGAAGACAACCTTCACTACTAAGTGGGGAACATTTTCTTACAAAAGGATGCCATTTGGTTTGATAAGCACTGGAGCAACCTTTCAGTGTGCCATGGACATAGTGTTCAAATATTTGATTGGTAAGTGCATCATCGTTTACATGGATGACCTGATAGTATTCTCTAAAGATAAACTAAACCATGTTTCCGACTTGGCTAAAGTTCTTGAAAGATGTATCCAATATGGTGTCTCTTTGAACCCTAAAAAGTGTGTGTTCAAGGTTTCTGAAGGGAAAATTTTGGGACACAATCTCAGAAAGAGGGATATCAATAGATCCAAACTGAGTTGAGTCTATTTTGAAGCTAACCATGCTAGGAAGTAAGAAGGAGATGAGGTCTTTCTTTGGAAAGATCAACTTTGTGAGAAATTTTATTACAGGTTTTGCAGAGATTGTTAAACCTTTGAATGAAATGATGAAGAAAGATGCTAAAATAGAATGGAGTAATGAGGCAAAGGCTATTTTTTCTCAAGTCAAGCAATCCATTTCAGAAGCGCCAGTCCTCACCAACCCTAACTACTTGAAGCTATTTTATATTTATTCTTTTTCCTTTGAACACTCATATGCCGCTATCCTGAGACAATGAAGAGAGGAGGGGGATGAGAGGCCAATCGCCTTCATGAGCTCTCCATTTAAGAATGATGAAGTCAAGTACCCACCTCTTGAGAAAAAATCTTTTGCACTAGTTAGAGCTGTCAAGAAGTCAAGGCACTATATCCTTCGAAGTCAGATTATTGTTGTGGTTCTTGATGCCACTGTAAAGTTTCTACTTATGCAAAGTGAGTTGGGAGAACGAAGGGGGAAATGGATGGCTATTCTACAAGAGTTCGATCTGAAGATTCATCCTATGAAAATTGTTTGAGGACAAGGCCTATCTAAATCAATGGCGGATGCTGGTGAGAATATTATTTGTCAGTAATACATAACTCAATCATTTTCCAATGACCCTTGGTATGCCAATATTATTTAATTCATGCTCAATAATTGGTGCCGAGAGGGAATGAATACAACTCAAAGGAGAGTACTGAGAATGAAAAGCTCCCATTATATGCTCAAAGGAGGATTATTATATAGAAATAATTTTGAAGGATTTTATCTATGATGTCTTGATCAACAAGAGGCTAAGCACACAATCGCTGAATTTCATGGGAAACATGGCACAGGCCATGGTTCTGCAGATTTTTTAGCACATTAGATCCTCATATCTAGTTATTATTGGCCATGTGTGTTCAAGGATGCCCATCAACACGTCTGGACACACCATACATGTCAAATTTCTGCATTAAGAGAGTGCCATTTAGCCATGCCATTACAACCTATTTATGAGGTGAGACTATTTTCCCAATGGGCACTTGATTTTGTTGGGGTAATTAATCCTAATTCTTCCGTAGGACACAAATTCATTTTGAATGCTATAGATTACTATACGGGATGGACTGAAGCTATACCTTGCAAGAATAGTACGACAAAGGTAGTAATCAAGTTCCTCACTAAATGCATTACAACCAGGTTTGGAGTACCCTTTGCACTAGTATGTGACCATGGCCCTATCTTTTCTTCTACTAAGTTCATTTCATGGGCTTATGATTATAAGATTGTTTTAAAGTATTCCTCAAAATATTATCTGCAAGGAAATGGAGTTGCAGAATCAACTAATAAGAATCTCCTAGGGGTAATTAAAAAACTATTAGAGAACAATCCTAGAGATTGACATACTCAGCTAAGATTTTCTCTATGGGAAGATAGGACTAGGATCAAGGCTGCTTTAAAGACTTCACCATTTAAGCTAGTATATGGTCAAGAGCTCGTGTTCCCTATTCACTTGCAAATACCTATCCTTAAGTTTATGCAGGAATTTTACTCTAGTGATGATAGGATTGAAGTAAGGTTAGTTGGCTTGCTGAGATTAGAAGAGTAAAGAGATGCTACTTTGCAACAATTCTTTAGACACCAGGCTGTTGTCAAATGTTGGTTTGACGAAAGAGCCAAAATCAAGGCTTTCAGAATATCAGACCTTGTGCTATTGTGGGATAAGGCTAATGAAAAGAAAGGAAATCACCAGAAATTTGATAAGCTTTGGTTAGGTCCCTATCAAATTGTTGAAATCCGAGGAGAAAATGTTTTTTGGCTGAGCAGCTTAATAGGAGAACCTGTTCCATTTCCTGTCAATGGATAGTTTCTTAAACATTACTTTGGATCTTGAAAGCTTGATATTCTTGATGGGTTGTATATATGTAAATAATTTGTTGTTTTTGTTTCTTTGTCATTTGTTGTTTTCCTTGCTTTCCTTTTCTTTTGTTCTTTTGCTTGTTGTTCCTTTGTTTTTCTTTGTGGGGACCTTCATTTTATACAATTGATGAAGAGGTTGTTATCTAAAGTATACTTTGGTTATTAGGAGAGAGGTTGGTTTAGATATTTTCAAGTTCGTTGGTCAGATGATTTTGTCCTAAATTCATTGTTTTATGTCCATTATCAATAAGAGTTGTGGAAAGTCTTGAAAACAAGGTGCAAAGTAAATGATCTTCATTAACTATGATTGAATCTACCACAAATCAATAGAAACATCTCCTCTTGTAATGGTATATTTGTGTTGGGGCGATGGTGTTGTAAGATTTGAGTGAAAAATCCGATTCCCTAGATGCTGTTATGAGGTCCATGGTAGTTTTCAACCTAGAACAGATGTCAGACATCTGACATACTGAGAAAGAATTGAATGAAATATCTGAAACTCCAAGAGAAAAGAAAAAGAGAGAACTATCTTAGAAAAGAAAACTCAATATGAATGGGTGATTCCAGTATCTCTACCGAGGCTATGGATGCCTAACTAGCAGTAGAGCAATGCTGTGAGAAAACTAGAGGTATCTCCATTGAGCTATGGATGCTTGACTGGCAGCGGAGCAATTCCCAGGATATCATTGCACAACAACAGTTCAAATCTTGCACATTATTGTTCAAAAGATGAGGAAAATTTTGTAAAAGGGTGATGCACCATCAAACACACACATAGATTCAGGGGTAGCTAGTGTTGATTTACATTTGAGATTCTAGCTAAACCTTGTTTGTTGAAACTGACCTAATTGGAGTTGTAATGTCCATGAACCAGGAGTTCTAGGTAATTGAATCCTTTGGTTTCTTGAAAATGGTTAAACCATTTTCCCAACCAAGTTGCCAATTTTTATGCCTTGCATAACCACCCAAATTTAAACTTGTTCAAAATAGGTCCCCCTTGTTCTGTTATGTTTCCTTTGGCCTTTTGTTTTCTTCCATGGGCATTTTCTGTTTTGTTCTGGTGGATGCGGAACCGGGACTGAAACCAAACTTTAGAATTTCTTCCAAGTTCTGGTTTTCGTTTCATTCCTGGTTCTGGTTCTGCCTCTTTGTGTTTGTCATCCTTTGTTTTGGCGAGCACATAACACGAAATGAAACTAAACTCTGGAACTTTTTCTAAGTTCTAGTTCTGGTTCTGTCCTGGTTCCAGTTCCATCGTTTTCCTTTGTTTTGGCATACGCAGAACTAGGACTGAAACTGAACTTTGGAATTTCTTCCAAGTTCTAGTTTCCGTTCCATTCTTGGTTTTGGTTTCGCCAATTTTTTTTTTGTTTTGATGGAAGTGGGACGTGGACCAAAACCAAATTTTAGAAATTTTCTAAAATTCTGAGTTCCAGTTTCGTTCCGGTCCCAGTTCCGCCGAACTCGTTTGTTTTTCTTTTTGTTTCAGTCATTTGGTCTTGGGGTGTTTTTCTCCCCTTTATTTTTCTTCTTTCTCATCTTTTTCATCATTTCTTTGTGTGTTGTCGGAGGCGGAGCCAGGATGGAAACCAAACCTAGAATTTGGAGAAAATTCAAGGTTGGGTTTTTGTTTTGCTTCTGCCCCTGTTGTAGTTTGCCCAGGATTGGTTTTTGCTCCAATCCCGCTTGCGTTTGTTTCTGTGTTTGTTCCTTGTGTTTGGCCTCTTTTGTGGGGTCAGGTTCATAATGTATTTGGGATTTGTTTTTTATAAAGTTTTAGTTTTCTCATCTAGTTCCGACTCCGCCCCCGCCCTACTGCAGTCCTCAATTCCTTTACCTTTTGTGGACGTGGAGCCGGAATGTGGGCTGAACTTGGAAATGTTGGTTATTTCCATGTTTTGTTTCTGTTTCGACTCCAATCCTAGTTCCAATTTCATTTTGGCTCCCATCTCGCTGGAATTAAAGGTAAGTGTTGTTCCCAGTTCTGATTTGGTCCTGCCTCTGCTAGAGTTGAGTTTTTGTTAAATTTAATTAAATGAAGGAAAGGAAAGGTATGAAGGGTAGAATGAAATATGATATTCTCTATGCTTTTAGAGGACTGATGGGTGCATTATTTTGCAAGGATAAGACATGTCGGGGACGTCAGATGCTGCTACCCAACGAAATCAACCTACAAAACCATTGACCAGACCAACGCTATCGGCGAGACATCATACCAAATGCCAGAATAGTCAGTGAGAAACGCTATCGCCAGGAGGTCTCCCCAATGACAGTGATAGGTGTGTCTTGCCAATGACTTCTGTCGGTAGGACAAAATCAAGGTCTTGGCAATCTGAGCACTTTAAGATTTTGGAACGTGACTGCTAGTCAGTTACTTTTTAAAGGTAGTCGTTTGATTACCTGACAGAGTTGGTGGATCGACGACTAATATTTGAATCCACACGAAATAGGGTTTGAACTATTCACAGCGCGTGAGACTTAATGGTAGACGGGACCCTTACTGGCCAAGGTAGATGAACATAAATGGCAATGCTTTTGAGCATTCAAGGCAGCTCTGCAAAGAAGTCTTGAGGTCAAGGATGAGGGTTGCGATTTAATGATGGTGGGTCTAAACAATCTAAAGACCATGCCTAAGAGATCTTTCACCGACATAAATAGAGTACACATTCAATGCATTTGGGACTTCATTCCAAACTCTTCTAGGGCCAAACTTTTTGTAACCGACTTATTTTGTAAACCCTAAGTGGGGCCGACTCATTTTTGGCACATTTTGTATATATGGCATTTTCTTCTCTTTGTAAAAGAGGGAAGGAATAGACATAGAAAAATAGGAGAATAGATAGAGAAGGGACCTTTTTAGAATTAGCAAGCTAGGGTTTTGTAGGAAGTTAGGCATTTTTAGTTCAATAGGAAGAGGAAGTAATGTATCTTCTAGATTTTCTTAGTATAGATGGAGATAATTCAAAGACATGGGTTTTCTGTACACTAGTGATCTTGCCAGATTTGTAAATGTTGTTTATCTATTTCACCAACAGTAGAAACAACCAGATTTAAATCTACTTCATATTGTGCTCCAGAATGGTATTTATCTTGGATTAATTGTTTGATTTGGAAAGTTTTCAAGGAATGAAATTTTTATCTAATGTTTTTTTTAAGTGATGATTTGCAATCTACTATTAAAGTTTGCACTATGAATGAATGAAACTTTGTATTAATTACAAGTTAAATTTATTCCATAGTTTCAGTTTAGGAATTCCTTGGAAGGTAACAAATCTGATTAGTTGGATGGATCAACATTCTCTTCAGTTCAAAAGCTTTAATCTATCTTTTTTTGTTTCTTTAAAACCACTGGTTAAAGTAGGTTTAAATGTATGTTTGATCTTATAACAATCTAGAAGCTCAAAACCAGTAGGCCCCTTGAACATTACACCATATTGACCACTTCGTTAAACAACAGCGTTGTGAACCAACATCAAAGACCTTGGGAGGTGATAAGCTTGATTGCTGATTGTCTTTTTCAGGAGAGGTGAGATATTTCACTTTTATCTTACCTACATGTTGTGGGTCAAATTGGCACCATCAACAAGAACTTTTTAAGGTATGGGTTGATGGGTTGTTGGGTTGAGTCACAGGGACACCCCTTCCGCATAAAATAAAAATGATTCATTTTGAAATGAGAAAGTGTCTAAAGAAGATAAAATTAATTGGATGGAAACAACTAATGATGCACACTTGATGAGTTCTCAAAAACAAATTAATATTTAGATTGTAGGAAGCTTGAAGAAAATAACACATTTCTTGGGGATAAAAGTATTGATAATTTTTTTTAGGATGAATTTAGAAATTCAAATGTTGATATGGCTTATGGAAATTTTTTTTAAAGGAGTATGCCTCTCTTAGCAAGGGTACCCCAAATTATTATATTGAATTGGTTTTGTTGAAGTTAAACCAAAGTCCACATGATCTAATGGCCCCTATTATAGTCATCGTAGATGAATAAAGATCTACCTAGAACTCCTTACTTTGTAAAGAATTAAATATTTTTGGAAATCTTTTGGGAAGTAGATTCACTATCCCAAAAAAGGTGAAAATGGACTACAATATAGGTGTTCTTGCTTGTTCATTACAAAACTATAATAAAGCACTCATATTTTTGCACTACTTTATTATTCAAAGTATTAAAAAAATGCACTTTATCTATAAGTTCTCAATAAGTGATATTAGTCGAGGACATTCTATGTCCATGATTTGCAAAATAATCCATACCATTAAGATATCAAAAGAGCCAATTTATTTTTATTGAGCATATAAAGTAAGAGCTACTTTAAATTTCATTTGAAAGCAAGAACATCTATAAAAATATTTGAAATGTAAATTTACATGAAAGGTTAATAATTTTAAGATTTATATTTAACTATGCAATGAATATGCACTTAGAGGATGATTTTAGGGATATGTTGCAAATGTCACATCGTGATCTTAAAAAGCTTGTTGTTGAATTAGATTTTACTTTTGCAAATGATAGTTCCAATTCACAACAAAGTTTTTAAGATGATAAGAAGCCCAATGAATAAGGGGCTATCTTTCTAAGTAGAGATTTTGAAGTTCTCTTGCATTGTGTTAAGGAATGCAATCTCTAGTTAGAGGAACTATTATCCCTTGATTTTGAAAAGACTTGGATATTTTTTCAATTACACGTTATGATAAATTAATATGTTAGTTGAATTGAGAGATAATCAATTAATCAAAGAAATCAAATGATGGTGATTTCCAACAATTCTTTTTGTTAATCTTATTACCCAATTGACAAGATAAACATAAGATAAATTTGAAGAATGATCTAATTGAATTAAATCATTTTAGTTCCTTTTAAATTAATTGGTTTAATTTCAAAGTCATGATAGGAATAACTTTATATTACTCTGCAAAGGTATTAGTTTGCATGCAAAGTTATATGATTAAGTCTTTGGTCATTGGGAATGCCTTCCAAGCCTTTGGGTTGGTGTTCCAAGGAAAATAGCAATCCTAAGGCTTGGGGATTCCCAAAGTAAGATATAACACAAGAATATTATAACATGCTCCCATTATATCTTAGTTTTGACATGGCTTTTGTGTTTTGCGAATACATTGACAAAACGCGAGCACGTTATAATGCACTCACATTTTGGTCTACATTGAAAAAAATTTCTTCTCTTTTTCTTGTCTCTTTCTTCTTGTTATCTTTCAAGGAAACTATATACATGAAATAAACATTTAAGTATAAGTTTACATTACATATGGATGTTTAATTTCTTATACTTTAAGTTATATTTCATGTATATAGTTTTAGGATCTTTGAGAGTGGTTTCGGATCTCTAGGAGTTATAATGCAAATTCTAGTTTTTGGAAGATCTCACAAATTTAAGACTTAGTCAAATTTCAGTAATCAACAAGTTGTATTATTTCTCTCTCTATCTCACTCATTTTTATCCCTTACACTCTAGACCTCTCTCTCACTATCTCCATCCCTTTATCTGACTCTCTCTCCCTTAATCTCAAGAACTTTGTCTCTGTCTCTCTATATCTCTCTTTATCTTTATCTCTATCTTTGTCTCTCCTTTTCCCTCTAATTCTCTCTACCTCACTTCTCTCTCCCTCCCTCCCTCCTTCCCTCTCTACTTATCTCCATCTCCTTCCCTCCCTCCCTCTCTCTCATTCTCTCGCTCTCTAGCTACCTCTCCCTTGATCACTTCCTACCACTCTCTCTATTTCTCTCTACCTCACCTCTCTCTCCCTCTCTTATTCCCTATCTACTCTCTATCTCCCAATCCCTCTCTACCTACCTCTAAATCCATCAAACCTTACCAATCTCTCTCTACACCTCTCTATCTCACCTTTCTTTCCCTCCCTCCCTCATTTCCTTTCTACTTCTCTGCATCTCTCCTCTCTCTCTCTATCTCCTTCCCTCTCTACTTATCTTTGTCTCCTCTCTCCCTCACTACATCTCCCTCCCTCTCTCCCTCTCTCTTTACTTATCTATATCTCCCATCTCCTTCTCTACCTAACTCTCCATATATCACAACCTACCACTCTCTCTCTCTATTACTCTCTATCTCACCTCCCACTCTCTCCATCCATACCTCTCCCTCTCCTTCCCTCTCTACTCTCTATCTGCCTAATCCCTCTCTACCTACCTCTCCATCCATCACTCCCTAACACTCTCTCTACACCTCTCTATCTTTATTATCTTCCTCCCTCCCTCATTCCCTCTCTCTACCTCTCCTTCCATCTCTAATTATATTTATCTCCCCTAGCCCTCTCTCACTAAATGTATCCCTCCCTACCTTTTCCCCTATCTACTCCTTATCTCTCTTCTCCCTCCCTCTACCTCTCTCTAACTCTCTCTCACTCCTCCCTCACACTCTTTCTATCTCACTCTCTCCTCTCTATATCACCATTCTCTCTGTAGATACCTAAATTTGGACACTTAATTTATCCAAATTTATCCCCTTTCGTCTAAGCATCCCCTTATTTGCATTAATTAAGTAATATTGCTATTATTTAATTAATATCCTTAATTCTGCCAAATCCTTAAGGTATTTAATTAATAAATAAATACCTTATCTCTTTAATCCTCCTTTTCATGACATTTATTTAATTCCTCACATGTCACATCCCTTTCTTAATCCTAATTATTTTCCTAATCTCATCATTAGGGATGTGCACATGCCTAATCCTTGATTAGGATGTGTCACATCCTCCAATTTTTGCAAGTTGATCTACAATCTCTCTTAACCACCTAACCCTCCTCTAATCCTTCATTAACTAGCCTAATCAACCTATCAAGGAATTTATAATTTCTTTTATCCTTCCAAGGAATATTAAATTCCTTTTTCTCTTCCCCATGAGATCTTTGAATTGTCACATCAAGCCACATGTGAACTCTTCCTAGTCTCCCCTTTAATCTATCATTAATTTGTCTAATCAAGTACTTGCACAACATTAATCACTTAATTAGGTCAACCTAATCCCCATGTCATTTATGGAATGTTTCCTAAGTCAACCTTCTTAAAGGCTTTCTCCTTTTGGAGAAGGCACTCCATTCCCAATGTGAATTTTTAATTCACATTTAATCCCCCACTGCATTCCTTGAAATTTAAAATTCTTTTTCTCATCCCCATGTGGATATTTGAGGAATTTTTAATTCCTCATATTTCCTCACCCACATGGGGACAAGGACCTTCTTTATGAGGAGATCTTGTCCAATCCCAAGGTACTATGTAGTACCTCCATGTCATGTACTCTCCTTCCAACTCATGTACACATCATCTCTTACAAGCCACTTCACATGCCACATGTCAAGATGTGAGGGCTTGTGAGTTCTCAACTCACCTTAGCCCTACATCTTGGTCTTGGTGGCTTAATCTCAACCATCCATTTCCCTAGAGAATTCAAAGTTTTCTATAAATACCCCCTCTTTTCTCTCATTTTGTGGAGAGATCATTTATGCTAGCCAAACTCTTGCAAAATTATCCCTTGATCCATACTTAGCAAATTTTCATGCTTGCATCCATTTTCACTCATTTTCCATCCTCATCTCATCTCATAACTTGCATCTCTTGCCACCAAAGGAGCATACAACAACAAAAATCGAAGGGCCAACCAAATGATCATTCAATACAAGGTGAATCCACTCTATTTGTTGTTTTTATTTTGTTTTGAATCCAACTAGGCTAATCTTGAGGTGTAGGGTGTTTATAGATGTTGTTTGCACTCTTTTGTTTGCTGCTCATTTTTTAACAAGTATTTTCACCCTATCACACTCTTTCCCTCTCTGTAACTCTCTACTTCTCTATTTGTCACCATTATCTCTTTATGTATCTTTATCTCACCTATCCCTCTTTACCTCTCCCTTCCTCCCCTCTCTCCCACTCTCCCTCCTTCCCTCTATCTATATCTCTCTCTACTTCTCTCTATCTCATCTATCCCTCTCTACCTACATATCCCTCCATCACTCCCTACCACACTCTCTAATGCTCTCTCTCTCACCTCTCTCTCCCTCCATACATCTCCATCTCCTTCCCTTTCTACTCTTTATCTCAATAATCCCTTCCTACCTACCTCTCCATCCATCACTCCCTACCACTCTCTCTACACCTCTCTATCTCGCTTCTCTCCCTCCCTTATTCTCTCTCTACATCTCCTTTCACTAATTATCTTTATCTCCCCTATCCATCTCCCTCTCTCTCACTATATGTCTCCCTCCCTACCTTTCCCCCTATCTACTCTATATCTCTCCTCTCCCTCCCTCTCTCTCTCTCTCTCACTCCTTCCTCACCCTCTTTCTCTCTCACTCTCTCTCTATCTCACCATTCTCTCTTTCTTTCCCTCTCTATAACTCTCTCCTCTATATGTCACCATTCTCTCCTTACTTATCTTTATCTCACCTACCCCTATTTACCTTTCCCTTCCTCCCCTGTCTCACCCACCCACCCTCCTTCCCTCTATCTCTATCTTACCTATCCCTCTCTACCCGCATATCCCTCTATCACTTCCTGCCACACTCTCTCCCTCCATCTATCATTCCTTATATACTCTTTATCTCTCATGTCTCACTACCTCTCCTTCCCCCTCTACTTATCTTTATATCCTCTTTCCCTCCCAACCTCTGTCTCTCTCTCTCCCTAATCCCTCCCTCCCCCTCTTTCTCTCTCCCCCTATGAGGGTTGAGGGTGTAAGGTTTAGTGTTTAAGGTATAGGGTTGAGGTTATAGGGTTAAGTGTATAGGGAATAGTGATTAGGTTTTATGAAATTAGGTATAAAGTGAAAGGTATAGGGTATAGGGACGAGGGATGAGGGTTTGTGGTTTAGGGTTTAAGGTATAGAGTTGAGGGTTGAGGAATAGTTTTTAGGGTTGATGGTATAAGGTTAAGTGTATAGGGCATATGGATTATGGTTTAGGATATTATTGGGTATAAAGTTTAGGGTATTAGGCTAAGGATATTAGGTTTAGGATTGATGTTTTAGGGTTTAGGATTTATGAATAAGTTTGAGGGTTGAGGTATAATGTTCATGGTTGAGGGTACGAGGTTAAGTGTATAGGGTATAGGGATTATGGTTTAGGGTGTAGGGTTAAGGGTATAAGGTATAGGGTTAAGGCTTGGGAGTGTAGGGCTTTTCATTTAAGTATATGATTTAAAGGGATAATGTTTAGGGTTTAGGGTATAAGATTGAGGGTGTAGGGTATAGAGATGAGGGTTTAGGGTTTAAGGTATAGGGTTTAGGGTTCAAGGATAGTGTTAGAGGTTGAGGGTATAGGGATAAGTGTATAGGGTATAGGTATTAGGGTTTAGAATATTGGGTATAGGGTTGAGGGTATTGGGTTTAGGATTGAGGCTTGGGGTTTAGGGTTTAGTGTACAAGGTTGAATATAGGGTTTAGGGTTTAATTATAGGGTTGAGGGATGATGTTCAGGGCTTAGGTTATAAGGTTGAGGGTATAGGGTATAAGGATGAGGGTTGAAGGTGTATGGTTTAGGATTTAAGGTATAGGGTTGAGGTAAAGTGTTCAAGGTTGGGGGTGTAGGGTTAAGTGTATAGGGTATAGGGATTAGGGTTTAGGATATTGGGTATAGGGTTGATGGTATTGGGTTTAGGGTTGAGGGTTTATGGTTCAAGGTTTAGGGTACAAGGTTTAATGTAGGGTTTAGCGTTTAATTATAGGTTTAAGGGTTCAGGGATAATGTTTAGGGTTTAGGGTATAGGGTATAGAGGTGAGGTTTTAGGGTGTAGGGTTTATGGTTTAATTATCAACCCTCGAACCTATACAATGGACCCTCAATCCTAATCCCTCAACCCTATACCCTCAACCTTAAACCCTCAACGCTCAACCCTCAAACCCTCTACCCTATACATTAAACCCTCAACTCTCAATTCTTAACCCTCATCTCTTAATAACTCAACCCTCAACCCTTAACCCTCAACCCCTATACTCTCTACCATATACATTAGACCCTCAACCTTAATCCTTCAACCATATACCCTCAAACCTTTACCCTAAACCCTAAACTCTCTACCCTCAACCCTAAACCCTTAATCCCTCAACCCTTAAACCCTCAACCCTCTACCCTCTACCCTAAACCTTAAACCCTAATCCATCAACCCCTATATCCTCTTCCCTATACATTGGACCCTCAACTCTATACCCTCAAGCCTCTACCCTCAACCTTAAATCCTAAACTCGTAAACCCTAAACCCATAAACCCTCTAACCTCTACAATCTACCCTATACATTAAATATGGTTAAGGGTATAAGGTTAAGTGTATAGGGTATATGGATTATGGTTTAGGATATTGGGCATATAATTGAGGGTATTGGGTTGAGGATATTAGGTTTAGGGTTTAGGATTTGTGTATAAGTTTGAGGGTTGAGGGTTGAGGTATAATGTTCATGGTTGAGGGTATGGGGTTAGTGTATAGGGTATATGGATTAGGGTTTAGGGTGTAGGGTTAAGGGTATAAGGTACAGGGTTAAGGATTGAGAGTGTAGGGTTTTTTGTTTAAGTATAGGGTTGAGGGATAATGTTTAGGGTTTAGGGTTTAAGGTATAGGGTTGAGGGTTGAGGGATATTGTTCAAGGTTGAAGGTATAGGGCTAAGTGTATAGGGTATATGGATTAATGTTTAGAATATTGGGTATAGGGTTGAGGGTATTGGGTTTAGGATTGAGGTTTGGGGTTTAGGGTTTAGTGTACAAGGTTGAATGTAGGGTTTAGGGTTTAAGTACAAGGTTGAGGGATGATATTTAGGGCTTAGGTTATAAGGTTGAGGGTATAGGGTATATGGATGATAGTTGAAGGTGTAGGGTTTAGGGTTTAAGGTATAGGGTTGAGGGTTGAGGTATAATGTTAAAGGTTGGGGGTGTAGGGTTAAGTGTATAGGGTATACCTGGATTAGGGTTTAGGATATTGGGTATAGGGTTGAGGGTATTGGGTTTAGGGTTCAAGGTTTAGGGTTCAAGATTTAATGTAGGGTTTAGCATTTAATTATAGGTTTAAGGGTTTAGGGATAATGTTTAGGGATTAGGGTATAGGGTATAGGGATGAGGTTTGAGGGTGTAGGGTTGATAGTTTAATTCTCAACCCTCAACCCTAATCCCTCAATTCTCAACCCTCATCCCTTAATCCCTCAACCCTCAACCCTCAATTCTCAACCCTCATCCCTTAATCCCTCAACCCTCAACCCTCAATTCTCAACCCTCGTCCCTTAATCCCTCAACCCTCAACCCTCAACCCTTAAACACTTAACCCTCAACCCCTATACCCTCTACCCTATACATTGGACCCTCAACCCTAATCCTTCAACCATATACCCTCAAACCTATACCCTAAATCCTAAGCCCTCTACCCTCTACCCTAAACCCTTAATCCCTCAACCATCAACCCTTAAACCCTAATCCCTCATCCCACATATCCTCTACCCTATACATTGTACCCTCAACCCTAATTCCTCAACCCTATACCCTCAATTCTCTACCCTCAACCTTAAACCCTCAACCCTCAACCTTTAAACCCTCTACCCTCTACCCCACCCTCACCCTATATTAAACCCTCATCTCTCAATTCCTCAACCCTAACCCTAAACCCTCATCTCCCATACCCCCACCCTATACATTGGACCCTCAACCTAACTTCAACCATATACCAAACCTATACTGTCTGTCTTTGACCAACCCCAACCCTCAACCCTAAACCCTTAAACCTTCTACCCTCTACCCTCTACCCAATACCTTCTACCATCAACCCTAATCCTTCAACCCTATACCCTCAACCTAATACCCTAAATCATCAACCCTA
Organism: Sequoia sempervirens; assembly: GCA_007258455.2. Taxonomy (NCBI): domain Eukaryota; kingdom Viridiplantae; phylum Streptophyta; class Pinopsida; order Cupressales; family Cupressaceae; genus Sequoia; species Sequoia sempervirens. Next base: position 1,260,612,316 of record VDFB02271358.1, on the reverse strand, counting down.
TAGGTCCTCCACCCTATACCCTCAACCCCTATCCCTTTCTCTCTATCTATACATCTCACCTCTCTTTTCCTCCCTTTCTTCTACCCTCTCTAATTGTCTCTATCTACCCTCTCCCTCTTTCTATGTACCTCTTGCTCAATCAATCTCTACCACTCTCTCTCGCTCCCTCTATTTATCTCTCTTTATCTCCCTTCCACTACCTCTCCATCAATCCCTCTCTCTCTCTCACTCCCTCTTAGGGTTTAGGGATTAGGGTAGAGATTTTTCTTATGTTCAAGGGTTGAGGGTAGAGGGTACTAGGTTGAGGGTAGAGACCCAATACCCTCTACCCTCAACCCTATACCCTCAACTCAATACCCTAAATCATCAACCCTATAGGTCCTCCACCCTAATCCATCAACCCTATACCCTCAAACCCTATCCCTTTCTCTCTATCTATACATCTCACTTCTCTCCCTCTCCCTCTCTCCTACCCTCTCTAATTGTTTGTATCTACTCTCTCCCTCTTTCTACGCACCTCTTGCTCAATCAATTCCTACCACTCTCTCTCACTCCCTCTATCTATCTCTCTTTATCTCCCTCCCACTACCTCTCCATCACTTGGCCTAGTTAAAAAATGGGTCCGAGAAATGGGATCTACTAGTGATGTAAATCATCGGGAGACCCCATTTCTTGGACCTATTTTTTCAAGCAAGCCGCTACATTGCCAATTTCACTAAATTGGCAAGCCAGTGGACCCACTAGCTTGCTAATTTGGGGAAATTGGAAACCTAACTTGCCCGGTTTGAAAAATTAGGTCCAAGAAATGGGGTCTCCAGGTGATGTAAATCACTAGAAGACCCCATTTCTTTGACCCATTTTTTCAAATAGGCCACTAGATTACCCATTTCATTGAATTTGAAAACCAGTGGACCCACTAGCTTGGCAATTTGGTGAAATTGACAACTTAACTTTGCTTATTTGAAAAAATAGGTCCAAGAAATGGGGTCTCCTAGTGATGTAAATCACAAGGAGACCCCATTTCTTCAACCCAATTTTTCAAACAAGCCACTACATTCCCAATTTCACCAAATTGGCAAGCTAGGGTAGAGTGTTTAAGGGTTTAAGGGTTAAGGGTAGAGGAGAGAGAGATAGAAGGACTGAGTGAGTGAGAGAGAGAGACTTGAGAGAGGGTAGGAGAGAGAGACTTGAGAGAAAGAGGGAGAGGGAATGGGAGAGAGATAAAGAGTAAAGGGTTTAAGGGTTAAAGGTAGAGGGGAGAGGGGAGAGAGATAGTAGTAAGTGAGTGAGAGAGAGACTTGATAGAGGGAGAGAGGGTAGGAGGGAGAGAATTGAGAGAGATAGAAGGTAGAGAGTAGATGGTTTCAGGTTTAAGGGTTTTGGGTTTAAGAGTTTCAGGTTTAGGGTTAAGGGTAGAGGGGGGAGAGATAGAGAGAGTGAGTGAGAGAGAGAGAGACCTGAGAGAGGGAGAGGGGGTGGGAGGTAGAGACTTGAGAGAAAGAGAGAGACACAAATATAGAGAGGGAGTGAGTGGGAGAGAGATAGAGGGTAGAGGGTTAAAAGTAGAGGGTAGAGGGCCCACTAGCCTTCCAATTTTTTGAAATTGACAACCTAACTTGGCCTATTTGAAAAAATGGGTTTGAGAAATGGGGTCTCCCAGTGATGGTGATATACATCACCAGGAGACCCCATTTCTTGGACCCATTTTTTCAAATAGGCCACTAGATTACTAATTTCACCGAGTTGGCAAGCTAGTGGAACCACTAGCTTGACAATTCAGTGAAATTGGAAACCTAACTTGCCTATTTGAAAAAATGGGTCCAAGAAACGGGGTATCTTGATGATGTAAATCACCAGGAGACCCCATTTCTTGGATCCATTTTTTCCAATAGGCCACTACATCCCAATTTCACCGAATTGGCAAGCTAGGGTAGAGGGTAGACAATTAAGGGTAGTGAGTGAGTGAGAGAGACTTAAGAGAAGGAGAGTGGTAGGAGGGAGAGACTTGATAGAGATAGAGGGTAGAGGGTTAAGAGTAGAGGGTTTAAGGGTTTTGAGTTTAAGTGTTTAGGGTTTAAGGGTTAAGGGCTTAGGGTTTAGGGTTAAGGGTAGAGGGGAGAGAGATAGAGTGAGTGAGTGAGAGAGAGAGACCTGAGAGAGGGAGAGGGAGTGGGAGGTAGATACTTGAGAGAGAGAGAGAATTGAGAGAGGAAGAGGGGGTAGGAAGGAGAGATTTGAGAGAAAGAGAGAGGGAGGGAGTGGGAGAGAGATAAAGGGTAGAGGGTAGAGGGTTTAAGGGTTTAAGGGTTAAGGGTAGAGGGTAGAGGGTTAAGGGTAGAGGGGAGAGAGATAAGATTGAGTGAGAGAGAGAGAGACTTGAAAGAGGGAGAGGGGGTGGGAGGGAGAGACTTGATAGAGATAGAGGGTATAGGGTTAAGAGTAGATGGTTTAAGGGTTTCAGGTTTAAGGTTTAAGGGTTAAGGGTAGAGGGGAGAGAGATAGTGGGAGTGAGTGAGAGAGAGAGACACCTAAGAGAGCGAGAGGTAGTGGGAGGTAGAGACTTGAGAGAGAGAGAGGGATGAGTTGGAGAGAGATAGAGGGTAGAGGGTTAATATTAGAGGGTAGAGGACCCACTAGCTTGCCAAATTGAGTGTAATTGACAACCTAACTTGGCCTTTTTGAAAAAATGGGTCTAAGAAATGGGGTCTCCTAGCAATTTATATCATTGGGAGACCCCATTTCTTGGACCCATTTTTTCAAACAGGCCACTACATTGGCAATTTCACCAAATTGGCAAGCTAGGGTAGAGGGTTTAAGGGTTTAAAGGTTAAGGGTAGAGGGGATGAGATAGAAGGAGGGGAGGAGCAGATAGGAGAGACTCTGAGAAAAGGAGAGGGGGTAGAGAGGAAGACTCAAAGAGAGAGAGAGAGGGAGGAGGGAGTGGGAGAGAGATAGAGGTAGAGGGTTTAAGGGTTAAGGGTAGAGGGTAGGGGTTGTGGGTGTAGGGAGAGATAAAAGGATTGAGTGAGTGAGAGAGAGAGAGAGACTCTAGCAGAGAGGGAGAGGGGTAGGAGGGAGATACTTGAGAGAGAGAGAGTGAGGGAGGGAGAGAGATAAAGGGTTAAGGGGTAGAGGGAGAGATGGGACAGTGAGAGAGAGAGACTTGAGAGAGGGAGAGGGGGTAGGAGGGAGAGACTTGAGAGAGAGAGAGAGGGAGTGGGAGAGATATAGAGGGTAGAGAGTAGAGGATTTAAGGGTTAAGGGTAGAGGGGAGAGAGGAGTAAGTGAGAGAGAGACTTGAGAGAGAGGGGGGTAGGAGGGAGAGACTTGAAGAGAGAAGGGGTGTGAGGGAGAGACCTTAGAGACAGAGACATAGAGAGAGAGAGAGAGAGACCTAGGAGAGAGAGAGAGAGAGAGAGAGAGAGGAGAGAGAGAGAGAGAGAGAGAGAGAGAGAGAGAGAGAGAGAGAGAGAGAGAGAGAGAGAATTCTCTAGTTAGGGTGGGAGGGAGAGACCTAAGAGAGAGAGAGTTATCTACTTAGGGTGGGAGGGAGAAACTTGACAGAGGGGAAGGGGGTGGGATGGATAGAGCTAAAAGAGAGGTGGAGATGGAGACTTGAGAGAGGGAGAGGGGGTGGGAGAGAGAGACTTGAGAGAGATATTTCTCTAGTTAGGGTGGGAGAGAGAGAGCTAAGATATGGAGAGGGGGTCAGAGGGAGAGAGACTAGAGGATGTGATAGGAGTGGAGAGAGACAAAGAGAGATAGAGAGAGAGTGTGTGTGTTATCTAGTTAGCATGGGAGAGGGAGAGACTTGAGAGGGGAGGGGGTGAGAGAGAGAGAGAGAGAGAGAGAGAGAGAGAGAGAGAGAGAGAGAGAGAGAGAGAGAGAGAGAGAGAGAGAGAGAGAGAGAGAGAGAGAGAGAGAGAGAGAGAGAGAGAGAGAGAGAGAGAGAGAGGAGGGGGGTAGGAGGGAGAGACTTGAGAGAAGGGGAGGGGTTGGGAGAGGTAGACTTGAGAGAGAGGAAAGGGGTGGTAGGGATAGAACTGAGAGAGAGGGAAGAGAGGGAGAGGCAGAGAGGGAGATATGAGGGAGAGATAAAGAGTTCTCTAGTTAGGGTGTGAGGGAGAGAGAGACCTGAGAGAGAGATAGAGTTCTCTAGTTAGGGTGGGATGGAGAGACTTGAGAGAGAGAGAGTTTTCTAATTAGGGTGGGAGGGAGAGACTTGAGAGAGGGAGAGGGGCTGGGAGAGGGAGAGGGGGTGGCAGAGAGACACCTGATATATAGGGGCTAAGAGGAAGAGAGAGAGAGATTCTCTAGTTAGGGTGGGAGGGAGAGACTTGAGAGAGGGAGAGGGGGTAGGAGGGAGAGACCTGGGAGAGAGGGAGTGGGAGAGGGAGCGAGAGAGTGGGGGGTGAGGGAGAGACCTTAGAGAGAGACAGAGAGTGTGTGTGTTCTCTAGTTAGGGTGGGAGGGAGATACTTGAGAAGAGGGGAAGGGGTGGGAGTGAGAGACTTGAGAGAGAGAGAGAGAGAGGGAGTGAGAGATATACATGAGAGAGAGAGAGATAGAGGGAGTGAGAGATATACCTAGAGATGGAGGGGTTGGGAGGGATAGACTTGAGAGAGAGTGGAAGAGAGAGGGGGTTGTACCTAAAGCCCAATCCATAAAACATAAAGCCTAAACCCTAAATACTAAACCCTAAACCCTAAACCATAAAGCATAAACCAAAGAAAGAGAGATGGGGGAGGGAGAGAATGTGTGAGAGAGAGAAACATAAAGGGAAGGAGGAAGGTTGGGAGATTCAGATAGAGGGAGTGAGGGAGGGATAGTGAGAGGGAATGAGGGAGGGAGAGGTAGAGATGGAGAGAGGTAGAGAGAAGTATATAGGGAAGGAGAGATAGAGAGGGGGGAGGAGGGAGGGAGAGAGATAAAGAGAAGTAGAGAGGGGAGGAGGGAAGGATAGAGGGAGAGAGAAGTGCGATAAAGAGAATGAGAGAGAGAGAGGAGGGAAGGAGGAAGGTAGAGAGATTGAGAGAGAGAGGAGGGAGGGTCAGTGATAGGGAGAGATAGGTTAGATAGAGAGAAGTAGAGAGGGAAGGTGGTTGTGATGAAGAGAGAGAGAGGAGGGAGGGAGAGAGAGAGGTAGAGAGGGATAGGTTAGATAGAGTGAAGTAGAGAGGGAAGGTGGGTGGTAGGAAGGAAGAGAGAGGGTGAGATAGAGAAAATTAGAGAGGGAAGGAGGAAAGGAGGGAGGGATGGAGGGGGAGAGAGCTCAGTTAGATAGGTAGAAGTATAGAGGGAAGGATAGACTGTGAGAGAGAGGTCTAGAGCATGAGGGATACAAAATGAGTGATTTAAAGAGATAAAGATACAACTTGCTAATTATTGAAATTTGACTAAGTCTAAATTTTTTGAGATCTTCCAAAAACTAGAATTTGCATTATAACTTCTAGAGATCCAAAATCACTCTCAAACATCCTGAAACTATATACATGAAACATAACTTAAATTATAAGAAATTAAATGTCCATATATAAATGTCAACTTATACTTAAAATGTTTATTTCATGTATATAGTTTCCCTAAAATATGAGAAGAAAGAGACAAGAAAAAGAGAAGAAAACAATTTCAATGTAGACCAAAATGCAGGCGTGTTATAACGCGCACACGTTTTGGAAATGATTTTTTGAAATTTAAACCATAAAGTTCTTGCGTTATGGCTTGGTAATGACTAATCCTAGGCTCGGTCATTACCAATCCATAATGTGAGTGTGCTTTACTATAACACGCTCACGTTTTCGCTATTTTGGGATGAAAAAGTAAATTGGCCACAAATTGGATACCCATCTTCATGCACCTTCCCTAAAGACATAACTTAAAGGGTAGGAAATAGGGACCATCGTTCAAGGATAAATTATAAGAAAAGCGCAAAGTCCTCAAATAGGACTTAGAGTTTTTATGAAGGTCTAGGGATTTTTAGAGCCCTAATGCAAAGTTTTGAATAAAACCTTACAAAACGTGGGATTTTAGAAAATTTATGGATCAAAATAGCTCAAAGGGAAAGAATTTAAAGAATTTGAATAAGTACCATCAATAATCATGGAAGAAACCATCATGGAGGGATGATAGTATAAGGAATCAAAAACCCAATCATTATGGACTTACATGGAACAATTACAATAATTAGTGGTATCATATCTAAGTAATAACTACTTATGGAAGAAAAGGAGGAATTACTATGATAAGGAATGTAATCTATGCATATTCAATCAAAATCCATTGCATGGATCAACTATGGATGGTTGGATGATTATTCATGACATCATATTTGTAATAGCTTACTATAGTCATACTATTTAGCTTCATCTCATATTTCGGGGATGAAACATGGCAAGAAGGGATACTATGTTATGTACCTAGGGATATGATATTATGACGTATTTAGGTGGATGAAGATGTTGGCATGAGGCGTACATCCCTTAAGTTAGTTATATTGGGTCATGTGGATAACTTGTGCAGTTAATTATATTAGGATCTATTGGCAGACCTTCATTATGATTACCCTCCATTGTAATATTAAGAGGTCTATACAAATAAGGTGATTATCATTGTAAGAAAATATATGAAGTGATATTGTATTTGGGATCTTTTGAAGATATAGCATGGAGTGACTTCTTTTGGATAAGGAATAATGTATGGTGTTACCCTACCTCAAGGGTTTATTCTATTTCTGCATATATTAGTTATTAGGCCATCTTGGCCCATAGAAATCTCTTGTGTTGCACATGAGATATATCTTCTACATTATTATATGCGTGGACCTTATCAAGTATGTAATAGATGGTTTTTTTTACAAGGGCCTCTTAGGAATTCAATTAAGATTAAGGAGTAGAGCTTCTTAGAGAGAAATAAGATGTCATCAAGCTTTCCAAACTTAATCGATGTAGACTTGACAATAGCTTGTGTTCCACTACCAAAGGAAAAGGGTCTCAAAATATTAGCATAGGGATGGTAAGGTTTGTGTAGGCTATGCATGGTAGATACAAGGAAACCTATTCATGACCATGAGAGAGTGCTTCATAGGCTTGACATGTAAAAGTAGTACTAAAAATTGACAAAGAAGCTTCTAGACTAGGATTGGATGAATTTTCTAAAGAACATGGTTGAGCTCTCTTAATACATCTAAATTGGCTTTGCCTAGATTGCTAAAATTTGGCAAATGCTACAAGAACTAGAGCTCCATTACTATGATGATGAATTAAGTCCAATGCAATTTCTACATATAAAAAATTGTAGATCCTTTGATTGGTTGGTTTTATAGAAGAATTATCTCATTTTAGCTTCATGGTTATTGGCCTAACCATATTGGGTCATAATTGTAAGTACCTAGTGGTATTGGAACTTAGTGGTTGCAATGCTAGCTATTGAGAAGTTCTTGTGATTGACTTGTGTTGTTTAATGCATGAAGAATTGACATTAAGATATCCAAAAAAAATTTAAGGGATAGATTGTGACTTTATCTTTTTGTCATAGTTCAAATTATATGTCAATTGTATGAAACTATGAACATACCCTCAAAACTCTATGCAATACATGTCAAACTCTTTAAAATGCATCTACACTTTACACATTTTAAAATTTGAAACAAATAAATATTAATTTGTAAAAAAAAATAACTATAACAAATAATGTTTATTTCAGATAATGTGAAAACTATAATAAAATATCAATTCTTTCCACAGATTTACCAATAAAATTTTAAATCAATCTTTCCAAGTTTTTAAAAATGATAAAAATGTACTAAAAAAAAAGGAATATTTGTAATTTAAAAAAGGTACATGATATAAAAAGCACAATGACTTCTATCCCACTATAACTAATCTCTCACGTCTTACGTCCATTCAGTAGCCCCCACTTATAAATTCAGACGTCATATTGTCTCGATCCCTTTAATCCCACCAGACTGGATGCAGAAACCGAACAGAAAAAGACGAAAATCGCGCTCTCTAATCTAATCCGACGGTCATATACAAAATCCCAGGGAGGAGGCAAGGACGGCCGTCTGATAATCAAAAGAGACAGACAAGCGAAAAAATTCGGCACCAGTCCAATTTGGCTGGAGAATTAAAACATATGCTAATGAAGGGCATTTTTAACGTGGAAATAAATGGACGAATTTCCTGGATGCACAATATGTCACTGGAGAATTTCATTGATTTTGACTATATTATTCATACCTAAATTTGGCAGCTACGGAGATAAATTACTTCGTTTGGCTGGATTGATTGGTATTGAAGAACAATTTCAAATGTGTGTAGAGGGGATGCCGTGTGCGCTCGGATTTTGAGCTGTGTGAGATTCGAACGCGCGACGTCAAAGTAGGGTTTGCAAGGTTTTTAATTGTCATACCACTTTCACAGCTGGTATAGTGACCAGAGTGTTCTAAGATAGTCTTCGATGCATTGTTCTTTTTGACTGAAGTATTTTTTGCTTTGAAACTGAAGATGTAGGCATTATTTTCAAATTTCTCCCGTTGCCTGTAAGCAAAATGTCTACCATCTGCTTTCTGAGTTATTAAGCACTGGCATTGTTTTCAAATTTCTCCAGTCATCTGTAAGAAAAATGTTTATCATCTGCTTTCTGAGCTATTAAGCCCTGGCATTGTTTTCAAATTTCTCCAGTTATCTGTAAGCAAAATTCTATCATCTGCTTTCTGAGCTATTAAGTACTGGATTTTTCGATCCAAATTTTAGCTTTTTCAATAAAATTTGCTCCTAGAAGCCACATAGTATTTGAGAACCTGATTCAGATCTGCAGGTTTTGAGGTTATTAGTGGAAGACGGAGCGTCATTTGCCATTTTCTGATAGCTGGGAGCATTAGGATTGATAGGTTTCAAGTCCATCTTTATATATTTTACCGAGCTAAACATCCTTCTCCCCTTTCCCATTAGGATTTCAAATCTGGAAGATATTTCTACTGTTTTAGGCAATCGCTTATTCTTTCTCGTTATGCTAGATGCTTCTCTACTGGTCCGTGATGCCATTATGCTGTAGGAAATGTTGTCTTGATTGAACTCGTGGGGTACAAAACCAGTTTCCAAGCCACAGCTTTTCGTCCGTGATTGAAATTCAGCGGTATATAAGTTCCCGTTCATTTATATGCTTTTTGTTGTTCTGTTTTTAAGAATGGTTGCGCAAGAGCTCCTGTGCAAGATGATGCGCTAAACCGGGTGATTCAACATGTTGAACTTACCGTACTTCCAGTGTTATCTAGTTGTTCTCCTATTAGTATTCTCTGTCTGGATACCATGTAATGGCTCAATTGCCGGTAAAAATGCAAGCCTGTTTGGAAATGCGAGGGCTTTGGTCGTAAATGTTGGTGCTCTTTTTGCATTTGATTCTACAATTGGAAGAGTGGCTAAGACAGCCATGGAATTGGCAGTGAAGAATGTGAACAGCGATTATAGTCTGCTTGGTGGGACAAAGCTGGAGCTTAGTATGATGGACTCTAATTGCAGTGCTTTCATAGGCACAGCAGCAGGTTAGCTAATTCAATTTTCAGAGTTATGCTTTTAATATTCGTTTTCTTTATGGTTTATGTTATTTCAATATGGTCGAGGTTGTCATAGACTTACTTGCTTTAAATGTATAGTAGCTCTGGTAGTTGTTTGAGTGGTTGGCTCGTTTGCTTCCACTATGGAATGATTCTATACTAGCCAACATTGTTGTTTTGCTGGGCAAGGTCCAAGATGCATTATTTTTTAAAATTACCTTTACTGTTAGCTGCACATTGGATTCCAGTCTCTCAATCAGGGTTCAATTTGCTTGAACAAACTATAGTTAAATAAAACAACTCAATCAACTTTCTTAGTTGTGGGCAAATTTGTCTAACTTATTCGGAGACGGGATCGAGACAGCCACACAATTCAATCAATTTTCTTAGTTGTGGGCAAATTTGTCTAACTTCGTCTGAGACGGGTTCAAGACAGTCAGAGACCCAGGCCTTGGCAAGGAAACAGAGTATTTGGCAATGCACGCTCTTTCAATACATACTCAAAACAATGATTGATGAGTATTCCATACACTACAAATTGCTTGAATCCATAATAGTTTTTCAATATTATGCGTTCACTAGAAGACAGTTCCAATTGCTGGCTTTTGACCATCCGGTTTGTTTAAGTATTTTTCATAATATTCCTGTCGATTTCATTAATGGAACTCAGAAAGCCTTTGATGTGTGTGGTAGTTTTGGGTTCCAAATTAGATTATGATGCTCTCAAGGAATCTAATACTGCCACCTATCCTAATGCCATTTTAACAGTGACATATCATCAGATAATTTGTATTCTGGAGAACTTGTATATTTGAACATTATATTTTTTAATGTTTTCCTTGCAATGGTTTGTCTTTGTGCAGCTTTGGAATTGCTGAAGAAAGATGTTGTTGCAATAGTAGGTCCACAGTTATCTGTGCTTGCTCACATTGTTTCACATTTGGCGAAGGAACTCCAAATACCACTTTTGTCCTTTGCAGCTACTGATCCCACTCTTACATCGAATGAGTACCCATATTTTATCAGGATGGCTCACAGTGATTTTTCTCAAATGTCTGCAATTGCTGCTTTAGTGGGTTATTATGGCTGGAGAGAAGTTGTAGCAGTGTACATAGATGATGACTATGGAAGAAATGGAGTTTCTGTATTAGGGGATGCTCTGGGAAATGTAGGAGCTAAGATTACTAATAAGGCAGTTATGCCTCCTGGAATCAACCAGAGTGAGATGGGTAATATATTAGCAAAATTGACTTTAGTAGAGGCACGAGTTTTTGTAGTCCATATGAATTCAGATGCTGGTCTTAATCTTTTCTCTAAAGCTAAAGACATTGGAATGTTGAGCAGTGGATATGTTTGGATAGTCACAGATTGGTTATCCTCTGTTTTAGATTCAACTGTACTTGCAACAGATGACATGAACTCACTTCAAGGGGTGATTGGCCTGCGACGGCAAAATCCAAATTCAGAAAAACGTAATGAGTTTACAAGAGAGTGGAAAAAGTTACAAACAACTCACATGGTGGATGCCTCTTTGAATGTGTTTGGACTGTATGCTTATGACAGCATATTGATGATTGCTCATTCTATCAACGCCTTCCTGAACCAGGGAGGAAATTTCTCTTTTGTAGAACAGAATATACTATCAAATAAGAGTGGAAGCATGTCAGAACTAGCAGCTTTGAAGGTCTTCAAAGAAGGAGCGCAGCTGCGGAAGATAATACTAGAAACTAATTTCACTGGTGTTGCAGGTCCTGTACAACTAGATAAAAATAGAGCTCTGTTGGACTCTACTTTTGAGATTATTAATATAGCTGGTACAGGATTTCGCAGCATCGGTTACTGGTCAGATCACACTGGCTTCTCAGTTTCACCACAAGAATATTCAGCTACAATCAACCATAACCAATCTCATGTAAAGCCAAAACTTCACGATATCATATGGCCTGGTGAAAGCGATGTGGTACCCCGGGGCTGGGCATTTCCAAACAATGGCAAGGAACTTGTGATTGGTGTGCCCAGAAAAGTAGGTTTCAAAGAGTTTGTGACAACAGTAAATGATAGCCACACACCAAAAGGATTTTGCATTGATGTGTTTGTTGCTGCGGTGAACTTGCTTCCTTATGCCGTTCCATACACATTTATATCTTATGGAACAGGGAATTCTACACCCAGCTATGACAAGCTCGTAGAGCAGGTTGCCTTAAAGGTTGGTATCTACTATAAATTTTAAATGATATCTATACTTGTCTCTATATTTTTGTATCAAAGTTTGTTTCCATGGTCATGATCCCACCAATATTCTTGCACCACATTGAAGAATTAGTCATGTAATCTGAGAGTAAGTATACGCACACTAGTTCAGTTCAGCTATTCATACATGGACCCTTGCAGAACATTGATGCAGTCGTTGGAGATGTTTCAATTGTGACAAAACGATCAAAGATTGTGGATTTCACGCAGCCTTATGTAGAATCTGGCTTAGTTGTGCTGGTACCTGTTAAAGAGATTGATTCCAATGCATGGGCTTTCCTGCGTCCGTTTACAGTACAGATGTGGTGTACAACTGGTGCCTTTTTTCTTGTCATTGGAGCTGTTGTGTGGATTCTGGAGCATAGATCAAACCCAGAATTTCGAGGGCACCCAAAGCAGCAAGTCATGAACGTTCTCTGGTAATTTATTTTCCTGTAGGTGTATGTAAAGTACTTTTACATTACTCATTTCAGATTGCTGCCTTTGAACTGAAAGTAAAGTTGGAGGTCGATTACAATTTGATGTGGTTGTATCATTTTAAATATGCTATTAATTTTGTAGATCTTGCATTGATTCAAGAAATGTGTCTTCGCAATAACAAACCTCAAGAATAGAACGTCTATATATTCAAATGTTATATTATTATTTGTTTAGCAACAGTAGACATGATAATGTTGTAGTTGCATTTGAGAACTATATTTTCAGACATGCAAGATAAAATGCCTTACAAATATTAGTTTTGGCAGGTTCACATTCTCTACGATGTTCTTTTCCCATAGTGAGTAATCTGTCTTCTACAATCTATTTTTGTGGCCTCTTAAACTTATGTTGGAAATATATTGGTTTGGTTTATGCTTTCATATAATTGATCTTAAAACTGTTTGAAAACTACAAAAGATGTAGAATAAGTAGTCAAGATTCACCCGATTTGGAGTAACGGAAAGGTTTTTGTCACAGTAATTTTAGGATGCGTTGCACCTTGCAAATATCCAGAATGCTCCGCGTAGAAAAAAATATGACCTATGGGGTTTGTGCAGGGGAAAATACTGTGAGCAGCCTTGGACGTGCAGTACTGATCATATGGCTATTTGTTGTTTTAATCATTAATTCAAGTTACACTGCAAGTTTAACATCAATCCTCACAGTGGAGCAGCTTTCACCAACAATTCAAGGAATTGATAGCTTGGCATCAAGCAATTTACCAATAGGATATCAAACAGGATCCTTTGTTGCAGATTATCTATCAGAAGAGTTTAATATAGCAAAGTATAGATTAGTGCCTTTAAACACTCGGGCTAGTTATGTTAAAGCATTATCTCTGGGGCCAAACAAAGGTGGTGTGGCAGCAGTTGTGGACGAGCTTCCTTATATTGAATCATTTCTAGCCACACGGTGTGGATATACAATTGTGGGCAGTGAATTTACTAAAAGTGGATGGGGATTTGTAAGTAGCTTTGCTACGATCCATGTTAAGTATTTTGTTTTTTTGTTTTTTTTATAATGAAATTTAATTTTCTAAGATCTGTGTTGATATTAAACAGGTTTTTCAAAAGGACTCTCAACTTGCAGTTGACATGTCCACAGCAATCCTGGCCCTTTCAGAAAGTGGGGAACTTCAGAGAATTCATGATAAATGGTTGAAAAAGGATATATGCAGTCTAGAGGCGCGTGCAGTCCATCCAAATCGGTTTGGCCTGGAAAGTTTCTGGGGCCTTTTCCTAGTCACAGGGATTGTGTGCTTTGTAGCTCTGTTTGTATTTTTCTTTCGAATGATTTGTCAATTCACTCGTTATGGTGATACGTATAATGAGGATTCTTCTGGTAAGTCACATTCCTTAAGCCTAAGAAGTGCAAAGGTTCTAAGATCATTTGCCTCTTTTGTTGATGAAAGGGAGGATATAATAAGGAGGCTGAAGAGAAAGCGTGCAGACAAGAAAATGAATCCCGAGTCTGAATTGAGCCAGCCTCAAGAGCCGTCCAAGCTGATTGACATCCCTTGATATGGGCTTCTCTGTTGATCATACCAATGACATTTCCCCTATTTAGATTGATACTAGCAAAACTACCATCTTGGTTATGAAGCTACGACGTCTTTGTTAATGCAATGGTAGCTCTTAGTTATTGGAAGGAAGCAGATTGTCAATGTAAAGATGGCTCTCAGTTATTGAAAGAAAGCAGATTATCATTTTCAGTTTTGCTTCATTTTTTAACAGCTCCTTAATATACGTTTCTTTGAAGGAAGAGGCAGAGGACAGAAAATAGAGCACAGAGGAAACATAAATTAAGTGTAGAAAATAAAACACAGATGATCTGAATAATGATTTATTTCATATATGTTCAAGACATACAATACTTGTCATCATAAAAACGAAATAAAAGCTGTTGCTCTTTCTTTTACACTCAGAAAATAGAGCAGAATGAACTCTCCCTGATATAGCTGTTCTAGCTGTTGCTACAGCAAAATACTGGCTGCTTCTTCGAACTGTAAGAACAACAGAGAATGCACTCTCTTTCTCTTCGTTACATTCATATATTAACAAAATGACTACCTAAAAAGCTATGTATAAGCCCGACAAGGATAGAAAATAAAAAGCATTTAATTACATTTAATTGTGCCATGTGTGAGAAATCCAACGGAGGAGATATGCAATTATATTCTCATTCAAAACTTGTCCTCCACATGAGATTTGAATTTTTTTGTTTAAATGGACTTAGCTAGAGGAAATAAATTTCAGACATGTGAGCAGATTTAAAAGATATGTTGAGTGTCGGCAAAATGAAAAGTCTATGATGGAGGAATTAATGAGGGTGATTGGGAGTGTTTACTCCCCCTTAATGACAACTACTACCATCTATGATGCCCTTATTGTCTCTTTGATAAACTTCACTTTCCTCTCCTAATGGTTTGGTAAAGATATTTGCATACTACTCTTTAGATTTGCAATGTTCCAAAACAATTTCACCACATTGATTAATTCCCTTATGAAATGATACCTTGTGTCAATGTGTTTGTTTTTCTTATGAAACGCTGAGTTTTTGGATAGTGCAATTGCAAATTTGTTGTCACAATAGATTTTAGTTGCTTCTTTTTGTTCATGCCTTAAGTATTTTTAGCACTTTTCTCATCCAAATAGTTTGATATGCTACCCTTGTTGTTGCTACGTACTCAGCTTTTTGTGGCTATATATTCAGCTTTAACTGTGTAGAGAGAAACAATGGGTTGTTTCTTGGCTTCCTATGAAATGACTCCCGAACCCAAATGAAATACATAACCTGATGTCC
Organism: Sequoia sempervirens; assembly: GCA_007258455.2. Taxonomy (NCBI): domain Eukaryota; kingdom Viridiplantae; phylum Streptophyta; class Pinopsida; order Cupressales; family Cupressaceae; genus Sequoia; species Sequoia sempervirens. The sequence goes on along the minus strand of VDFB02271358.1, from coordinate 1,260,597,231 downwards.
TCTTTCTATTATCTACACTCCCTACCCAATCATTGTTTGTGTATCCATTAAACTTAAAGTCATTTGTTGGAAGCCTATGAAATAACTCCCGAATCCAAATGAAATACATAATCTAATGTGCTCTTTGTATTATCTACACTTCCTACCCAATCATTGTTTGTGTATCCATTAAACCCAAAGTCATTTGTTGCACCATACAAAATTCCACATCCTTTGGTTCCATTTACATATCTCAAAATTCTTTTAACTGCTAACCGATGTGTATCCTTTAAAGTCTCCATAAACCTTGAAATTAAATTCACTGCATATATTATATCAAGTCTAGTTATAGTCAAATACATTAAACTTCTAACCATGCTTTTGTATAGGGTTGGATTGATATTGTTGTTACAATCATCTTTACTTAATTTCAAACGTATGATTGTTGGTGTTGGAACAAACTTGTTGTTTTGCATTTTAAACATCTTCACGATTTCTAATGCATACTATTATTGACAAATAAAAATACAAATTTTCTTTTGCTGCACTTTTATGTCTAAAAAATATCTCGACATTCCTAAATTTGTCATCTTAAACTCATTTTTCATAGCCTCTTTGAAATCAACAATGAGGGTATCATCATTTCCCGTGAATATTAAGTCATCTACATACAAAACAATAATTAAGATTTTACCATCACTTGCCTTGATGTAAAGAGTGGGCTCACTATCACTTTTGCTAAAACCTTTGTTCAAAAAATGTGTCAATTTTGTTGTACCATGCTCATGTTGCTTGCTTCAAACTGTACAGTGCATTTTTCAGCCTATACACTTTGTCTTTTTGTCTTTGTACTTCATGTCCAAGTGGCTGCTCCACATACACTTCCTCTTTCAATACTCCATTTAAGAAGGTTGACTTCACGTACATTTGATATACCTTCGATTGGTGTTGGAAGGCTATTACTAAGATTGCCCTTATGGTCTCCATTCTTGCAACTAGAGCATATGTTTCATCATAGTCTCTTCATGGTTGTCCTTTGTATCATTTGACAACTAATCTTGCTTTATACCTTTCAATTCTTCCTTCTACATTGCATTCGGTCCGATAGACCCACTTTACACCTATGATGTGATGTCACTTTTCCTCTTTAAGTTGTTTAGTATTAATAGTGGATTTAATATAATAAATATTAAATTAAAATAATTTATATTATGCAAGGTTATAAACATAAATGAGAATAATTAATATAAACTACAAGCATGTGACAATTAAATAATTAACATAATAAATGGAATAACATATCCATACAATTCACATAGATTAACATCAAAATTATATAGACAATATTCCCGATATTTTTTAATAAATGGTTTTCAATACTTATCTGCAAATCACAAAGAGGTTGCTATCCAACACTCAGAGGAATGGTTACAAGTCTAGGTTTTTCATGGCATAAACACCTCAGAGGAAATCAGTTCTTACATAGAACCCAACCTGCCTTCTTGACATAAATCGATTCTTACATAGAGTCAAACCTGTCTTCACTGTTGGATTGTGTTGCTGATATGTGGTTGTCATTGATGTCAACACTATTAGCATTCTTGCATTAGAAGCTGTGTATGTTGAGGATATTAAGAAAATTGTAATAAGAAGTGTTATAAGTTGTCAGTGGTGAATTGAAGTTCTTTCTGTTGGTGTGATTAGTTTGTTGTTGTTCAGAGGTTGTGGACCAAAGGGTTTCTTGCTGAGTATATCTAGTTTATCCATGTCAAGTTTTAGAGATCCACGTGAAGATTTGATCGAGTTATGAAGATTTGTATTTTGATAGTTTTTTTGTTACTTCAATTTGTGTTATGAATGAAGATCATGTGATTCCAGTAAATTTAGTTGTTGTGGATGCTTCTTTGATGTTTCATGATGCTTGTGGATGTTTCTAGTTCGTGCTCTATTTGTGTTGCACGTCTGCATTGATCGTTGTGCTCGTGATTTGAGATTTTCTCTTACGTGTTCATGTTTTTCATGTTCTTGGCCGACAAGGTGTTGAAGCGTGTTGTGGATCTTCGAGTAATTAATTACAGTGGTTCGCCGACCTTGGTTGATTTGCATCAACAATCTTTATTGATTTGGGCCAACTATTTATATTCATTTTATCATTTCTTTGGAGCCGACTTATAGCGATGTAATTTCTTGTTGTGGATATATAAGAGCAATTGTTTTATCATTTGAATATATGTATGTGTGTGTTTGTGTGAAGCTTAAGAGTCCTATGTGTGAATAAAGTTCAGATCATTCAAAGGCAGAACAAAGAGTGCAAAAGAGTGAAGAAGAGTGAAGAAGTGTTCATGTGCTTAACCGGAACTGTAACTAGGCATTAGCAAATGCTACTTTTCTTAGTTCAAAGTCTGATGGATTTAATTAGACCCTTTATGTAAGATATTGTGTCTTCCTTTGGGCAATAAGCCTATTTTGTATTTGAGTAGTGAGCTCTAGGCAGTGTTCTTGAATGCATATGTATTCCCCATTTATATTCTCTTATACTTTTAACAGGGTATAATCTTATGGACTGACCTTCACCGTGGTTTTTCCCCTAATAGGGTTTCCACGTAAAAATTTTGGTGAACATATGTGTGATTATGATGTGTTGTTCATTTATGCTTTCATGATTAATGATCAAATATGAGAATAAGGTAAATAAGTTGAATAAGTTTGAAATTCAGTGACAACTGATTCACCCCCCTCTTAGTTGTCTGCCCTTGAGTTGCCAACATTCACTACATAAACACAACCTTGGCTAGGAAAATCCTAAGTGTACGTTGTACCCCAGGTTGGACACACACTGTGTGCCCCTTCTTCAAATGTTTCAATGCCAACCAATGACCCAAACCTTCACTCCTTTGTGCCTTTTGCATTTCTCTTCCTTTTTTTTTCTTCTCTCCTTGAATGTTCTTCATGCCTTTCCCATGTCTCACATGAATGATTTATATATCTTTTTAAGGGGTGATTTCCAAACCATCACACCCTTTCACAAAAGTTGTATTTAATAATTATTTAAATAACTAATTATTTTCTAACCTTTTAAAGAGATTTCTTATACATATTTTTTTATTAATATCTCCTTTAACCAAAGAATCATAATATCTTTTATTTTTCTATCTCCCTTTTAATTCTAAAGGGTTATTTCATAACTTTCTCTTTGGAAAAAAAGTCACATAACATATGACATCTTTTCCTTTTGGAAGACTCACTAATTCCTATGTTTCATTATTTTCTATAACATTTATTTATCCATCCATCACATTTACCCATTTTACATCTTTAATTGCATCTTCATTATGAATAGGATCATCAACATGTGAATATAAAGCAAAAAGAGAATTCAAACCTACACTATTCTCACCTTTATTTTGCTCAAAAATATCTCTTATGCTTATAATTTTTTGTCCTCTTAAGCTTGCCAATGTTGGATTTGATGTGTCACTTGAGGTTGAACTTGTAGAATGTGGACTTGATAGGCATGCACTATGAGTGCCTATTGTTGATGGTGTTTGTTGTCCACTTGAAGGTATACTTTCTTGAATGTGTGGGGATGTCCTTGTGCTTGTTGAAGGTGTCACTTGAGGACCACTTTGTTGAGCTAGAATGAGAGTAGGAGGAGTCACACTTGAAAGGATACCCGCTGGTATTATTTATTCTCTATCTTCTTGTGGTAGGCTTGTTGTTACATTCACTATTTTCTCCAAGCTACCATCTCATGCTTCCTCTTCTATGAATTGCACATATCTATTGATTATTACCTTTTTGGTCACTGGATTGTATACCTTGTAGACCTTTGATTCATCACTATATCCCACAAATATGCATATTTCTCCTTTATTGTCCAATTTCTATCTCAATTCATTTGGGACATGTGCATATGCCACAAATCCAAATACTCTCATGCAAGCAACATTATGTTTTCTTCTATTCTATGCTTCTTTCGAAATCATATTCTTTAAACTTTTGGTTGGACATATATTCATTACGTAGACTATATATGCTATGACTTCAACTCAATATTCATTTGAAAAATGCTTTGCTTTTAACATACTCCTAGCCATTTCCATAATTGTTCTATTTTTCTTTTCAACTACACCGTTTTGTTGAGATGCGTATCTTGTAGTGAATTGTTTGTGAATGCCATGATATTTGCAAAACCCTAGGAATCCATTTGAGATATACTCACCACCTATATCCATTTTCAATGATTTGATGTGGCGCCCATTTTACTTCTCCACAAGAGCCTTGAATTGGCGAAAGAAATCAAATATTTCATCCTTATATCTTAGGAAGTAGATCCATATTTTTCCCATGCAATCATTAATGAATGCCATGAAATAATATCTTCCTCCAATTGAGGGTGTTTGCATAAGACAACACAAATCTAAATGGACTATTTCTAATGGTGAATTTTCCCTTATTGACTTTCCTGTTGGAAATGATTCTATACATTGTTTTCCCAAAATGCATCCTTCACACACTCTTGTTGGTTTCTTTATGAGTGGCAATCCTCTTACCATGTTTTTCCCATGCAATAGATTTAAGCCTCCAAAGTTTATGTCCAAAACGTAGATGCCATAACCAATTTTCATCCTTAATTTCTGTTTGAAAGATTGTTTGTGTGACTGTTGCACCTTTTCCTTTATCCACAAGTTGTGCTTGAGCAAATTCTACCTTCAAATCTGGTTGTATCTTCAGGGAAAACATTCTATTATTTGTCATTTGCATTTTTGCAATAAGTTGATTGCTTGATATTTATCTAAGTGCATTCTTTATTTTTGAAAAATACACTATACCCTTTTTCAACAAGCCGCTAATGCTCATTAAATTGTGTTTTAAGACAAGGACAAAAATATACATCAGAAATAAACTTTTTCTCCCCCTTCTTGGTTGGAATGTTGATGTTTCCTTTCCCCATAATTGAAACTTTGTTATCATTTCCCAATGTGACATTTGATTTTACATTCTCATCTAAACTAAAAAAATAGTTCTATGTTCCCTATCATATGATTATTGCATCTTAAATCTAAAAACCATATATCTTTTTGATTTTTTTGTGCAACATTACAAGCTGAGAAATAACTACCATGGTTTTGGTTTTCTTTGGTAAAGTTTACATTTTCTGCCTAGAATCATATTGTTTCTTTCTACATTCATTTGAGTAATGACCATATTCTTCGCAATAATGACATTGAACTTGTAATTTATCATACCTTAGGCCTTGGGGTTGATTTTGATTTAGACTTTGGCTACTACCTCTTCCACTTGATTTTGATGGGTTGGTTCTTCCACCTCTATATGAATTTCTTCCTCTTCCCCTACTTCTACTGTGGTTGATTGAAGATTGTGTCTTGAAAGCATGCTCCAAAGATGAGTTGGTTGTCCTGCTTAGCCTATGCTCATGTGAAATGAGAGATGCACGTAATTCATCCACTAAAAATTATAAGAGATTCTTTGTTTCTTCTATGGCCATAACAATTGACTCAAACCTTGCAAGTAGAATTCTCAAAATCTTTTCAACCACTCTTATTTCTTCAAATGTCTCACCGTGAAACCTAATTTGATTAACCAATTCAATTATTTATGTAAAAAATGAATCTATTGATTTAGACTCCTTTGTGAATATTGTCTCAAAGTCTCTTCTCAACATTTGCAATTTTGTTGTCTTCATCTTAGCTATTCCTTGATATGTTGTTTGCAAAATGTCCCATGCCTATTTTGACTTGGTTGTTGTTCCAACTCTTGTAAAGATGCTCTCATGCATTGCATGAAAAATATAAAAGAGAGCTTTATAATTCTTCTTTTTGTTGTCCCTTGGTAACTCCTTCTCTGCTTGAGTAAGTGCATTGTATGTTGTTGCATCTACTGGTTTTGGGTAACCATTTTCAACAAGCTCCCAAATATCTTGAGAGAAAAATAATGCCTTCATTGTGATTGACCAGTAATCATAGTTTTTCCCATTGAATTGAGGAATCTGTGGATTTTTCAAGCTTGTGCTTGAAGCTGCCATCAATGACTGTAAACATATGTGCTGAGTAAACCTTAACTCCTTGAAAACATTTAACCTTTATCTTTGAAAACCTTAGGTTTTGATAAATTTTAGTTGTTAAAACCTTACTTGAAAACCTTTAGCTCTAATACCACGTGAAGGAAGAGGCAGATGATAGAAAACAAATCGTAGAGGAAATGAAAATAAAGTGCTGAAAATAAAATACAGATGATTTGAATAATGATTTATATTTCATATAATTTAAGACATACAATATTTGTTACCATAAAAATGAAATACAAAGTTTATGCTCTTTCTTTTACACTCAAAAAATAGAGCAAAATGAACTCCCCTGTTATAGTTGTTTTAGATGTCACTACAACAAAATACCCGTTGCTCCTTCTAATTGCTTCTACAATAGAGAATGCACCTTTTTTTCTCTCTTTTCATTACATTCACATATTAACATTGAAATGACTACCTAAAAATCTATGTATAAGCCCAACAAGGAGGGAAAAAAAAACATTTAATTATATTTAGTTGTACTATTGAAGGATATATACAATTATATTCTTATTCAAAATCAATCCTGCACTTGAGATTTTATTTGTTTTTGTTTTTGATTTTCTTGTTTAAATGGACTTAGCTGGAGGAAAGAAATTTCACACATGTGAACAAATTTAAAAGATATGCTGGGGGTAGGCAAAATGAAAAGTTGACAATGGAGGAATTAATGAGGGAAATTGGGATTATTTTCCAACATTATTTTCTATGAAGAACTTTCTAAGGAAGCTTACAAAACAATGTTGTTAAAAAGCTTTAATGAGAACAATTAATTTATGATGGTATGCAAATCATTGATACAACAAAGTAATGTAAAAGTGGAGAGACTCTCCAAAATCTCAAAGAAGAAATGTATATTTACATAAATGAATTATAATTAAATAGAGACTAACTTCTAACTATCTACTAACAAATAATGTTCATTATTCTTTTAGATATTAGAGTTAAGCTCACTTCATTCATTTTAGTTTATTTCTCTTTATTTTATATCTCGTATTTGTTAACTACACCCAATTAAGGGTGATTACTTGGGTGGGTGGAAGGTGGTTACACCATTCCTTTGTATCTATATGTTATAGAAAATGGAATTGTTGCACATCTTGCCTTCAACAAATGAAGATTATGCTTTAATGAAACTCGACAACTCCCTGCAACCATACTAACTAACATGGTAGCTAACTAGAGCTGATTCATAACACATTGTAGATTTATTAACACATGTACATGTTGAAAGAACACCAATACAATGAGAGGGGGGTGAATCAATGTTTGCAAATTTTTACCAAATTAAAACAACAAATATGCAGTAAGATCACACATAAACATCACACACCTAATAAGACATCAGAAATATGTGGAAAACCCAATATGGGAAAAACCTTGGTGAAAATAGCTGCTATGATCTACTGTCCTAATCCAACCTCACAATAAAAGAAATCACATATGTAAGCACCCACTTATAGGTACATTTACACCCAAGAAAATGTTTTGAGATTCCAACCTTCAGGTACATTGCACACGTTATTAAGCACTGACTCAATCTTTCCAAGGGACCAACCTATAAAACTTTGCAAGTTCATTTATGCAAACACTAGTTCTTCTCCAAGCTGAAATGCACCTTTTCAATTCATATTTTGGAATCTCTTCCTTTTCTTTTCACCTCTCTCAATTCACAAATCAAAACACTACCAAAATCATCTCATTGATAGCTTTTCATCTATCTCCATACACTTTATCACCAATCTAAAAAACATTCAATTAAGCAACAACTGTGTATTCGAATAATACTACATTAAATCTCCACTATACACATGAGATATTAGAATTCTATATTCAACAACCACTCACACCTCCATTCTAACCACGACACTAACTATTTTCTATAGTTACACAAACCCTAATTGCTTCACAGTCCCTTGAAACCATAATTTTTTATAAATACATTTAAATCAGCTTCATCTTTATAACTAATTGTCAAATTTTATCTTGAGGAAGTAGCCATTTGCTCACTTTGAATATCGACCATTGATCTTTCCTTTACCGCCAACTAAAATGGGCACTTGTCAACATCGCACATTGTCATAGTTTATGTTTGAAAAAATATACATTTTATGTGATATCACAATAGACTTTTGATGAGAGGACACTTGGAAACATTGCATACCTTCACAGTTTATAATTACAAGATCAAATGCCTTTATGTGATGCAATGATAACCATCTAATCTCTTTCTTCAATGCACACCATTGATTTATATAACATTGTTTAGCCTTTGCTTTGCAAACGTTAAGAAGGACACATGTAAGTATCCTGCATTCCTGCATAACCAACATTGGGACCCATCAATGTTTTTACAGAGTAGTGGAAATATGCCATCTATCTTGCATATGTCATGTGAGACACATGGTGTCATTTCACATCATCACACATTGAACTGTGTTAGAGAAAACTAGAAGTGCGTTGTAGTGAGGACCATTGATCTTAAGAAACCATTGCACTGACTGTTGATCTTCATTAGTTTTTAGTGCATAACACAGTTTAACCAATTCCAAAAAATTCAAAAATACACTGCAAAGAGACTTACCACTACAATGAAAACATGTCATGCATCTTTACTTCATTCGTGTCTTAGCACATTCTCACTTTGCACTTAAGGATAGAAACTATGATGCAAAGAAACTTTACGCTGCAATTTGAATTTGACATATGTCGTGATCCCATAGTTCCATAATCAAAATAATTTGGCCTACCAGAAGACTTGCAGACATGTGGAAACCGTCGATCTTTAACTCCCTCCGTGTGGACCATTGATCTTGCTCAAGCAAATATTAAGCCTAAAAATATAGGAAATACTAAAGTCCTTGCCTTTTGATCAGTTGGTAATCATTAGGATGAAGGGGTTGGTAACACGATGACCCGTAAGGCTTATGTTGTAACTTAAGCAACCTGTTACCACCTACTATCAGTCAACGTAGAAATAGAAACTATATAGAGATGATTGACACCCTTAGGGTTTTTTTTTGCAAAACCCTAGCTAGACCAAAGAGCATAAATAATTCATTTTTGAGATCCACTTTTATCACCTGGACTTGTGGACCATACATTTAAGATGTACTCAAAAAATCCATATCAAATCTATTGTCTATTTCCTCTGCAATCCTTTGGAATTACCTACATCTTTGTTCTACAAGACTATGCAACATTTGTGCAACTTTTACAATGTTGCTTGAAAACATTTGCAACTTTTCAGGACTTGCACTGTGCAACTACAAACAATCTTCCTGTGCTAGTCCATTGACATCAATGACAACAATTACAATAGTACAACACTTAGTTACACATCTACAACTCTAGTTGAGAAATCTATAACATGTAGAGAAGTTATTTATTTATTATTTACACACTCCTTAATGAATAATTGAATCTTCTTGGACTCCCATATATCTCTACATTATACAATATTTATCTTTCCCAAAGGCTTAGTAAATATATTAGTCATATTGTCATCATGCTACCATATTTCAAATCTATCTCGTGATTGATCTTTCTCTAACAAAATGACATCAAGATTCAATATATTTTAACTTGGCATGATACATTGGATTGTTTACAAATTTTTATTGAAATTTGATTGTCACACTTGATATTTGTTAGTCCTTTTTTTTGTGTCTCATACCTTCAAGAATATGCCTTTGCCAAATAACTTCAAAAGTAGCATTGTACAATGCTTTATGACTAGCTTTTGTAGAGGAAAAGGAATCAATTGGTTACTTCTAGCTACTATGAAACATAATGCTTGATTCTATGTTAAATGCATATTTAGTGGTGGATTTTCTACCATCTAGATCACTCACCCAATTAGAATATGAACATTTTATCTATTGGTTCCCAAAATTGTTGCTCCACAATCCTATAACTTATTTTTACCTTTTGGGGCAAGGATTTATTGTCAAAAAGGTAAAATAGGGGTTCATCAATAGATTGAGGATGGTAAAAGGCCAATTGATGATAGTGGATAGTCTCTCCTACACTTTGGGGATAGCTAAACTCTGAAGGGTATTCCCAAAGGTATTTTTGATAGGTTTTAAACCAATTAAAATGTAGTATGACTACAACAATTAGTAATTATACTCAATGTACATTTGACCTCCATTATCTGTCACTAGGTCAAGACAAACTAGCTACATAAAAGCCTTGTTGACTTAGACCTTTCCATAGCTAATATCAAATTATTTTTCTATGTGTTCACTTCACATAGAATGAAACTAATCTATTTATATTAGGGGACATCCCAAAAGATTAACTTTTGTTGTAAACTTTTTCATGTACAATGGCAATCAATTATACTCAATGTACATTTGACCTCCATTATCTGTCACTAGGTCAAGACAAACTAGCTACATAAAACCTCTTATATAGCTAATAAAATATTTTTCATGTGCACACATAGATGACAATAATATTAGAATCCCAAAAGATTATTTTGTTTAATTTTTCATGTACAATGGCAATTTGCAAAGATGCGTGACATGATTCTCTGGTGATTTTACTATTTAGATTTGCCTAAGATTGTTCGCTACTTTATAACAATGAAACATGAATAACATGTATATCCCAATTTAAACTTAACCTAGATTTCTACTTTTAATAGGGATGAAGGGTGCTTAAATGATGAAATGTTTGGTCCTTCACCAATAAGGAGCAATGACAAATCCATTAGACAACAAATTCATGAACAAAAAAAAAAGAGGAGGTACATCCAATAGACATCAATAGAACCAAAGATGCATTTACATATAAATCAAATATTGCATCCTACAAAATTGATATACTTAATAATCCATCTTAGAATTGCAATAAATCATATGAAATAAAGGGAAAGCCATTATAATATCATTGCAATGCATTAGAAGCTATTACTCTTCATGAAACCTCTATTACAATTACACTAGCAAATGTGGTAAGAGAAAATACATAGTTGCAACTAAACATTCTTGAATCATTGTAAATTTCCATGGAAACATATCATTACATGCATATGTGCTTTACAAACCCTAGAAATAGCATAAAAAACTTAGACTAGTAATGTTTGATACCCTAGAACTAGCAACAAACGTTCCTAGACCAAAAAAATTGACTCAACAACCAACCAAATTTTTATGTAGAAAAAATTGGTATTTATAAATCTTCAATTTTAGGTGTTGAATTTGCATGTAAGAACCTCAAGATGAGAGAAAGTTTTAGATCGAGGAAACCCCTTTTCTAATTACAACCATCCTTCCCCCATTATTTGCATGTAAAATCTTGTGAAAAACTATCTATAAATGTATCCAAAGTACTGTGGGAGTTATGAATATCCTCCAAATATGTAAATCATCTTTCCATTTATGGCGTCTCTGGTTTCAGCATGTTAGGGAAAATAAGAATTTTTTGAATTTATTTGATTGATGTCTAGGAGCTAGTATGAGGCCATTGGGAGCTTCAAACCCCAACCACCACATTAATCACATTGTGGGGATCTTCTTTCTCCTATTGTTGAAAGTGTTAGTTTGACCAAGTGTCTCAATGTTTGTCCATAGAGTCCTACACTTGTTTCATACTTGGAGGGGTAGTCAGAGTTTGAATCCTACCTTCTCACCTCTTCGTCCTTACCTTTATAATAAAGGCTCATTTATACATTTTATAACACATCACATGCTTATAAAAATTTATCATTTTTCATATTCTCATATGTGGATTGTTTTGAGTTTGCAAGAAGATCTTGGCTGCTCCAATAGGAAGTACATGCAAATATACACCATTAAGATTATATAATATTTTTTAGATGAGAGAAATACAATTAGGTAGTTTTAAGGCGTTATTGGGTCATTTTGGCCAACTTAGGTCATGTAGGAAGGTAGGTGGAAGTGAATAGTGTAAAATATGGGAGTTTTGGAGTTTTGAGGATTGGGGGTTGGGGGCACCCCATAACTCTTACCACTATTTGTAGACTTATTGACATATTTATAATACTTGGTCACACATATGCAACTCTAGTTGAGACATCTATAACATGTGTAAAAATTAAATATTTATTATTTACACACGAGCCTTAATGAATAAATGATTTTTCTTGGACTCCTAGCATATCCCTACAATGTGTAAAATTTATCTTTCCCATTTAGGCTTAGTAAATATATTAGTCATGTTGTCATTTGTGTTAACAATATTTCAACTCTATCTCACAATTGATTTTTACCTCTTACAAAATGATGTCAAGTTTTAATATATTTTAATTTAGCATGATACATTGGATTGTTTCCTAATTTGATTAAACTTTGATTGTCACACTTGATATTTGTCAATCCTTTTTATCTTGTCTCATATCTTCAAGAAACCATCTTAGTCAAATAGCTTCAAAAGTAACACTGCAAAATGCTTTACGATCGAGTTCAATAGAGGATAAAAAAATAGTTGGTTGCTTCTGGCTACTATAAGATACAATGTTTGATCTTATATTAAATGAATATCTAGTAGTGGATTTTCTATCATCTAGATCATCCACCCAATTTGAAAATGAATAACCTATTTGTTGGTTAGAAAAATTTCTGCTCCACAATCTTATAACTTCTTCTTACCTTTAGGGGTAGGGATTTGTTGTTAAGAAGGTAAAAAAAAGGGTCCATCAATAGACTAAGGAGGGTTAAAGGAAAATTGATGAGATTGAATAGTCTCTCTTCCAATTTTGGCCTAGTTAACCCAATATTCATAGAGGTATTATTAATAGGGTTGTAAACCAACTAAAATATAGCATGACTACAACAATCAATAACTATACCCAATATACACTTGACCCCCATTAGTTGTCTCTAGGTCAAGATATACTAGCTACATAAAACCTCTTTTATAGCTAATAAAATACCTTGCACATGCACCCATAGATGAAAATGATATTATAATCCTTAAAAATGATTTTTTTTAACATTTTATACATAATGGCAAGGTGTAGACATGCATGACATGATTCTTTGATAATTTAACTGTTTAGGTTTTCCTAAGATTGTTCCATAGTTTATATTAATAAATCATGAATCATATTTATTTTCGAAATTAAACCTAATTGATTTGTACTTTTAATAGGGATGGAGGATGCTTAAATGATAGAATGGTTGATCCTTTCCTAATATGGACTAGTTCCTAATCCATTGGAAAAAAAATTATGAACAACCAAGGTGAAGTAGATACATCCAATATAAATCAATATAACCATAGGTGTATTTACATACAAATCAAACATTACAACCTGCATAATGAACATACTTAATAATCCATCTCAAAATTGCAATAACCCATATGAAATAAAGGAAAGACTAATATAATAGAATTGCAATGCAATAGAAGTCATCACTCTTTATGTAACGTCTATTACAATTACACCAACAAATGTGGTGAAAGAAAATTAATACATATTTGTGACTAGATTTACCTAAATCATAAGTGTATTCTTGTTGATGTGTATGTTCATAAGGTTCTTAAGAGATTATGTCGAAATAATGCACTTTGAAATGATCGGGTGACTTGGAGAATGAACATAGACCTTCCCTACCATTTACTTGACTACTTGGATGTGTTGGAACAATCAATTTTGGTACATGATGCACAAAACAAAAAATATACTTCTTTCCAAATTTGTACTACTATCTACTAATAGTTTTTGCAAGTTTACATTCTAAGTTGGCATGGTCAAATGGTGTTGAGTTGACAAAAAATGAGAGAGGTTAATGTGGAGTGATATCATATGGACTTATACATGTAGAAAAAAAATTCTAGTTGCCACGAGCTTCGAGAACCACTTCGTCATAGTTTGGTAGCTTTTTGTTATTAAGGCTCTTAAGAGACTACACTAGAATAATGCACTTTGAAATGACCCAGTGACTTGGAGAATGGAAAAATACCATTCCTGGATTTTTCCTACCCACTTGGACATGTTGGCGCAGTCTATTTTGGTCTAGGATGCATAAAACAAAAAAATATGCTTCTTGCCAAATTTACACTGCTCTTAATTGACAGTTTTTATAAGTATGCATTCTATGTTGGCATGGTCAAATGGTGTTGAGTGGACCAAAATTGAGAGAGGTTAATTTGTATGATACCACATGGACTTGTATGTTTGGTAGAAACATTCTTAGGTTCCAGGAGCTCCAAGAACCATTGCATCATAGTTTGGAAATTTTTTGCTCTTAGGGCTCGTAAGAGACTACACCATAATAGTGCACTTTGAAATGATCGAGTAACTCAAAGAATGAAAAAATCCCTTACCTATCATTTACCTACCCAATTGGATGTGTTGGCACAGTTTTTTTTGGTACAAGATGCATGAAACAAAAAAATATGTTTCTTGCCAAATTTACACTGCTCTCTATTGACAGTTTTTGCAAGTATGCATTCTAAGTTGGCATGATCAAATAGTGTTGAGTTGACAAAAATTGAGAGAGGTTAATGTGGAGGGATTAAATATGGCCTTTTATGTGTAGATGAAATTTTTTTAGGTTCCATGAGCTCCAAAAACCACTCCATCATAGTTTGACAACTTTTTGCTCTTAGGGCTCTCAAGAGACTTTGTTAGAATAATGCACTTTGAAATGATCGGGTGACTTGGAGAAAAAATAGTGACCTTCCCAAACATTTAACTACCCACTTGGACATGTTGGAACAACCCATAATTTGTCAAACCTACTAATTTTTTTGCAATTTTACAATTTACCAACTTTCTTTTGAACAATTACTTTCCCATGGGTAGCTTAGGGTTGTCCTATTTTTCTCATTTTTGTGGACATAATGACACCCCATAGTTATATATTCACGTGTAAAACCCTAGGAAACAAAAATAAAAGGATATAGTCATACATTCATAGGTGTGGGCATGGGCTTACAACTTATCACTTGAAACTACTTGAGAAAACTCTACATATTTTATCTAAAACACAAATATGTGATACATCTTATATATAATATCTTCATACCAAGAAAATATTGTAAGACTCCAAGATTAATCCTACCAATAATTTACTAAGGTTTTTCTTAATTGCAAAAATCAACATTTTTGAACTACATACAATGGCTATATTATTGGCATGTACAATAAAAATCACTACCACACCAACTTGATCTTTAAGGTAAAGGTGTTCATCTAATTTGATAAAGCCCACTTTATGACCCTATTTGAGACCATAGACATATTTAATGTGTTTAAACATCTTCATCTATTAATTGTGTATGAACAATCCAACTTATCATAAAGACCTCTTCTTTTTTATAATCAACGAGGAAATGACTTATTACTTTCTATTTGACAAATCATCTTTCCACCCAAACTATGTAGCCATAGAAGAGATTATTTTCATAGTCTTTATCTTCCCACTTTAAAAATATTTTCTTCAAGCACTAGAGCTCCTCAACATATGTAACACTCATATATATATATATATAAAGAAGAACGTGTACCACTCAATATACACCAAAAAATGAAAACTTTTATTTCTAACAATAAAAAATCCTATTACAATTCACAAACCATTCTAGGTTTAATAGTGTAGGCACCAAAAAAGTCCCGATTGATACTATGCATCTGATTCAGATCAAATAACACTGTTTCTTCTAAAATATCTTCAAATTGATCACTCAATTGAATAATCATCATTATTTAATTAAAATCAGCAAATTTAGCTATTAATCAAATAATTAAATTTATTGATTAATTCACCCTTCTTCTAACTAATTATTCATCTTATTTAATTAAATCAAATCATTTAATTAAATCATCTCTTAATCCTCTTATTTAATTAAAAATCAATCAAATCAAATGTCACATCTCCTAATTCACGCCAATAAATTAATTCTAGATTAATTAATCCAAAATCAACTTTCTAATCATCATTATCAAATCCTTCAGCTTTTAACTCCTCAAGAGTTAAATCAACCATGGTCAACTAACTAGGTTGCACATAAAATCAATTTCTTCTATTTATCTAATTACCTCAATTATCCTCACAAAGGCATATTCTGAGGAATATTCCTCTCAACCACCTGTAATTCAATTTCCCTCTAAAGGTTTTCAAAAAACTTTCACATCTGCATTTAATTCTCTTACAACCTTTCAAATCCTCTTACATCCTCTCAAATCTCATTCAATTCCTCTTACAACAATTTCAAATTCTCAACCAACAACATTTACTTCTCTTCCATCCTCCTCCACTCACACATTTCCCAAAATGTGCTCCAACTTCCTCCAATAGAATTGTGACACTTGGCGCACATTCTCATTGGCTCTTAATTTATCCCGCATTCATCAATTTCATGCATTCTTCAACCCTTGGATTCTATAAATATAGGCATCATTTTCACAATATGGACCCACAACTTCATGCATTTCTATTATAGTCATTTGAGTTCATAGTTTTCCATCATTTTCAAGCATCATAGCTAGATTATAGTCAATTTCATCTTTGAATCATCTTCAACATCAAAGCTTATCAAAGGGATTGGAAAAGGGATTCTTTCCACATCAAAGGACCACCACTCCCCCTATGGGCTGGAGGTTTAGCTAGTTTAATTTAGATTACATGCTATCTTTGATTAGTTTCTTGTTATTTTCATGTTTTCTCTTGAATTTGGTTAAATAATCTCATAGGAAGCATTAGATTTTATTTTCTAACATGTTTGACACTTGATTGTTGGTCTCTTATTAGTTTGTGCAGGTTTTGTGCTCACATTTTGGTGCTAGAGGGAGGGCCCAACAATCTAACATGTCGAATTTTACTTAATTTCTCTATTTTTTGTAGACAAAAGAACACAACGTCGCCTTTCTACAAATGTGATGTTGTAGAGCACCACTTTTGACATACAACGCCACATTTGTCATGTCGTGTCGCATTTTCTCATCTCTGTCGCACCACCTTTAATTCACTGCCGCATATGCATCCTCTATTTTCTGTCTTAATTTCTCATCGTAGAGCGCTGCTTTTGCTATAGCAGCGCATTCACACTCTCTGTTTTTGTAGAGCGCCGCTTTTGACTTAACTAGAGTGCCACATCTATTTTTCAGCACCACATTTGTCTTTCAGTACCACATTTGTAGGAAGCAGGGGAGAGCCAGAGTTTGAAGTCTTAAAAGCATTTTTTAATGCTCTTTGTGACAATTTGGGCTTTAATTTCTGCATTTCAATTTCTAGGACCAACTAGATTCAATTTGGACTTAAAATTAACCCACAACTCAAGCTTTCTCAAGTTGGTTAAAATTGAATCTTAGATACTTACTAGCATTTTTATTTAGATTAAAATTGAACAAACAACTTTCACACTCAAATTTGGTGCTATAAAAAGAGTTCATTTACTGCTTTTGAGGACTAAAAATAATTCATATTTGTTCTGTTTCGTAATCTTCTTTACAAACTCTTATCATTTGAATGCATATGTACTTCTCTCGTGCTTCACGATGATCTTGAGAATCAAAAGAATTTTAGTGACATAAGGTTGTTAAAAGATTGCCTCCACATTTCAAATTTGGGTTTTTTAAATTGAACAAATCTTGCTAGTGTGAGAAAAGACATTGTGTGTGTTCTCTCTTTGTTCACACAAACAAAGATTAATCGAACTATAGATGTACTTATTCGCTATTTTTTACCTTTAGAGGGCCTAGCTTGGTGGGAAAAAGTACTCAGCCCAAGGGAACGACCCAAGAGGTAACGAGCATAAGCCAAGCTCTTCCAAACCACTATATAAATTTGTGGCTACGATGAAAATCATAAACAATGGGAAGTAGTGCATGATAACTCTCCCCTAGTGTCTTTATGATGTGTAAAGCCCTTGTTCTAAGGGTTGGGAGATCTCTCACAAGGAATTTATCATTGCAGCCACTAAACTGGATGCCCTTATTATGAACCTTTGTTTAGAATCCAAAAATCCCAATATTTGTTGGCAACAGGAGGTCAGACCTCCAGAGCCATCCCATGTATGTGCAGTTCTTAGTAGATATGAAGAGTTTTTCATGGGAGATTCATGAGAACTCGAAGCTTCACTGACCTGTAGAAGTGAGTGTCATGGAGGGGAGCTAGTGTGATTAAGCTTCCTAATCATCCGTTGTGAATAAGTGTAGCTAGAGAAATCCAAGTGGGAATTCAACAAATATTTTCTTTTCCATCCTAGGATGTGAAATCTTTGAGTTAGTAAAACGCATTGCTTGGATCCAAAATATTGAAAAAAAACATTTAACAAGGTCATCAAATCTCAAACCCTTTAGAAGAAGCAAATACCTTTGAAAATTCCAAGTATTACTGCTTGTCCCTAGGGATTTATCCTTAGAGGCTTCTAAATATTTGGGCTTCTATCTCAATTTTCTCTCTCGAACTATTACCTTGATTCTCTTGATTTCCACATAATGGACCTTATGGGATGAAAAGAAATTGAGACATAGACATTTAGTTGAAAACTTAAGCAAGAAAGTGTTTGTGGTAAAAAGAACCCATTAAGCAAAGATAAAAGACAAATTGAACCCCACACACGTGTTTTCTCAAATGATTTCCCGCAAGATCAAAATCCCAAAACCAAAATCCATCAATCGTCACAAATGTCTTAGTCCAATAAATCTCAAGAAACATTAGTTTATGCTTTACAAAGTTAGAGAAAGATTGGTCTATAAATTTTACAAACATGCTTCAAAGGACAATCCCAATTTGTATTCATTCTATTATTGTCAAAATCCAAGTCTTTTTCAATGTTTTGAGTTTCTCACATAGGAGGTATAGCATGTTCTTCAATACCTAGGTCTTGTAAACAAAAGTCTCTCTAAGTTCACTTAGGATCAAAATCAACACTTTCATTGATCCTCAAACATCAATCAAGACCCATCTCACAAACAACTCTTAGAATCTTGGAAAAAATCCTTCATGCTAGGATTTTGGAAAATCCTTCTAAATCTAAATCAAAATCATCTTGTTTGACTAAGTGTGTGTGGATGCATCCTTCTTCATACACTTAGTTAAATTATCACCTTGTGGACAAGTTTATTCCAAGATAACATCTAACATATTGGAGTTTATAAGTTCATTATCAAATACAAATAAAATCCAAAATAAAAAATCCAAAATTCCTAAAGTCTAGTATCCCTCACAGGTTTCTTAAGATTTCAATCATTCACATCACCCATCTTTCATTATCTCATCACCATCTTTTGATCCTTAACATCTTAGATTTTCTTTTTTGTACTTAAAGTTTAGACCAACCTAAGGAGTTAGAGGTTTACGTCCCATATTCCTGAAAGTTGATCCTTATTTTATGGTCCAAACTAGATTTGAACACAAGAAAAACATGGAAACAAACAAAGAAACATCCACTTCAATGACTTAAGTCAAACTGCACTTGAAATCAACCCCATTGGATCTAACAATCGCCCACTCAACCTTCCTCTACTTCCACAAGATCTTCAAGAGGTAGGTTGTCAAGTGGAGGATATCACCAATAATGTCCTAGGAATGACTCAAGATGAAATCATGGAAATGGTCCAAAATCTTGAAAATCACAAAATTGTTAACACAATGATGAGACTTAATCCTTCATAGTACATGTTGGAATTGGCCAAGGAAGGGGCTAAACTCCCTTCTGATTATGATGTGAGTAGTATTGTGGAGAAACCTCTTGGCATTATCCCACCAGTATCATTCACACCTTCCTTTCAAAACATCATTCAACCCATCCCACAACCAACATCATCTCATGCTCCAAGTCAACCCATGGTTACCAAGGGGAGTTCATTGCTTCATGATCTTCAAACACAACCCCTTGTAAATAACCAAAACATTGATGCAAACACCATCTTGGGTCAACCAAATAGCATCTCTCAAGATCCAAAACATCCATACATTCCACTCATCTTTCATGACACCAACAATCCATCCACTTTCTTCACATCATCGACATATTCCCTTAGCACACAAGTCTCTCTCCCCATGACTTCACAAGGAGAAGGGGGACTATTTGGAAAAGGAGGAATATTCGATCCCTCATCATCACTTTCTCAAGGAAACACAACACCCAGCTTCCTACCATTTCCACCTCTATCATTAGCATCCACACCAATCGTAGGTTTAGGGTAACCCCCTTTACCAATCCTCAATCAACCAAATCAAAACAATCCTCTGATCGTGCATCAAATCAACATATAACCAAATATTCCAAGCATGCCACCGATATCGCAACACCAAGTGGCACCAATCCAAACAACACAATCAATCACTACACCATCTAAAACACCTCAAATATCTCAAAACGTGGTCTCCCAAGGACCTATCATATCGACCGCACCATTTACCATGCAATATTCTATCATCAATCCAACAACACCTCCACCACCACCTCAACAAAATCTCATCGCAACATCTCATACCATTATGAATCCTTCACCTCCACCACCAAATCCAAATGCGACAAACCAATACAACATTACATTGCAAGCAACTCAATAAGCCTATCAAAAAGCATTTAAACAATTTCAAGCTCAACAAGCCACGCAAGCTGCATAGCAAGCTGGTGAACAAACATAGGCATAGCAAGCCACACAACAAGCACAACAAGCTTAGGCACAAGCACAATACCAAGCACAAAAACAAGAAGCTTAGCAACAAGCTTATAAGCAAGCTTTGCAACAATATCAAACACAACAAAAAGAAGCCTAGTTACAAGCCCAACAATAAGCATTGTTGGCACAACAACAACAAGACCAACAATAAGCATTGTTGGCACAACAAAAATTGCAGGCATACCAACAAGTATTGTTGGCACAACAAAACTTGCAACCACCTCCCAAAAACATGCAAAAAAACCCACCTATCACTCAAACAATCAAACCCCCTCAAAACACATTCATCCCACCACCCGATCCACAAAATGATGTGTCTACACAAATCACATTTCTCTCACAACAAGTGCTAGACCTACAAACCAGAAAAACAACAAAAAAAAGGGAATTTGTGCCCTTATCCATTCGACAGAAGCATTGTGATGTTTCCATTCCTGAAAGGGTTCGAGATACCTAAATTTGACAAATATTGTGGGACTGGTGACCCTAAAGATCACATCAGGGAATTTCATGTGCACTGTATGAAAGTTGCATATGATGAATCTTATCTAATGTGACTATTCCCTCAGAGTTTGGTTGGACCAGCAAAGGAATGGTTCTCTCACCTTCCTCCTAGAATAAAAAAGTTCCAAGAAATTGTGGACTTGTTCATACAAAACTATTCATTCAACATAGGCATGAACGTGAGTTTAGAAGAACTATCCACTCTCAAACAAGCCAAGAAGGAAAAAATTGCATCCTTCTTGCAATGATGGCGATCCAAGGCCAATAGGAGCAAGTGGACTATTTCAGAAGAACAAAAAATTTGTACTTTTATTTCCAATCTTGAAGGAACCTTGTCCTTCCATCTGAAAATGAAATGCATCACCACATATGACCAGTTGATCCCCAAGGTGCTCAACATCGAAAGGGCCCTTATCACACAAGGGGGGACACCTACTTATCAATACAATCGTCCATCAACCAGTTATAACGAAAAACCTCACACATGGGCAAAGAATAAGAACATTACTAACGATGGTGTGGTTGACGCCAAAGTTATAATTAGTGCCCCAAGGAAAAACACACAATCATATAAAAAAAAACAAGTCAACAACCAAAACAAAACACAAGTCAACACATCATCACAACAACCCAATAATCAAGTGGTCAATAACTTGAACAATCTAAGGGGACCACCCCCAAGGAAATATCCCCCTAAACGTAAATACACACCACTTGGAGAACCAATTGAGTGTGTCATGCAACGACTACTTCAAGCAAATATTATCAAGATCCTTGTTTATGACAATTATCAAGATCCTCAAGTTAAACCACCATGGTATAACGAGAAGCAACTCTATGATTTCCACAAAATAAAGGGACACACGACAACCAGTTGCATGTGACTTAAAAATCTAATTTGGGATCTCATCAATGATAGAATTGTAACCATTGAACAACCCATCGGAAATCAAGATCTAAAGATATACACGAATCCGATGCCATATCACAATAATGGGAACAACAATGGTGAGGAAAAGTATAATAATGTGAACCATGTTTATGACCATGTTGTTACATCCTTCGATGAATGGGTTGTTGTTTTCAGTATCAAAGGATCTAGAGCCAATTGTGGAGTCGCCACACATGGTGGAAAATTTATCCCAACCACCTAAAGCATTTGCTACCAATCCAAAGCCAATCCATGATGGTTATAATGTCTTGGATCAGTTAAAAAGAACCCCCGCCCAGATCTCCATCATGGAGTTGCTAAAAATCTCACCCGCACATAGGAAAATCCTAGAAGAAGCATTGGCTTCATCCATTGTCACCATAGATCTTGACCTAGACCAGTTCCAAGCTATGGTCGGACAAATTACATGCCACATCTCCTAACATTTTTTGATTAGGACTTCCCAACTCAACCATCTCATAACCGTGCACTCCATCTCGAAGTATTAGTCCATAAAAATAAAGTCAAAAGAGTCTTGGTGGATGGAGGTGGGGTCTAAATATTTGTACTCTCAAGCTAATAAAGAATCTAGGATTCTCTGAAGATGTCATTGAAAAGGGTAAAGGTATCACAATTAGGGCATATGATGATCAAGAATGGGTGTCTCAAGGCACCATTCAACTCCCTATTCAAGTAGGGCCATCTATCATGGAAACTACATGCCAAGTCCTTAATCTCAAATTACCTTACAATATTCTCTTGGGATGCCCATGGATCCACGAGATGCAAGCTATTGCATCCACCTTCCATTAATGTGTCAAGTTTTCCTATCAAAATCAAGAGGTCACAGTTCATGTAGATCCTAAACCATTTTATTATTGCAAGAATCTAGAAATCAAGTACTACAAGATCCCTCAAGTCCCAAATAATGATAAGGTACCCACATCTCCATATATAGACCCATCCACCCTAGCGTCCACTTATGAGACAAAGACATCCTCCATTCTGGACATTTTTGATATTAAAGTCATTATCCAAGATAATGGGGGTGGGGATTACAAAATGAAAAAGAGTGCCTTTGTAATAGGAGAGTTACCTCAATCTCCTCGGTCTCATGGCCAACCCCAACCGATTGACACCCCATCTCAAACATTTAAAGTAGACCCATACAGATTCAAATATTGGGGAGACCTAATCTAGGAAACAATAGACGAAAAGGATATATCAAACCTGCTAGATACCAAGAGGAAAGACCCAAACCTGCTCTTCTAATGGATGATGACAACAAAGGACTACAGATGATGCTTAGCATGGGTTACACAAAAATAAGAAAATCAAGCAAAATGACAATGGTCTTCTAGAACCTATCATTCCTGAGAAGTGTATAAAAAATCTTGGCCTTGGATGTACCCCTCCAAAAATAACCATACTTGGAAGAGGTGCCCCGGTTAAAAAATCCAAAGCTCCTCCTCAGTTACCCGTGTCTACAGGTTTACCTTTAGAAAACTATACCTTTGGTATAACCAATGTGTGTGAAGAGAACCCTATCACTAACTTACCCATGCTATTCGAGGATTCCACTCTTTTTATGATTAGTACCCTATCTTTCGAACCAAGTAACCAGACCAATGAGCTAAAACTTGTCTACCTCCAACTCATTGATTACGACCAACAAGGACCACTAATTTTAGACACGTTCAAAAATGATGAGGCTCTTTTAGAATTCATGGGATTGTGGGATACTCTAGACCATGTGGAGATCACAAAGTTGGGTTTGACATTGAGCTGGACACATATGCATATTATGGGGAAACGATTGAATCCCTCAGTTGCAAAGTAAAAACTTAAGAATAATATCCAGGTCTTTGAGTGAAAACCACACTATGACACACTCTGACCTGAAAATAGTAAAAACTAAGGATGCATCCAATGGTGAAAACCTCTCTGAGGCTCCAAAGTATGAGGGATTCAACATTCCCCTTAGTGCTATTCATTAGGAAAAGTCAGCAGTCTTGGCAGAGAAATGTAATCTAGTCAATCTAGGGACTAAGGAAGCACCACATATCACCTTCTATGCAGAATCAATTTTGACAGAAGAATAGGAACTCCTAGCTACTTTTCTAAGAGAAAGAAAGCTAAAATTCACATGGACCTACACAGACATGCCTGGTCTTGATCCAGAAGTTGTGGTTCACCATCTGGCCGTCTATCCAAAGGAAAAATTAGTAAGACAAAAACTGAGAAAGATGCATCCACAAATAGAATTACTGGTCAAACTTGAATTACAAAAGATCCTTCATGCTAGCTTCATACAACCAATTGATTATCTAAAGTGGGTTTCAAATCTTGTACTTATCTCTAAGCCCACTGGGGGCATCTGCATCTGCACTAACTTCAAAGACTTTAATAAAGCATTCCCTAAGGATGATTTCCCTCTCCAAAACATAGACATGATTATGGATATGACGGCAAGGCATGAAATGCTATCACTAATGGACAGATTCTCAAGATACAATCAGATCATGATAGCTAAGGATAACCAACACAAGATAACTTTCACTTGTCCATGAGGGACCTACTGCTAGAACATGATGTCATTTGGGTTGAAAAACATAGGAGCTACCTACCAAAGAGCTATGACGCTAATCTTCCATGACATGATTCACAAAATTGTGGAAGAATATGTCGATGACATATTGGCCAAATCAAAGAAGCATTGAGATCACATAGTGACACTAAGCTCCATCTTCGACATGCTAAGAGAATACAAGGTTAGGCTCAATCCAAAAAATGTTTGTTTGGTGTACAATCAGGTAAACTCCTCGGGTGTATTGTATCTATGAGGGGAATCGAGATAGAACCTGCCAAAGTCAAAGCAATTCTTGATATGGAGGCACCAAGAACCTTGAAGAAGTTAAGGGGTTTGTAGGGAAGGCTCCAATCCATTTGCTGGTTTATAGCACAATTAGCAGATAAGGCTATCCTATATTCTCATCTACTCACAAGGGGATAACATACAAATGGGACGAGAAATGTGATCAAGCGTTCAATAAAATCAAAGAGTACTTGCTGACACCACCAGTCCTTATGCCACCAATTCCAAACAAGCCATTGATCCTATATATATCAGCAACAACAACAACCCTTGGCGCTCTTTTAGCTCAACATGATGAAAATGGGAAGGAGAGAGCTATTTACTATATCAATAGAACCATGGTGGCACATGAGTTGAATTACACATTCATTGAGAAGGCTTGCCTAGCAGTGGTGTTTGTAGCTCAGAAGTTCATACACTATATGTTGAATCACTAGATAAAACTCATTGCCAAGATAGATCCTCTCAAGTATCTACTTTCCAAAGCAATACTCACGGGGCGAACAACAAAATGGGTCATGATCTTAACAGAATACATTGAGTATATAGAGGGGAATTCCATTAAAGGATAAGTAATTGCAAACCAACTAACAGAAGCACCAATATATTCAGAAAACCCACTGATCTCAGAGTTCCTTGATGAGTTAATCTTTAACCTAAGCATAGCAGAACACTGGAAAGTATATTTTGATGGATCTTACACACAACATGGGTCAGGAGTTGGAGTATTATTCATTACACCACAAGGATATTGCATACCCAAGTCATATAAGTTGTCTTTTCCTTGCACAAACAACATTGCAGAATATGAGGCTCTTGTCATAGGACTTAGAATAACAGTACAATGGCAGATCATGGCACTCAAGGTCTATGGAGACTTGCAACTAATCATCAACTAGGTCAATGATAAATACCAAACAAAAGATGACAAATTGACTCCATACAAGAAGCTGGTGGAAAGCCTCAAAGAATTCTTCATTGACATCATGTTTGAGTAAATGCACTGGGAAAAAAATAGAGCAATGAATGCTATGGAAATAATTGGATCGCTACTGGATATTCCACGCAATGTCCACAAACATGAGTTCCTAGTAGAGAAACTTCTCATGCTAGCATTTGAGGTACCAGAGTCTGAATTCGTGTGTGAAATCGTTGGTCCCAGTGATCCTTGGTATCACGACATATACACCTACTTGAAAATAGGAGTCCTTCTCGTTGATATCACCCCGAACCTTAAAAGAACATTTGTCAAGAAGTCATCATGCTTTGTTATCTTAGGAGACACCCTATACCATAGGAGTATTGAAGGAACCTTGTTACGATGCCTTAATCTTGAGGAAGCTTTAACTACTTTAACTAAGTACACAATGGCATTTGTGGATCACATTCGAGTGGTATGACCTTAGCTAAGAAATTGCTAAGGATGGGGTACTATTGGCCGATAATGGAAAAAGGAAGCTCACAACCATGTCCAAAAGTACTTACAATGCTATCTGCATGGGGACCTCATCCATGCACTAGCTCAAGAGCTCCAATTGATCATAACCCCTTGGCCCTTTTCATAATGGGGGCTCAATCTCATTGGTAAAATCACACCCACCTCATCCAATGGACACAAGTTAATTATCACCACCATTGAGTACTTTAAAAAGTGGGTAGAAGCCATTCTAATGACCTACATCATAGGGAAGCAGATATCCAAGTTCATCCTAAACTACCTCATCTTTCGTTATTGTCCCACAAGCCCTTATCTCAGATAATGGGACACCTTTCAAAAACTAGGATGTTCAAGAACTATGCCAAAAATTCAATATCCAACATCGCTTCTCTACTCCATACTACCCCTAGGGAAATAACCACGCTGAGGCTTTTAATAAAACCGTCTTGAAAATCTTAAAGAAGACAATTAATGAAGCTTGTCGTGACTAGCACTTACAACTAAATCCCACCTTATGGGCCTACTAAACAGGTATTTGCATGCCTATAGGTGCAATACCTTTCTCCCTGGTCTACAGATCAGAAACCATCCTCCCCATTGAGATCGAGCTCCCATCCTCAAGAATATCATTACAAAATCTTATTATTGATGAAGAATATTGGGTGTCACGGTTGAACGGGCTGGAACTACTAGATGAGTGGTCGATGGATGCCCTAAACCATCTATAAGTCTATTAGAACCATCTCAAGAGGAGCTAAAACAAAAAGATCAAGAGTCAAACCTTTCAAGTTGGAGAGCTTGTATTGAAGGCGAATAAGAAAAATTTACCAAATCTAGACATCAAGGGAAAGTTTGAACCCAATTGGTTGGGCCCCTTCATCATCACAAAAAGTTACAAATTAGGAGCATATTAGCTATCAACACCCGAAGGTGAGCCTCTACAGGATCCTATCAATAGCTCCCATATCAAAAAGTTTTATGCGTAAACTTGTAAGGTATAAATCCAAAAATACAAAAAAATCCAAAAAAATCAGAAAAGGGATAAACAAAAATCGTCCTCTAGTGAAAACCACTTCGGTGGCACTTTGGGAAAGTACCTTGGTGAAAACTTGACAATCATATGCTTGTGTAAATATAAGCACTTTCCATCCACATGATCTCTATAGCTTGTTCTACATCATTCATCCATCGCATTCCATCACTCCATGTCTGCATCATAGCTTGATCCTATGTTTGTATCATGATCCCTCCTAGTACTACTTGGCACCATTCCTAAGGTCAGTTTTCTTCCTATATCAGAGTAGTCTATCGCATCATGCTAGTGGAATTTTCTTATACCTACATTGGATTGGATTCATGTATATTCTTGAAATCTTCCTTAAAATAAAAAATCCAAAAATTAAGAAAATCCAAAAATCCAAAACATTCAAAAATCAAAAATCCAAAACATTCAGAAAACAGAAAATCCAAAACATTCAAAAATCAAAATCCAAAACATTCAAAAATTAGAAAATACAAAGCATTTAGAAGATTAGAAAATCAAAAAACCCTAAACATCCAAAACATATCAAAATCCAAAAATAGGTCAAAAAGTCAGAAAAAATTAAAAAATAGAGTCATCTTGTCGAACTACGGGTCTTTGAGCTCTGAACGTAGGCAAGGCCATCATCAATGTGCCCCCGACACATTAGGTTAGTCCTTTGGGAGTCTATCACAATAAACTGACAATCCACTTGTTCATATCTCATCAATAAACGAGTCTGCATCAGTCAACTATGTGGTCTCTACATGTATAAGGGCAAGGCTAATCTTTGATCAGCCCTCGAGGCCCCTAGGATAGGTGTTTAGGTCCTTGGTCAAAATCTCAAAAAACACAAAAACATTAGAAAAATCAAAAATCAAAAAATTTGTAAAACATCTCGAAAAAACCCAAAACAACCTCAAAACATTTCAAAAGTATCAAAAACATTTAAAATCCAAAAACTCCATCCATCCTATTTCATGATCACCCAAAATAAACATCCGCTCATAATAAATTATCATCACCCTCAACCTTTGGTGAAACAATCAGAAATAGGTATAGCAAATCGAAAGTGAAAACTCAAATGTCAAGGTCTCAAGTCTAGCTCAGTAGGTAAACAAGTTGGTAAAATCTTGGTATTAAGAGCCCATCATCTAGTCAATCCCAAAATCACTTGATAACATCATGTCCTAGGATGCATCCTTCCTACAATGGACATCAACATTAGGCATCACTGTAGTTTAGTCTTGGCTAGAGGTACAAAGAACATTAGCTTATTTGTTTACTTGATCTTTGTCTTGTTGATTTATCTTATTGCACTCATTCCAATGACCTCTCGATGATGTCTAAACAAAATGATTTAGAGAGAAAGGAATGGGGCATTGGTCATTATCTTTTTATCTATTGTGCTTGTTGGATATTCTTGTAATATAACCTTGGTCATGCTTACTTTGTTTGGTCTGTAGGGAGGGTGTTTTGAATATTTTGTTGACCACATGGGAAGGTTATGCTTTTCTATGTTTTGGTCCAAGATGTTTGAAACATCTAAATTGCATCCTAAATAGGGTTTTGTATGTCAGGTGTGAACATAGATACTCCTATTTGATTTTCAAGACAAATTCCATTGCACTAGGTACAATATCATCCTGGTTCTTTATACCTTGATGCATCGTATCTATGTGTCTTATCAAAAATAAGGTAAGTAAGCTCTTTATATCACGAATCTCGGATAAGCAATCATCACCATTATCATCATGTTTTTTGTATCATCTTGAAGTCAAGGGTTGATTTCTCTTTCTTCTATCTTTCCCAAATACTAATACTAACAAGGTATCATGACATTCATAAACAAAAATATCTATATATACATCCATCCTGCATCCACAAAACGTCAGCATACTGCATATCATTCATACATCATAGGAAAAATCAATCATCTCACAACCATACATTTGCATTTTTTAATATAGATTGGTTATTCTAAGCATCTCATAAACCATACATTTGCATAAAACATCCATTGCATAATCATATAGGCATCATCACATATTGCATCATCCATACATACATCACATATGAAAAGGTATTGAAAAAAGAAGTTAGGTATAACATCACATTTACATCCGTCGCATGACCACATAAGCATCATTAAAAACATCACATTTCTTGTATCATGCATACATACATACTGCATCATCATATCACACATAGAAAATATACAGAAAAAGAAATAGAACATATCATTACATGCATCCATCCATCCATATATATACACACATCATATAAAATAAACATAAGCATTACATCATATAAATTCATCAGAAAGTCATCTCATGTATATATCAAAAAAGCTAAATGTCATGATACATTGAAATCAGATATATAGTATCGAATATACAAGAGGCTAGTCAAAAAAATTAGCCAATGAATGTATACACATCATAATTAGAATGTACAAAAAAGTGTATCCATGTGTACTATCAGTAACCCAAGCTTCCCTCGCTTTGTCCGCCTCCATGGTGACTACCTCAGCTCTAATGATAAGACCTTGTTGGTCTCCCTGATGTTCCTGCACGAGGGGTCCTAGTAGGAGCTATCTAACTGAGGTGGGAGAAATACAGCTCCCTTCACTCCTATTCCATAGCTTTGTAGTACACAACCTTGTAATACGAGGCCTCCTGCATCGCACGACCGTACATCTCGGCTAGAACTGTCACTTGTCCCTAAATTTGTTGAGTTGTTGCCTTTGTCCTATCTCGAGCACAAGAGCCATATCGAAGTTCTGTCTCATCTAGCACTCTTGCACCACCTCCTATTGGGCCTATTCCCTGTCCTTGACCAACATTTTTATTTGGTCCTAGGCATGTTAAAGTTTCCCTATAAGAACCTGGATTTTTGCTTGCAACACTGCTATCTGACCGTCCCTAGGATCAAGACCTAGTGGTGGTTGTGAGGGTGGCATGTGTGGCTATTGTGGTGGCTGGAATGGAGGCCTATGTCCAACAGGTGGCACCAATGGTGGGATCTGTCTATCATGATCCCTACCCTCATCTTGTCTGCCATGTGGCTGAACCCCTAACTACTATGGAACCTGGCCAATCTAAGGTCCCCTAACCTAACCTCTCCCTATGGTTGGCACTGCTGGAAAAGTCAATCGAATAGGGGCATGAGCTAGCCAATACGCATCATAGGCCTGGGTCATCCCTACATCTGCAAGACCATCAAAGTACACCCATCGCACCATAACCAGCTGCCTAAAATCATCAATCTCCTATTGGGGTGGGATCCTTTACATCCCCATGCTCTCTCTGGATTTGCGGGCAAAGATGGCTCTCTGCATATCATTAGGTGCATCCTGCACCTCCCTGAATTGGAAAGCAACCCTATCGGGCAAGTACTGCTCAACCATGTAATGATCATGTCCTTGCATGTATCAGGACTACTAATAGTAGAAAAGATGATCATCATCATCGTGCCATCTCAGAAAGTGGAGCCAACGCCTCCACGTGAAAACTGTCATCTTCTCCAAAACCCGCCTCTAGTGCGAGATGCCCATGATACATGTGAAGTGGAGGGTATTCATCCCCCCATATCTGTACACCATAGGATCATCACAGTTAGTCTAAACATCTGCAATCTATGGCCTTAAGAAGGAAATGTACTCATAGGCCCACACGTGAAGAAGGGTGACACTTGCTCCAATGTTGTGGGCCTCGCTATAAGCAACCTGGTGCATATCATGGTACAAGGAGGCTAGGACAATTGTCCCCCAGGCGTAGACAGTCATGTCCTCCATCATCCAGGACCAAATGATCCCCCAGCCAACACTGCATCCTTGAGCTCGTCGATTGGGAACAAGGACTCTCGAGATCAGTGTGCTAACGAACAATGTCAAATCAGGAGCAATCCCCTCATATCGGTGAAGGTCTATCTGGCTGTTGTCCACCTCGTACAATTCGATGCCTAAAAAATAAAAAAGTGGCATCACCGTCAGCCTTGATGTTGTAAATGATGTGCTCACCATGAATAAGGATTTGCAAGATCCACCACATGTTCTCCAAGGTGATGATGGCATTGCCAATCGGTAGATGGAATGAACAGGTCTTTCTTTTCCATCTATTGACCAAGGATTTCATCATTGCGAGGTGTGTATGCACCTTTGTCATTTGAGCAATGTGGCCGAACCCAATAGCTCCAAGGAAAAATAGGGCCTGGTTTGACAAATGTCGCGCTCCGCGCAATAACCAGCTCCTATGCTCCTTCGAATGGAGCATCAACAAGACCTCCTACAACCAAAACATTCACGTCGTCAAAAAATTACAAAACAAGCACCTTATCAAAATTAAAAAATCCTTTTAAAAAATAAAAAGCGAACCTATATTTCAAAAGCAGCGTGGCATTTGCAAAAGCGACGCTCTGCATCTTGCAAATGTGGCATTATAATCAAAAGCAGTTCTATACTGCAGAGGCGGGTCAACATTTTTACACAATGCTAGAACCTCCTAGGGCTACACGACGCTATCTTACAAAGGTGAGTCGACATTTTAGTGCAACTTTGAAACCCTAGAGCGCCACGCGACACTCCACTGCAAATGTAGGTCGGCATCTGCAAAATCGACGCCGCCTGTAACAATTGCGACGCCTTAAGGAGTCACTTTTGGCTGACCTAAATGTACCCTAATAAATGTATGAAAAATGTAAAAAAAAGAAAATTTTCAAAAGGAATACTAGGGGTCCTGCATCCTGAGGCCTCTGGAATTCATGAACTCAATCCATTCGATGCCTAGGAAGCACACGAGCAACCATTTCGTTAGCACCTCAGAGCAAAAGTGGAAAAATTTCTAGAAGGCAAGTGAGCAAATGATTTGAAAATGACCCTCTTAACCTCTTATGTGCAATTTTTTTTGGGATTTTTGGGTTTTTTTTAGGGTTTTTGAACCCATTTAATTTGTTTTTTTCCCAAACAATGCCCATTTTGGCTTGTTTTCATCACCGTAAGCCTAATTTCGCATCTCATGGGTTGTTTTATGCTCTTGAATCATCATTGAATCCTTTTCACAAGCTCGACGAATTTTTGCAATTTTCGCCTGATCTCTCAAGGGGGCAGTATAGTAGTGTAATTCTTCCACTGGGGCAGCAGTGGGGCATCAAAAAAATTATAATTTTTTTGAATTTTGATCATGGCAATATTATTCTTTGAATCGACGCAACAAGTGCTTCGCTTGAAAGAGGGGCAAAATAGAGACACTGAAAAAGTCCTAATTGATATTATGCATTTGATTCCAATCAACTAACATCGTTTCTTCTAAAATCACTTGAAATTGATCACTTAATTGAATAATCAACATTATTTAATTAAAATCAACAAATTCAACTATTAATCAAATAATTAAATTTATTAATTAATTCACCCTTCTTCTAACTAATTATTAATATTATTTAATTAAATCAAATCATTTAATTAAATGCTCTCTTAATCCTCTCATTTAATTAAAAATCAATCAAATCAAATATGACATCTCCTAATTCACTCCAATTAAATAATCCTAAATCAGCTTTCTAATCATCATTATCAAATCCCCCAGCTTTTAACTCATCAAGAGTTAAATCAACCATGGTCAACTAATCAGGTTGCACATAAAATCAATTACTTCTATTTATCTAATTACATCAATTATCCTCACAAAGGCATATTCTGAGGAATATTCCT
The DNA here is from genome assembly GCA_007258455.2 of Sequoia sempervirens. Taxonomy (NCBI): domain Eukaryota; kingdom Viridiplantae; phylum Streptophyta; class Pinopsida; order Cupressales; family Cupressaceae; genus Sequoia; species Sequoia sempervirens. Next base: position 1,260,564,074 of record VDFB02271358.1, on the reverse strand, counting down.
CTCAACCACCTCTAATTCAATTTCCCTCCAAAAGTTTTCAAAACCCTTTCACATCTACCTTTAATTCTCTTTCAACCTTTCAAATCCTCTTACATCCTCTCAAATCTCATTCAATTCCTCTTACAACAATTTCAAATTCCCAACCAACAACATTTACTTCTCTTCCATCCTCCTCCATTTACACATTTCCCAAAATGTGCTCCAACTTCCTCCAATAGAATTGTGACACTTGGCACATTCTCATTGGCTCTCAATTTATCCTAGATTCACCAATTTCATCCATTCTTCAACCATTGGCTTCTATAAATAGAGGCATCATTTTCACAATATGGATCCACAACTTCATGCATTTCCATTATAGTCATTTGAGTTCATAGTTTTCCATCATTTTCAAGCATCATAGCTAGATTATAGTTAATTTCATCTTTGAATCATCTTCAACATCAAAGCTTATCAAAAGGATTGGGAAAGGGATTCTTTCCACATCAAAGGACCACCACTCCCCCTATGGGATGGAGGTCTAGCTAGTTTAATTTAGATTACATGCTATCTCTGATTATTTTCTTATTATTTTCTTGTTTTTTCTTGAATTTAGTTAAAGAATCTCATAGGGAGTGTGAGGAATAAAAAAATCCCACATATTTGCATTAGCCTCTATCCATTTATCACCTAGTCCCTATAGAATTTCACCAAACTCTACAGAATTTCACCAAACTCAATCTCACGATCTAGACTAGTTTTTGAGATTTATGTAAACAATCCATTTTGTAGCCAGCATACCCAAGCAATCACACCCGTAAAATCCATCAAATTATTTTTGACACCATCGACCTGACAATACTCGATTAGTGGAACTTCCATCACTACCCCACCGATGGCCCGATAAGGGTAGCCAGCATCCTTACATCAGCATAACATCTTTCCATCGGGCTAGCTTCCAAGGTAGTTCCCTGACAGGTCGATAGTAACAACATAGATTATTACATCACCGCAACTTGGATGTATCGACATAACGAATGATGAAGGTTCCCCGATAGCCCGATATAACCATGGAGTATCAAGATATAGCACTTATCGGTGAGGCTAGGATGTGTCAGGGTAGCGTTGTTTGATGCTTGCCAATAGACCAAAAGAAGAACTCTCATTGGTGGAGAAGGTGGCCATTGGTCGAAAATGAATCAAAGTTCCAATGATATAGTGATGAATGATTACTATTACTTGAAGTGACGTCCAAGAGCATCATTGAGATATTTAACATAAATGCTCTCCCCGATGACAAGACTACAAGAAGTGGTGTATTAATGAGCCAAAACTGAAGTGAATTGCACCACAAATTAATCATAAGATTGCAAAAACTAGAAAGGCTACACTAATGGAGAAAGTAGAAGGGATGGAGCTTGGAGATTTTATGCAGTGAAACCAGGGGAAGTGAAAATTCACGTAAGTATTCCACTCTCAGCTAGAAATTTGCATTTTTTCAAAGTTAGCAATGGAAGAAAATGCAAAAAAACCTAAGGAAAAGTGAACCATAATTGGGGAGACTGGTATGCCTTCTTCAATTGCACAATAATAAGGGTTTATGAATTTGAAGGGGTTCCACATTTGTTACCTCGGGTGGTTCCTATCAGAGTTTCCTATTTGGAAATTGTACGGAAACTAGCAAGGTCTAATACTAAACATCTCTAGAGTCATAATAAACAATCACTCATGCCCAACACTCTTTGCTTTGGAGATTTCACAATATGTGCCATTGAAGGGTATGAAGAAATTGATGAAAAATTAGTCCATTACAACCTTCCCCTTGGGTATGAAAGAGAGAAATTTGATGCAGAGGGATTTATTCATCAAGCAAGATTAACTCAGAATTTGTCAGGGTATGAGCATTGGTTTGTACTTGATGATGTGATTAGGAACCGAGATGAAGCTTCCACTAGTGAGATAATGGATGCATATAATAAATTTATGCTTGCAGAAGAATGGAGGGGAAAGAATGTCCCATCATATAGAGAGGCATTTGCTGACATAAAAGATCCCATGGCTAGGATTGAGTAGCTTATTTCTCACCTGAATGAAATAGTAAAAGATGTTCCCTCATATGTTTTTGATACATCTTGTATGACTTACACAAGAATACAAGTTGGGGATGTGGAGCCTTTAGATTGCATACCTTCACAACCACTTCTGATGCATGTTTTTCCATTGATAGTAGTGAAGGGGAGGAAAGTAATGAAGAAAGTGATGAAGAGAGAAATGAAGAGGAACAACCAGTGTTATAGATAAAGGCCCTTAAGATCACACAATATGAGCCCCCTCAAGAGCTTGTAAAATTTGAAACATCAGATGAGTTATCTGATGACATTAGGGTCAAGGTCGGTCATGAATTCATTTCTGAAAATGATTTTGTTAAAAATCCTAAATTTAAATTGTTTGTCTATGAGTATAAGGGGAAGAAAAGAAGACAAAAGCAACAAGACATTACTCTTGAGAAGGAAGTTGTTGCCTTAGAAGAATTGAAAAAAGAAGTTGACAGGGAGATGAAATACATCACCCCTGAAAGAGGTAGAGAATTACTCTAAGAGGCTGGGGTATTACTACTACCAGGATGGGATATGAGCTCTGCAATTGTGTTCGATAGTTTCAGAAAAAGAGGGGATACAACAATGACCCGAACAGAGGAGGCTAGTGATAAGATATATTTAGGGTTTGAATATAATCTAGATGGGGATACCTTGCTTATTTAGTCATTATACCCTCATGAGAAAAGGCCGAAAGTGATTGACAATCCAAATCAAGTATTTGGACACCTTTTGGTCAAAAGAGTTGGGGACACTAATCCCTTAGAAACTGCAGAACTGAATGTAAATGTGACAAAATTCACTAGAGCACAAATTGAAAAGTTGGTCAAAGAAAATTAAAAATTGAGAAAGCAGTTATCACATCAAATGGAGAATTCATCTTCCTTTTCTGCTCCAAAATTGTACTACCCTTGGCTTGAGAAATATAAAAGAGTGTTAGATGCATTAGCTGATGCAACTTATTGGAAAAATTCTCATTTGAAGGCCCAAGAAAAGTGTAAAATATTGGAAAAGGAAATGAAAGGCATCAAGTATAGTATTGTTCCTGACATAATCAAGGAAAGATTTGATAAAATGATGAAGAAAGCTGATGATTATTGGAAAGTGTTCAATCAAGTACAATCAACAACAAAAGATAATATATGATTGCAAAAGAGGATGATTGATAAGAAGAAGGAACTTATGGATAAACAAATTCTGAAGGATGAGTTGTTGCAGAGATATAACAGTTTGGTGGAGTCTCATAATCAGTATCATAGCAAACTCAAGGAGGATCTTAGGTTCTTTAATTTGGTTCTTGCACTCCATGATGATACAAGAAATCTTCAACAAGGGGATGATTGGAAAGTAGAGTTTACAAAATTTCTAACAACTGCATTAGAGGAGATCAATGATGAAGATATGGTATTGCAAAATACTCATAAACATATTTAGAAATTCATGCACATAGTATATGATATGAAAGAAGTCATATCCAATGCACACACCCATGCAAAACAAGGATATATTGATCATCTCTTGGCTTTCAATTTGTTTATTAATTGGGAAATGGACATTCCAGACACAACTAAACAAAAATTCGAATCGGTCAGTGGTAATGATGCGGACCCTATCATACAGTAAAATCTTTGAACAAGTCTTAGATGACCATAGGATTTTACTTGGAGATTAACGGATTGGTACACATGTTTATGATTGTGTTAGTTTCTTAAGTTATGCTTAATTTCAAAATCATGTTTTGTTCTCAAAAGTCATTTCTTTTGGTCTGAAGCTTGTTGCCTCCCGTATATATATGAGAGACCAGGACCAAAATAAAATGAGAGAAAAAAAAATAGTAGTAGAATAGGGGTAATTGATGGATAGCATAAGAGTTCCATAACGTTTATGTTTTGAAAGACTATGTTTGCAAGCATTATTTTGAAGAAGTCAATTAAAGATTTTTTATTTTGTGGCGTTATCTTGGTAGCAATTGTTTGTTGAATTTATTCAATTATCTGCTTGTCTCCATTTTAATGCTTCCTTATTATTTAAATTGGTATATCAAGTATATATTCAATTTATCAATGCACATTTTTTGTACTTGTGTGATATGATTAATTGGTTTCCCCAAAGGAATTAAAATCCTTCTAGTCAATCACAGTAATTTGGAAGTGTTATTTGGATCAGCAAGAAGAACCTTATAATTAGGATTGTCAATCTATCTCCAATTTGGTGTTATCTGTGTTCTTACATAATTTATTCAATTGGTTCTTTCGAGTAAAGATTAAAATCCTTTTGATAAATTATAAGTAACCTGGTTGTGTTAGTTGGATAAGTAAGTAGAGTTTTTCAATCACTTTCCTGCACGTTTATACAAGTTATAAACAAATATTAGTGTGCCAAACAATTTGAATTACATCCAATACAAGTCACACATTCTAGATCTTCATTTGACTCCATTTACCCAACAAGGCATTGGTCTTATCGATTTCATCATTTATTTTAATAAAATATATTTCCAAAACTTTACATTTGTTAAATTAACATATTAATTTCCATCTTGATATTGCTTATACAATTTATACCAAATTAGGCTTGCATCTCTCCACTTCCAATTGCCATTGTGGATAGATTGCACAAGAAGGAAACACATAGTTTAAATCTACTTCAGTTGCATAGGTATACCCACCTAGGTCAAACAAAGATTGAAGAGAAGAAGGTTCAAATACATTACATGGCCTTGTTCATTAGCCTAAAACGTACCAAGAGCTTGGGAACCTCTTGTGGTTCTTCAACCAACATTTTTGAGAACTAATAGATTGGAGACTCTACTGGGGAGCCAATTTTGAGCCCAAGCCTTCCATCATAGAGTTATTCCAGTGTTAAAAGACTCCACTGGGAACAAACTAAATCAGAAGTAAGTGGTGGCTCTAGAGAAGTTTCATGACAGATAAAGTAAGCATTAGATCAGAGAGGATAGACGAGAGACATCAAAGGTACTATATATCGTTTGACATGAACAGAAGAAGATCCTTACACCAGGATAGTCCCAAGAAGAACAATGGGAGATGGAATGATAAGCATGGATCTCCTCCCACAAAAAAAAACACAAACAAGAACAAGCCTAAAGTTACATCTAGCCAAGCACATGCTATGAATGAAGGGAATTCATCAGAAAAGGCCTTCAATATACACAATAGCTTCAACCCATTGCATGAGTCAGATGGAATCAACAATGATCCATGTGTAGATCCCTGCACTCCATTTGAACAAGGAGATAATGATCATCCCACTTATATTTATAAATAGACCAAGAAAAGATGCAAGAGTTCAATGCCCATAGAGATGAAGAACAGAGACAGAGGCAAGAGGAGTATAACTATGAAATAGCCCATAGACAAGAAGAAGGAAACCAAAGTGGGATCATGGATAAATCAACTCTTGTTGAAGACTTTCAACACATGACTAATCAAGAATTAGAAATACAAATGCAATGGCAGGAACAATAGCTTGAAAGAAGACAGTGGATTATAAAAAGAAATATAGAGTTGAATCAACAATCGAATCAAATGAGTATTAATACATCAATACCTCCAAAGTATGTCCCTCCACATAAACAGGGTGGTAATATCGATTCACAAGGGGCATCTCAAAACACAAGAGCACCACAAAATGTAAACCAAAGACAACATTTTCAGCATAATATACCATCTCAAGGATCCTAACATCCAAATGCTACCAATGCCCCCCAACATAATCCACTTCCAAGTCAGTAATATCCCTTACAATATCAACAGCATGTGCCTCAAAAAAATAGGTACCCCCAACAAAACATCCAACAAAATTCTTATCATCAGCCTCAATATGGGTACCAATACTACCCTAATCCACCACTCTTGAAATTGCCTCCACAAAATCCTACAAACCCATGTAGACAATTTGATCTAACAAGGTATCAATTGTACCCATACCCTATAGATAGTAATTGGAGAAATATGGTTCCCAAGTTCACTAGGAATAATATCATGTCAGCAGAAGAACACATCCAAAATTTAAATGCCTTTGTTCAAGATATTGGTATGGATTATGAGGATGTGAATATGAGATTGTTCATGATGTCTCTAATAGAAGAGGCGAGGGATTGGTTCAGCGGCCTACCTGATGGTTCAATTAATTTTGTAGCAGATTTTCAAGATCAATTTTTGGAACAATATGCGAATCAGTGTGCATTTGAGTTTGCATTGTATGAATTGATTAGTATCTAGAAATATCAGAATGAGTCAGTTTATGATTTCAACCAAAGGCTCTCCAAATTGCACAATAAGATACCACCTGGGTCCAAACTGACTAACCCTGCAACGTTAAGCATTTACTAGAAAGCCTTTGATCCAAAGACAGGATATGAGCTTAGAAATAGGTGCCCTAGAAATCTAAAAGAAGCACAAAAAATAGCATTAACCATTGAAAACAATAGAAAGGCTGCTGGGATGATTGGTAAGAGAGATAATCTCAGGGTTCCCCAGAATGTTAACTACCCTCAGAATATGAAAGAGAATGCATATAGAAATGAAAGAAAAAGGTTGCATGATATGCCATATAACACAAATTGGAAGGATGGAAAGCCCATAATTGATAGGCCAAAGAATAAGGAGACTCTTGATCCGTTAAAGAAGAAAGGAGCATACATGGTTAACAATAATCCTTGGTGTCAAGTTTGCAAACTACCACATTCCCCTGATCATTGTGTTGTAGCTCAATCAATACAAGAAGAGAAAGTACCAATGGAAAATGATGAAGAGGATCATACAATATATTTAACCTCACATACCCTCCATCTCATTGAGCAAGGATATTCATCTTTAGAAGAAGAACAAGGCTATGCGTATGATGTTGATAACCAAAGATACAATGTTCATATGGAAGAACAACAAGTCTTTTCTAATTATGATGAAAGTAATGATGAATCATATTCTCCTTGTGTACCATCTCAATCAGGTAAATACAATGTAAGAAGACCAACTGAGGAAGAGATTAAGAAATTGACTATTGTTGTAGTAGAACAGGCAAAAGGAAAATATCAGTTAAGAAACAGAACAATAAATGAAGATGAGGGTGTTCCAAGAGGGATATTTTTGAAAGATAAAGGAGCAACACAGGGAGCACCAAAAAGGTAGAAGATAAGCAACCAAATAAGAATGAACATAAACATTTCATAAGGAAGAAAACAAAGAGTTGTACAAAGACAAGCAAAAGGCTGTTGAAACAAATAAAAGAGAAAAAGAGGAGAACAAAGGAGATCTATTGGAACAGAAGAAGATAGTCAAAACAAAGAATACCTCTTTCGATTTCACACAAGCCTTGTCCTAGGTAAAAATGTATGTGCCATTACTTGAAATGATGAAATAAAAGAGTATAGGGATAGCACTACTCAACTAATATCTAATGGAACTAATAAAAGCACAAGATCTAAGAACAAAGAGATCACTAACAACAAGCAGGGAGAAGTAAAGGTTCCTAAGGTTTATCTTGGTGATACAATAGTGAATCCTTCGTAAATTGACCCATTTTTTACTACATTTCTCATAAATAACAAGTTGGTAAGAAATTGTATGATAGATTCAAGTGTTGCTATCAACATCATACTAGTAGGATTTATGAAACAGCTTGGCATGTGGGTAGACACTAATGGTGGTAAGTGCTACACCATGGATAGTAGACCTGTCCCAGTGGTAGGAACCATGAAAGATGTAGAGGTGAAGCTAGTTGCTTATCCATAGGAAGTATATAATATTGACATAACTATAATTGACACACCCCCCTCACTTTGGAATGCTCTTATCAAGGTAATGGACTACAACAGTTAGGGGAAATGTACAATTTGACTTGTCCTATGCCACAATACTGGTAAATGGTGAAGAATTCAAGTTGTATAGGGAGCCACAGATGAATTAGATTGTGGATTATGTTGCTCAAAATTAGTTAAATTGCTTTTGTGATGTGTATTGAGGAAGTTTCAGAATAGAGCCTTCCCAGCTTGAACTAGTGAATATTGATCCAATTGATAAGCATGTTTCCAAGAATCAACATGGTATATGGAAGATGTATTTTCATGGAGCATGTATTTAGGAAGGCAATGGAGCATGGGTAGTCTTTATTTCACCTAAAGGTATCACATTCAAGTATTCATTCTTGCTAACTTTTGAATGTACAAATAATTTAGCAGAGTATGAAGCCTTGCTAATTGGTTTGAATATGGCTGTCAAACACAAAATCAAACTGCTAATTGTTCTTGGAGACTGAGTTGGTCATTTCACAAGTTAGGTCAAAGTATGCTGCAAAAAAAAAAAGGTTAAAACAATATAGAAATGTTGTGTGGGACACAATTGAACTATTTGATGCTTTTTCTATGGAATGGATAGATAGGTCTAGGAACTTGATGGCAGATTTCTAAGACAGTGTAGCTCTAAGAAGAGATGATATCACCTTGGCTGGAATATCTCAAATTGAATTCAAAACAATACCAGCCATCCCTGATAATATTTATAGTTGGAAATTTTTCAATGATGACACTGATCTCATCAAGTTTCTACATTGCATTGATCAATATGAAGCACATGAGATTGAATTTAATGCATTTGTGGAAGAAGTAGATGTAAAACAGACTATGTTTGGAAAAGAATTTGTGCAAATCATAACCAATAAACTTCCTAAAGGGCTTGTGGCACTAGAAAGAGTATTTGATGAAAATGATCGTGCTCTCATGAAACAAACTCTTGTAAAAAAGGAAGATGTTGAAGAAATCAATCTGGGGATTAAGTTGGCACCAAAAAGGGTATATATTGGAAAAAAGATAAGTCCAACAATCAAAAAAATTTGATTGCACTGTTAAGAAAATACAAGCATGTTTTTGTGTGGTATTATGAATATCTTAAGGAATATAGAGAAGATCTATTCCAACATGAGATCTTATTAAATCCAGATGCAAAACCATCCAGGCAGAAGCAAAGACCCATCAATCCAAATTTGGAGCCTAAAATGCATGAAGAGCTTATGAAGCTTAGGGAAGGAGGTATTATCAAGCCGATTAGACATTCATCTTGGGTCTCTAATCTAGTACCGATTAGAAAGAAAAATGGAGATATAAGGATTTGTGTATATTTTTGGAACTTGAATGTATCTTCTCTCAAGGAAAATTATTTGCTTCCCAACATGGAGGCTATGCTACAAAGGGTCACAGGATGTGAGTTACTATCCATGACGGATGGATTTTTAGGCTATAATCAAGTGAAAGTTAAAGAATTAGAACAATACAAAACAACTTTCACTATGCCATGCGGAAAATATGTTTATGTTAGGATGTCATTCAGACTCGCAAATGTTGGTGCAACATTCCAAAGAGCCATGGATGTTGCTTTTTCTGATCTTACCAATGTAATAATAGTGGTCTACCAAGATGATTTAACTGCATACTCCAAAAAGGCAGAGGATCATGTGGCTCACCTTGAAAAAATATTTCTGAAAGCTTTGGAATATTGCATTTCCCTTAATCCTAAAAAGTGTCTTTTCGTAGTAACAAAAGGAAAGTTACTTGGGCATATAGTCTCTAAGGAAGGAGTAAGGATTGATCTTGAGAGAGTGGAGGCCATTGATAAGATAACCATCCCCAAAACAGTTAAGGCTATTCAATCATTCTTTGGACAAATCAATTTTGTAAGAAGATTCATATCAAACTTTGTTGAGATAGTATAACCAATATAAAAAATGCTAAAGAAAGGTGCAAAGGTTGATTAGATAGCTGAAGCTATAGATGCATTCATATCCATTAAAAAGGCTATCAAAGAAGCTCTTGTATTGAAATCTCCAAATTTAAGCAAACCCTTCCAGATCTTTTCATTCGCATCCTATCACACAATTGTTGCAGTAATGCTTCAAAAGAATGATGAAGGGTATGAACAACCAGTTTCCTTTTTTAGCAAATTGCTCCAAAATGTAGAATTAAAGTATGATATTGTTGAAAAAAAATCCTATGCATTGGTAAGAGCTGTCAAGGCATTTAGGCCATATTTAGTTGGAGCAAAAGTGATAGCTTATGTGCCCAATGCTACAGTAAAGGATGTATTTATAAAAAGTGAGACAATAGGACATAGGTGTAGATGGATAAGTAGGATATAGGAGTTTGATATTGAGTTTCAAATCACTAAGCTTGTAAGGGAACAAGGACTAACCAAATTGATGGCTGAAACAAATTTGGAAGTTGCCCAAGTATGTAATGTCAATGACAAAGAAGATATGGTCACCAGTATAGAAAACACTTCATGGTACACTAATATTGTGTATTACCTCAAACATTTGAAATGCCCGAAAGGGTTTGATGACAATAGAAAAAGGACACTCAAGTTGCAAGCCTCAAAATATGTATTAATGGAGGGAGACCTCTATTGAAAGAATAGGGACGGTGTCCTATTATCGTGCTTAGATAAACATCAATCAAGACATGTCTTGAGGGAGATGCATGAAGGAGTATGTGGGGGGAATTTCTCAACAAAAACCATTGCTCATAATATATTAGGGGAAGGGTATTATTGGCCTAAAGTCTTCAATGATGCACATGACTATACTAGAAAGTGTGAGGCATGCCAAAAAAATTCAAGAAAATTGAAGTACCAAGGAGCATTGCCTCTAAGACCTATGCAGGTTGAAGCTCCATTTCATCAATGGGGAATTGATTTCATAGGGAAATTTACAAAAAAAATCTAGTGGAGGACACAAATGGATATTGGTAGGCACAAATTACTTCACAAAATGGGTGGAATCCATACCCACCAAGTAGGCAACCAATAAGGTTGTGATCAATTTCTTATTGGAGAACATCATCACAAGATTCGGGGTCCCAACAAGGATTGTAACTGATAATGGAATATGTTTTAGATCTTATGAGTTTAAGTAATTTTTCCATTCTTATGGAATCATCATCTCATATGCTTCACCTTATCATCCATAGGCAAATGGGCAAGCTAAATCCAGCAAAAAAATTATTCTTAAGATCATAAAGAGGATGTTGAATAATAATAAGGCATGGGATTCCAAGATAAAGTTAGCCTTATGGGTAGACATGATTACTGTGAAGAGGGCTACTGGAAAGTCTCCCTTTGAAATTGTATATGAGACTCAGGCTAGGCTCCCTTTACATAATTTGTTACCAGTGAGTAGGTTCATCTTGTAGGACTTAGACATCCCTGAACCTATGTAGGAGAGAATGGAAGAGTTGATATAACTTGATGAAATTAGAAACCAAGCACAACAACATAATGTGAAGAAACAATTGCAGATAAAGTACTTGTATGATAAAAAGGCAAAAAATACGAAGTTTGAAGTAGGTGACATAGTTCTCATGTGGAATGCCAGGAGTCAAGATAAAGGAAAGCACATGAAGTTTGAGGCCTTATGGTTAGGAACTTTTGTTATTGTGGGCAAGGGAGGTGAGAATTCATATTATCTCCAGAATATGCCAAGTGAAGAACAAGAATTTCCAGTACATGGGAAATTTCTAAAGCATTTCTTTTCTTGAAGAACACTAGAGGATTAATGATTGCTAGTGCATGGACAATTCTTGACAAACCTCTTAAAGTAATCTTTTTCCATGATTAGTAATCTAGGTGAAGGTCAGGAATTTCCAGTGCATGGACAATCCTTGAAATGCCTTATGAAATTTGCAAATTTCCATGCACGGTAATTTTAGGTTCTTATCATATTCCATCTTCATCCATGGTCTGCTCCCCAAATATTTTCTGGATTCTTCCCATGATTTTACAATCATTCATCCCTAGATGAAGCCACTGTTAGGACTGGAAAAATCCCACATATTTGCATTAGCCTCTATCCATTTATCACTTAGTCCCTACAGAATTTCCCGCGAGATTCAATTTCACTTGATCTAGAAAGAAGTTTGGCAGAGATTTGTGTAAATCCATCATACCGGAGCAATCACACCCATGAAGTCCATCAAAATCATTTTGACACCATCGGCCTAATAATACTCTATTGGTGGAACTCCCATTACTACCCCATCGATAGCCTGATAAGGGTAGTCCATATCCTTACATCGGCGTAACATATTTCCATCAGGCTAACTTCCAAAGTAGTTCCCTCGATGGTTCGATAGAAAACAACAGATATTATCACATCATTGCAGCTTGGGTGCATCGGCAGAATGAATGATGAAGGTTCCCTGATAGCCCGATATAACTATGGAGTATGAAGATATAACACTTATCGGTGAAGCTGGGATGTGTCAGGGTAGCGTTGTTTGATGTCTTGCCGATAGACCGAAAGAAGAACTCTCATCGGTGGAGAACGTGGCCATCAGTGGAAAACAAATCAAAGTTCCAACGATATGGAAATGAATGATTACTATTTGTTGATGTAATGTCCAAGAGTGTCGTCGGGATATTTAACATAAATTCTCTCCTCGATGACAAGACTGAAACAAGTGGTATATTAATGAGCCAAAACTAAAGTGAATTGCATCACAAATTGATCATACAATTGCAAAAACCAGAAAGGTTGCTCTAAGGGCATAAGTAGAAGGGACGAAGCTCTGAGATTTTAAGCAATACAACCAGGGGAAGCAAGAATTCACGTAAGTACTCCACTCTCAGCTAGAAGGTTGCATTTTTTTAGAGTTAGCAATGGAAGAAAATGCAAGAAAACCTAAGGCAAAGAAATAGAGAACTAAAAAGAGGAATTTGAACCAAGACCTGATAGACCAATGTCCTTGGTTAGGGCCGTGACCTAGAAGAAGTGTTCAAATAGGTAAATTGTTAGATAAGCATAGGGGTCTGGGGGATGTTTGGACGCCACACCAGGGATATGAGATTTTTATGTATCACTATGAAAAGCAATTCAAATTTCAACCAATATGTAACCCATGGAGATTGAATTTAGGAAGGCTTGTGGTGCCAAACATGTTTGTCAACGTAGAATTAATGAAAGCCCTAGCTAGTTGGTATAATCCTAAGAAAAGAACTATCTAATCACCAAATGGGGCCGATATGCTTGTTATTTCCTAGGACATGATCTCTAATGTGTTTCAATTGGAAGGTCCCATGAACTTGCCATTCACCATTAGAGACTTTTTGACATAATTTTGTTGCATGGATCTGGATTGTTGGTCAAGTCTTGGGAATTGAGGTTCCACGTATATCTATTGCACTAATGGTTGTAGCAAGTGATATACAAAGAAAATTTTCTAGGTAATTTGACTATAAGAAACTATTTGGAAAATTCCTAAATCAAAGGGCTTGAAAGGATAAAAAATAATAGTGATTGCATAGATTTCAAAAATTATTCCCTGGTGATGCATTTACTTTTGAATGAGGGTCATGCTAGAAATGTGTGGGGTAAAGAATTAAGAATCAAAGATAGATGAAGATGGAGACTTTAAACCTGTGCAGATGTGGACTGCACTATGGGATAGTCGGTGTGATAGGTCACATTACTTATATTTTGAAGAATATTTTGTTAAACCACTAATGAAGTTGCTAGGCTATTCATATGATCACAATTTATCCCCTAAAGTGCAAAGATTTTTGAGACCAAAGGAGAATAACCCAAAGCACAAAGTGAATCACAATTGGGGAGATTGGTATGCCTTCTTTGATTGCATAGTAATAAGCGTTTATGGATGTGAAGGGGTTCCACATTTGCTACCCCGAGTGGTTCCTAACAGAGTTTCCTATTTGGAGATTGCACAAAAATTAGCAAGGTCTGATGCTAAACATCTCAAGAGTCATAATAAACAATCACTCATGCCCAATACTCTTTGTTTTGGATATTTCACAGTATGTTCCATTGAAGGGTATGAAGAAATTGATGCAAAATTAGCCCATTGCAACCTTCCCCTTGGGTATGAAAGAGAGAAATTTGACGCAGAGGGATTTATTCATCAAGCAAGATTAACTCAAAATTTGTCAGGGTATAAGCATTGGTTTACACTTGATGATGTGATCAGGAATCAAGATGAAGCTTCCACTAGTGAGAAAATGGCTTCATATAATAAAGTTATGCTTTCAGAAGAATGGAAGAGAAAGAATGTCCCATCATATAGAGAAGCATTTTTTGATATACAAGATCCCTTGGCTAGGATTGAGCAGCTTATTGCTCACATGAATGAAATAGTGAAAGATGTGCCCTCATATGTTTTTGATACATCTCATACGACTTACACAGGAATACAAGCTAAGGATGTGGAGCCTTTAGATCACATACCTTCACAACCCACTCCCGATGTGTGTTTTTCCACTAACAGCAGTGAAGGGGAAGAAAGTGATGAAGAGAGTAATGAAGAGGAACAACCAGTGGAACAGATAAAGGCCCATGTGATCACACAATATGAGCCTCCTCAAGAGCTTGTAAAATTTGAAACATCATATGAGTTATTTGATGACATTAGGGTCAAGGTTGGTCATTAATTCATTTATGATAATGATTTTGTTAAAAATCTCGAATTCAAATCATTTGTCTATGAGTATAAGGGGAAGAAAATAAGACAAAAGGAGGAAGACATTAGTCTTGAGAAGGAAGTTGTTGCCTTAGAAGAATTGAAAAAATAAGTTGACAGGGAGGTGCAGTCCATCACCCCTGAAAGAGGTAGATAATTACTCCAAGAAGTTGGGGCATTATTGCTACCAGGATGGGACATGAGTTCTACAATTGTGTTTGATAGATTTAGTTAAAGAGGGGATACAACAATGACCCTAACAGAGTAGGCTAGTGATAATATATATTTTGGGTATGGATATAATCCATATGAGGATACCTTGCTTATTTGGTCATTATACCCTCATGAGAAGAGGTCGACAGTGATTGACAATCCAAATCAAGTATTTGGATACCTTTTGGTCAAAAGAGTTGGGGACACTAATCCCTTAGAAACTGCAGAACTAAATGTCAATGTGGAAAAATTCACTAGAGCACAAATCGAAAATCCGGTTAAAGAAAATGATGAATTGAGAAAGTAGTTATCACATAAAATGGAGAAGACATCCTCCTCTTTTTCTCAAGAATTGTACTCCCCATGGCTTGAGAAAGATAAGAGTGTTAGATGCATTAGCTGATGCTGCTTATTGGAAAAAAAATCATTTGAAGGCCCAAGAAAAGTGTAAAACATTGGAAAAGGAAATGAAAGGCATCAAGTATAATATTGTGTCCAAAATAATCAAGGAAATATTTAATAAGATGATGAAGCAAGCCAATGATTATTGGAGAGTGTTAAATCAAGTACAATCAACAACAAAACAAAATATCTGATTGCAAAGAAGGATGATTGATAAGAAGAAGCAACTTATGGATAAA
>VDFB02271358.1:1260513724-1260548567 GCA_007258455.2 Sequoia sempervirens | reverse complement strand
TAGCATCTTGTTTCAAAAACAACATATACACCATCAAAAACAAAATATGTCAAAGCATTCAACATCAAGGAAGAGGATTAGGCCCACATGAGCAAGGCATTTTAGAACCAATACAATTTTGTGTGAATCCCAAATATCAAGGTCTCAGCTATTCATAAATCAACAAATCTAATGATGTTAGTGATACCTCAATGATATTGAGGGCAACTTCATCCAATGCAAGCATCAAAATAGGGCCATGTAAAGTCCTTACCATAAGTTTGCTGCTAGCACTCCTACTATCCATACCATAAACCATCATTCCCAAATCCTTAAAACTACTAATTGGGACCAACTAAAACAAAAGACTTACAAAGTAAAAGTTCAAAATCAAATGTTAAAAGCCATTGAATCCATAAATCCAAGTGGACACATGAAGCCAAAATGGATCCTAAAGATAACTAGATAGAACAAAAGCCAAGTATTTAAATCCAATAGTCAATCAAAATATCAAGTCACAAGAAAAAAGGTCTTCGACATATAACAATGTAAGGGTATCAAAATGTTTCATTTATTTTAGAAGATCCAACATGTAATAAAATGTTTGGAAAGCTGGAATGTGGAACATTTCAAAAATATTTTTGAACAAAGGTATGAAGTGGAAAAGAATCTAGATAATTTAAATGACGAAATCATTAAGGGTATGGATCACATTGCATACTAGTAAGAAAAAGAGCCTTTAACAAAGCTCTTGGAGATAAACGCAAGAGAAAAAGTCTTTTGGCATCAAAAACCCAGAGAAACTTGGCTTAGTGAAGACAACATGAATGCCAAATCTTCCACAATTCGGTAAAAGGCTAGAAGAATGTGCAATAGAATATCCAAGATTTCAAATGAGAATGGACAAGCGATTGAGGACCCTTGCGAGATCTGAAAAAAGTGATAATCTTTTTTGAAAATCTATTAAAACCTAAAGAAAGTTCAAACTACATAAATCAAAACTTGCTACTACAAAATATCTCTAGGTTGGTCACCAAGAAGCAGAATTTTGTCCTTATTACACCTTTCAAAGAGGATGAAATCGTGGTCACATTTCAGCTACACCTAGAGAAGGCTCCAAGCCTTGATGGATTTTCCACCATATTTTTCCAAAAAAATTGCAAGTTGGTTGGTAAGAATGTTCAGTCAGCTATGGAAGAATCCAAGAAGAAAAAGAAAATACTTAAGGATTTCAACAACATATTCACTGCTCTAATTCCAAAAAAAGGTGAAGTTGATTCTTTTGGGGATTTTAGACCAATCTCTTTATGTAATACAATCTACAAGATCATTTACTACAAAATATCACTAGTTTGGTCACCAAGGTGCAGAATTATGTCCTTATTGCATCTTTCACAGAGGATGAAATCAGGGCAGTCACATTTCAGCTACACCTAGAGAAGGCTCCAAGCCTCAATGGATTCCCTGCCATATTTTTCCAAAAAATTGGGAGTTGGTTGGTAAGAATGTTTGGGCGACTGTGATAGAATCTAGGAAGAAAAACAAAATACTAAAGGATTTCAACAACACATTCATTGCTCTAATTCAAAAAAAGGTTAAGTTGATTATCTTACGAATTTTAGACCAATCTTTGTATGTAATACAATCTACAAGATCATTTCCAAAGCAATGGCCAATCGCCTTAAAGGGATTCTACCAAATATCATTTTTGAGGAGCAAAGTAGTTTTGTTCCAAGAAAATCTATCATAGACAGAGTAATAGTTAGCCATGAGGCAATACATTCATTGGTGTTGAGGAAAGAAGTTGGAATCCTAATAAAATTGGATATCAGTAAGGTGTATGATCACATAGAGTAGAGATTTTTTATGAAGGTCATGGAAAGGACAGAGGTTTGAAAAGATTGGTTGGATTGGGTTTTCGAATGCATTTCAAGTCCTCATTTCTCCATAATTGTTAATGGAATCCTAATGGGCATTTTCCTATCATGCAAACTAAATTTCCGAATCAATTGAATTATGTGACATGTATGTTTGCGATGATAACTCATTGTATGGATTTATCGAATTACAACTAGGCTCTACAACCATAGATGTAGGGCCTCAAGGGGTTCCTACCCCCCAAGATAGGGCCTTAAATATTTAGGCATTCCTTTGTTCAATCAAGGGTGTGAAGGAACCTTATGACCCCGGTTATGGAGGAATGCAAAGAAAAAGTGGTATCTTGGAAGAATAAATGGCTAAATTAGCTAGTAGGATACTCATGTTAAAATTATCATATCTGCAATTCCTATATATATATATATATGTCCAACCTATTATTTCCCAAAGTCTCACACATGGCCACCGTTAAGAACTTTCTCCGGCAAGGGAACAAGGAGAGAAGGAGAATACATCCAATTGCATGGGACAAGGTTTGCCTACCAAAGATGGATGGTGGGGCGGGTTTGAGACATTTTGAGCTTCAAAACAAGGCATCCATCACCAACCTAAAATGGGGAACGTACTCCAAGTCTAAAAGTAAATGGGTGAAGATTCTTCAAAAAGAGTATCTGCACAACAATGATCCTACAAGGATTATGACAATGGGAAAACTCCCTAGAGGATCGCACATCGGAATTCAAGCTTGTCCGTCAACATACAATCAAGGGGATCAGGAGATTCTTACTTCTACACTCACAAGCTCATGGCAAGAAAATTTTCACATTGTGGGATAATGAAATGCTTAAGCAATGGAGAGGCATTAAGCTACCACCTGGCTCCAAGCTTGCAAAAGAGAATAAGAAAAAACAACTTTGAAGCAATTGTAAGTGGATCTCTCCTTGTAAAGATTGGATCAAGTTGAATTTCAACAAAGCTTCTAAAGGAAATCCTAGAGTCTCCAGAGCAAGCTACACAAGAAGAGATGCCTATGGGAAAATTGTAATAGTTGGCTTGAAGAAGCTTCCCCATACTACTAACAATGAAGCAGAAACCTACACGTTGGTGCTAGAACTCAAGGTATGTGTTTCTAACAATTTGTGATATATGCAAGTTGAAGGTGACTCAATGATCATAATCAATGCACTTAGAAAAAGACAATACCAAGTTGGAAATCAAACAATATCATGAGCATGGCTTGGTTAAAGATTGATTTACTAGAAGACTACACTATTGAGCACATAGTCAAAGAAGGAAATCAAGAGGCAAATATATTAGCAAACTCCACTATCACAAGCCAAGAAGAAATGAAAATTAGTTCTCAACCAAACACCTAGCCAGACCTAGAATCATGGCTAGCAAGCATACAATCAAATCCCTAGGACAGATTTCACACAAACCAAACACAATCCAAAGTACTCATAGATGCAATGACATAGCTAGATCCCTTGTTTATAGGCTCTGTTACTATGTAACCCTTCACAAGACTTTGGAATTCCTTGGCACGAAAAGTAAGATTTGGCAATGATCTATTGTACCATTGATCTCTCAAGGTTGGTTTAAAATTGCAATGGGGTGTCCAAACAACAAAGCATTGGATCGGATAAACAAGGGCTCTCATGCCTTTGAACTTTCGAGTCTTTTTAGCCCCATGGGAATGGGAACACAATGGAGTAGGTGAACTTGAAAAAACTAAGAGAAACATTCATCATTGTTTCTCCACCCACCAAGAGCACCATAAGGATCATTCGAGGATTACAAAGATGAGAACAAAATATAGATCACACACAGAACAGCATATTGGCATCCATGTGGCTCTCAAACATAATGGATATTATTAAAGATGCTGAAAGAGCCACGGATTTCGCAGAGGCATTCAATAGACTTACATTCCAACAAGGAACCTAGAAGTGGCACTTTCAAGTTACGATGAGGAGGAAAATGGAACGGATATCAAAGAACTATTTCATTAGTCTATGCTGAATTCAACACTAGAAGCTATGTGAGATCCTCTGTACAACAAAAGATAGTTTGTTCAACAGTTGCTTGGATGATTTTCAGTTGACCCTGGTAAATAAAGGGAAGGTTTTGCATGGGTAGCAAAAAGGAACAGATCAGAGACACAATATGGTCCATCCATTTACTACTATGGAACGTTATTTTCATTGGACAAAAAGTACGGGAAGAGAAGAAGCCAGCTAGGGTGATGGCAGTCCCTAATTCAAGCAATTGTAGTTAACAATCGCAATCAATGATGTAATGCCTCTTAGGCAGTTTTTTTCTCCTGCTGTTTGTATTGGGTTGTTCACCCCATTGGATCAGTCAAATGTTTTTTGGTATTAACAGACAGGGAGTGACCCCATTTTGATCACATTTTACCTATCAAAAAAAAAATATGCTATGCATTAGAAACCAAGTTAAAATATGCTCAGAAAATATTTGATTGAAATATGTTCTGCAATAGAATCCACAAGTTTGTAAAATAAACTAAGTTCCAACAATATAAAACAAGGCAAAAGTTCAGTAAATGATTGTACTTGTCAATCAATGTTCATGATTCAAACAACTTATGTAAATTTGAGGTGCAGATTTTACTTGCACAAGAATTCAGCTCTCAAATGCTTAGGAAGCTTGCTTCATCCTGCTTTTGCACAAATTTACTCATGATGAATAACTAGAAAAAAAAAGGGTACATAACCAACCTACTTAAAAAGATGTTAGGCAAATAATAAATAACCCCATTTAAAAACCCAAAAGATAAGGTCCATCTGAGCTATGATCAAAGAGAAATGTAAACCTAAGATATTAAATTGCTAATATCAATTCAATCAAATGTTAGAATTGCTGAAAATTGGCAAAAAAAAAAGTGGATCTGCATTGTAGTGAATGAGAAATGTGACCTGCGAGAGCATACTACTGATATCGATTCAAAAAATGATTAGAGTTGAAGAAAAAATGTGCATCTGCAGTACTTAGAATTGGAAATGCAAAGCTGAGAAAGTAAACAACTAATATTGACTAAATGTATCATTAGCGTTCATGGATATTTGGGAAAAATGATATTGAACAGCGCCCAAGATATGATAAAAAGAGACATTAAAACACAAGAAAGTGTTACTACTGATATTGATCTGATAGTAAGATCAATGTTAATGACCAAACGAAAAATGCATCCAAGAGATTCTATTTGTCACAAACTGCATTCAAGAAAAACTATACCTGCTGCAGAAGGGCAATTCGCTGATTGGTTGCCGGCATAACCACAGCACAAAAAGGAAAAGTAGATGCCTTCAAACTGTTGCTCATCTTAAAACCCTCACTCGCCCTCACATTCCCTCCCCATGAAACAAAATTCTGGTTCACAAAATCCACGACCACGTCGGAACACAGGGTATCGTGGCAAAAACCCATCGTATTCGGATGCTCCGGTGAATGCAAGTAAACAAACAGCAACTTGAACTCCTCCCTAGAGGTCTGCAGGGCTTCCATGAAGCCAGCCCTCTGGAAGGCGGGATGAAAATCACCATATTCCCTCTCAAACCCAGTAAGAAAAGCAACCGCTTCAGCTGCCCCAGATGACAGGGAAACAAGCGGAGTATTTTGGTTTCCATCGCCCTGACCTTGCCCCGGACCCCATCCGATGGCATTCAAAGAATGAGAAAGTACACCTCCTGCCACCCACATGCCAAACCCTAGAACACCCGAAATAAGGCCAAATCCGCCTCTCACAACAGAAAACGGCAGAGTCACAAGCTTCCACACGATTCCAGGTGCCGCCGGGTTAGGCACTATCTGGTTGTTCTGCGCATCGGATCCATCCACACCCTCCCACTGGCTCGAAGTAGAATTAAAATTCCCAACCATGTTTGTAGAATCGAAATTTCGAGCCAAATTTGTGGAATCCGAATTCCCAGCCAAAGCTGATGACGAAGTATTCGCCACGTCTGTCATGGTTGAAACGGCCAATTCCAAGTCCCACCCATGAGCTTCAAGGATCTCGGCGCATAAATTTCGATCCTCTAAACCAGTAACGGCTTGAAAGTACGCCACTTTGTCATCAGGTTCCACCATTTTTGTTCCGTTTTCTCACCTAGCCCAAATTCAATTACCTTTTTTGAGAACCACACTGCAAATCTTTAAAATACTTGTAACCAAAATAAACTTGCCCCCAATCTTTTCTTAAACCCTAGTTTTCGAGACAATAAGGCCCCAATTCTTGAAAAACCTGCCTGTATATTAATGCCCAAGAAACATGGGAAATCGAAGGGTTTCTGTAGAGCGATGTTTCATGTTTTTTTCTTTTTACTCTGATTTGCAGTTTGGAAGCCTACAATAATTTATTAAATAGGATTAAAGGCATTTTAGCCTACACTTCACCATACAAATGGGATTAATTTACCATGAAATGCGCTTACCTGAGGGGCAAACACTGTAAGGAATTTCGTGCAAGAGCCTCCAAATCCTAGGTCCTGATAAATTCGTGAAGATTTGAGAGCCTCTGATCATTAATAACTGTACATAACAATATTGTTGGTGGAGACGACAATATCATAAATTGGGCTCGTTTTTTAAATGTTTTCTTCGTCGGAGTCGAAAATCATTGTTCCATGTTGTATTCGTCGTTCTGAGAATTGGTCAGATGGGAACCGCACAACAAACCATGGTTGAGTTAAAATGCGAATTTCGGTGTTTACACGTCGTGAAAGCTAACTTCATTATTTGGCTTCTGCATATGAGGACAACTATGGGCGTTTTCTTTTATATATTGTGATATTTGGCGTGTTTTCAAGTTGCGTATGGCTCAGGAGCTCCTTAGCTTTTTCTTCTAATTTAGATGTTTCTATGTACTTCGGATTTTCTCATCGAAGGCATAAGTTTATGCTTTAAAATTAGATTTTTTTATTTCTTTTTTAATTTAGAGACTATAATATTGATAGGTATTTTATTTAGTGTATTTGTTTTATGGAGTTTAAAATTGTAAGTTAAAGAAAAAAAAAATTAAAATTTAACGTAATTTATTTTCAAATAGAGAAAAGAATATTGAAGATTATGGGCACTCCACTCAAGAGGAAGAATTCTATAGATTAGAAATCCACTTTTGGATATGTGTTTAAATTCGATATATGTGCAATCATATGGAGTTCTAAGAAAATAATCAAATGTAATAAAAGTTGAATATCCAAGTGCTTTGGGAGTAGTTAACGAGGTTATCTGATTAATTAAAAATAAATTTAAATGGAATCAAATCCTATTACCACACTCTTATGTAATAATCAAAGTTGTATTACACTTGATAAGAATCTTTTTTGTCATAAGAGATTTAAATATATCGAAATTCAAGCTCACTTCATGGAGACATTTGTCTTCAATATTGTCAAAATAAAGGTCAAGTTGCGAACACTTTTTACAAATGTCATTATGCAATGCAAAATTCTCCAAATTCATATCAATGATTGACCTTAGGTGATGTGATTAAGGGGGAATGTACACGTCAATGACACCACCTAGTGGCTAAATCCTAAATGTAAGCCCCTCATGCATAAACAAGTCTAATAGGCATAACATAAGACCTATAGGTATTAGTAAGTCCTTTGGGCATATATAATCCTTATGGCATAAACAAGTTATAATAGACATACAATAAGACCTTTAGGCATTAGTAAGTCCTTTGGGCATATTTAAGTCCTTCTAGCATAAGCAAGTCCTAAATAGGCATAATATAAGACCTTTACACATTAGTAAGTCCTTTAGGCACATTTAAGTCCTTCTGAAATAAGCTAGTTCTAATAGAAAAATATAAGACCTCTAGACATTAGATAGTCCTTTGGACATATCGTAAATTTATTCTCTCTGAAAAATCTTCCACTTGTCAAAGCATTGTATTATATAAATCCTACAGGCACTATGTAATGAATCTAGGGTGAGGCTAAGTTGAGGTGACTCAGGTTCCAATCATTTTTTTTAATACTTAATATATAACATTTTTTTTAAATATTGGGATTATAAATTATGACAAGATGACTTCCATGTACTCTAGAATACATGCTCTTCCTTTGGGCATATATTTGTGTCCCTATTTATCACTATCAAAGAAGACCTATGTTACTGGAGTACTTCATTTTTATTTTATAAAAATTGACATGTGATGCCCCCTATTAACATTAAGGGGGAGTCTTAGAACATAATATTATTAGGGGTCGTACCCTTATAACATTTATAGGTTATTCTAATTTAAGGTTATAAAACCTTATATATTAAATGTTCTATTAAGTATATCCTATTTTAAATAATTAGTCTAATAAATATTATATTAGCAATTATGTAACAAACACAACCTTATAACAAGGAATTTACTTGGAATTTTAACCATAAAGTAAAAAGTACTCATTCCATAAAAAATAGGACATAAAATTTTTTCCTTCAATTGTTAAAAATTGCATTTGTGTAACTAATATCATAAGCATAGCATAATAAATTCATTTCTCTTTTCGAACTGGAAAGAATAATCTACTTTTCTTTTTCTTTTTCCACATGAATGATTTCAAATAAATAACATAAACATTAATATTTAAGGAAAAAAGTTAGAGATTCATATATGGATACTCTCTTTCTTTATTACAAGACTTGGCATGATGTCTGCAAGAGGGAGAGCAAGCTTTACCTCCAACCACGGACCACCGATCCCTCGCACACCTTCCTAACTGAAAGTGGCCTTGCCTTTCAACGAAGGGAATAGTTAAGAACCCTCTAGTAATTGCCATATGAGATTTGGTGTTGTGCCCTACTTAACCAATATCATCAAACAACTATGGAGACCTTCCAAATATGAATGACAACTCTGATTGTGTTAAGTATCTAGAACATAGTGAACTAACAAGTGCAAGCAGAGGCTGATGTACTCATTTTGGCCAAAGTATTTGTAATATATACAATTGCTACTTTCTTCAAGCAAAGTCGTTTGTTCACCCACCCTACTCAACTTGGAGATCTTTGTCTGACCTATGGTTCAAAACATATTGTAGAACAACTAGCTCTACTAGCATAAAGTTTACATTCATAAAAACATACCCACTAAGGTGGTCAAAATAACTGGATTGATATAATATCATGGAAAATGAATTCCCCGTTACATTCTAGGGTCTAGGCTACTGCCTCTAATTCATGCCCTAACATAATCCATAAGGTAATACCATTCACCTATTCTTAGGATTTTTAGACATATAATGATGACACTATGCCACCATCTTAACATACACATGGTCGTTCAAATAATATTGACATAATGTCATAAAAACATGGAAATAGATCATTATTTGAGCTAGATAGAGGATTACTTCCTCTTACTCACGTTTTAAAACTCCCATTAACAAGTCATAAGGTTGGGTTCTCAATTCATAATAGGAGATGGCGGGGTTTATGATATGTGATAATACCAAGATTACAAGCAACTAATTCATGTGCTCAATCCCCAAATTCTCATTACTCAAGTAGCATAACTTACTATTATTTCTTATTTAACTCTTTTAGAAAAATACACAATAAATTTATTATTAACATAGCCGATGAACCATATTTCCCGTTATAAACTCATATACAATAGATTACATTTAGAATACATAAGAAGTATCTTTTCATTCATATTTTTACAAAATATCATCACTAAAAGATCATCATTCAATCCCCTATTTTCATACTATATATGCTATCTCATAGACATTCATATGAATCTCTTTTCTTATCATACATAACATTCTTATTTCAAACTCATAGATAAGAAAATAACTAGTTTTGAAAAACAAATAGAACATGTTTGTAGTTCCAACTATCGACTGCAACAAGTTGCATCTTGAGACCTCTAGCTTTCCAATGCACTATCATTCACTTTCAGTGCGACTATACACTTGCTTGGTAAATATTGTCAAACCTCTACTACATTGTCATCATTATTTTTAAACTAATATTCAAACTCTAAAAACTTAAGAACACTATACTTAGACACTGTGTTTATTTATTATGCTTAACAACCAACCCAAACAAAATGCAAGCTCTTGGTTTTTATAGAAAAAACTACTCCACTTTAATGTTTCCCACTACTGCCCAATATAGCACCTCATTTATGCAAGATAAAATCACTTTTCCAGTTGATAACTACCTCTTCAAGAGGCTCGACCTGCTCTTTGAAATGTCATGATACATTATCAGCTTAGAATCATTAAAATGCATATTAAAGAGTCTTAAAGACTTTGCTCCCCACACTTATATAAGGCTGCTAAAAACATTTAAAAATACTCTCTAAAGCCTCCTCCATGCATTCTTAATCATCCATGTTTAAATTGTGCCTCCATCGACTCAATGGATTCAGTTTATATTTGCCACGATGTGGCTAGAAAAACTCATATATAGGTCAATGAAGTTGCCTCAAGAATAGGTACTTAAAATTCTTTCTAACTTCCTTCTGATTTTGCTAGCAGAAACATTCAATGGATTGACTTATTCGCCCACTTTGAAGGGATCGACTTATGAATTTTCAAACTTGTTCAAGACTTCACAACTACAAAACAATACGCCACTTTGTGGTTGTTTACATGAATGTTATTATTTATTGTTTAAACTACTTATTAATTGGCACGTGAGTTTTCATAACAACAATCACATGTTACTATTTTTGTTGTAGATTTTAAGGATCACATATATTTTTTTCTTTCCATTAAGGCTCATGCCTCAAACAATGCCCATCTTGATAGACTTTTCCACACCCTTATTGAGGCTTCTGTTATAGCCACTTTGTGGCTTAGGTACTTGTAACTTATTTGTATTTCTAATTGTGGAGCATGAGTTAGGTGCCTCCCTCAATATTGGGAGTACGAGGAGTCCCATATTGCTGTAGGCCGTCTGTAGACCCAAAAACAAATTGTCGGGTATCGTGGACTATAAAATAATATTTTATTTTTTTTAAGCCTCAAGAATATGTCAATTATCATAAGCTTTTGATTGATGCTTTGCCTCTCGAAGAGCTTTAATTCATATTACCTTTTCTTTGCAATATTTAAAAGATATGATAAATACTTATTGTTTTATAACATATATATATTCCTATATGTATATAAATACCTATATACATATACATTTATACGTATGAGTATATATATACCGATTATCGATTATCATCAAATCATATATACATATGGTCATTTACCTTTACATATAAATATATATGTATGTACATATTTATACATACCCGTATATGTGTATATATATATAGAATGAAACTATTTGATCTTAATGCATACACATATATCGTAATATATGCACGACCATTTCTATATACAAATATCATAACAACGGAACCAACATTTATTCAATTTTGATAATAATAATAATATACAATGATTAAAATTTTAATAAAAAAATACTAATAATCCTATAGCTTTCTATAAGGAAACCAAGCTTGACTTGACTTAGGTTAACGTACCCAAGAGACACAACTTAAGACCAAAACTTACTCATTTTCAAAAGTATCCAAAACCTGACCTATGCACAAACAATGAACTCATATGACTTTACTATTCAATCCTTATCCATACCCTTCTCCCGAGTGATACTCACCCTCTTCCTCTAGAGGGCGTGAAATCCTTCCTACATATCCACTTAGAAAACAAACATGTAGTTAGCCATAACATTTACATCACATCCATATCATTGCATATTCATCAATATTTTAATTAAACACGTAAATCCATTACATCACATATAATTCATCATAACATTCATCTTTCAAAGCTTCACAGACACATAAATCCTCATTGCATTTAATATAAAGTGAAAATTAAATTGTAATTCAAGGATGGGGTGTAACATATTCCTCCCTTAAAGAATCATCATCCTCAATGATTTAAAGCATCATAACATATATCAAATTAATTAGAAGTTTCAATCTCTATTTTCAAATTCAAACAAAAAGATGAGGATTTTTTTGCTTGATATCCTGATAGTAGATTGGACCATGTGGCACTATCCTCAGCATATTGGTCTCACTAGACCTTGCATTGCAACATCTCTAGATATTATGTATGTGGAGCATGCACGTTTTGAGCACCTTGAGAGGCTCAATCATGATCACCCCTAGGTCTTGAACTTGAAGTGTATTCCAATCAATTATATGATTATTTCCTGGAATATATTTCTTAAGATAGGAAACATGAAATACATTATGCATTCTAGCAAGAGCGGGTGGTAGAGCGATTTTGTAGGCAACTGGGTTAATCTCCTCAAGAACTTCAAAGGTACCTACATAATGTGGAGCTAACTAGGAAGACTTCCCAAACTTGATTGCACTCTTTTGATGTTTGACTCTCAACAAAAAAAATTCTCCTACTAAGAAATGTTTGGGTATGCATTTCACGTCAATATAACTCTCTTGTCTATCATTGGCTTCAACTAGCCTTTTCTTTATCAAACTGACTTGTTCTTCCATTTTCAAAAGCATTTTCGGTCCTAGGCTAATCCTGTCTTCTAGCTCATCCCAGCTTATAAGATTTTGACACATTCTTCTGTATAATGCTTCAAATGGGGTCATCTTAATTGCGGAATGATAGGAATTATTATATGAAAAATCTACAAGCGGAAGATAATAATCCCACTTATATTGTTGATCCATGCAAT
Source organism: Sequoia sempervirens (assembly GCA_007258455.2). Taxonomy (NCBI): domain Eukaryota; kingdom Viridiplantae; phylum Streptophyta; class Pinopsida; order Cupressales; family Cupressaceae; genus Sequoia; species Sequoia sempervirens. The sequence goes on along the minus strand of VDFB02271358.1, from coordinate 1,260,536,009 downwards.
ACACTCTCAATAGATCCTCTAATACCTGGTTCACTCTCTCTGTCTGACCATTTGTCTCTAGATGATACACTAAAATTATGTTCAATTGAGTTCCCAGTGAGGTAAATAAGGTTTACCAAAACCTCAAAGTCATGTGTGCATCCCTGTCTAAGATAATTTTCTTAGGAACATTGTGCAATCTAAAAACTTCTCGTGTCGAGTCTATCCACCACTACCAAAATTACATTATCTCCATTCCTAGACATGGGGAGACTTTGCACAAAATTCATACTAATGATCTACCATTTCCATTTTGGAATCTCATGAGGGTATAGTAGCCCTGTCGGGTGATGATGTTCTACTTTCACCCTTTGGCATTTTAGGCACTCTACTGTATACCTTGCAACATCCCTTTTCATTCATTTTCATAAATATAATGGCTTAACATCAGCCAAAAGCTTTGTCACTCCTAGATGTCTCGAATAGGGTGCAAAATGAACCTCTTTCCATACCATGTTCCTTACCTCTCCTGAGTTTGGATCATACATTCTTTTGTTGAATCTCAATAGTTTGTCAAACTCAAAAATAAACCCATCATACCTTGGATCTTAGGGATTTTCCATTAGAGCTTGTTTTACTTGCTCATAATATTTGTCTCCTCTGGACTTTTGTAACACTTGAATCTTGAAGTTAGTTTACACAAAGATCATTGAGGAAATATGTCCCTTTGACTTAGGGCATTTGCAACTCGATTTTCCTTGCCCTTGATGTAATTAACCTCAAAGTCATAATCTAGTATTAACTCCAACCACCTCCTTTGATCAGAATTTAAGTGAAGTTGGGTAAACAAATACTTGAGACCTTGATGGTCTGAACTTAGCTCAAAAGGTTTTCCTAACAGATAATGTCACCACATCTATAATGCATGTACAATGGTTGCAAGCTCAAGAGCACGGGGTGCATAATTTTGCTCATAAGTTTCTAGCTTCCTACACTCATAAGCAATAACTTGACCATCTTGCATAAGAACTCCACCCAACCCCTCTTCCAAAATTGGTGTTGAAGTCAACTTCTCTTTCAATAAGTCAAATGCCTCTTGACATTATTCTGACCATTCAAACTTTTTACCATTTCTTTACAAAGAAGTGATGGGATGGGCAATTCTTGAGAAATTGGCTACAAACTTCCTATAGTATCCATCTAGTGCCATAAAACTATGAACTCTGTGCACATTTTTTGGTGCTGACCATTCTAAGATAGCTTTAATCTTAGCATAGTCTACTGCAATTGCTTTGGTTGAGATTATATGGCTTAGATATTGTACTTATTTCTAGAAGAATGTGCAGTTAGATAGTTTCCCATACAACTTATGCTCTTTTAGATGCTGCAAAGTAAACTGCAAATATTGATGGTGATCTTCCTCATTCTTGGAATATATCAATATGTCATCGAGGAAGACAAGAACAAACTTATCCGTATAGTCTCTGAATACGTTGTTCATCAAGTTCATGAATTTTGCAAGCAAATTCGTCAGTCCAAATGGAAAAATATGAACTTGTAGTGCCCATATCTAGTTTTGAAGGTTGTTTTATGAATGTCCTCATCCTTGAGTCTCAATTGGTGATACCGTGATCATAAATCAATCTTTGAAAAGATTGTTGCTCCACGCATTTGATCAAAAACATCATTTATATATGGCAACAAGTAATTGTTTTTTATTGTTGCTTTATTGATGGTAATCTATGCATAAACACAATGTACCATCTTTCTTCTTGACAAAGATCATCAGTGCTCTCCAAGGTGATACACTAGGTCTTATCAAACCCTTTTCTAAAAATTCTTACAACTGAGCTTTTAGCTCCATCAACTCCATTGTAGTCATCTGATAAGGGGACTTGGATATCAACTCTGATCCTAATATGATATTAATAGAAGAGTTGAAGGCTCTTTTGGGAGGTAATCCAGGCAATTAGTCTAGAAACACATCCTCGAAATTCTGGAGAAAGGGATACTTCTCCAGATTTGATCTCTCTTGATCCATGGACTCTCTTCCTTCTAGAATTTTTTGAGGTCCTCAAGTAAAACATCAAGTCATCTTGAAAAATGAACTCATTATTGCCTTTGGGTTCCTCTATTTCATCCATCCTAATTGCAAAGAGTTGGAATCCTCATTGCTTAGCTCTTTTCAACTGCACGATGGATATATGCCTTATCTTGACCTCTCTAGAAGTTCCTTGTAGAAAATTTTTATTCCTTAGGCCATCTAGACATTCTACTATCTTGGTGAAGCAATCCACCTTAACCCTATGTATCCATAACCAATTGATTCCTAAGATGATGTTGTAGGACCCTAAGGGAGCTACATAAAGGTTGACATCTATCAAAAAACTTGGAAAATCAACCCTACCCTCAAATATGCACTGCTCTACCTGAGCTCTTGATTGGTTGGCATATTCAACTGACCAAGAGTTTTCCATAAACCCAACCCTTCTAGATATTTACTTAACAAATTAGGAGAAACAAAAAAAATTGTAGCACGAGTATTAATAAAGAGGAAGGAGACAAAAATGGTACATGAATATTTCAAGGATAGAGGACTCATAGATGAACAAATATAAATTTTAAAAGAAAAATCAAAGGGAGAAACAAGGACAACAAGTGGGACCACCGGACCTAGAAGATCTGGAAGAACTGCTTCCACTATTCCCCCTAGTATTCAAAAGCTCTCTAGATTAGTTTCTACCTCCAACAGAACCAAGAGAATGGAGACTAGTGCTCCAGTAATAGAAGAACCTCAGGAGAAAGAGGCCACAAGGCCTGCAAAGAGAAAGAAAACTATTCCAACAACCTTTATTGACATTACATCAAAAATAATAAAAAGAAAAAGCTAGGAGAGAAAAGGACTTGAGTGTACAATCTAAAGAAGAATAAGAAGACGAAGATTCCTCATTGATCCTAAAAATAAGTGACATTGTTTTAAAGAAACAAAGAATAGATATTTTTGTTACTTCTGATGAAGAAGAAGTTGAGAAGGAAAAAGAATCCTATCGAATACATATACATAGGTAGGTAAAGGAAATGAAGAAAAAGAAAGTAGACACATCAGACCCAGAATAGGAAAAAGAAGAAAAAGAAGACATCTCTGAAAGACCACTTAGTCCAATGAAGTTCCAGACTCATTATTCAAAGGAATGTTGCATCATGAGATGTTGGAAGAAACATCTACCTTATACGAAAAAGGAAAATGAGGAGGATAGAGCTGCCATAATAGAAGAAATCATCATATTCATTGTCACAATTGACGAATATATGGAGAACATTAGGAAGAAAGTTCCTAATGATGTGTGGAAACTCTTATTGGAGAGAAGAAAAGAATCCAATGAAAGGGAAGAGAAGCTCAGATTAGATGTTGTGGAGAAAAATTGGATTTTCCCTATCTGATGCTAATAAGGCCACACTAGCCCAAGTGCTTAGTGAAGAATTCAGAACAAAATGAAGGGTCATGCTTCTAATGGGAAGAGATCAAGATCAATTTGAGAAAATGCAGAAGGAAATAGAAGAAAAGATTATTGATATTGCACAAAATTATGGCATGATTCACATTGTCTCTGCCAGCAAGGAACAAGATCTGACTAATGAAAATATAGGTGCTACTGATATTGAAGACAATCTAGATAATATTCCTCCGAATACAGATGAACCAATTTAAGAAAATGTTGATGTTGATAATTTTGTTGAGATCAAAGAGGAAACTACAAAGGATGATACTTCTACTCCTCTGGTAACTCAGAAGACTGCAAACCAAGGCAACTTGGAGATATTTGTTCCTTCAGTAGATACATAACTGAACACAAGAGAAGGTGAGAAGCATGATACAGTCAATGAGCAAAGGCATGAGGATGAAAAGAATCAGGAAAGAGAGAATATCAATGAGAAGGAATGAGGAGATAAAAATGAAGATAATGAGCAAGGAAAGAAGGACAAGAATGAAGGAGATGAAGACAAAGATAAAGATAATAACTTCGGTGAAGAAGAATAAAAGGTAGAAGAAGAAGAAGAAGTTTTTGATACTAGAAAGAACGAAGAAGCAAAGAATCTAAGGATTTACCTAAACCCTCTGGTGAATCCTCCTCCAACAATCCTTTAGAAGGTTTATTGTCTAAACAATTAAAGTTTCAACCGGTTATTTCTTCTCAATTATTGCAATTGCCCATGTAGCAGGGCAGTGTTGATTTTGACAAGATATCTCTTATACATAAGTTGTAGCTAAGTGATGTGTTTAGTGCATCAGCAACAAAAGAAATCATTGAAACATATCAAAAAAGCAGTGAATTAATGGATGAAGTTGTAAAGACATTATAGGAGATCATACCAGGAACTAATCTTGACACATCTTTTCCTATTGTGGAAAAATTCAAGTTGCTATTTGATTCCTTTAAGGAATATGCCTCTCGATTGAAAGGACAAGTGGAAACAGATGTTGTCATAAGGCTTACGAAGAATAATTTGATGGATATCACAAAGAAATGTGCATCTGCACATACCAAAGTTGAAGAATGTTTGAAGGAAGTACTAGCCTACAAGGATGGTGCAAAAACATTATTTTTGTATTGCATGAAGTGATCAGATGCCACACAAGGGATAAAAGATGAAATGGACTCGATTGAGTCCCAAATAGCTAAGGCATCAAAAGTCCATGATCTGGAATTAGACAAAGATGATAAGGCCTAGAATGCTGTAGTGGACTTGCATGACATACTCTTCACTTTATAGAGCTAGAAGGAAGAGATTATCAAGCAACTTGCGAAGCTGAGGGAATTGAAAAAAACAGAGGATATACCTATCTCAAGTGACCTTTCCAGTACTGAAAAAATCTCAAAGTTAAATCCTACCCCCATTATTGTAGAAGAAGGAGAAGAAACATTGATAGAGATTGAATCTCTACACATAATTTTTGAAATAGCGAAAAAGAGCTAGGAAGAAGGAAAATATGCTTGGAAAACTATTCTTCAGAAGCTTTAGGGATCAACATCTTCAAGTTGACCATTTCTATCTCTATTTCTATATATCTTTCAGTTTTTTATGTCTTCAAATTCTTTGTACATATGCAAAGTTATTAGGAGTTTTTTATTAGCTTCCTAAGGGGGAGCTAGTTCAATTTGTATACATGTTTGAGGGAAGCACTCTTTGCCCTTGATGTCAAAGGGGGAGAGATATTTGTGGAGAAATGTTTTGTTTTGGCACATGTTGCCATCAATAACAAAGGAGGATATTATTGAAAGAATGGAGAAGGTTGTCATTAATGAGTTGTAATTGACGACAACACTACATGATGGATGTCAAAATAGTTTGAAGGATGTTTATAAAAGAGTTATTTTGCAAAAGGGTTTTTGCTAAGTATCTACAATGGTAGTTTAAGCACATAGTGTCCTCTAATAATTTGGTTCGCATTTGTTCTCCCTTTCAGATCTACTTTTGTGATTCTAATATGTTCATGGATATCACTAGCATCTTATTTTAGAATTTCAATTGTTTTGGATAGTTCAAAATTTACATGTAATAGAAGATCGACAGATATTGTTTACACAATTTTTTGTGTACTGGCTACAACCTAATTGGTTCACACTCCTCCATGGATTTGAGTTAGAATTTGTGGTTTTGGGAGTATGTTAACAGATGTCAGTACATTGCATTTTTTAGTTGGCATGACATTTTGTGGTCCACATATTCTATGGTGATGATCAGTTGGAGTACTTTACTTTTAGGTTGTATGCTTGGTCGACTTAAGGTATGCAAAGATTTATAAGACTAAATATGTGATGCAAATGGAACAAGGAGTTATTATAGGTCAATTCCAACCTATATTGCATATGTTTGGGCATGAAGATATCTTGTTTTAAATTAGGTGCCGACTAGGCATGTTTTGTATGATTTGATGCTACATCTAATTATGATGACCTAATTCATGTTTGCAATGAAGTCTGGTATATATGCAAGGTTGAATTGAGTCAGTGCATATAAGAGATGAATGTGTATATGATCTGAAATGCAAGCTATAATGCAAAATTTTGCAGAATTGTGTGAATATGTTGTGAGTGTTGAGGAAAGGTGTGCAAATACAAAGCATAGTAGATACTTGTAGTCTGAGTTGAGTAGAATGTATTGAATTCTATGTTATGAGATTCAAAGGAGTTGAATCCAATTTATGTTAGATGCACTTCTCTCAGTTCAAATCTTGGCTATGAAGCCACCTCTTTCTATCTTTCTTTTCTTTGTGAACGGTGAGTTCACTTGGACAATGAGTCCACCTGGTAGTGAGCTTTTTTGTAATATCTTATAACCAGTTATAACATATCATGAGTTAATCCTCACCTTGTTTTTTCCCTTCTTCGGTTTTCCACATAAAAATTCTAGTGTTCATGTGTTGTGTGTGTTATGGGTTGTTCATGCTTTCATTCCTTATAGTTGTTAAGTATGCTTTGGGTGATTTCACAAAACTAGTTTACAATTACATTAAGGAAGGAAAATTGCAAAAACACTCCCAAAACCAAAAAATTGGGTTTTAGGGGTTCGCTCGAACTCCCTAGTTTGAGCGAGCCCTTTTTTCATGTCAGGTTCACTCAAACCCCATGTGGCACATTTTTTAAATGAAAGCAATGGAAATTTTGAAAAAAAGGGGGGTTCAAGCAAACCCCACTTCGCTCGAAGGGATCAAGGGGGTTCGCTCGAACCCCTTTTTTTTGCCCTTCTCTCCCTCTTCTACCAAATTTCTACAAAAATTTTCTTTTCCAAGCTCGGGTTGAGGATGAAAATGGAGGATACTTCACAGACCCAATTGGATGATCATAGTCCTCAAAATGAGCTATCCATCGCATATAATTTTAATATGTTTTGGTTTTATTATGTATTTTTTTTTAATTTGATTAAACAAAGTTTTTTCACCAAAAAATAAGCTATTTGTTATGCACATATGGAAAAATAGCAGATTATCAAAGAAAAAATGAAAAATATCTATGCACTAGATATTGATGTCCCTAATCTAACAAAAAAAATTGAATTTCGATACATACAAAAAAAGTCATGTGTTAGCAAGTAAATCATGTCTAAATTGTAATTGGTTTGACTTCAAAACTTAATTAAGAAAAAAAAAACTCAATGAAATGATATGAAACCAATTCCATGCACTAGATATCATAGTTAAGAATCTAAATTTTTAAAAATTAGAATTTATCCTTCATAGAAAAAAGTTATGTGTCAGCAAGTATACATCACTTTTTAAAAATGGTGTTTATTGTTAAATCTAGTTTTCAAACGAGATGGAAAAAGAAATGAAATATGATTCCAAAATTTTTGAAAAAAATATATTTAGAATCTACAGACAAAATGTCACAAATCACTAGTTTGCATCATCTTCAAATTCCTCACAATTTAGCCGCTATAGGTGCCTGAAAGTGAACATTTAGTTAAAAAAAATTAGTTCAATGTCTAGTTTGGCCAAAAATTGTAAACCGGTATTGTGGGATCACCCTTTGGAAATTGGATCGTTAATAGTTAGATGGTTTAATAGAATACTAATTCACCCTCCCTCTCAGTATTTTGAGTGTTCAACAATAAGTACCCTTAATGTAGAACAATATTCTCAATACATTTATTTCCTCGACTATATTTGTTCTCACAGTTAATACATAACCCATTTGCCCCATTTCTTTCAATTTTTTGAGGCATCAATTAAGAAAGTGGAGGAAATAGCATAATGTTCCTCTCATCTTTGTCATTAGTGAATTCCTCCCTCTTATTGGACATGAATTTTTGCTCTACCCTATGTTCCATAATAATAGAATCAACTATATAACACATAATAAATGTGTACCTCATGTTGAATATGATCCTTGAGCCTACCAATAAATAGGTCATTCAAGTTCACTTTTGTAATTGTCTCCATTCAGAAGAATATGTTATGAAATTGATTAATAAACTCCTTCATTGATATCTTTTTGGATATCTAGTCTTGGATATCCAACAATACTCTTTCCCATTGTCCTTTAATTTCAAACTTGATGCTAACCATTTCTCCTATCATTTCAACTTGCACATTTTTAATGTCTTCTTCAAGATGATGCACTTTTTCATCTAATAAAGATAACATCAAATCTAAAGTCCCACATGATCCTAACTCTAAATCTATATCCTCCTTGTTAAGAGTTTTTCCCTCTGGAAGTATTATGATCTCAACCTCTAGTATGTGCTCATGCCCCCCACATGATGTTGCAAAAATATTTTTGACAATAAATTATTCAAAATAAATACAAATAAGTTGATTTTTTTACTATAACTTATTCAAGTCTAGAAAACAACTGCTTTGCAAAAATATCCAAGAAATTGGTTATTTTGCAACCTTGGGAGTGAATTTGGTAAAAATCATTATTTAACAAATCAATCATTCATAAATGCTTCACATAACCTTAATTTTAAACTATAGTAGCTTCATTATGTCCTTGATTAACCCTCCAAATTTTAGAAAAAAATCACAAAATTACGATAGATATGTGTTTTACAATCCAATCTTTAAATATATAAAAATATCTTATTTATTTCCTTTCATATGCCAATATCATACTCAAATACCACTTGTTATGAATTTTACAAGAGAAGAATATAATAGGAACAATATGCAAATACTTAATAGTAATAAATCAGTTCAAAGGGCCAAACCTCCAAAATTATTTAATAAGAAAAGAATTCATAGTATGATAATCAACTACTATTCACTACCTCTTATATAGGCATCGTTAGGTGATAGTAGTACCCTAATTTCCCAATGAGGTTGGCTTAGCATGCTATAATTATACTTATGGACTCATAAATGACTTAATTAAATATTATTCCAACCACAAGTTACTCACATATATCTTGAAATAATCCATAGGTTAAGGATGTAGCACAATGCTAATGATGACTCATGATTGGTTAATTTGCATGCCTCATATCACACGACTCTTCATAAGGAGAGGTTTTCTCATTATAGAGAATATAATGGTGGTGAGATGTTACTTGGAAACAAAAATTCACACAATATTTTTATTCAAGGAAAGGTAAACCTAATTTTTTGTAATGGGAGATCAAAATATCTTACAAATGTGTTGCATATTCTAAGCCTTGCACAAAATTCAATTTCAAATTTTTAGATGAATAATATTGGTGTGCATGTCACTTTCAATAGGAATTGGTGTAAATTGGCTAGAGGGAATATAATGTTTGCTAAGGGAATTCGATGCAAAACATTGTTTGAGTTGGAAGAATCTACATTATGTAACTCTATCAATATAATAGAAAATTTGGATTCATGCATGTTGTGGCACCAAAAATTAGGTCACATTGGTGAAAAGGATCTTAATACCTCGACTAATAAATTTATGGTATACATGAATAATTTGATTATTCTATGAAATTTCAATTATGTGAGCATTGTGTGTTTGTGAAAATTTAATTTTGGTAGCACTAGAGAAAAGAGGATTTTGGGAGTCATTTATAGTGATGTGTTTGGTCCTATGGATGTGCCTTCTAATAGAAAATATCATTATTATGTTTCATTTATTGATGACTACTACTAATAATGATATTAAGGTTCTTGTTTGAGGCTTTCTATAAGTTAAAAAACTTATAGCATGCCTCAAACTTATAGAAATCCTCAAACATACTAATAGAAGGCACATCCAAGGATGCTTGTTAGATGAATTTATTTTTAGAACTTAAATTTCTATAATTTAAAAAACTTATAGCATCCTTGTTGGATGAATTTATTTTTTAAAACATAAGTTTGAGGCTTTCTAAAAGTTTAGGGATGTTAAGTTTCTTGTAGAAAATCATATGGATAAAAAATGTATCAAGGTTAGATAATGGAGGTAAATATTGCTCTAGAGAATTTGATGATTTTTGTTGACATGCAAATATTGTGAAAAAATAACTCCTTATACACCACAATAAAATAACACTAAAAAAAGCAAAAACAAAATATTAATGAATAAAATTGGAAGCTTTTTGAGTGGTACTTAGTTGGATAGTGATTTTTGGTTGAAGTTGTAAGTATTACTTGTTATTTGATTAATACAATATATCCTTGTTTTAATTTGGTTGATAAAATTCCATATGAAGTCTAGATAGGTAAAAATCCCTCTATTTTTTAGATTAGAGTTTTTGGTTATGAGACTTTTATTCATATGCCTGCAAAAAAAGGATCTTAGTTGGAAGAATGATAGGTTAGAATAATTTGAGACATAGCTAGAAGAATTTTATGGGCACTATGGAGATGAAGAAAAACTTAGATTGAAGAAGTGAAAAGATCCTTGAAGATAATTTTATTGATTTTGGTATCCTTTTACAAAGGGTCCCTAAAAACCCTAACCTCAAAAAGGATTTGATAGCCTCCTAACATAAGTCAAGATGCATTTAGAGTTTTGCCAATTAGGGGGCAAAAATCATATCCAAAATGAACTAGTTCAAGCGGTGAGAAAGGTAACAAATATTTTTTTAATATATTAAAGGTTAAATTTTCTATTCGAGTTAGTTGGTTGTATAATGGTTGGTGATGGTTTTTTGGTAATCCTAAAAATATTAAGGAGGTCTAAAATGTTCTATCAAAACTTTATTCTCATTTTAGTGCAACAATATACAAAGTGAAGAGGTTAGACAACTTTGAACATTACTCCTAAGGAGTTCAATGGAGAAGATGTTGATGAATTGACAAAAATTACTAGAGATGAGCTTTCCATTGTGATTAATTACTTCAAGAATAGAAAATTTCGTAGTGTAGTTGGTCCACTAATTAAATTTTATAACTATAATATTAATTTGATTGCATGTCATCATTTGGATGTATATGAGCCCAATGATAAGGGATCCCTTTGTAAAGAGATCAAGGGGTTTATAAAAGTAATTCCATAAGATGGGGACAAAACCCTTATTAAGAATTGGAGATCTATCACCCTCCTCAATGTAAGAGTTTGGAAAGATTACTTACTTTGAGGGTTATTGATATTCTCCCCAAGATAATTTAGGCCTCTCAAACTAATTTTATCAAATGCAAATACATATTGGAGAACCTTGTTAGTAGTTGGGAAGGTCTTGAGTGGGCAAGTTAATCAAGAAATTGGTATGCTACTACATGACTTTGAAAAATCTTTTGATAAGATTGAATGGCCATTATACTTATGGTTATGAAATCTTTCAGCTTTAATGTTAAATTTTCTAACATTGTGAATATTCTCTCCAAGGATGCTTGTGCACCTATTGAGATCAATGGTGAGCTAATTGAGGCCTTTCCTCCACAAAGATCCATTAGACAAGGGTGTCCTCTAGGCCTTTTCTTGCTTGTGATTACATTTGAGGCACTAAAAGTTATCTATTAAAGGAGTCTTCTTTATTCCCTCCTACCAAGGGCATTTCTTTTCTTAACAATGGTGAATTGATCAAGATCCAATTTGTTGGTGATGCAACATTATTTCTTAGAATTGATGAGGAGAATTTTGGTAATGTAATTAATATAATTAATATATATTATATTGCCTTAGAATCAAAGATCTCTGACATCAAATCCATTGTTTTAAGTTGAAAAGAGTCCCCTTCCAATTGGTTTGAAAAGTGGAAATATAAATGGAGTGGCCTAAACAAGATTGTAAGTTATTTAGGGATCATACTTTCTATGGAGTGCCCTCGTAAAGACATATGTGGGAGTGGATTTTTTAAAAGAAAAAGAAATGACCTAATAATTTCCTTTCCTTGTCAATTAGATTGTAAACTTGATAAAAAAAATCTATGACCAGTATTTATTATGCTTCCACTTGGTTGTTTAGGAGTTGTCAAGTTGATAAAAATTAAAAAATAATTAGGGTGCTTTTATGGTCTAATAACAAAGGTGGAAGAAAAAGGCATGTAGTGAATTTGAAATGGTGATGTATCTCTAAGGATAAAGGGGAATTGGGCCTGAAGGATCTAAAGCTACAAGGAATTACCCTTGCAATCAAATGGATTCTACAATCCTTCAAGGGTTTTGAACTTTAGAAGATTCTAATTAGGAATAACATCTCTTTGCTTACCTCAAAAAATAACAAATCTTGGAAAGGCTTGCACCCACATGATATACTTCTATATAGGTTTGTTATTAAACCATTTAGATCAAGTCAATGTTTTAGAGTATATAGAGGGCTTGGGAGTTAGTGAGAAGCTTAATTTTTAGGTATGCATTTTTTTCAAAAAGGATGAAAGTCCAAGGGAGTGAGTTTGATTGGTTATCAATTATCAATGTGGAGACCCAAGTTCAAATCCCAATGGAACATCTAATATGGAATTCTAAGTTGTGACTCTTAGTCTTCCATAGCTGGCTTCTAATGTGGAGGTGGTTTCTAAATACATGGATTTATAAGTTGTGACTCTATCTTCCATAGGTGGTTGCTCAAAAGGAGTTGGTATTAGTCTCATGGTTGTGCTCGCAAGAGCTTGTATTGGTCTCATTTTGATGCTCATATAAGAAAAATATTTATAAATGATCATCAATAATAAAAAAAAGATGAAAGTTACGAGTCATAAATCTATATGATGAAATTTGGATTAAAAAAATAGGCCTCTATCTATGCTACATGATTGTTTAGCTAAATGTTAGGCTTCAAAAAGATTTTAATAATATATTCAATAATGAAAATTTAATCCTTTTATTCATGGGATTGCTAATCATCCTCTCCCATCTATCAGTTTCTCTAAAATCAAGTGAACACCACCCCACTAGAGGGGTGTGGAAACTGAATTTTGATGATGCATAAAAAAGAAATCAAAGAAATTTTCAAGTGGGATATGTGATAAAAATATCATTTGGGCCACCTAATCAAAGCAACTTCTAAAAAAAAAAAGTAGGAATGAACCACGAGACAAAAGTGGAAACACTTTTGATTACAATTGATAAAATCTTATAACATTGTTTTGATGGTGCATCAAGAAAAAAACAAAGAAGTTTTCTAATGGGATGTGTGATTAAGTATCATTTAAGCCACCTAATCAAAGCAACTTCTAAAAAATCAAACTAGGAATGAACTACAATACAAAAGTGATAGCATTACTTTGAGATTACAATTGATAAAATCTTATAATATTGTTTTGATGGTGCATCAAGAGAAATTGTCTAATGGGATGTGCAATAGAGTATCATTTAAGCCACCTAATCAAAGCAACTTCTAAAAAATTAAACTAAGAATAAACTATGAGACAAAAGTAAAAGCGTTGCTTTTGAGATTACAATTGATAAAATCTTATAATATTATTTTGGTGGTAAAAGAAAAAATCAAAGAAATTTTCTAATGGAATGTGCAATAAGTATCATTTAGACCACTAAACAAAGCAACTTCTAAAAAAAATCAAACTAGAGACAAAAGTGGAGGCTTTGCTTTTGGGATTACAATTTTGATAAATCATATAATATTGTTGATTGAAGGCGATTCTCAAATCATCACTTCCTCTCAAAAACTGCCACTTCGATGATTGAAAATATTAGAACTTTCTAAGTGGAGCACGGTCGGTATTGGGCAGTCTCTCCAATTTTACAACCATAGAGAGGGGAATAAAGTCGTGGATCTCTTCTCTGATCAAATCTTCGCTAAATGGCGTTCTTCGGGGAGTTTATGGAGTCCACAATGAAGAATTTCTTTCTTTCAGGGCGATGAAAGGTTGAAGGCGATCAAGGAAGAGTTAAAGAGTGGCGACTGGCAACACTGGTCAAAGAAGTGGAGGTTACCTAGGGTTTTCTTCGTGTGGTTGAAGGGAATTAGAAGCATTAATGGCCCTAGATAAAATCTCTGCCCAGCAAAAACGAAGGCAAATAAAGCAATCAAGTTCCTATAGTGAGAGGCGAGATTGGTGAAATGCATGGATGGCTGGTACGTATCTGAATCTTTCAGTGCATATGATGTCAACTTTTGGTATATGAATTTTGTTTTCAAGTCGAGGTATCTGATCTATATATGGTATTAGCATAAGAAAATAGGGTAACTTTATGGATGTCTCAAAATAGACTTTTTGTCTGTATCCAGTCTCCTAGTTTTGCGTTTTAGTTGATGAGCCAGATTTCAGGAATTGGTTGATAGTGATATTGGTTTTGTTGTCTAGAATGTATTAGGAATAGGTTTTTTATTTCTGGTTCATTTGGTCAATTTTTATGGTGGCTTATGTTGATGTAATTTTTTATTATATTTTAATAGAATTGGATAGGACCCTTAACTAAAAAAAAAAATATAATGAAAATTTAATCAGTTAAGATAAAGTCACGTCAAATTCTCTATCCTTAATAGACAATGAAGAACCTTCTCTATTCTTTGTAAAGCGCTATACAATGTTAAGTATCATGTTAATATGAGCTTCGATGCAAGATTCTAAACAACCTAAGATTGGGCAAATGGCTCATCCCTCCCTAAGTTATCTCCATATATGATTTACTTCATATTGGTTGACACCTAGGAAGTCTTCTCTACCATAAATAGCAATTGAAAAATTGACTTGTCTAATCGAAATTTATCTTTAACCATGTTTGATCTAATTTTCTTGAACACAATAAATCTAGTTTTAGATGTCTGCTTGTATTAAAAAGATTGACAGCTGACTCTCAATGAAAATATTTTTGAATGTATTAATTAGTCTTTTGAGCATCTTTTCTTTAATTGTCAATATGCTTGAAACATTTGCTCCATGCTTCTCAATAATATTTTGGGATGAGCTAACAAAATCAATATTACTTAGTATGAGATTCTTTTCATTTTTGTTAATTTTTTTAATAAGAAATACAATAAATTTGGGTTTGTTTTTTCTGTAAAAATTATTTGGCATATTTAGAAAAGTAGAAATGACAAAGTATTTCACGACAAAAAGAGGTGCCTCATGAAATCTCTCAATGATTTCATGCTTCCCTCTATCATTTTGCAGGTCACAATGGTTTTCAAGATACCCAAAGATAGATTATATGGGTTCTTATACAATGGGCTGATTGTAATCTATAAAGATGAAGTTAAAAGATTATGATGGAAATTTTGATGACAATGATGATAAGGATGAAAAAAGAAAGTATGTGTGTATCCATGGTTTGAATCCACCTAACTTTGTTGCAGATAGCTCATGTCACATTTTCCAAATTAAAAAAGATGCCATGAAGGTCAAACATGAGCTTTAATACAAGAGGAAAATGTAGGAAAATAAATTACAAACATGGAAACTGAATAGTAATCTTGCGCCAGCAAAAAAGATGATGCTAGTTCTATTGGCACTTATGATATTAACTCCTATAAAACATCAATAATATTAAATGTTGTTGGGAATGATGCTATATATGGTGTTTGTTGTCATTTAATTGTTGTTTCTATGAGACTCTCTTTTGGTACATGTAAATACTCTATTTAGGTGACTATTTCTAGTATGGATTCCAGATATTTTCTTGCTAGACCTATAGATATTAATTTTTTCCTCACAGTTAGTTTCTTTTGTTCCACCAAATTTTAGTTTGTGTTGGCTGTTAGGCCCATTACTATAGAAAACAACTAGACAATATTACAATACAATGGGTATAAAACCCCAAGCCCCACTATTTTTAGATAAGCATACAATCTATAAGGAGTGTAAAACATGCAAAATATATGTCCAACATGTTCAACTCAAAATGTGCGATTTATCCTTGAATCTCCAAATACAATAAAAATGCACACAAAGATTCCTTATTTCAGTACTTCTTTTGCAATTGCACTCTTGCAAAAGAACACACTATATTAAATATGTGGGACTTGACCTGATGATCTCCTTTTAGAATGTATCAACAAAGCATTATTACCACTAACTATAAAAGGTTGCATTTACCTATCTTTTCCCTATTAATCATCAGATGTGGCAACTTCATAATTGTGAAGAGCCATTTCAAGGGTCTCAACTATCTTGTTCATGACTAAGATCTATATCCAACATCTATGTTGTTGTGCAAGATGCATAAGAACAATAACAATAGATTGTTTGTAGTTTAAAAGATAATGCGATGTGATTTTATTCACCCTCTCCTTGTTGGGTGCCATGCCACATTGGGGTTGTTATAGGTGCAATAGCTCCTAGCTAGGGTGCAATTACATCCTTTGAAAACACTCTTTGTAGTAAAGGTCTACAATAGATGAAAATATGTAGAAGAGAAAACAAAAGAATTGCACATAGCAAGAAGAATGCAAAATATCTCCTTTAAAATAAGAATCGCATGACAAAACCGATGTCTACTCATGGAATGTGATAATTACAACCTACAAAGGACATGAACCTTTCCAATAAGAGTTTAACATTATTTCAACAAATGCAAAGTAATGTCCACCCTAATTAGTTCATCATTGTTAGCATAGTTCTAGCTTGCACCAAATTGGGAGCTTTGGAATAGAATATGGACATTCACCAAACTAATACTAGAATAATTCTTTAATTTTTTAAAGTTTACAAGCAAAAACAAAAAAATACTAGATGATTTAAAATGAAGTAATTGCAAAAATACTTGTATAGTTGACACTCATCCTCTATACATCATGATTGCACACAAATTAAAAAATTGAAATATTAACAAAATGTGAGCGAATTAGAAGTTTACAAATAAAACTATATATAACCTCGCCAATTACAACCGACTTGAATAACTTCCTAAATGAACTTACCCTCTAATACAAAACTACAAAATATAATGAACTTTTAACTTGTAACTAAGGCTAACACCAAAACACACGCTACAACATACAACTTTTGGATCGTACGGATACCAAAAGTCAACATGGAAGCCCTTTAATTGCCCAGGGCAACTATTTGAAATAGTAAAAATTATAATTTTTAAATATATGACAACTATATATAAAATATCTTATTTAATTTTTTAATTAATTATACTGGTATATCTTACTTTTCGAAGTTGAAGACTACAACAAATCAAGTAAGATGCGGTTTTGCCACATTCCCTAATATATATTTAACTAAAACCTAGTGGCCTCTGTATAATATCTTCTGTTAACCTGTTTTCAGATTACCTTTTAACAATATTTTCCCAAATCATTGTGATGTATTTGAAGTTTCATGCTTTGAACACCTTTTTTCCTATAAGATAAGATCTAGTCATTCCCAAGAGGCCTTTTACATTGACAAGTAGGAGATTGGTTGTAAATTTCCCTGTATTCCCAATCTAGATTACGTACAATCCAAAGATGATTTCTGAGCCAAGCTCTTGTTCAGGTATATTACCTAAACGTCAAGGTTTCTTTCAGCTGTTAATTAGTTTCTGCCACTGGATTTTCCTGGCAATGGTAAACAATTATTAAGTTGCAGACTATCAAGACCTGTCCAACAAGATTAAAACTTGGAATAAAAAAACTTTTAAAACCTAAAACGGAAAGTTATGACATTTCAGCGTGGAACAACCCCATGCATTTGTACTTATAAAACTTGAAACTTCTGACTAAACAAAGTGTTTTGCGAGCTTGTGATATGACTACAATATCTAAAAATTTTAAAATAGAAAACCTGGCATTCATATAGATCATATAACCTATACCGAAAACTGAGAGGTGAAAGAATATGTGCAATACTTTCCAGCAAAAGACTGGGTGATGAAATGAGTAAGAAAAGACAAAATTGTCATCAAACAAATAATACAAATGTAGAACTTCTTAGAAAATTTTGCATACATACATAAAGCCAAAAATAATGAAAAAATGCCTTCTTTTCAATTAAGAAGCATTTTGCTACTGTGATACAGACCTAAGAGCTGCAGGTTAGCATAAATCTACCAAGCCAGCATTTAAAAACTGCAAATATTGCGGTCCCAAGGAACTTATAGCAGAAACATAAACAAAATAATGAGCGGTCTTTTATTAATTACACGAAATCACCAATATGACAGTAAATGTTAGCAGAATTGATGCAAAAATATCTGCTTTGCATTTTATTCTATAAAGATGTCTTCTATATAAAGTAAATTTCTCATGCAGCTGACCACCAGATGTGGTCATGCTCAGAGATGTTATGGAAAACTGCAAGTCTTGAAATCCAACAAGTAGACAATTTGGTTATATACATGACAGCCAAAAGAAAATGTGCCTCTTAGCAGTGCCTTACTGCTTGAAGACAACACCAGCTGATGGAATCATTTGCAAATTATTGAGTCCCAGTTTTGCTGTTAAATCTTCCACAGAAACTTTTGAGACATCCATGCGAACCCCAATATCAGTTGCATATCGGCTCAAGCAATATGTGCCAATTGCAACTACAGTTATTCCAGTTATATTAGTTGTCAAAAAGCCCAAAGGGGATGAAAAGACAGCAGCAAATGGAGCACCAAGGATTGATGCTGCTTGACCACTTCTTCCAATAGGATTCCGATCAATAACAAGCAAGCCAGTTTTACAGTAAATTGCAAAGTCTTCGCAATTGTTTTTAAAAATGTTATAGCATCCAAAACCATTTTCACGCAAGTAAGTTGCACGATGTACAACTGTCTCTGGTGGGTCTGATTCTGCAAGAGTACAAGTTCCACCTCGAGCTTTTGCAAGAAAAAGGGCAGGGCTGACAGAGTACTCAAAGCGATACAAGGCCCCTCCAGCAAGGAAACAATCAAGACAAGAACACACTACTCCATTGCTGTCTTGTTCATGATTACATTCATGGCAGACATAAGCTCTATTGGAAGGCCCTGAGCTGAACAGAAGTACGTCAAGGGCGGTACCAGTCCCCATTTCCTCCCCTCTTCCCCTTGTGAAGTGAAGGACCTTATTATCTCCAATATATATACCTGAAAAAAAATCTCAAATTCCAATTATAATAGAAAACAGATTTAAACAATCTAGGGAATCTTCGGAAGAAATGCTTTAACAGTTCACGAAATTAAAATCCATGTAGAAATGTTTCCCTAATAGTCCATCTGCTACATTAATAATCCATAAAATATCAGACCTAAGCCAAGATAAAACATTATGATCTTGCAATACACAATAAATTCTGTATAGAAATAAATATCTAGAGGATTCCAAATTGCTCACAAGATGGAAAAAGAAATGAGGAATAAGATGCTATAAAAATATAAGCAAGTTCCCAGAAAATATATACATATTTTGTTTTGCCTTGGAAAATGCTTCTTATATCACAAAAATTAAACATAAGTTTTTCAATCATGCAAAATAGTTACAAGGAAAATCTGTCTATGTGAAAGTCAGGAAGGAAAGCACCTAGGCCTGTGCGCAAAGAGTCAAAATCTTTATGGAACCAATGCCGGTGAGCTTTAACAATCAAAGATAGCTCTTGCTTGAGGAGTGAACTTCTCTGTGATGAGCAAATAAGAATCATCCTCAAAAGGAAACTTGCATCATGCTTTCCCAAGGAAGCTCATTGAGGCCAATCGGACAGTACGCTAAACACTTCTGATATTGCAACTAGTCATCCAAGAATCTTCTAACAGAGCTACTCACCAATACACAAGAGTGTTGAAGAAATGCAATTCAGCCAAAGCCACTCCCAAACAATTGAGCTGTAAAGCATCTCCAGAAGATGTGATTGTCTACTCTTGCTCAATATGCATAGAGAGTGATGCCCACCTCACCCAACCTTTGCTGTAGCAATTAGTCCTTGACAAATCACAAACCACCCCAAAACTTTGTGCTTGAAAGATGTCCTTGCAGACATATAACTTGGCAATTCTTTTGCCATCACATTTCCAGATCCTTGGTTCACCACTACTTGTTCAGACATGGGACAAGAGTTATTGTGTCACGGGATTTGATTATGCAAAGAACAAGTTTAACCATATACATAAAATCTACGAGGCCAAACAATTAACCATATTCTCTTCTAAGTATTTGGTCAATGACTTGAGGGTGAATGAAAAATCAGCACTTACCAGAAAGAGAGCTTGAAATAACTTCCTGTACAAAAACTTGAATAAACCAGTGCAGTTTAAGAAAACAATTATGAAGATCGCATAGCAAATACTGGGGAGGGCGGGGCGGCAGAAGGACGTGAATCAGTATTTGAGACTTTTTAAAAACTTTAAACCAGACTGATCATGCAAATCAGAAATCAGAATCAATACATAAAGAGCAACATAAACACCAGGATTACGTGGAAAACCCTTTCGGGTAAAAAACCACAGCAAAATATTGTTTTTATTTCTCCAAAGTGCACCAACCCTATTTACATAAGTGAGCACCAACCCACCGAGAACATCAACTCTCTTCGAAGCACCAACTCCAATGGCTAAAGCACCAACTCTAAACTTCTAAAACACAAACTTTTATGCTCAATTTCAAACGTTGCCTTCACTTGAATAGTGAGGCTCAAACTCAAATCAGAAATCTGAAAGAACTTAAACTTTCGTACACCCCTGTTCATACAAAGAACTTAGATTTCCATACTTGCCTCAAATCAAAACGACATCCTGTAGCTGAGCATATCAAACAAACACCACATTGAACACCCTTGAAGAATGCGACTAATAACAGAAACTATGTCTCAGCTGTTGATTCCAGATACCGCTAAAAGCCACAAGACTAACACATCATAGAAATAAACAGGAGCATCCTCGAACTTCAGACAATGACATCCACAGAAAGGCTTCAAAAACAGATTCTCATTAGAGCACTTTTCACCCTTAATATGAATCAATCATATCAAAAAAATTATTGCACACCTCCAACGCACATGAACACAACTTCACCCATAGCGAACTAACTCCAAAGAATCATTCACTAAATATATAAGACGATATTGACAAAAGTTTTTAATTTATTGACCGAAGTTCTTCCATAATTGATTCAAGACCCACGACCTCTTCAATGCTTGCTAAAAATATCATAGCGGTCTCCATTTAATTTACATGACATTTTCTTTTAAATGCTTCACCTCTCATAATAAGAGCTCGATATCATTTTGAATGCAAAGGTAATTAATTCATACACTGATAACAGAGAACAAAGCCGTCGCATTGAAGAAAGACATTTTCTGAAGCAAATTAAATTCTTCCATGAACTCGGCCTAAGCCTGTTGTCACTTGCCAACCATCATTATTTTCCAAAGATGATTTCAAATAGACACCTAATATATTAAAATAGCCGCCATGTTAAAAATGAAGCCGTTTGGAATTCGACCACGACTTTACCAGATAACATGTCTCTAATGCCTTTGATACATCATGAATATCCAAACATTTCTTTTAATTAAGTCAACTCTCTCTTCAATATTCACAACTTCACATTAAGCAATGATATATTCTTCAAAAATCACGAATTCACCAAATACGGTATGAAGTTCATCGACTTCTGAAAAAAAAAAAGGTCTTTGACAGGAATGCAAAAACGACTAAGCCACCACCTTTATGAAGTATTCAATCCTCCCAAAAATAATTACTTCTTAATCATCTCAAAAATAATAAACCGGAAACCATAAGGAAGCTGCCCAGGAAATATTCTCTCTTCCAAAAAATAAATTCTCTTTAAATGCCTACGTTAATAAGAAGATTCAACCCCATGAATATTTTCGTCCCAAAATCAATTAGAAAGTTTAGCCACCACAAAGAAGCCAAGACAAAGCCGTTTCAAATAATCATCAAAAATAAAGAGCTGCCTCAAATAGACAATAATCTTCATGAAAGCCGTAACATAATATCTTCAATAACGTTTCTTTTAAAATAGACTTTACTTAGATGATTTGTCACTTATGAAGCTCCATTTGGCATAAGATAAACAAGGGGCTGACAAGTAGGCTAGCAAGCAGATGAAGTAGACATCCAAGAAGCTAAAGCACACAACTAGGCAAGTGAAACAGACACATAGGAAGCTCAAGTAAACAAGTAAGTAGCTAAAGTAGGCAAGTAGAGAGCTCAAGCAACTCAACCAAGTAACTAACCAACTCAACCTTGACATCAATGACAAAATATTCCAACAATCTCCCCCTTTGTTATTGATGGCAACACCATCTGAAACCACAACCAAATTGCACTTGTCAACACCTCATGAAAACTGTATTGTTCTGAAACCAATACTAAAATAAATCTGTTGATATGAAACAACGCTACTCTCCCTATCTTATTTCTCCCCTTTTGACATCAATAACAATAAACTTTGAAAATCATCTTAAAGGATAATGAAGATTTGATGAATAATCAGCAGCTTTACAAGCTAAGAGATACTCAAAAACTCACTCCAAAACACATTTCCAGAATTGCAAAACTAAACCAATCTTACATAACTGAAACAGGGCTGATAAGATGTAACAGTGAAAACTC
>VDFB02271358.1:1260471323-1260513624 GCA_007258455.2 Sequoia sempervirens | reverse complement strand
TCAATTAGATTGTAAACTTGATAAAAAAAATCTATGACCAGTATTTATTATGCTTCCACTTGGTTGTTTAGGAGTTGTCAAGTTGATAAAAATTAAAAAATAATTAGGGTGCTTTTATGGTCTAATAACAAAGGTGGAAGAAAAAGGCATGTAGTGAATTTGAAATGGTGATGTATCTCTAAGGATAAAGGGGAATTGGGCCTGAAGGATCTAAAGCTACAAGGAATTACCCTTGCAATCAAATGGATTCTACAATCCTTCAAGGGTTTTGAACTTTAGAAGATTCTAATTAGGAATAACATCTCTTTGCTTACCTCAAAAAATAACAAATCTTGGAAAGGCTTGCACCCACATGATATACTTCTATATAGGTTTGTTATTAAACCATTTAGATCAAGTCAATGTTTTAGAGTATATAGAGGGCTTGGGAGTTAGTGAGAAGCTTAATTTTTAGGTATGCATTTTTTTCAAAAAGGATGAAAGTCCAAGGGAGTGAGTTTGATTGGTTATCAATTATCAATGTGGAGACCCAAGTTCAAATCCCAATGGAACATCTAATATGGAATTCTAAGTTGTGACTCTTAGTCTTCCATAGCTGGCTTCTAATGTGGAGGTGGTTTCTAAATACATGGATTTATAAGTTGTGACTCTATCTTCCATAGGTGGTTGCTCAAAAGGAGTTGGTATTAGTCTCATGGTTGTGCTCGCAAGAGCTTGTATTGGTCTCATTTTGATGCTCATATAAGAAAAATATTTATAAATGATCATCAATAATAAAAAAAAGATGAAAGTTACGAGTCATAAATCTATATGATGAAATTTGGATTAAAAAAATAGGCCTCTATCTATGCTACATGATTGTTTAGCTAAATGTTAGGCTTCAAAAAGATTTTAATAATATATTCAATAATGAAAATTTAATCCTTTTATTCATGGGATTGCTAATCATCCTCTCCCATCTATCAGTTTCTCTAAAATCAAGTGAACACCACCCCACTAGAGGGGTGTGGAAACTGAATTTTGATGATGCATAAAAAAGAAATCAAAGAAATTTTCAAGTGGGATATGTGATAAAAATATCATTTGGGCCACCTAATCAAAGCAACTTCTAAAAAAAAAAAGTAGGAATGAACCACGAGACAAAAGTGGAAACACTTTTGATTACAATTGATAAAATCTTATAACATTGTTTTGATGGTGCATCAAGAAAAAAACAAAGAAGTTTTCTAATGGGATGTGTGATTAAGTATCATTTAAGCCACCTAATCAAAGCAACTTCTAAAAAATCAAACTAGGAATGAACTACAATACAAAAGTGATAGCATTACTTTGAGATTACAATTGATAAAATCTTATAATATTGTTTTGATGGTGCATCAAGAGAAATTGTCTAATGGGATGTGCAATAGAGTATCATTTAAGCCACCTAATCAAAGCAACTTCTAAAAAATTAAACTAAGAATAAACTATGAGACAAAAGTAAAAGCGTTGCTTTTGAGATTACAATTGATAAAATCTTATAATATTATTTTGGTGGTAAAAGAAAAAATCAAAGAAATTTTCTAATGGAATGTGCAATAAGTATCATTTAGACCACTAAACAAAGCAACTTCTAAAAAAAATCAAACTAGAGACAAAAGTGGAGGCTTTGCTTTTGGGATTACAATTTTGATAAATCATATAATATTGTTGATTGAAGGCGATTCTCAAATCATCACTTCCTCTCAAAAACTGCCACTTCGATGATTGAAAATATTAGAACTTTCTAAGTGGAGCACGGTCGGTATTGGGCAGTCTCTCCAATTTTACAACCATAGAGAGGGGAATAAAGTCGTGGATCTCTTCTCTGATCAAATCTTCGCTAAATGGCGTTCTTCGGGGAGTTTATGGAGTCCACAATGAAGAATTTCTTTCTTTCAGGGCGATGAAAGGTTGAAGGCGATCAAGGAAGAGTTAAAGAGTGGCGACTGGCAACACTGGTCAAAGAAGTGGAGGTTACCTAGGGTTTTCTTCGTGTGGTTGAAGGGAATTAGAAGCATTAATGGCCCTAGATAAAATCTCTGCCCAGCAAAAACGAAGGCAAATAAAGCAATCAAGTTCCTATAGTGAGAGGCGAGATTGGTGAAATGCATGGATGGCTGGTACGTATCTGAATCTTTCAGTGCATATGATGTCAACTTTTGGTATATGAATTTTGTTTTCAAGTCGAGGTATCTGATCTATATATGGTATTAGCATAAGAAAATAGGGTAACTTTATGGATGTCTCAAAATAGACTTTTTGTCTGTATCCAGTCTCCTAGTTTTGCGTTTTAGTTGATGAGCCAGATTTCAGGAATTGGTTGATAGTGATATTGGTTTTGTTGTCTAGAATGTATTAGGAATAGGTTTTTTATTTCTGGTTCATTTGGTCAATTTTTATGGTGGCTTATGTTGATGTAATTTTTTATTATATTTTAATAGAATTGGATAGGACCCTTAACTAAAAAAAAAAATATAATGAAAATTTAATCAGTTAAGATAAAGTCACGTCAAATTCTCTATCCTTAATAGACAATGAAGAACCTTCTCTATTCTTTGTAAAGCGCTATACAATGTTAAGTATCATGTTAATATGAGCTTCGATGCAAGATTCTAAACAACCTAAGATTGGGCAAATGGCTCATCCCTCCCTAAGTTATCTCCATATATGATTTACTTCATATTGGTTGACACCTAGGAAGTCTTCTCTACCATAAATAGCAATTGAAAAATTGACTTGTCTAATCGAAATTTATCTTTAACCATGTTTGATCTAATTTTCTTGAACACAATAAATCTAGTTTTAGATGTCTGCTTGTATTAAAAAGATTGACAGCTGACTCTCAATGAAAATATTTTTGAATGTATTAATTAGTCTTTTGAGCATCTTTTCTTTAATTGTCAATATGCTTGAAACATTTGCTCCATGCTTCTCAATAATATTTTGGGATGAGCTAACAAAATCAATATTACTTAGTATGAGATTCTTTTCATTTTTGTTAATTTTTTTAATAAGAAATACAATAAATTTGGGTTTGTTTTTTCTGTAAAAATTATTTGGCATATTTAGAAAAGTAGAAATGACAAAGTATTTCACGACAAAAAGAGGTGCCTCATGAAATCTCTCAATGATTTCATGCTTCCCTCTATCATTTTGCAGGTCACAATGGTTTTCAAGATACCCAAAGATAGATTATATGGGTTCTTATACAATGGGCTGATTGTAATCTATAAAGATGAAGTTAAAAGATTATGATGGAAATTTTGATGACAATGATGATAAGGATGAAAAAAGAAAGTATGTGTGTATCCATGGTTTGAATCCACCTAACTTTGTTGCAGATAGCTCATGTCACATTTTCCAAATTAAAAAAGATGCCATGAAGGTCAAACATGAGCTTTAATACAAGAGGAAAATGTAGGAAAATAAATTACAAACATGGAAACTGAATAGTAATCTTGCGCCAGCAAAAAAGATGATGCTAGTTCTATTGGCACTTATGATATTAACTCCTATAAAACATCAATAATATTAAATGTTGTTGGGAATGATGCTATATATGGTGTTTGTTGTCATTTAATTGTTGTTTCTATGAGACTCTCTTTTGGTACATGTAAATACTCTATTTAGGTGACTATTTCTAGTATGGATTCCAGATATTTTCTTGCTAGACCTATAGATATTAATTTTTTCCTCACAGTTAGTTTCTTTTGTTCCACCAAATTTTAGTTTGTGTTGGCTGTTAGGCCCATTACTATAGAAAACAACTAGACAATATTACAATACAATGGGTATAAAACCCCAAGCCCCACTATTTTTAGATAAGCATACAATCTATAAGGAGTGTAAAACATGCAAAATATATGTCCAACATGTTCAACTCAAAATGTGCGATTTATCCTTGAATCTCCAAATACAATAAAAATGCACACAAAGATTCCTTATTTCAGTACTTCTTTTGCAATTGCACTCTTGCAAAAGAACACACTATATTAAATATGTGGGACTTGACCTGATGATCTCCTTTTAGAATGTATCAACAAAGCATTATTACCACTAACTATAAAAGGTTGCATTTACCTATCTTTTCCCTATTAATCATCAGATGTGGCAACTTCATAATTGTGAAGAGCCATTTCAAGGGTCTCAACTATCTTGTTCATGACTAAGATCTATATCCAACATCTATGTTGTTGTGCAAGATGCATAAGAACAATAACAATAGATTGTTTGTAGTTTAAAAGATAATGCGATGTGATTTTATTCACCCTCTCCTTGTTGGGTGCCATGCCACATTGGGGTTGTTATAGGTGCAATAGCTCCTAGCTAGGGTGCAATTACATCCTTTGAAAACACTCTTTGTAGTAAAGGTCTACAATAGATGAAAATATGTAGAAGAGAAAACAAAAGAATTGCACATAGCAAGAAGAATGCAAAATATCTCCTTTAAAATAAGAATTGCATGACAAAACCGATGTCTACTCATGGAATGTGATAATTACAACCTACAAAGGACATGAACCTTTCCAATAAGAGTTTAACATTATTTCAACAAATGCAAAGTAATGTCCACCCTAATTAGTTCATCATTGTTAGCATAGTTCTAGCTTGCACCAAATTGGGAGCTTTGGAATAGAATATGGACATTCACCAAACTAATACTAGAATAATTCTTTAATTTTTTAAAGTTTACAAGCAAAAACAAAAAAATACTAGATGATTTAAAATGAAGTAATTGCAAAAATACTTGTATAGTTGACACTCATCCTCTATACATCATGATTGCACACAAATTAAAAAATTGAAATATTAACAAAATGTGAGCGAATTAGAAGTTTACAAATAAAACTATATATAACCTCGCCAATTACAACCGACTTGAATAACTTCCTAAATGAACTTACCCTCTAATACAAAACTACAAAATATAATGAACTTTTAACTTGTAACTAAGGCTAACACCAAAACACACGCTACAACATACAACTTTTGGATCGTACGGATACCAAAAGTCAACATGGAAGCCCTTTAATTGCCCAGGGCAACTATTTGAAATAGTAAAAATTATAATTTTTAAATATATGACAACTATATATAAAATATCTTATTTAATTTTTTAATTAATTATGCTGGTATATCTTACTTTTCGAAGTTGAAGACTACAAATCAAGTAAGATGCGGTTTTGCCACATTCCCTAATATATATTTAACTAAAACCTAGTGGCCTCTATATAATATCTTCTGTTAACCTGTTTTCAGATTACCTTTTAACAATATTTTTCCAAATCATTCTGATGTATTTGAAGTTTCATGCTCTGAACACCTTTTTTCCTATAAGATAAGATCTAGTCATCCCCAAGAGGCCTTTTACATTGACAAGTAGGAGATTGGTTGTAAATTTCCCTGTATTCCCAATCTAGATTACATACAATCCAAAGATGATTTCTGAGCCAAGCTCTTGTTCAGGTATATTACCTAAACGTTCAAGGTTTCTTTCAGCTGTTAATTAGTTTCTGCCACTGGATTTTCCTGGCAATGGTAAACAATTATTAAGTTGCAGACTATCAAGACCTGTCCAACAAGATTAAAACTTGGAATAAAAAAACTTTTAAAACCTAAAACGGAAAGTTATGACATTTCAGCGTGGAACATCCCCATGCATTTGTACTTATAAAACTTGAAACTTCTGACTAAACAAAGTGTTTTGCGAGCTTGTGATATGACTACAATATCTTAAAAAATTTAAATAGAAAACCTGGCATTCATACAGATCGTATAACCTATACCAAAAACTGAGAGGTGAAAGAATATGTGCAATACTTTCCAGCAAAAGACTGGGTGATGAAACGAGTAAGAAAAGACAAAATTGTCATCAAACAAATATTACAAATGTAGAACTTCTTAGAAAATTTTGCATACATACATAAAGCCAAAAATCATGAAAAAATGCCTTCTTTTCAATTAAGAAGCGTTTTGCTACTGTGATACAGACCTAAGAGCTGCAGGTTAGCATTAATCTACCAAGCCAGCATTTAAAAACTGCAAATATTGCGGTCCCAAGGAACTTATAGCAGAAACATAAACAAAATAATGAGCGGTCTTTTATTAATTACATGAAATCACCAATATGACAGTAAATGTTAGCAGAATTGATGCAAAAATATCTGCTTTGCATTTTATTCTATAAAGATGTCTTCTATATAAAGTAATTTTCTCATGCAGCTGACCACCAGATGTGGTCATGCTCTGAGATGTTATGGCAAACTGCAAGTCTTGAAATCCAACAAGTAGACATTTGGTCATATACACGACAGCCAAAAGAAAACATGCCTCTTAGCATTGCCTTACTGCTCGAAGACAACGCCAGTTATTGGAATCATTTGCAGATTATTGAGGCCCAGTTTTGCTGTTAAATCTTCCACAGAAACTTTTGAGACATCCATGCGAACCCCAATATCAGTTGCATATCGGCTCAAGCAATATGTGCCAATTGCAACTACTGTTATTCCAGTTATATTGGTTGTCAAAAAGCCCAAAGGGGATGAAAAGACAGCAGCAAATGGAGCACCAAGGATTGATGCTGCTTGACCACTTCTTCCAATAGGATTCCGATCAATAACAAGCAAGCCAGTTTTACAGTAAATTGCAAAGTCTTCGCAATTGTTTTTAAAAATGTTATAGCATCCAAAACCATTTTCACGCAAGTAAGTTGCGCGATGTACAACTGTCTCTGGTGGGTCTGATTCTGCAAGAGTACAAGTTCCACCTCGAGCTTTTGCAAGAAAAAGGGCAGGGCTGACAGAGTACTCAAAGCGATACAAGGCCCCTCCAGCAAGGAAACAATCAAGACAAGAACACACTACTCCATTGCTGTCTTGTTCATGATTACATTCATGGCAGACATAAGCTCTATTGGAAGGCCCTGAGCTGAACAGAAGTACGTCAAGGGCGGTACCAGTCCCCATTTCCTCCCCTCTTCCCCTTGTGAAGTGAAGGACCTTATTATCTCCAATATATATACCTGAAAAAAAATCTCAAATTCCAATTATAATAGAAAACAGATTTAAACAATCTAGGGAATCTTCGGAAGAAATGCTTTAACAGTTCACGAAATTAAAATCCATGTAGAAATGTTTCCCTAATAGTCCATCTGCTACATTAATAATCCATAAAATATCAGACCTAAGCCAAGATAAAACATTATGATCTTGCAATACACAATAAATTCTGTATAGAAATAAATATCTAGAGGATTCCAAATTGCTCACAAGATGGAAAAAGAAATGAGGAATAAGATGCTATAAAAATATAAGCAAGTTCCCAGAAAATATATACATATTTTGTTTTGCCTTGGAAAATGCTTCTTATATCACAAAAATTAAACATAAGTTTTTCAATCATGCAAAATAGTTACAAGGAAAATCTGTCTATGTGAAAGTCAGGAAGGAAAGCACCTAGGCCTGTGCGCAAAGAGTCAAAATCTTTATGGAACCAATGCCGGTGAGCTTTAACAATCAAAGATAGCTCTTGCTTGAGGAGTGAACTTCTCTGTGATGAGCAAATAAGAATCATCCTCAAAAGGAAACTTGCATCATGCTTTCCCAAGGAAGCTCATTGAGGCCAATCGGACAGTACGCTAAACACTTCTGATATTGCAACTAGTCATCCAAGAATCTTCTAACAGAGCTACTCACCAATACACAAGAGTGTTGAAGAAATGCAATTCAGCCAAAGCCACTCCCAAACAATTGAGCTGTAAAGCATCTCCAGAAGATGTGATTGTCTACTCTTGCTCAATATGCATAGAGAGTGATGCCCACCTCACCCAACCTTTGCTGTAGCAATTAGTCCTTGACAAATCACAAACCACCCCAAAACTTTGTGCTTGAAAGATGTCCTTGCAGACATATAACTTGGCAATTCTTTTGCCATCACATTTCCAGATCCTTGGTTCACCACTACTTGTTCAGACATGGGACAAGAGTTATTGTGTCACGGGATTTGATTATGCAAAGAACAAGTTTAACCATATACATAAAATCTACGAGGCCAAACAATTAACCATATTCTCTTCTAAGTATTTGGTCAATGACTTGAGGGTGAATGAAAAATCAGCACTTACCAGAAAGAGAGCTTGAAATAACTTCCTGTACAAAAACTTGAATAAACCAGTGCAGTTTAAGAAAACAATTATGAAGATCGCATAGCAAATACTGGGGAGGGCGGGGCGGCAGAAGGACGTGAATCAGTATTTGAGACTTTTTAAAAACTTTAAACCAGACTGATCATGCAAATCAGAAATCAGAATCAATACATAAAGAGCAACATAAACACCAGGATTACGTGGAAAACCCTTTCGGGTAAAAAACCACAGCAAAATATTGTTTTTATTTCTCCAAAGTGCACCAACCCTATTTACATAAGTGAGCACCAACCCACCGAGAACATCAACTCTCTTCGAAGCACCAACTCCAATGGCTAAAGCACCAACTCTAAACTTCTAAAACACAAACTTTTATGCTCAATTTCAAACGTTGCCTTCACTTGAATAGTGAGGCTCAAACTCAAATCAGAAATCTGAAAGAACTTAAACTTTCGTACACCCCTGTTCATACAAAGAACTTAGATTTCCATACTTGCCTCAAATCAAAACGACATCCTGTAGCTGAGCATATCAAACAAACACCACATTGAACACCCTTGAAGAATGCGACTAATAACAGAAACTATGTCTCAGCTGTTGATTCCAGATACCGCTAAAAGCCACAAGACTAACACATCATAGAAATAAACAGGAGCATCCTCGAACTTCAGACAATGACATCCACAGAAAGGCTTCAAAAACAGATTCTCATTAGAGCACTTTTCACCCTTAATATGAATCAATCATATCAAAAAAATTATTGCACACCTCCAACGCACATGAACACAACTTCACCCATAGCGAACTAACTCCAAAGAATCATTCACTAAATATATAAGACGATATTGACAAAAGTTTTTAATTTATTGACCGAAGTTCTTCCATAATTGATTCAAGACCCACGACCTCTTCAATGCTTGCTAAAAATATCATAGCGGTCTCCATTTAATTTACATGACATTTTCTTTTAAATGCTTCACCTCTCATAATAAGAGCTCGATATCATTTTGAATGCAAAGGTAATTAATTCATACACTGATAACAGAGAACAAAGCCGTCGCATTGAAGAAAGACATTTTCTGAAGCAAATTAAATTCTTCCATGAACTCGGCCTAAGCCTGTTGTCACTTGCCAACCATCATTATTTTCCAAAGATGATTTCAAATAGACACCTAATATATTAAAATAGCCGCCATGTTAAAAATGAAGCCGTTTGGAATTCGACCACGACTTTACCAGATAACATGTCTCTAATGCCTTTGATACATCATGAATATCCAAACATTTCTTTTAATTAAGTCAACTCTCTCTTCAATATTCACAACTTCACATTAAGCAATGATATATTCTTCAAAAATCACGAATTCACCAAATACGGTATGAAGTTCATCGACTTCTGAAAAAAAAAAAGGTCTTTGACAGGAATGCAAAAACGACTAAGCCACCACCTTTATGAAGTATTCAATCCTCCCAAAAATAATTACTTCTTAATCATCTCAAAAATAATAAACCGGAAACCATAAGGAAGCTGCCCAGGAAATATTCTCTCTTCCAAAAAATAAATTCTCTTTAAATGCCTACGTTAATAAGAAGATTCAACCCCATGAATATTTTCGTCCCAAAATCAATTAGAAAGTTTAGCCACCACAAAGAAGCCAAGACAAAGCCGTTTCAAATAATCATCAAAAATAAAGAGCTGCCTCAAATAGACAATAATCTTCATGAAAGCCGTAACATAATATCTTCAATAACGTTTCTTTTAAAATAGACTTTACTTAGATGATTTGTCACTTATGAAGCTCCATTTGGCATAAGATAAACAAGGGGCTGACAAGTAGGCTAGCAAGCAGATGAAGTAGACATCCAAGAAGCTAAAGCACACAACTAGGCAAGTGAAACAGACACATAGGAAGCTCAAGTAAACAAGTAAGTAGCTAAAGTAGGCAAGTAGAGAGCTCAAGCAACTCAACCAAGTAACTAACCAACTCAACCTTGACATCAATGACAAAATATTCCAACAATCTCCCCCTTTGTTATTGATGGCAACACCATCTGAAACCACAACCAAATTGCACTTGTCAACACCTCATGAAAACTGTATTGTTCTGAAACCAATACTAAAATAAATCTGTTGATATGAAACAACGCTACTCTCCCTATCTTATTTCTCCCCTTTTGACATCAATAACAATAAACTTTGAAAATCATCTTAAAGGATAATGAAGATTTGATGAATAATCAGCAGCTTTACAAGCTAAGAGATACTCAAAAACTCACTCCAAAACACATTTCCAGAATTGCAAAACTAAACCAATCTTACATAACTGAAACAGGGCTGATAAGATGTAACAGTGAAAACTCCCCCTGAGTCCGAGCACCTTCTCAAGGATGGAGTCAAGTCTTTTCTGACTTCTCTTTTTCAACCTCTTTCTTATTCTTCCAAACCATATTAACTTCTTTTGCATTGTCAACCTTCTTGTTTAGCTTAGAAAAATCTGCTACACCACTTCTACAAACTCTTGCAATATGACCAAAGTTGCATTTGTAGCATATCACATTGTAATTCATTCTAGGAGCAAAACCATTCCTATTCACATGTCTGAAATTATTTCTTGCATAAACCCTACAATTTGCAGCCTTGCGACCAAAACAATTGCAAGAAAAACGACATCCATAAAAGAAGGAATCATTAAACCTGGTCATGCGATCTTTTCTTTGAAAATGAGGTCTTATGTGTTATTTTTGATCTTCGAATAGAAATATTTTGAGCAATTAGCTCAACTCTTTTGTTGTTCTTTATTTTTAGACTTGGAACATTATCCTTTTTCAAACCCAACTCCACTCTTATTATCTGAAGACTTTTGTGAACCAATAATCTTATCCAAAGGCATAGAATTTTTCTGATTTATTTTCTCATTGCTCAGCAGTGTTGATGATTTGCTTATGTTTCTAAGAGAAACAACCTCAGCTTCAAGTTTTTCAACATTCTCCTCTTTTACCTTCAATTGATTTCTGATTTCTTCTTCTATTTTCTTTCCCTCTTCAACTTGGACCTTCAAGTTAACAATCATATTTTCAGCTTCTTTAATCTGATTTTTCAGATCAACCATCTTCTTCTTAACTTCCTCAAATGCTTGAGATATCTTTGTTTTTGCATCATCTTCTTCTTGTAATAGCAATTTCAAGTTCTGATTTGTCCTCCTAAGTTTCTTAATTTCACTTAAAGTACTAATTAGTTTTGCTTCAAAATCAACTTTAGCTTCTTCATCATATTGCTCATCATCTAAATCTTCATCTTCATTCTCAGGTGAGTTTACTTCTTCAGTCATAAACAAAATTTCTTATGCTGAAGACATATCACTAACTTCTGATGAACTATTATGATCATTTGAAGAAGGACTTTTAGCAGATTTCTTATGCTTATGCTTCTTACCTTGAAACTCCTTCTTGGAACATTTTGATTTCTTCTCCCAATTGCTGTCCTCATTCTTCTCATAAGGGCATTATGTTGCATAGTGTCCTATCTTACCACAGTTGAAGCATTTAAAAGGAAACTTGCCTTTGTATTTACCGGAACCCTTCTGCATCTTTTGCATGAAAAATGCTTCTTTTGAATCAGAATCATCATTTGAACTATCACAGGTAGTGGACTCCTTGTCTTCTCCCTTCTTCAAAACCTCAAATTCACTACTTCCTGTGGCTATATTAACAGATTATCTGCAATGAAAATCTATTCTAAAACCTCTGTCCAGACTTAGAGATGTACACATCAAACTCATAAACTCAAAGCTCTCTTTTCATCAGTAGTAGATGGAGGATTCTGAGGAGGTGTGTAACTAGACACAACGCTGTTCCAAACATCAAGTATGTTTGCATTCTAACACACCAGAGATCATAATTGGTACCATTAAATAGAGGAGCGCTATTCGTTGCTAGTCCATCTAGAGTATTCATTTTGCAACCACACAGAAACAACCTTCAAGCTTTTAAGCTTTTGAAGAAGGTACCCACTCTGATACCATTTGAAGATCACACAACAAATACTAAGGGGGGGGGAAGGGGAGGAGGGGCGGGCACAGGTGAATTAGTATTTGAGACTTTTTAAAAACTTTGAACCAAATTGATCATGCAAATCAGAAATCAAAATCAATACATAAAGAGCAACATAAACACCATAAAAAGATGAAAACCAGGATTACGTGGAAAACCCTTTCGGGTAAAAAACCACGGAAAAATATTGTTTTTATTTCTCCAAAGGGCACCAACCCTATTTACATAAGTAAGCACCAACCCACCGAGAGCACCAACTCCAAACTTCTAAACACGAACTTTTATGCTCAATTTCAAACGTTGCCTTCACTTGAATAGTGAGGCTCAAACTCAAATCAGAAATTTGAAAGAACTTAAACTTTTGTGCACCCCTGTTCATACAAGGAACTTAGATTTCCATAGTTGCCTCAAATCAAAATGACATCCTGCAGCTGAGCATATCAAACAAACACCACATTGAACACCCCTGAAGAATGTGACTAATAACAAAAACAATGTCTCAGCTGTTGATTCTAGATACCGCTAAAAGCCACGACTAACACATCATAGAAATAAACAAGAGCATCCTCGAACTTCAGACAATGACATCCACATAAAGGCTTTGAAAACAAATTCTCATTAGAGCACTTTTCACCCTTAATATGAATCAATCGTATCAAAAAATTATTGCACACCTCCAACACACATGAACACAACTTCACCCATAGCGAACTAACTCCAGAGAATCATTCACTAAATATATAAAGACGATATTGATAGAAGTTTTTAATTTATTGACCGATGTTATTCCAGAATGGATTCAAGACCCACGACCTCTTCAAATGCCTACTAAAAATATCGTAGCAGTCTCCATTTAATTTACACGACATTTTCTTTTAAATGCTTCACCTCTCATAATAAGAGCTCGGTATCATTTTGAATGCAAAGGTAATTAATTCATATGCCAATAATAGAGAATAGAGCCGTCGCATTGAAGAAAGATATTTTCTGAAGCAAAATAAATTCTTCCACGAACTTGGCCTGAGCCTGTTGTCACTTGCCAACCATCATTATTTTCCAAAGACGATTTCAAATAGACACCCGATATATTAAAATAGCCGCCATGTTAAAAATGAAGCCATATGGAATTTGACCACGACTTTACCAAATAACATGTTTCTAATGCCTTTGATACACAATGAATATGCAAACATTTCTTTTAATTAAGTCGACTCTCTCTTCAATATTCATGACTTCACATTAAGCAGCAATATATTCTTCAAAAATCACGAATTCACCAAATACGGAATTAAGTTCATCGACTCTTGAAATTTAAAAAAAAAAAAAGTCTCTGACAGGAATGCAAAAACAAATAAGCCACCACCTTTATGAAGTATTCAATCCTCCCAAAAATAAATACTTCTTAATTGTCTCAAAAATAATAAACCGGAAACCATAAGGAAGTCACCCAGGAAATATTCTCTCTTCCAAAAAATAAATTCTCCTTAAACGCCTACGTTGATAAGAAGATTCGACCCCATAAAGATTTTCATCCCAAAATCAATTAGAAAGTTTAGCCGCCACAAAGAAGCCACGACAGAGCCGTTTCAAATAATCATCAAAAATAAAGAGCTGCCTCAAATAGACAATAATCTTCATGAAAGCTATGACATAATATCTTCAATAACGTTTCTTTTAAAACAGACTTTACTTAGATGATTTATCACTTATGAAGCTCCACTTGGCATAAGATAAATAGGGGGCTGAAAAGTAGGCTAGCAAGCAGGTGAAGCAGACATCCAAGAAGCTAAACCACACAACCAGGCAGGCAAAACAGACATGCAGGCAGCTCAAGTAGACAAGTAAGCAGCTGAAGTAGGCAAGTAGAGAGCTCAAGCAGCTCAAACAAGCAACTAACCAACTCAACCTTGACATCAAAGACAAAATATTCCAACAAATTATCATTTAAAGAAGATGACCAAAGTGCAGATAAGCTACATTAGAAGGGATATCTCAAAAAAAATATTTTAAACCATTTTCATCCCTCTTGAATATATTGTAGTAATTTATGGCCACCATGAACCTTGTCTTGATGTGTTCCACAATGTCTATTCTATGTTTCATGCGCATTATCCTATTTAATATGGTTTTCAGAGTTATTTGCATTCATCAACCTCCTGTTACTGGTTAGCCCATTATAGCTTATGTGTATACTGCAAGATTGAAGATGTTCAAATATAGCTCTGCAACATAATGCAAGAACTTACATGTAAAGTCGAAGTCTCAACAAATAGTCTCCAAAAAATCCAGCTTGTAAACACCATGGAATTATTCCAGGCTCTCCTTTGTCTATCTTAGCTTATTCAATGACTGCTTACAAACATCATAAGATCAATGACATTTGATAGAGAGTGCCAACTATCTCAAGATTTCTTCCAAGTGGGGTGCCATTTTCCATGTGGGCTCATTATTTACAATATTTACAGATACTAAATAATTATACTAGGCCTAGGACTTGCAAGATGTACAACACCTAGTCCTAACAAAAAAAATCCTTGGTAAAAGTAAGAGAACTATTCATTTCAATTTTCTTTTTATCTATGTTACCAAATTGCCCAAAACCTAGGTTTACTCAGGTGCAATTCATTTCAAAATCAGAATTGAGTTTGATTTGCTTGTGGATTCATCCAAGGCACCATTTTTTTCTGCATAGATTTGTATGGAGTTGTTTGTGAACATACTTAGGCAATTCCAACTATGTTTAGGCGATTCTAGGGCAATTCCAACAAGTGACAATTTCAATGTGTTTTGTTTGACTTTTGACCATCAATATTGCACCATAAACTAACAGTTATTTTCACTTGTGTTTTGTTTGACATGTAATAGGGGGAAAAAATTGTGTTTTGTTTGACAAGAGCCACACTAAGATTCACAATCACCAAAGTAATGCCACAATAAGCAACACTGCAAATTCTCTCTGATTTTGCTGTCATTTTCGTTTTTGCGGGAGTTAGGTAGCCAACATAGTTTTACTAGGAATGGGGCTGTTTGTGGTTCTTCTAATCTACCCACATCATCTAATGTCTAAGTTACTGGTCTTGGTAATGGTTCAAGTTTAGGTTCAGGGGTTCAGTTTGTGGGTT
Source organism: Sequoia sempervirens (assembly GCA_007258455.2). Classification (NCBI taxonomy): domain Eukaryota; kingdom Viridiplantae; phylum Streptophyta; class Pinopsida; order Cupressales; family Cupressaceae; genus Sequoia; species Sequoia sempervirens. The sequence goes on along the minus strand of VDFB02271358.1, from coordinate 1,260,498,288 downwards.
TGGTTAAAAAAATTTGGGGTTTGGATTTGTTTTCAATTCATCCATACAAAAACATATAAAAATTAGAAATATATACATATTTGCAGAAATAATTAAGTACAGAATACCACATGCATCATATATTGTATAATAAACAAAATCATCATAAAAATTATAAATATTTCAATTTCAATTAGTCAAACTTGAATGTCATGATATATATTATATATTAAAATTAAAAAATAATAATGTCAAGTGTCAACAATCAACCATCATTGATCAAGCATCATCATGTGGGTTTTCAAAAAAATCATCATTGCCATCCATATTAGATGATGTTGGTATATTAGAAGAGCCACAAACTGTGCCACTGGCACTTGCTTTGTCATGCTTGCTAGTTGGCTCATCTTCAACATCAAGTGCAGCAAGGTGGGAAGTGGAAGCATCCAAGTCGGTGGGATTAAGGTGTCTCAACCTTAGAGTCTCAACATGGTGAATTATTTTTTAATTAATTGTTGCATAATTATTTTATCCTAAATTATTAACTTCCTAAGTTGTCATTCATCTTTGTGGGACCTCTTTGTGAGGTGGCATCCTACATGGCAGGTGATGAGATGGCATAATTCCTATTTTTTAGGAAGTTGGATCTCACTTGGAAGATACTATTTTTTGAGGGAGATGTTGACATATATTTCCATTTTGGAGTGGAAATTGATTTGGAAATTTCCTTTGTTGATTAAAGAGTCTTTGTTTGCAAATTCTATTATGGATTGGAGTTGTATTTTAGCAGCTGACATTTATGGTGGAGTTCATGTTTGTTAAGTGGTGTGAGGTAAAGAAAGCACATATTCTTGGTTATTGCAGTTTCTATGTTGAACTTACATTGTATTTGGCAAGATGACCGTTATAGATGAGATAGGTGTTGTTGCTTTTGGAAGTTGCTATGTGCAACGTTTCATGGATTAGCAAGTTATTGTTTTTTGACACAACTTACCTCTTGAGCTTTGAAGTTGGTTTTGGAAACCATGGGAGCCTTCCTTTTCATGTTGAGCTCTATTTATATGTTGGTGCCTTAGCACGTTTTATGAGACAAGTTGAAGATTTTCAGAGACACTGTTATGCTGCCGAAATTATTCCAAAATCCTGTAATAGTGTGAAAACTCCTAAAGAGCATAGCTTTGAGATTGTATTGTAACTGTTGTTGTTGCTGATTAATACAATTGAGCTAAGTGTTTGGAGTGTGGGTTTTTTCCTGTAAGGGTTTCCCACGTATATGTTGTGTTATGAGTTTATTCTGTTTTGAATATCTGTTTATGTGTTTTTAGATGTGCATTTGAATCTGTAAATGTTAATTGGTTTAGAATTTTTGCAACTCTGTCCTGATAGATTCAATGTAGGAAACTGTTTCCGCCACCTGTGTTTCCTTTCAAAAAAGGAGCTCAACACTATAATATTTGAGACTCAATGCAAAGGCAAAAAGATGTAGTAGGTTGGTCATTTTGTTCCATCTCTCTTCAATAATTTTGTGTATTGTTTGAAGAAACTTTCTTTAGGATCAAGATAGTTGTGTTGGAGGTAAAACAAGTCTCAGCAACCTGTTTGAAAATCATAATTAAAAAATATACCAAACCTAAAATTTTATTTTATTTATTTTTACTAAACTGAAACATTTATTAAAATAAATCTTATTGCTTCACTTACCTTCAGCAACTCCAATTTCAAGAATGTTTTGAATATGCCTATGACATATGGTGGTTGCCGATGAACATTTGGATCCAATCAATTTTGGTGCCAATTTTTTGTAGCATAAGGTTGAGGGACCAGACAACACAAGGTGTCCAAGAGATGTGTTACACTAAAGTTCAACCAATAAACCAATTGCTTTACAATTTTTGGCATTGTCTATTATGACTTGAATGATGTTTCGAGCCCCCACTTCTTCAATGGTTGTCACAAGAATGTTAGCAATAAATGCACCACCCTTCACCACTCCTTCACAATCCATTGCTCTCAAAAAAATTGTCCCTTTAGGGGACACTGCTATAACATTGATCAATGATCAATTTCTTCCATCCTTCCATTCATAAAAAATGATGGACACCCTTGTTTTAGCCCATGAATACCTTATGAGATTCAATGACTCCTCTATGAACTTTCATCTCTTTTTCTAGTAAGGTGCTATTAACTTTCTCAAAACCTAGGCTCTTTACTCTTTCGGAGCATCATTAATTGCTTTCACTATTTGATGCCAATATGGTGAACAAACAAACATTAAAAGACGATCCATTTTCATAGGGGCGTCTCAATATGTGTTATCGGCAATCTCTTAAGGCTTGTTTTGAAATGCCATTTCCAACAATCCCTTTGATCTCTTATGTGTAAAGGCCATTGGTTGTTCTTCGGGTGTGGCCAAAAATAGGTGGCTCTCTATAGGTTGCAGATTAGAATGCAGTAGAAGGGGCTTCATTTTTTGAGATCCTTTCTTTAACAAAGGATGATTTCATTTAGGGCTTGATGCTTGATTTGTTTTATCTTGCTCATTAATATATGCTACAATTTGTGCTTTTGGAATGGGTAAACTATTTTTTCTTGGGAAAGATTTGATGCCTACTCTAGAGATGTGACATAAATGGCCTTTCACTTGACTGTATAAGCTTGAATATCTAACATCACACCCACTGCAAATCCAAACATAACCCCCATCACTTGGAAGCTACTGTACCATATCAACATATTTTCAAATGAGAGAATTTGGGCCTATTTTGAAGCGGGGTCGGCCCATGGAGCTAGAACCAGTTGCCATTGTAATCCTTATGACAACAAATTCAATAAATAACACATTTGAAGAATCGAAACAAATGAAAACTAAAAAAAAAATAGATACAGTTTAAATCATTTAAAAAAATTAAGCACGTTTTATAGATTCATAAAAGAATGAAAACAAAATGAGAAATTTGAAACAATACAAGAGAGTTCATTTGTTGTCCACATTTTAGGGTTAGGGGTGGCATTTTTGGGCAAGGGATCAAAGTCAAATGCCAAATAAGAAAAATAAAATAAAATAAAGCCAAAATCCTATAGGTTTGCTGCAATAGGACTGCTTGGGTGTGAAATTCACTCTAGGTTCACCTGGGTTTGTCCCAGACAAACTCATAGAACTTGGACAAAACCCTCGACAAACCCCAATGCAGACCAAACCCAGACTCATATATGGGCTGGATTGGACTTGAACTAGTAGGCTCTAGGGACCGAACTGGTAACATACCATTAGTGAATGAAGATGATAATGTTGGTCTTGATGAAGACCCATATGATGCTGATTACTGATTGCATTATTTTAATATTGAACAATGAATATTTATCATGACATTCAAGTTTGACAAATCAATATCAAATTAGTTAAATGTATTTTAAATTTTTAACATTTATGGTAGTTTTGTTTATCATATGCATGATATGTGATATTCTAAACTCAATTTCTATTGTTAGGCTGCAAATATGTATATATTTTTTATCTTTATATGCTCTTGTACAGATGTACCCAGCTAGTGGCATACTATACCATACCCGATTTTGATTCAGCAACTTAGCCTTTTATCAAAACCTCTAAGGATGAGTACAGAGAAAGAGTACACGGAAACCATGTCAAAGCTATGCAAAGAATTGCATTCCATGCAATGTTATGTAATTAGCTTGAAAATTCCTTAACAATTGAAAAACTGCATTGCTCCCTTTGCAAATAAGGGCAAATCTCCAAAGGCTCTTAAAATAATTCTTCAATACATTGGATAAACTCTTATTACTGATCTTTACATGATGTATAAGAAAGTGGAGATTGGAAGCACCATCGAGGATGAAATCAATCATGTGCTATCGAGCTGATTTCCAAGGGCAGAAACAAGGACAAAAACTCACAATAGTTATAGGTAAGCTTGTTTAATTATCATAAAAGATAATAGCCAAGGTTTAGGCCATGCCGATCCAAAAAATCGAATCTAAGTAAGTTCAATCATTCAGGTCCTAGGGTTTCATGTTTGTTAAGAGTGTTGGCTTGGAGCTAGGAGATGGAGTTCAAAACTTCTTGGTGGGTTATGTTGCAAAAGGGGTTGTTATGTTGGGTGTGAATGATCAGGGATAGAAAGGGATGTCTTTAGGAGTCTTCAGAAAAAATTCACACCTTGGAACAACTATGAAAACTTGTTTTATAGAACATGAGTTTCCCTTGAGGAGTTTGTTAACTGCTGTGGCAAATGGCCATTTTCCCCCTAGCAGAACTAGCCAGCTCATCACGATGAGGACAAAACACATAATTCAAATAGTTTTCAGCATTAGGTCTTCCTAATTAGTGTATAGTTTTCCGTTTTTTGTGTATGGGAGACTTGAGGGAGGTCATATATTGCTTCTCCAAAACTTTTGTGGGGGTTGGCTCTCATTGCGAGGTGGCGGTAGTCCATTTTTTGGCTGTTGCAAGTATGTTGCAGCTAGTCATTTTATGGTGAGAGCAGTTGCACATGTATTAGAAGCTCCAAAGCTCTTGTGTGATCTCATGGATGTTGTGGTGGCACTGTAAATATCTGTAATCAACCATTGTGATAGTGGAATGGGGAGAATTTGCTCTCTAAAGCTGGAGTTTTTCACCAAAGTAGGATTTTCTCCAAGGGAAATTGTGTTTCCAGCTTATTATGTATGTGTCCTATCTGTTATTACAGAATGTTGAGAGGATCTGTGTTTTTCTTGATATAGACTTGTTTTATTTAGTTTTATATCCATTTGAAGTGGTTAAGAGTGCATATTGAGAGTCTTGTTGAGTGCTAATGACAGAGTGAGGAATATCTTCCTTAATTACAAATCACATGAAATTCATGCCTGTAGTTCAAAGATGGTGCATCTTGAGCAATTTAGCTTCCTTGAAGATTGATACATCCACATATTTATTTTCACCATTGGTCACATATTAATAGGAAGCCATTTCAAGCCAAAAAAGCATCTTTAATGGCCATCATTCTTAATATGCTTTATTTGACCTGGAGGGAAAAAAAATTCTAAGAGTGAAGATGCCCTTCATTAATGCCTCTTCAAGAATAGTGCTCAGCATTCCTCTTTCAAGTGCCTTCATTCTTCAACAGTCATTCCGCTCAGGTCCTCCTGTCACCTCTAATCTTTGTCTTAGTGGCAGACACTCACAGGTATATGCTTGATAAAGCTTGATTAGGTGGAGATTTAAGAGGTGACAGTATTATAGTCAATGCACATTTTGCAGATGATTTGCTTCTCTTTGCACATTGGTAGGGCAGTTGAATACCATCTCATCCATTTTCAACCATACTGCGATCCCTCAAAGTCCCTTTTATCTGAGGTGAAAACCAAATTCACCTGTCATGTTGATCACAAGTGCCTTGAGTGAATTAAATCCAAGTGTGTTCAGATCACACAGGGGAGACAACCAAATACTTAAGCATTCCCTTGGCATTGACGTCTCTTGCAAAGATATTTGAGACTGGGTGCTTAATACAGTTCAGCAGAATTAGAGATTCTACCATATTAAAAACCTTTCAGGAGCTGGAAGGGTTCAAAATTCAAATTTATCAAGTAACTACACAAAAGTCTCCCTCTTGTTATATGCTCTCCAGTGTTACAGCCGTTTTCATGATATAAGGCTCTCATTCTTAGCTTTTCTGAGAAAACAGTTACTAATTTATTTGAGCATCCTTTAGCAGTTGTAGACTTAATCTTCAAATGTAAGGATGAAATTCCCCATCACAGCAGCATGTTCCATTCATTAAAGAAGTTTGACCTATATTGAAGTAACAGATCATTGAACTCAAAGAAAACTTGGAGGTTTATAATGGAAACACATTGAACAAAACTGCAGAAACAAAAGCGACGCTGAAAGGAAATATCTACAATCTTTCTGAAAATCTCAAAGATGTTAAGGGGGAGATGATCAACCTCACCTCTGTTTTTGAGAAGTTTATGCTATAATTGGAGAGTTGGGTAAGGGGAAGTTTGGCAGTGGGGTTGACTAGTTGTATATACTGTTTAGACCATGATATGATTCCTATAATTTTAACAGTGTACTTGACTTGGCTGGTCTGTTTCTATGCAGGTGCTCATTTTAACTTGCATAGACCTTATCATTAGTGAGGAGTCAATGGTATCTCTCTGTTTACAGGTTTGTAGCCCTTTGCAATGGACATGTGATAAATGACCTGCTTCCATAAAGGCAGCCGAAGAGTTTTTTTTGTGTTATGTTTTAATTCTATAATATTATAATGTGATATGCATCATTCTCAATTCAAAAAGAAAAAAATAACTTCTGTGATGCAATCCAACCTGGATAGAGAAGCTTGGCTCAAATCAATAATTCACCAATTAATGATCTAGAGGTGAGAAAATCACATGAGGAGCCAGATTAACTAACCTCTATAAAAGACAAACGACTGTACATGCAAAATCAAGACTTGACTGAAATGATTGTTGAATGCTCTTTCAGATGTATTTATAACATAAGGCAGGTGAAATTCAACACTACAGAGGCCATCTACAAGTTCAGGGCAAATCCTTCACATGATCATCAATGACACGCAAAAGGTTTCGCATGGGAGAAAATCTGAATTGGCTAATAGAAAAAAGGTTTGGGGCTATTTCATGTGACACATCAATTATGTGTGTATAATGCATGTACATCCAAGGAGAAAATCAGCCAATGTAAAAATCTAGGTCTAGAATATCATGTAATGGTTAGGAACTACTTTTTCTAGATCAGGGGAACATTAGACTGATTAGATTATTTCTGAAAGAGCTAAAAACTTGACATTGACATGTCCTAAGGAACTTGACATTAGCATGTCCTAAGGGACTTGTCATTAGACCATAAGATTAAGAAATAATCATGTTCATCATAGCTATGTTATACGTGTAGCTTGGCTCAAATATAGACGATCTCTGTGTTGGAATTTGCATAGCCGAGCCCCAAAATCTTGGCCTTATTAGTGAAGAAAATTCATTATTTGGTCAAGATCAAAACAAATCAATTTTAGGTGCTAAGATGTCTCACAATCTTTTATTATATTATCACGACCACCACCAAGTGTTAATTTACTATAAACCAGGGATACAACTGTTCTAGCATTAATTATTAGCAAGCAAATACTATACTAGGGAAGATCTATTAACATCATAGCCAACCATTTTTGTGTGTATATTGGGGATAATTAACAAGCAAATGTTATACTGGGAAAGATATAATAACATCTCTGTAATGCTGTATATATCTCCAATGCTATTTTCAATACATATATGTTCAAACATAGAGCATGATGAGTCTGCTTCATTAGCTTTAGTAGCTCATAAGAGATGCCAGGCAATAATTAGTGAAGTTAATCCTTCAACTTTCATAGCTCTAGTGATGAAAGGATTCTCATTTATGTTCTCCCCGATGTACGGGCCAGGCCTTTCCACTGCCATTTTATCATAGTCCAAAAATTCTTGGGAGCATATGAGTATGATAAGCTTGCCGGATAAGCTAACTAAAGAGAAGCGGGAAATTCAAACAGCTCCATCTAAAATATTGCTATCAGATCTGAATGACCTAGGAAAACAAGAAATTCTATCATAAAAATGGCAGTTTTTAGGTCAAGCAAATCCAATTGGCAAGAACTCAAGTTACCTCTTTCCAATAGAGGTGATGTAGTCTACAATCACGGTTGCTAATTTTTTCACTAAATTGTAATTCAAATAAAACATCCATTATTTCCAAAAATTTATTTTAAGCAATCGGTAAATGGCAAATGCTAAATCCCAAACCTAGAACATCACATCATGTCATTATAGACAAAGTGTCAATATAAATCATAACAAAAACCAATCAGAAAAACTTAGAATCCATGATTCAGAATCCATAGGCTGTTATCGTCATCGTCCGGGAAAATTTTGAAAAATGGATATTTTTTACAAGTATATACTATAGAACCATTGGTCATAGTTCAACTGGTGACTTATGATTAACTCTTCGCCATTTTTTATATCAAATGATATAAATTTTAATGCATATGCTGATGGGCCGATAATAATTTTTGAAATTTGTCAGAAACGAGCCAATTGTGAGACCAATCCATAAAAAGTAACCTAGTCATCAGGACAAAATCTAAACAACCTGGCAGAATCAATCTTCAACACACCTAATAATAAATTCAAGCTTAAATGCCCTCGTTCCAGTAAAATCTATCTAATGACTAAATGATCAGACTTCCATAAAGATAACAAACAATAGGTAGAAACCCATTACCAAAATTGTTGTGTTACAACAAAGATCTGAATATGTCCAGATGATGATAACTTGCATGGACTGTTACAGACAATTGTATTCACATAGTGATCTTAGAACTGTTGAAAAACGAAGAAACTAAAGGAAAACAGAGGAGAAAAGAGAAGGTACCATGATGGGCATATGTGTAAGCTGTTCGCCATGAGTAGATATGATCTCCAGGCTTAACATCCTCCTTGCTGATCTTGTTTGAGAATAATCCCATTGCTTCGCTCTGACTCCAACTCTCCAACCCTTCCCCAATTTCGCTACCAGAGTGCGTCTTCCTTGTCTTAGTATTCTTTAAAAGGGAATAAATAACATTACATCATGAATTTTGTTTGTCATACAAAGAGACAAAAAATAATTTAAAAGTCAATAATCTAATTTTATTAATAACAAAATTTATTTTAATATTACTTTATCATGTCACTTTATAATAGAAAATAATTATTATGATGTCTTTAATAATATTCAAGTCATTAATAGCAAATTTTTCAACATGAACCAATAAAAAGAAATATAATTAATAGATAGTGACATTTATTCATAAAAATAAATAAATAAATAACATTACATCATGAATTTTGTTTGTCATATAAAAAGACAAAAAATAATCTAAAAATCAATAATCTAATTTTATTAATATCAAAATTTATTTTTATATTAATTTATTCTCTCATTTCATAATAGAAAATGACTATTATGATGCATATAAAGTATTCATGTTATTAAGTCATTAATAGATTTCCAATTTGATTAATGAATTAAATGCATTGAATATTTAATTAAAAAAAGATAAATAATTTTTTTATTTTTATATCAAAATTTTCCAACATAAATCAATAAAAAGAAAGATAGATGACATTTTTACAATTATTTAAAATAGAAAATTAAATATAGATTATAGAATTGTTTTTTTTTAGTTCAATTTTTTTGTTAAATTAATAAAAGAAATTGAATGTATCCGCAAAAAGTGACTATTATGATGTATATAATAGTGCTCAAGCCATTCAAGCCAATAATAGAGTTAAAATTTGATTCAATGAATTAAATGCATTGGACATTTATTTACGAACAAAATAAAGAAACATTTAATTTTTTCATTGACTATTCCCAACATAAACCAATAGAAAGAAAGACAAATGAAAATTTCACAATTATTTAAAATAGAAAATTAAATGTAGACTTTATGATTGCTTAATATTTTTTTTAATTCTATATGTTCATTGACTAAACTAGTAAAATAAATTGAATGCATTAGATGCATTAATATTCTTTCCCCCATAAGAACTAATAAATATGAAAATTAAATATAATTAAATTTGACCTTTATTTGGATTTTAATGATGAGAAGTATTATAAAGATATAAAATTTTAGACATTTTTATAGATTGAGATGATCTTAGATTTTGAAAATGGGTTATCTATCACTCTAAATCTTATGAGTGGATATGAACTTGTGATGTGCAAATTTGATTTGATAAAATGTAGATTGTTGAATCTCTCCCTAATTTTTTATATTTGAGTATGCATAAGGATTGGCAATGTTTACAAATATATTTAGGGAATCTATCAAATCACAAGGTTCATATTCTTCTAGATAAAACCATTTGATGGACCAACTTTATGACATTGAGTGAAGATTTGAAGATAATAGGCAAGTGTGCAATGGATTTATGATGATGTCACAAGTAGACAAATACATAATAGATTCTTCTTTAATCTCTTAGATATAGATGTTCTTTTCACATAATTTTTTTGTATTCAATACAGTTTACAAAAAAAGGATCATGATGATCCAATACACAACTTCAGATCAAATTACAAAATTGATCAACAAGAATCAAGTATAAGAAGGATTTTGTTTTATATAGTATGCCTCACAAGACAGTTGTATACTTCCTCTTAATTTCTATCTATTCCATACAACAAATTTATTTTGTATACATCTATATGCGCCAACAATTTGTAAGCACTATTCAATCTTTTTTTTCTTTTGTCTCCACTTTTGAATTTTCTTTGTAATTGTTTGGGTCCTTCCCCAAGGAGTTTTCCAGATTTAGTTTGAAATAAAGCCACTGGTTCACATAATTCAGTTCCTCTTTTGTTATTTTTTGTATTATATATAAGGGGGTCACAAAAACATAACCAGTTACATCAAAATGTACAAAAATAAGAGGCCAAGCCTCACATCAAGAATATCACGATATCTACATATCAGATAGTCCTATACATAGATACAAGAAGGAAACCAAAATACTAGTGTAAGATATCATCATGGGTGTCTACCCAGGTAGTCCACCCCATCGATCCCTCCATCCACACAATGTTTTTCTTCTCCTGGATTTGTGCAAGCATAAGGATTTGGTCCTTTTTGGAGTTTTGGTTTTTCTTAACCTCCTGGTTAAGCTTCTTGCAAGTCCTCTCGAACATCTGCAAGTTATCTATATTCTCCCTCCATTCATATCCATACTTCATCTCAAAGACGAAGAAAGTGGCATATCCCGTCTTTAGGAACCTTTTGAGCTTTTCCTTATCAATCAGCATAGTAGTATGAACCTGCAAGAAGATTTTAAAATATTTGAGTTTTTGAAAGACTCAGTAAGAACTCTGGGGTTGTTTTGATACCTTTCCTCGTTTCTACATTTCCAAATCTGCCATAAAATATTAGAAGAGAGAATGTTCCAAAATATATTAGTATCTTTTTTTAGCCCATCAATATGCCTAGTAATAATTTCAAGAATATTAATATTCATAAGATAAGTGATACCAAACATATGCCAAATTTCCTTAGCAAAAATACAGTCAAAGAGAATGTGTCTACCAGACTCAGGTAGTCTGCACAAGTTACAATAATCAGCCGTAGAGTTATCTTTTCTAATTGGGAGTTTGTCAAGAACCAACAGCCATTTAAAACATTTTATTTTAGGCTCAATAGGGCCTTTCCACAATATATCAAAATATTTCTTCCAAGAGCAGATGTCAAGGGTGGAGTACCAAACATAATTGACATGGTCAATGATGGCATCATTATATCCAATCACATTGTAGATGTTTTTAGCTTTGATTTTGGATATAATGGTCCCATCTGGCCATTTACAATTTAAATATCTATGAGAGTCCATATGACAAGTAGTAGGTAAGTCTTTGGTAGCTTTAAGAATCATATTATAAGTTTTCTTCTGGGAGGTCGGGATATCAAAATCGCTTTTAAGATCATCCCAACTGATTATCCTGTCATGCTCAAAGAGGTCAGCCAATTGAGAAATGCCCATATTAGACTAGTATCTAGCAGAGCAGCCTTGGGAGAGGGCGAGGGGTTTGCCAGACAAGTGCAAGTTCCACCAGAAGGACCTTTCACCATATAGTTGATTATCATCATGGAAGGCCTTGTTAGTAATATATTTCTTGACATGATTCCAAGCTTTCCATATGGATCTAAAGACAGCAGATCCTTGTACAACAATAGGAAAGTTGCTAATAATCAGATCATTAAAAGGCAGATTCTTCCAAGATTTTGCATTTTTGGGGAATCCCCTTTCTATATTGTTCCTAACAAGGATCTTCCATGGATCATTACCATCCATAGAGTGAAAAATCCACTTGGCGGCAAGGGAAATCCCTTGGAGTTTAAGATCCTTCAAGCCCAAGCCCCCAAGGAGCTTATCAGTATGGCACCAATCCCATTTAACAGCATGCATCTTTCTATTTCCTTTACCATCAGACCAGAGAAAGTTTCTAATGGCCTTTTGTATTTCCAAGATTTGGTAATTACTGAACATCCAAGCTAAGGAATAGTAGATATTATAGGAAGAAAGAATTTTTTGGCAGACTTGAATTCTGCCAGCCAAGGATAAAGATTTGTTGTGCCACTTATCCAACTTCTTAGTGATTTTATCTTTAACCCAAGACCACATATCCTTAAGGGAGGGTTCAATAGAAAAAGGTATGCCCAGATATCTCACAATTTTATGTGGACCTCCCATTTAAAATCATAGTTTTTAAACCAGTCAGGGGGCTGCTCATCCCATCCAAGACATATAGATTTGGAGTGGGATAAACGAGTGCCATAAATAGTGCAAAAAAAACTGAGTTTGTTTTGCAGAGCTTCAAAGTTGTCAGTAATGGCTTCAAAAAAAATAGCAGTATCATCTGCAAATTGGCAGTTTATAAGCTCTTCATTATTAGGGAGAGATATGCCCCTAACAGTAGGGGAGATTGAGTTATCTCTAAGAATGTAATACAGGGCATCAGAGGCAATAACAAAGAGGGCAGGGGCCAAGGGGAAACCTTGCCTGATGGATCTAGCAAGGGGGAAGGAGTCTGAAAGGGAGCCATTAACATCAACCTGGGCAAAAGCATCATTGAGCAACATATTAACGGAATTGCATAAAACACTAGGAAATCTAAAAGCCTCAAGCATCATGGAGATAAAGCTCCATTCCACCCTGTCATAGGCCTTTTCGAAATCCAGAAGAAACATAGCAGAATTTTGCTGAGAGTAATTGGCTCAATTCATGGCTTCCCAGCTGGTGATCAGATTCTCAAGAATATACCTTCCTTTAATGAAACTAGTTTGGGTAGAACAAACAAATTTGGGCAGGATATTCTCAAGTCTTAGAGCCAGGATCTTGGCAAAAATTTTATAGGAAACATTAAGGAGAGTGATAGGTCTCCAATTTTTAATGAGAGCTTTGTCCCCATCCTTAGGAATCAACTTAATAATACCCCTGTTGATGGAGCTACCCAGGGAACCCCTAGCTAGGGCTTTCGAGTAGATATCTTGAAGATCTTTGCATATCCAACTAATATTAACCTTGTAAAACTCCACAGGGAGGCCATCGGGCCCAGGGGCCTTGTCATTATTAAGGGAGTTAATGGCTTTTTCAATTTCCTCCAAGGAGATATCTTTAGACAGCAGGTCAGTATCTATAGTGGAGATCCTATTAGGGATAAGAGATCTGCATTGATTTCTAAGGGAAGTAGCCTCCTCCAAATCCTCAGAGGCAAAAAGATTTTGGTAAAATTCAGCAAAGGCCTCTTTGATGTTGTCAAGGTCAGTTATTTCTTGATTATCAACTATAATTCTCTCTATAGTTTCATTGGACTGTTTATGCTTGATTAGGGTAAAGAAAAATTTAGAGCCACGATCACCAAACTGTAGCCAGTGAGCACAGGATCTAATTTTGGCGCCTCTAGTTTTAACTTGCTGGTGCTGTCTAAGGGCTTCCTTAGCATTAATCACATGAGAGATGAGATCATAGTCTGAGGGATTGGCGTGGATGTTAGTTTCATCTTTTTGAAGGTCGGAGGAGAGATTTTTTTTGATAAACCTATAGTCTTTGGCCCTTTTTTGGCCAATGGTCTTTAACAAATTCTGCCAAGCGAGAATGTTCATGTTCCATCTATCCATGTGAGAGCTGGTGGGAAAGTTATTCATGTTAATGAGTCTAATGATATGAATGGCAACAAGAGCGTCCTCATCTTTAAGAAGACTAGTATTCAGGATAAACTTGGGATTGGAGCCCTTGTTGCGCACAAGGGAATTATTAATTCTAATACAAGTGGAGATAGGATGGTGATCGAAGAGGGAAGTGGAGGTGACAAGGACAGAGTTGCCCAAGTTATCAGGCAAAATAGAGAAGAAATTTTTATTAGCATAGAAATGGTCAAGTCTAGAATATATTCTAGAGGGACCTTGTTGGAAATTAGACCAAGTATGCCATAAGCCTGGATTTGTGTCTTTATTTCCAGCCAAGGGCTCAAAGAAATGTTTAGCATTTTTCATTCTATTCCAATGAATTTTTTCCAGGTCTTTCCAAGCAAATAGAAGACCACCAACTTTGTCCTCCTGGGATTCAACCATATTGAAATCCCCTCGCACAAGCCACGGGATATTAGGGAGAGTAGCTAGCCAATCCCAGAGGCTCGCTCTCTCCCTAAAATCATTCGAGGCATAAATAGAGCATATGCCAAAGACATTGTTATTGTAATTAATAGTAATCCACACTGCTCTGTTACAAGGGGAGAGCCCATTGCCAGTGATATAATTCTCCCATCTTGAGTTAACCAGTAAAGCAACTCCACCCCTGCCCCTAGGGTGGTTAGTACAGTATTTGATAGCATCTTTCCAAAGGAAGTTAAGATTGGATTCAAGTATGAATCCAATAGCTTTAATCTCTTGCAACATCAAGAAGTCCATGGAATTACAAGTATCTAAATAACGCTTAATAACAAACTTCCTGTCAGGGGATTCAAGCCCCCTTATGTTCCATGAGATGCAATTCATGAGGAAACATGCGGGGGGGGGGGGAACAATGGCCTGCAGACCCCACAATTGGGGCCATAGCTACAGAATGGATATCCCTATGCTTTTTACTGGAGGAGTTCTTAGTTTTGGAGCCCAAATGCCTCCCCCGTCATTTAGATGTGGGGAAATCTCCCTTGAATTCATCATCATTATCTGAAACAACAGGGGACAAGATATCCACATCCATGGACTCCTTTGGGTGGAGATTAGCAGAATTGAAGGAGTGCTTATAGGCAGGGATGACCTCAAGCATACAGTCATCACTAAGCTCTTTGAAGATCTTATGAGGGAAGTTCTGGGGAGGGGTCGAGTCAATGCAATTGTCAGAGGGGTCCTTGTTGATCAAACTTGTTGGGGGGGAACTAATTTGGGTTTCCTGTGAGACGGCCAGGACGGGTTTGTCTGTGCTGGAGGCTAGCAGAAGATTTAAGGACAGGGAGCCCGCAATGGAGGTGTTAACCGGCTTATTGGTCCTTCATCTACGCTTATTGGACTTTTTTGTCACGGTTTGGAACCCGTCATTTTGAGTCTCGTTCTCAAAGGACAAGGAATTAGCTGAGATTAATGTAGGGGAAAGGGCAGCAGGGATGGACGGGGAGTTGGAAGCCATAGTGGGGTGGGGATAAGAAGGCTCAGCTATATGAGGGGTTTTGTTCACAGAGGATTCCACATTAGGGTTAGCAATATCAATGGATTTTTGGAGAGGCGAGGGCTTAGCCGGCATAGGTTTTTTCTTAAGGATGGGGTAGTCCTTCCTCATATGCCCTTCTCTTCTACACAAGAAACAAGCGTTCAGACCCCCAAGAATTTCAATAGGACAAGAGTAATTATCCTTAGAGATGTTAATGTTAATATCAACCAGAATCTCTTTACCAGGATTCAACGAAATAAGTATCTTGGCATCCATATGAGGAACCAATCTCACAATGTCATCCATTCAAATGACTTTACCAAGTGGTTCAAGCAATTGGGGAAAGAAACGCTATAGAAATGGCGGGATCTGTTTAACCAAGATCCACCAAGGGGCTGAGAGGGAAAGAACCTCCTCATGAATGGCCTCAGGAGACCAAGCTAGGGCACGAAAGGAGGTAGAGCCCACGGTCCAATATTGTTTTTTAAGAACTTCGGCCTGGGATTCATGATTAGCAAAGAAAATCACATATAAACCTTTCTGAATTTGCCTGCAAAACAAAATATGGAAACCAAGTTTCAAGTTCCAGTAGTTATGGAACCAATCATCTAAAAATTTTCTGGGAGGGCATTTATCCACTTCAACAACAGAGAAAAAAATAGCAGAATTCCTTAATCTATTTTTTTCCTTCACAATTTCAACAAGCATTTCCAGATTTGGAGAAACAGAGAAAGGTAAAGCAACAACCCCATTGTTCTTACCAGAATCACAGGCTCCATGAACATTCGACAAGTTAAACCTTGCACTCGCATCAATGGCAATACCAGAGTTAGCAACTGGCTCAGAGAATGATTTGGGTCTTGCAAGCAATGAATTGTTGGTTTTAGTGGGATTAATTATGTTTGGTATGTCAGACTCCATTGATGCCCTAGGCGTAGCCGAAGGGGAAATAGGGGGTACGACCTCTGTCGAGCAGTAGAGGGAAGATGGAGAGGTTTCATTCATGTTAAATGCATTAAAAGAAAAAAGGAGCGAGCACACTTGTCAACGTGCCGTCGCTGGGGAAACACAATTGCATGTCACCGTATTTCACCACTTTTCAAGGATACTACAACCAGGTCTCGGCCTTCATTAGTCCAACTCCCTTTTCTTACTTTTTATTTAACTTATGAAATGAACATAATATAAATGTTTTTAATCTATAAAGGTTTTGATCACAAAGCCAAAAGTCTAGCTCTTCCAAATAACAATCAATTGATTAAAGTCCAATTTGCTATGAACCGGATACAACCATTCAACAATACCACCCCAACAGGGTTTGAACCTTCGTGGCAAGAACACCAATGCCACCTATAAACCATCACACCATGCCAATACCGGCTTTTGTTATTTTTCGCGTTCCCATTCTTCATTGGCTTTTGAAATTTATCTTTGGCTACTTCTATAGTGATGGATAGCTGCATGAAAACATTATGAGAAGTGAATCTTTTTAAGTCTCAGTAAGTACCATCCTAATGCCTTGATATTTATCATTATTTCTAGCTTTCCAAAGAAACCAAAGGATTTTAGTAGTTGGAGTCAACCAATAAAGATTATTCCATTTTCCAATTCCCTCAAATTTTTCCAATAAGATATCTTGTTTTCTTTTTTCAACAATTTTACCCCAACCTGATAAATCAATTTGAAAAAGATTCTAGATTTCCTTTGCAAATTTAAGCAATCAAAGAACATACGAGAAAAAGTTTTAGATTCTTACAAATATCGTAAACGCTTGGATTTCCTTTTGGATCAAAATTAGGTAGTTTTTGCAGCAACAACATCCATATGAAACCTAATTTTTTAGGCTCCAAAACATTATTCCATAAGATAGTGAAGGTCCTATTCCAAAGTTTTTTATTTGAATTTAGATTCTAGATTTTGTTAAGGTGATCAGTTAAGATAGGGGGTTCGGCTACAATGTTGTATATTTCCTTAGCTTTTAATTTAGTTAATCTATCATTTTCCAACCATTCAAAGTTATGAGCTTTATTTGCAATTTTCTATCTCAAGTTTCTAGCTTTTAATCTTTCAAATGTTCTTTTATAAGTTTGTGAAATGTTGAACTCTTGGTTGAGGAGTTCCCAGTTCTTGAGGTTCCCATTGCTTATTAAATTTTGAAAGAGTGAGATTCCTTTTTTGTTCCACTCTCTTGTGGCCAGCATCCTCATAGGAGTGCAAGAGGTTTATCATTTGATATATATTCCACCATAGAGATTTTAATTTAGATATTTTATTAATATCACTTTCAACTAGATATTTATGAAAAATGGCTTCCTTGCCAAGTTCCCAAGCCTTCCATAGGCTCTTAAACATGTTGGATCCAAGAGGGGATACAAAGAATTTTTCGAAAACTAGATCGTAGAGAGGTAGGTTCCTACAAGATTTGGCTTTTTTAGGAACTACATTTTTCACACTGTTTCTAACTAACACCTTTCATGGATCATCTTCTTTTAGACTTGCAAATCCATTTCATAGCGAGAGCAATGCCTTGTTTCTTTAAATCTTTCAGACCTAAACCTCCTTTTTGTTTTTCAATACAACACCAATCCCATTTAACATGGTTTTTTAACTTTTCCATCGAACCACAAAAATTGTCTTAATTTTTTTCGAATTTCCTCTACTTGATAGTTATTGAACATCCAAACTGAAGCATAGTATATATTATAAGAGAAGTATTTTTTGGCATACTTGAGCTCTTTCGACAATAGACAAATATCGTCTATTTCGTGAATCAAGCTTTTATCAACTTTGTTTTTCAACCAATCCCACATATCTTTTAGGTTGGGGTTAATAGCAAAGGGGATCTCCAAGTATCTGACAATTTTGTTAGGACCACCCCATTGGAATTCATGTTCTTGGAACTAGTCTAGTTGACTTCTTTCCTAGCTTAGCATTATGGTCCCTTTAGAGATTTTAGCCCCAACAACTTTGCTACATAATTCCATTTTTCTCATCAGATTCTCAAATTTATCCTTTTCTATCTTGAAAAACAAAGTTGTATCATCGATAAACTAAATATTGATTAATTCTTCCTCATTTGGGAGTGTTAGTCCCTAAGCACTAGGGCTTAATACTGAATATTGATTAATTCTTCCTCATTAAGGAGGGGGCAAGGGGGCAACCTTGCCTTATAGATCTTTACAATTAGAACTCATTTGTAAATTCCTCATTTATTTCAACTTGGGCTATTGCATCATTCAATAAAATCTTAATCATTTGACAAAATAATCCTAGAAAACCAAAAGCCTCTAGTGTCATCGGAACGAAAGGCCATTCTATTCTATCATATGCTTTTTCAAAGTCTAGAAGCAACATTCCAACATTTTGATTCAACACTTTAGCCCACTCCATTGCTTCCCAACTAGTGATCATATTTTCTAGAATGTATCTACCTTTTATAAACCCAGTTTGGGTATTATTGATAATATTAGGGAGGATACTAGCTAATCTTCGAGCAATGACCTTGGTAAGAATTTTATAAGATAAATTTAGGAGAGTTATAGGCCTCCAGTTTTTTGTTAAGTTTTTATCCCCTTCTTTAGGGACCAATTTGATGATGCCATTGTTAATAGCTTTCCCTAGGAAACCTTTCTCAATGGCCTCATTGTACACTTGGATGAGGTCTTCACTTATCCACTCATTGTTTCTTTTGTAAAATTCTACAGGTAGCCCATCTGTAGTACCCCTTATACTATTCTCTAATAGATTGACAATTCATTTATTTTGGGATGACATTATGGTACATTGTTTGATGTTGGACTTATTGCTATGATGATGTTTGTGACAATATTTTTGTTATTTGAGTTTATGCACATGATATGATTAGTAGATGATTTTATTTGATTATGAGGACTAACCCTATCATGAGCACTATGTGATTTCTTATCATGACTATTGTGCGATTATCTTGCGACTGATCTTATCTCGATTGTTATATGAGTTGATAAGATTATTTGGTGATGTCTTATTGATGTGTTTGGGTGAAGGGGACATTATTGCATTACTCACTTGTGAGTACCCTACAAAGCTACAATTTCCTTTCACGTTGTGTCTGGTTATATGTATATGTATATGCATGATCATTTTGTGTGTTGCAGGTTGTAGATACTAGGCATCAACTCCACTTGAATTGGAAGGTTTGAGCATGCCTCAAAACCCAATGGATCAGTTGATCGAAGATAGCACTTGGTCCCCTAAGCTAGCCATCATCCTTGATGAGGATGAGTATCTGATTTTGTACCTTGTTGGTGTTGTCAGTATGGTTGGTATGGTTAGTCATTGTTGTCTATGGTATTGCTTTTCAACTTTGCATAGTGGTCAGGTATTGATTGACATTTGGTTTATTTAATTTAGAATTGTTTGATAAATGCTTTTGATTAATTGTCGTATTAAAATAAAATTATTAAGTAAAAAGGTACTTGCGATAAGTAAATATAAATGTATATATATAATCATAGTTTATGATAAAATAAATTATAATGTAATGCTGAAGTTAATAAATAAAATAATATAAAGCTGAGTTATAATGTTAATTATTAAATGCAAATAAAATTGGAGTATGTCTTGATAAATAAATATATAAATAATCATAGTGAATAATAAAAATAATATGATAAATCAAAAGGCTTTAATTAATTAAAAACTAGTTATTGTGTGGAGAAAAGACTAATTTAATGAATCAAAAGTTAATTATTAATTGTGAAAAAATTGGTTGGTTTTCTAGGAAAACGAATAGCCTCCTTCCTATTGTTGGTTAACAAATTTGTCACTCTCAAGTTTATACTCCTTTGACCACACGAATGACAACCTAACCAATAGTTGAGTTACTTGCAATGGTATTTGCAAGTGCTCTCTGCTTATTTTTCAAAGCGCAACTATCTTCGAATAATATGCAATGATTGAAAACACATGGTATGCTTTTCACTAGAAAGCAGGAAAGGCAAACTAACACCTACCCATAACCATGAAAAAAGATGCAATGGATTAAACTTAGAGTGATGTGAATGCAAACAAATGACACACAGTCCACTTATCTCACACCCACAAATTATATTCAAGAAGAGAATAAACAACAGACTCTCTCAACAGATGAGTTAATCTGAATTCAAAGCTTCAGGAATAAACACATGCACAATCTGACATAACAAATAAAACATTGAAGAGTAATTACAAAGAAGCACAGTTCATTTGTAATCAAAAGAAAACATTAATAAGCACACAATCTTAGAAATATCTTCTTTATTTTTTTCAATGCCTAAAAGTCTAGGTTCACAAACCTAACACCCTTGTACAATCAAAATGTGCTGAAAAGAAAATCATGTTCTTTTTTTCTTTTCCTTACGTCCTTTTTTCTTTTTCTTCCCACATCTCTCCTTTTTTTGGGTTTCACAAAAGCCAAAATATATATACTAAAAAAAAACCATTCGTTTTCGGGAAATAACAGTCCACAAAAGAGACCGATATCAAGAAACAACCTTGAAATGGAAACAATTTCACTACCAAAAATTACCATTACCACTACCAAAATTAAAAGATTACATGCATGCAAGACCAAAGAAATTAAATTGCCTCCGAGACATGACCTCTATCCGCTTCTAGTTGAATTTCCATAAAGAGTTTGTGAAGCTCAACACAATCTTCTTCTTCCAAAATGAGAATTACCTTGTTGTATTCAACATACCTGGTTTTCTCCTTCCATGCCACTAAGCACAACTAGGAGATGATGTCAATTTGCTCCTCTTCAAGCGAATTCAAATAAGGTTGCATGACAGGCACTGGTTCATCATCCCAAATCCCATCAATCGCAGGAAGCACCATTCTGAAAAATGTTCTAGTAAATTGAGCTCAAGAGTACCACCACCTTTCTTTGTGAACATGCTATTTATTTCAAATGGTAGAAAATAAAGACTTTTTATTCAATAAAAATTGTGGCCACCTCAGCAAATCTGATTCGTTATACTTGTTATTTAATGGCAATATTAATGCATCATGGGTGTATTTCTCGACAAAAGAGATTTAAGATTATTAAGTTCGTGCTTCAAAACTCCTGAAGGGACGTCCCATGATACATCGTACAAACCATTAAATGGACCGACAACACCTTGAAAACCAGGAGATTTGCCATAGATTTATGGGATTGCAAAAAACTAGAACCACCAAACCACATGTCAGGAGTTTTGAACTTTTAGGAATCTCCGATATGTTGATTACCTTAAATGTTAAAGAGAACTAAATCAGGTGGTCAAGTGATTTTGAAACTTCAGAACTTAGCGATATGGTTACGAAAACCAAAAAAACTATGACTTCTCAAATGCTTAGTGAAGGTAGGGGATGAAAACCTATTTGATTCAAGAGGGAAAAATTGCATGTTTTCTAATCAAAATTTGATGGGTAACATGGGCTTTGATTGGGGATTGTATTTTTTTGTAAAAAATGCAAAGAACTCTAGAAACTCTAGGGAAAACTAGGCCTTATCCATTGGGAAACAGAGTCAAGAGAGAAGCAAGGGAACAGGGTGCTGCTTGCAGAAGGGTGGAGGGGAGTTGGGCACAAACCAAAATTGATCAAGCCAAGAACAAGACAAAACAAAAACCCTAAGTATGTACATGTCATAAGACCCTACCCCTCGTGACTTCAGGATGGTAATGCAAATCCATTAACAGTTTGAGAAAAATAAATACCCGAGTGGAAAAGAGAGGTGTGCCCATGAAGCACTTGCAAACTTAGAAGCCATCCCAAGATCTAAAACAAAAATCTAAGATTTGTAAACCAAAGAGACCTCCTAAATAATGCTCCAAAACCAAATAGCCATTTAGCATCATAAACCTTTGGATTCTCTCTAACATATTCCTGCATATAACTATTCTTTGTAGCAAGAAAACTAATATCTCGTTCTTGGAAACAATCAGTTGCATCACTAGAAGACAAGCCACCAACCATATGTAACTTATGTAAAACTAGAAGTGAGTTAAGTTGAGATTCTGCATTATGAACGATATCTTCAAGTGACTAAAAATCACCCACAACTAGTACAATCTCCTCTATTTTTGTAGGATTTAGATCAAAAATTTCATGATACACCTCACCTTCCTTGTCTTCATCCTATAGATTAGGTATAACAACTTCTTCTCCACACAAAAATTCATCTCCACATGCACTCGAAATATAAACAACATGGGGTTCTTCATATCCATTTATTTGACCACTTCCGCCAAAGATATTATGGCTACCTTTAACATCAACTTCCAAATTTTGTTTAAAAATTTTGGCATCCAAATTTTCAAAATGAAAGGATTCAAAAGAAAAATTACTCTTAACCTCCTCTTGCAGCCATACTTTTGTATCATCTGGCTCAGGAAATGTGAAGGCTTCATATTCAGCTTGCATGTACTCTGGAGAAAAGATATACAACACCTCTTCTTTATGTTGTGCGTCCTCCAAATGTTTTTCATCATCAGTAAAAGTGGATGATTCTATTTCTGCAAGAGATAAGGATGGCAAAACAACACTATTTGCATTACCCTCTTTGTAATTTGTATCATGAGAGGATGGTCCATTTTCTTCACCATTTGAGGGGCTTTTAGATTCATCTTTATTTTCTTCATAATGCAAACAATAGGCTTCAATTTTCCTATCCATATGAGGTTTAATTTCTGCAACACTTACTTAATCTCCACCAAAGTGTTTTGGACCAAAAATAGTGAGATTAAAACTTTCAACAAAAGAAGGTTGTCTATTTTTAAATCCTACAGGCTGAAATCCTGGTTTGTGCATGATAGGCTTCCTCATAAATTCACATTTCAAATGATCTACAAACTAATTTGCCTTCCATAATCCACTTAATATCAAATCTTCTTCTATTTTTTACAGCCTTTTGTTGTGCAATTTGTATATCATTTACTTTACTCTGTTTCAAATCAAATTGAACATCTAGATGCAATGCAAAAATAAAAATGCAAAGCTAGATTTGCTTACTTGGCTTAATAGAGATAGGGATCTTTCTGAGTAGCCTATTGAACCTATCCACAACGTCTTTGATTGATTCACCTTCTTACTTCTAAATATTAAAAAAAATTGGCCCAATAAAGTAGCTTCATCAATAGGGCCCTTATACCTTGCCAATAACTTATTCTTCAATGAATCCCAACCAATAATACACTTTTCTTCTAAATATTGAAACCAATTTGTTGCAGGCCCAACAAGAGATTCAATAAAAATCTCACAAAAACATCTTCTTCACTTACCCCCAAAATGTTGCATGCAATTGTAAATGCCAAAATGTGGTCTTCAACATCTTGATGGTTTTCTCCACTGAACTTTAGCAAGTGCTTTCTTGATCCTTTAGGTAATGGCAAATATTGTGGCAATGCCAGAGGCCCAAATTGAGCACACCATGGCTAGGAAGAAACCAATGCTATAGGAATATTCACCGCAATAAAACACTCCTGGATACATTCCACCTCATAGAGTCGCCAGCCTCCATCCCCAAGGAGGCACCTTTAAATTTCTAAGAAAAGAAGACACTAACATTTTGATTCTTTTCCTCAGCGCATTCGCCAAAAATTTGTTGGTTAAGATATTTTTCACTCTCAAGTTTATACTCCTTTTCCCACACGAACGACAACCTGACCAATAGTTGAGTCACTTGCAATGGTATTTGCAAGTGCTCTCTACTTATTTTACAAGGC
This sequence comes from Sequoia sempervirens, assembly GCA_007258455.2. NCBI lineage: Eukaryota > Viridiplantae > Streptophyta > Pinopsida > Cupressales > Cupressaceae > Sequoia > Sequoia sempervirens. Next base: position 1,260,474,334 of record VDFB02271358.1, on the reverse strand, counting down.
GCAACTACCTTCGAATAATATGCAATAAATGAAAACACAGGGTATGCTTTTCACTAGAAAGTAGAAAAGGCAAACTAACACCTACCCATAACCATGAAAGTAGATGTGATGGATTAAACTTAGAGTGATGTGAATGCAAAAAAATGACACACAATCCACTTATCTCACACCCACAAATTATATTCAAGAAGAGAATAAACAGTAGAATCTCTCAACAAATGAGTTAATCTGAATTCAAAGCTTCAAGAATAAACACATGCACAGTTTGACATAACAAATAAACATTGAAGAGTAATTACGAAGAAGCACAATTCATTTGTAATCAAGAGAAAAAATTAATAAGCACACAATCTTAGAAATATCTTCTTTATTTTTTTCAATACCAAAATGTGGGTTCACAAACCCAACACCCCTGTACAATCAAAATGTCCTGAAAAGAAAATCATGTTGTTCCTTTCTTCTTTTCCTTACTTCTTTTTCTATTTCTCTTTCCCCCCTCTCCTTTTTTTGGGTTTCACAAAATCCAAAATATATATACCAAAAATGAAACCATTTGTTTCCGAGAAATAACGGTCCATGAAAGAGACCGTTATCAAGAAACAACCTTGAAATGGAAACAATTTCACTACCAAAATTACTGTTACCACAACCAAAATAAAAAAGATTACATGCATGCAAAACCAAAGAAATTAAATTGCCTCTGAGACAAGAGCTTTATCCACTTCCATTCAAATTTCCATAAAGAGGTTGTAAAGCTTAGCACGCTCTTCTTCTTCTTCCAAAACAAGAATTGCCTTGTTGTATTCAACATAGCTGGTTTTCTCCTTCCATGCCACTAAGCGCAATTGGGAGATGATGTCAATTTGCTCCTCTTCAGGCCAATTCAAATCAGGTTGCATGACAGGCACGGGTTCATCATCCCAAATCCCATCAATTGCAGGAACCACCATTTTGAAAAATGTTCTGGTAAATTGAGCTCGAGAGTACGAACACCTTTCTTTGTGAACGGGCTATTTATTTCAAACGGTAGAAAATAAAGACTTTTTATTCAATAAAAATTGTGGCCACCTAAGCAAATCTAGTTCATTATACTTGTTATTTAATGGCAATATTAATGCATCATGGGTGTATTTCTTGAGAAAAGAGATGTAAGATTGAGTTCATGCTTCAAAACTCCTGAAGGGACGTCCCATGATACGCCGTACAAACCATTAAATGAACTGGCGACGCCTTAAAAATTGAGAGATCTACCATAGAGTCCTGAGATCACAGAAAAATGGAACCACCGAACCACATGCCATGAGTTTTGAACTTTTAGGAATCTCCAATATGTCAATTACCTTAAATGTCTAAGAGAATTGAATCAGGCGGTCGAGTGATTCTGAAACTTCAAAACATAGTGATATGGTTACGGAAACCATAAAAACTGCAACTTCTCAGATGCTTAGTGAAGGAAGGGGATGGAAACCTATTTGATTCAAGAGGGAAAAATTGCATGTTTTCAAATCAGAATTTGATGGGTAACACCTGTAAATATTCTTCTATTGGGAGATTTTTCATTCTATTTGGTTGAAGGGAGTAATTGGTCTGTAAAAATTCAAATATTGTTGATTTTGTGGGGAATTAAAATTCTAGAAAAATTGATTGGGGAATTGGAGAGATTGGAGTTGCAAGTTGGGAATTCAGAGCTTGACATCAAACCCCCAACCTTGCCAAGCAATTGGATCTAGGTTGGAATTAAATCCTTTGGTTACATTGTTTTTTTTTTTTGAATCATATCTCTATTATCTGAAACAAATGCTTGAATGTTTAATGTTGCGTGGAAATGAAAGCATTTACTTGTTTATTTATTTTTTATTTTAAGCAATTATTAAATGCATTCTCTGAAGGTTTCTAAAGCCCTTTCAGTAAATTATTTTGTGCATATTCTGCAATCTTATGTAGCCCATGAAACTATTGTTCTTTGGGGTATTATGTTTAATTCATTACTCTATTTTTGTTTCCACAATTTGAATGCATATCAAGTAGGGCAATGCAACTACAACATTTGATAAAATTTTCTATTCTTTCTTTTTTTGGTGTAGCCCTTTCTCTTCTTCACCGCTTGCCCTCGGCTCTTGCTATCTTCAGTAGTTATTGCATTTCATTATGTACTATCGACCTAACCCTGTCGATTGCATGTTGTGAATTTCTTTAAGCCCTTCAATATTTGTTTAAGTGCACCCTACTAGCATGCCTTCATAGAAAAAAAGATGAATCTGTTTGAGGTCGCCAACTTGTTGCTATTTCCGGCCCGTGAGCCAAGTTGGATGCTTCCCTTCTCTGCAGATTGGTCGCCTTGATGCACATTAGGGTTTGGTTTTCCTTTTCCTTTGAATGCTATTTATATGGCGATATCATGCTTGTGTTGTGATTTCCTTTTGATGGCTATAGTTTATGCTTGGCATTCAATGCTCTACATTTTTACTAGATATTGTACATTGCGATTTTATTTCCTGTGCCATACATTTGATATTGGATACTTCGAATTTATTTTGATGAATATATTTAATGTTTGGCATTTGATACATGTATGGCTTATGTTGTATATTTGGCATTCAATTATATATCTATGTTTATATATGTGTGAATATATATGGTTTCCATTTGATAATCTGATATATTATGTTGTAATGTAAATAACATTATATTAATAATGGATATACATATACATACATACATATATATATATATATATATATATATATATATATATATATATAGTATATATATATATATATATATATATATATATATATATATATATATGTATAATATATACATGTATGTATGTATGTATGTATGTATGTATGCTATATGTATATTATGGTTTTAGTAAAAGAAAATTTAGCCATATGTGATTAATTGATTATGTTGAATGAAATTGAATTGGGAAAATTAAAATAGAGGGAAAATTGAGTTTATATATTTAAGATAATTGAAGGTTGTTTGAATAAATGAAAATTGATTAT
>VDFB02271358.1:1260368340-1260471303 GCA_007258455.2 Sequoia sempervirens | reverse complement strand
ATGGTTTTAGTAAAAGAAAATTTATGCCTATGTGATTAATTGATTATGTTAGATAAGTGAATTGGGAAAATTAAATAGGGAAAATTGATTTACTTATATTTAGATAATTGAAGGATTTGTTTAGATAAATGAAAATTGATTATCCTTTTTGTTAATTAATGCATGTTGATTTCCTTCATAATTATTTAATAGTTGATTTGTAAATTCACTATGTAATTAGTTATTATAATAATTGTTATTGTGGAAAATGACTCAAATAGGTGAAATAAGTGATTAAGATAATGAGTGCTATGAAATGTGAAAATAATGTCTATTTCATGATTGTAATGTTTGAACAATTGCTTGTATTGAATATTGTGTTTGATTATTGGGATTGGAGTGATTTTGGTAATTGTTTAAAAGTGGGAGTCATTTGTGCAAAATTGTTAAGTTTAGCTTCCAGCAGGTTAGGAGGGAGTATTTTTGTATGTACGGTTCTTATGATTGTTTCACTTTGGAAGTGGTATGGAAATGTTTTGAGTTGTGTGCAAGAGGGTCAATGCCTTGCACTATGCATGGATTCATGTGACTGTGATGAATGTGCAAGATGGTCAATGCCTTGCTCTGTGTAGGGTTTACTAGTTACAAGTAGGGGAGTGGCTCTCAATGGGGACCAGAACCCAAAGTGGTGTCCAGGATAATCTATTGGAGAGTTTCTTAATCCACTATTAACCTTAATGATGAATTAGGGGGATAGGCAGAATTTGCATTAGTTAAGATAATGATTCACTCATGGCTCAAGTGCTCATTTAGGCTTGAGATGAGATGGGAAGGCCTAGAATGGCAAGATCATTTTCCTTGTCCTCATGAAAGGTACATTGATTCCACATGAGTTTGTATGGAGGCTGGTGATCGTTAGAGGCTACTAGGATAACCCAGGATGGGGGTCGGGGCCTAGGAAGATCTTCGAGGATAAGCCATATCAAGCTATGTGATGATACTCCTTATTGCAGTCTAGCATTCCCTAGTTGTGTTTTCTTGTTTTGTTGTTTGATTTCCTCTAGAAGTGATGTAAGTGTTATATGTAATGTTGGTATTGTTAACAGTGTTGTATGTAATGTTGTTGTTGTTAGCAGTGTTGTGTTGGAGTCATGCATAGCCCTTGTTTATGTTAGCATGTTGTCTTCTTGACTATCTGTTTGATGTGGGACCTTATGTTATCTCCTAGCACAGGGGGTGGACCTTAGGGTTCCACATGGTCAGGAGGTTGGTGCTTTTTCCTCCATTGGGTATTCTTGTTGCATGTCTATGTGCACAAAGATTGTTCTTGATGTTGTTGGCTCCAGTTCCTGTTCCAGTTCAAGAAGACAACCTTTTATGTATATGTATTTCTTATTGTAATCAGATGTATTCTTCCCACATGTACTCAGGAAGCATTATGTAAACATTGTAACGATGTAACAAATATTGATGATTTCTTCTTATAATGGATATTGTAAAGTGATATATCTTGCATGTGTTAGTTAGCTTGAAATGATCTTTAATTTTTATTATCATTTGACATGCTATGGAAGTAAATAATGTGGAAATATTTAATTTAGTGTCTTTAGATGAAATTTGCATGTTAGATAACTCATGTCCTTTGAAGAGTTAATGAAATGATTCTAGTTATCTTGATTATTAGTTTTGTGAGTAGTGCAGTTGAGGAACCTTAGAGGACTTAGATTTAGATTATTATGTTATGCAATCTATTCTTATTTCTTTTTCTTTTTTTTTAAAATTGTTGCATTAATGTGGCATAGTTAGTGTTGTCCTTTGGGGTTCCTTGGCGGGGTGTTACACCTAGTATTAGAGCCCAAGTTCTAACACTGGGTGCTCTGGTTTTGTATGAGCCCATTATGTTGTCCTAGTTGCTTAGACTATGGAGATTATGTTTTTCCCTTTTTGTCATCCTCGCCTGACAACCTAAGACTCTTCCTTTGGTGGTGTTTGTGTAGGAGGATGCCTAGAGGTCGAGGTTGAGATTGAGGTCATCGTAGAGGTTGAGGTGGTGGTCGTGGGGCTAACCGCCATAACACCCCTTCTCAGAGTTCCTACAAGAGTGATCATGAGGAACAATAGGGCTCTTAGAATAATTAGGGCAGTAGGGGTCAGAATCGTGACCAACCAAAGTTAGACGAAGCTCATTTACGTCATTTTCTTGAGGAGGTCCTCACCTGCCTAGGCCCTAAACATGAGGATAATCATCAGGGGGAATATTTGAACTTTAAGCATTTGGTTAGGGAGATAGAAAGGTCTCCTAGGAGGAGAGATGTCATAGTAGAGGAGGAGACTATTTTATTAGGACATATGAGGGATCTCTTGAGGTCATGCCCTCCTACCTTTGATGGTTCTCGTGGTGGCTTGGAGGCAGAGACTTGGTTGATAGATTTGGATAGGTGTTTTTACATGCATCCGTATGGTAGTAAAACCAAGGCGAGATGTGCCATCATGCACCTTAGGGGTTTTGCTTCTACATGGTGGTGGTTGGAGGAGTAGAAATTGCATTTGGATATTGGTTTAGTTTCTTGGGAGATGTTTTTGGAGAGGTTCAAAGCTCACTTTTTGTCAGATCATTGGAAGCAGCATCATGTTGATGAGTTTCACGAGTTGAGGCAAATGGTTATGTCTATGGAGTACTATGAACATAGTTCTTTGAGCTTAAGCAATATGCACGCATTGGTGATGATGAGGCCATGTTGGTTCAACATTTCATTAGAGGTTTGAATGCCCGTATTAGTGGAATTCGTGTTTTTGAGCCAAAGACCATGGAGGTGGTAGTAGAGAAGGCTCACATAGTAGAGGAGAATCTAGCCATGGTGCTAGGAGGGTAGACAGGTGTGCAGATTGGTAGTGTGCGTCCAATAGGCTTCAAATCCCAAGGTGGTCAATCTCAAGCAACAAGTTCTTCTAGGAGCCATCATGCACCTACTAAGGGTGGACAATGACAAAGATAGTAGCAATAGTAGCAACAAAAACATTCCCAGTCGAAACCTAAGAACTTTCAGTCTCAAAAAGGTAGTGGTCCTCATTTTGGGAAAAACCAGAATTGGTGGTGAGCCAAGCATAACCATTTTGACCAGCCAACTCAGAGCACATAGTCTATAGTTAGTAGAGGTAATTTCCAATAGTCCAGTATACCCTTAGGAAATAGGGGATATGGTAGAGGTACAGGATGTTTTTCTTGCAGCTAGTAGGGCCATATAGCCAAGTAGTGTCCACAGAAGAGCACTACAGGATTTAGTTAGAGGCTAGTAGCCTTAGAGCCGACAATGGGTGATGTAGGCATGTATCACAAAGTGTTTGCAGCAGTTGACAATCGCCAGGAAAAGCATCAAGGCATAGTTGTGGAGACCACAGGTGTATTGTAGGGTATGGGTGTTTCTATCCTTTTCGACTCTGGTGCTTCTGATTCATTCATTTCCCCTTCTTTAGTGGAGTGATGTGGGTTGGTGACAACAAAGCAAGATGTTAGGTGGTAGGTCAAGAATTAGCTTCCGAAGCTAGAGTAGAAATAAAATCCCTTATGTATGGATGTGGTTTGAAGATTGGTACTCTCCTTACTATGATGGATCTTCGCATCATAACCCTAGGATATTATGATATAGTGTTGGGTATGGATTGGTTGGGTGCTCATTGAGCAGTGATAGATTGTCGACATAAGTCAGTGCTATGTTTGGATGATTCAGGCAGGGAGGTGGAAGTAGTTGGCATTTAGAAACCCATCTCCTTGCATATGATTCCTACTATGCAGTTAAGGAAATGTATGCGTCAAGGTTTCCAATTGTTTGTTGTGATGGTCAATGATTTGGACTTAGAGGAGATTCGAGAGGTGTCGCTCAACGATCATCATATCCTTAGGGAGTTTGCAAATGTCTTTCCCAATGAGATTCTAGGGATGCCACCTAAGCCTGACATCGATTTTAGGATAGATCTTGTTCCTAGAGTTTAACCTATTTCTCGAACTCCATATCAGATGACTACTTAGGACCTTAAGGCGCTTCAGTTGTAGCTAGAGGAGTTGTTGGCTAAGGGTTTCATTCATCCTAGTGTCTCTCCTTGGGGAGCATCAATCAATTTTTTTAAGAAGGACAAATCCCTTCAATTGTGTATTGACTATCGACAATTGAATAAGGTGACAGTGAAGAATAGATACCCCTTGCCGAGGATCAATGACCTCTTTTATCAGATTAAGGGAGCCAAGGTGTTTTCAAAGATTGACCTAAAATTGAGGTATCATAAGTTGCGTATCTTTGAGGCAGACATTCATCAGACTGCATTTCACACTTGATATGGGCACTATGAGTTCACTATCGTGCCATTTGGGTTGAGGAATGAATCGTATGTATTTATGAGCCTGATGAATGGAGTATTCTACATCTATCTTGACAAATTTGTCCTTGTGTTCCTAGATGATATTTTGATTTATTCTAGGACTATGGAGGAGCATGAGGAGCATTTGTGGCAAGTATTGTAGTGTTTGAGGGAGAATCAACTTTATGCAAATTTAGCAAAATGTGAGTTCTTTCAAATAGAGGTGAGATATTTGGGACATGTTATTTCAGGAGAGGGTATTGTCATGGATCCTTCGAAGATGTAGGTCATCATTGATTGGCCTGAGGTCACTAATGTTTCAAAGGTTCATAGCTTTATGGGTTTAGCAAGTTATTATCAACGATTTGTGCAGGGTTTTCTAAGGATAGCTTACCCTATCACTTCCCTTCAGAGGAAAGGGAAGATGTTCATTTGGTCAAAGCAGTGTCAGGCATCCTTTCAGAATCTCAAGGAGAGGTTGACTAGTGCACCCATTTTGGTAGTTCCCGATCCTACTAGAGATTTTGTGGTGTGTACTGATGCATCTTTGGAGGGTCTAGGAGTAGTTTTGATGCAGGATGGTCGTGTGATAGCCTATGAGTCTCGCAAACTCAAGGATCGCGAGTTGAACTATCCTACGCATGATTTGGAGTTAGTTGTCATTGTTTATGCCTTGGTGAGATGGATTTTTTTTTTGTTTGGGTATCAATTTGAGTTGCATAGTGATCACCATAGTTTACAGTACATATTCATGCAGCCAAACCTGAATGCTAGGAAAAGGCTATGGATGGTGTTCCTATGCGAGTATGACTTTGAGGTGAAGTATATCCAGGGAAAGGAGAATGTTGTGATAGATTCTCTTAGTTGGTGGAGGCATGAGCTTTCAATAGTCACTCTTGGAGTAGATTTGAGGGGTCAGATCCTTGTAGTGCTTCTTGCAGACAATTGGTATTAGGAGGTGAGGTATGAGGTTGAGTCAAGCAGAGCCTTAGAGGGTAGATTTGCAAGTTATTCCCTTGAGTCGGATGGTCTCTTGTGGCACTTAGGTTGTATCTATGTTCCTCCTTTAGAGGGTCTTTGTACCCTAATCATGTTAGAGGCACATTGGGCACCCCACTCAACTCATCCAGGTGTCAAGAAGATGCATGCAGACCTTAGTCAGTTGTATTTTTGGGCCGAAATGAAGAGGGAGATTGCAGATTTTGTCTCGAGGTGTTTGAAATGTCAGTGGGTGAAGGCAGAACATCAACACCCCGTAGGCCTTCTTCAACCACATCTTGTCCCATAATGGAAACGGGATATCATTTCAGTGGATTTTATAGTCAGCTTACCAGTGTCTTCTCATCATCACGACACCATCATGGTCACCATGGACAGGTTGACTAAGGTGGTGCACTTATCTCTTATTTGGTCTTTATATAATGCTTCTTTAGTGGCTAGGATTTTCATGGAGGATATAGTTAGGTTGCATGAGATTCCTTGTACGATCATCTTTGATAGAGATCTGGTATTCACTTCAACACTTTGGACGTCCTTGTAGCATGTGTTGGGGACTTAGTTGAACTTCAATTCAACTTACTGCCTGGAGATAAATGGGTAGACCAAGAGGGTTAATCAGGTCCTTAAGGATATGCTCAGGATGTATATCATGGATTAGCAGATCCACTAGGAGGATTATTTGTACTTGATGGAGTTTGCATATAACAATGGGTACCACAATTCTATTGGTATTTCCCCTTTTTCAAGATTTGTATGGTCATCCTTGTCTGACCCCACTAAGTTGGGACCGTCTCAAGGATAAAGTCCTCTTAGGGCTAGAGATGCTTTAGGAGATGGAGCAATAGGTTGTTCGTATTATAGAGCATTTGGTGGCAGCACAAGACAGTCAGAAGAAGTATGTAGATGCTCATAAGGTTGATCATCATTTTTTAGTTGGAGACTGGGTATTCTTGCGGGTGCGTCCACGAAAGAGTCTGATCCGCTATAGAAAGGGCTCTAAGCTTGCACTGTGTTTTGCTGGTCCATTCGAGATTTTGGAGAGGATTGACCTGGTTGTGTACTGTCTTACATTATTTCCCAGTCTATCGCGCATCCACAATGTATTTCATATTTCTATTCCCAGACCATATTATCCAAATATTTCACATGTTCTTGACTAGAATGCTTTATAGGTAGAGGACAGGCAGATGGCTTTAGATCCCGTGGGCATTCTATAGCGCAGGAGACTCACCCTTAGGGGTTGAGATGTTGAGCAAGGGAGGGTCTAGTGGGATCCTAATGATGAGTCTTTAGCCACTTGGGAGGATGCATCTCAGATACGAGAGTTGTACCCTTTCTTGTTTGCATGCTTCTAGGAGTAAGCCTGATTCTAGGGGGAGGTGTAGTGCCCCTCATACTATTCTCTGATAGACTGATAGTTGATTTGTTTTGGGATGAGACATTATGGTACATTGTTTGATGTTGGACTTATTTTTATGATGATGTTTGTGATGAAATTTCTATTATTTGAGTTTTATACACATGATATGATTAGTATATGGTTTTATTTGATTATGAGGACTAACCCTATCATGAGCACTATGTGATTATCTTATCATGACTATTGTGTGATTATCTTATGACTGATCTTATCTTGATTGTTATATGAGTTGATGAGATTATTTGGTAATGTCTTATTGATGTGTTTGGATGAAGGGGACAGTGTCACATTACTCACTTGTGAGTACCTTGCGACATTATAATTTCCTTTAATGGTGTGCTTGGTTATATGTATATGTATATGCACGACCATTTTTTGTGTTGTAGGTTGTAGGTACTAGGCATTGACTCCACTTGAATTGTCAGGTTTGAGTGTGCCTCAAAACCCAATGGATCAGTTGATCAGAGATAGCACTTGGTCCCCTAAGCTAGCCATCATCCTTGAAGAGGATGACTATATGGTTTTGCACCCTGTTGGTGTTGTTAGTATGGTTGGTATGGTCAATTAGTGTTGTTTGTGGTCTTGCTTTTCGACTTTGCATAGTGGTCAAGTATTGATTGGAATTTGGTTTATTTAATTTATAATTGTTTGATAAATGCTTTTGATTAATTGTTGCATTAAAATAAAATTATTAAGTAAAAAGGTACTTGTGATAAGTAAATTTAAATGTATATAATCATAGTTTATGATAAAATAAATTATAATGTAATGCTGAAGTTATTAAATAAAATAATATAAAGCTGAGTTATAAAGTTAATTATTAAATGCAAATAAAATTGAAGTATGTCTTGATAAATAAATATATAAATAATCATCGTGAATAATAAAAATAATATGATAAATCAAAAAGATTTAATTAATTAAAAACTAGTTTTGATTATAGGGAAAAATAGGTTTTGAAGGGACCCGAAACCCTTTACAACCAAGGACACAAAATGCTTCCAAGAAAGATTTTCAAAGACCAGCAACAGCAACGCAACAACCAAAAAAAAACCCACGGGTGAGTGTTCTACTAAAAGTAAGACAAATAGCCACCAACAACACCCATCAACCACAAAACAACAAAATAACCTAAAAGAAACCTACACCCAATAGGAAATAGAAAGCAAGAAAGAAAAGACCACACTAATTCAAGCCACTCAAAGTGTTGGTGACCTTAATCTACTGGTTCCTGTGCCTCTCGACCATATCCAATAGCTCCTTCTCAGCATCAAATGTTTACTTCCAATTAGCCAACTCTTTGCCAGCAGAACCTTTGTCGTCATTCTTAGCAAATTTTTTACCCTTGCCCTTGGCCACATGCTCTTTCTCCATAAGCTTAGAGAAATAAACCTGATTCTCCCTAAGCTCACTTATTTTCCTGAAAAAGGACTTCCAGGGAGTTTGCACTGTTCTTGACAGAGATATGGCATGCCTACATTAACTTCTTGATGCCTATATTTATGCCTAAAACCTTGGCTTCCGGAGTTGATAATCTTTCATCACACAGAGACTTAAAGTCATGATAGGAACCTTCAAGGTCCACCATTCTGTCTATAATAATGTCCAACACTGAACACTTCAGAGCATCTTCATATTCTCCTTTAAGCCTTTTATTTTAATATTAATCTTATTGAATTCATGAAGAGTCCATTTAGCCAATTTAAAGGTATTGGTGGCCCCAGCCCTAGCCATATCCAGTAGATCAAACATGGAAGTAGCATCATCATCAAGGTAAGAAAAGTCCTCAAAAAGAGGATTTACCTTCAAAGGCTCATGTTTGACTTTATTCTTTTGTGCATCCTCCTCATCCAGAGCCCTAATTTCCTCGTCCTGCTCCTCCTTGGGCAAGTTTTGCATGGGAGAATCCTCAATGGCCACTATCTTTTCACCATAATCCTTATCCTCACGTGCCACATTTGGGTCCTTGGTCAGAACCTCAAAGGCCTTGTTCTTTAAATTAGCAATATGTTTTGATAGCCTCCTCAGTTTATCAACCAAACCCTTAGCATTACCTGTGTCCCCACCTCCGAGCCACCACCAACAACAAATTTACCAACAACCACCTCCACAAACTTGGAAGAAGAATCACCCAACCCCACCTCCATGTCCTCACTCTCAGAAAGGGCCAGTTGCTTAGCAGTTCTATTACACTTAACACCAACCACCTTCCTCTTCTTTGAAGACGTAGTTGCAGACGCAAGAGAAGCATCCTCCTCATCTTTGTTCTATTCCTCCTCCGAAGGGGATTCCAAACCCGATGACCCAAAAAAATCACTTACAAATTTTTCCTTGCCCTGATGGCCAGAGTAGGGATAAGAGTCTTGACGTGCTCCATGATTAATAAGATAAGCCCTTCATGGAGGATGGGGACCCTCCTATTCTTCAAATGAGTGTACAACTAGACCTCCAAAGAAGATAACATAAAAAAAGGAAATGAAATGAACAAACCAGGTCTAAAGTGGTTGAGGAGAGTAAAATGGTGACTAAGAAAAGCCCTAAACCTCCCTTCAAGAGTCACATAACACATCAGGACCTCAACAACACTTGCCCAGATTTTCTTGAGGGAAATTCTCTCATAACCCCATCTCTCCAATTTTATTAATTGCTTCCTCTCATCATCTTTAAAAACTGGACCATCACCTCCTCATTACTTTTTTTATCCTTGAAAAACTTCCGACCCATAGTCAACATCCCCGTGACAGTGGCCAACATGTCCTCATTAACCTCCACTTCCAAACCTTTAACCTTGAGCTTATGATTATGCCAAAAAGAAACAAATTATGTTGAGGCATTAAGGTAATGACCATGCAATCTCTCCAAAAATTTAGTGAAATTCCCATGGCTCAAAATAATCCAGAGTTTCTTCTTTCTCTTAATGTCACCACAAGAGTGCGGCTCGATTTGGCTCCTGTCACCACCCATGGCCACTGACACAAGACGCACAAAACCCTTGCAAAAACAACTCAATTGAAGACCAAAGAGTCACCAAACACCCACGAAGCATGCAAACTGAAGGAAGGTACTAGACCATAAATGTCACATCACCTCACCCACACCATCATTTCTTAATAAACTCCTAGCTTTCTTAGGAAGGACCGATCCCTCCTCCCACAAACAAAATTCATTTAAGCTGACAACCTCATTGGCAAAAAAATCTACTAACGAGTTTTCTTCTTGGTAAACGTGAGAGATGCGGGTCTCATCACAAGATTGCAACATAATTAACATATTCTTGATAAGTTGGTCGGCATTCCAACTCAGAGGATGAGTGCCACACAGATAATTTATAATATTCATGGAGTCACCTTCCACCCATAATTTGGAGTATCCTTTGCTGATAGCATATCTAACACTTATGGACGTAGCCTTTGCCTCGCATAATGATTGGTCTGAGTACCCAATGGGAGTGCCACATTAAAAACTAGTTATATTGTGAAGGAAAGACTAATTTAATGAATCAAAAGAGAATTATTAATTGTGAAAAATTGGTTGGTTTTTTGGGAAAACAAACAACCTCCTTCATGTAAATATTCTTCTATTGGGAGATTTTTCATTTTTTTTGGCTGAAGGGAGTAATTGGTCTGTAAAAATTCAAATGTTGTTGATTTTGTGGGGATTTGGGATTCTAGAAAAATTGATTGGGGAATTGGAGAGATTGGACTTGCAAGTTGGGAATTTAGAGATTAGAATCGAACCCCTAGTCCTACCAAGTGATTGGATCCAGGTTGGAATTAAATCCTTTGGTTACATTATTTTTTTCTAAATCCTATCTTTGTTTTCTGAAACAAATGCTTGAATGTTTAATGTTGCCTGGAAATGAAAGCATTTGCTTGTTTATTTATTTCCGATTTGAAATAATTATTAAATTCATTCTTTGAAGGTTTCCAAATCCCTTTCAATAAATTATTTTGTGCATATTCTGCAATCTTATACAACCCATGAAACCACAGTTCTTTGGGGTATTCTGTTTAATTCATTACTCTATCTTTGTTTCCACAATTCAAATGCATATCAAGCAGGGTAATGCAACTGCAACATTTGATAAAATCTTCTATTCTTTTTTTTTTTTTGGCGTAGCCCTTTGTCTTCACTGCTTTCCCTCAGCTCTTGCTATTTTCGGTAGTTATCGCATTTCATTATGTTTTATCGACCTACTCTTGTCGATTGCATGTTGTGAATTTCCTTAACCCCTTCAATATTTGTTTAAGTACACCTTGCTAGCATGCCTTCATAGAAAAAAAAGATGAATTTGTTTGAGGCTGACGACTTATTGTTATTTTTTAGCCTGTGAGCCAAGCTTGCCGCCAGCCTAGCCTTGGTCGGTGGTCGGATGCTTCCCTTTTCTGTGGACTAGTCACCTTGATGTGCATTAGGGTTTGGTTCACCTTTTTCGTTGAATGTTGTTTATATGGTGATATCATGCTTGTGATGCGATTTCCTTTCAATGGCTATAGTTTATGCTTGGTTTTCGATGCTCTACATTTTTAATAGATACTATACATTATAATTTTATTTCCTACGCCATACATTTGATATTGGATACTTTAATTTTATTTCATTGAATATATTTAATGTTTGGCATTCAATACTTGTATGGCTTATGTTGTATATTTGGCATTCCACCCATAATTTGGAGTATCCTTTGCTGATAGCATATCTAACACTTATGGACGCAGCCTTTGCCTCACACAATGATAGGTCTGAGTACCCAATGGGATTACCACATTAAAAACTAGTTATTGTGTGAAGGAAAGACTAATTTAATGAATCAAAAGATAATTATTAATTGTGAAAAATTGGTTGGTTTTTTGGGAAAACAAACAACTTCCTTCTTCATATATATATTCTTCTATTGGGAGATTTTTCATTTTGTTTGGCTGAAGGGAGTTGTAGACATCCAAATTTGGACACTTAATTTATCCAAATTTATCATTTTTCATCTAAACATCCTCTTATCTGGGTTAATTAAGTAATATTACTATTATTTAATTAATATCTTTAATTTTTCCAAATCCCTAAGGTATTTAATTAATAATTAAATACCTTACTCTCCTTAATCCTCTTTTCATCAAATGAATTACATTTATTTAATTCCTCATATTTCATTTTCATCTAATCCTAATCCATCTCCTAATCTCTTCATTAAGGATGTGCACATGCCTAATCTTTGATTAGGATGTGTCACATCCTCCAACTTTTGCAAGTTAGCTTCTAATCCTCATTAACCCCTAATTATCCTCTAATTACTGATTAGTCAAACCTAATTAGTACCTTGGTCAACTCTCCCCACCCCCCAAGGAATTTTTAATTCCTTTTTATTCACCCTAAGCTCCTCTCTTCCCCATGTGAATTTTTAATTCACTTTTATTATTCCTAGAATCCCCTTTTCCCATGCATCTTCTAGAACCTTTGACTTGTCACATCAAGTCACATGTGACAAACTCCCACCTTTTGGGAACATTGTCTTATCCACTAGATTCTTCCAATCATTGTGAATTTAAAATTCACTTTTATTCACCCAAGATTCTTTCCATCTCCCAATGTACTTGGAAGGTACTTGTCCTTCCTCCACCTCATGTACCTCTCTTCCACATCACCTACACATCATCTCACCCTTAGCCATCTCACAATCCACATGTCAAGATGTGAGGGCTTGTGAGTCCTCAACTCACCTTAGCCCTTCATCTTGACCTTGTTGGATCAATCTCAACCATTGAATTCTATAGAGAATTCAAGTTCTCCTATAAATACCCCCTCCTCTAAGGCAAAAAAAAGAAGGACTTAGCCATTTTATAACTACATGCTGCCAATTTGCATTCTCACTCACTCACTATCATCTAGCCATCCATTTTAATCATTTTGCATAAGTTGATCTTGCATTTAGTCACTCAAGAAGTCATCTAAGGAGCACACAAAATCATCCCAAGCAAGGGCCAACCAAGGAGTCTTCAACAGCGAGGAAGGTGAAATCGTTTGCATCTTGTTTTATCCATTTTCCTTCTTGTTTTATCACTCTTTAGGCTAATCTTGAAGTGTCCTTAGTCTTTTTTCACTCGCATTTTTAGTTATTTTGCACATTAGAGTAGGATAAAACATTAAGGTACACAGGAGTAATTGGTTTTTAAAAATTCAAATACTGTTGATTTTGTGGGGAATTGGGATTCTATAAAAATTGATTGGGGAATTGGAGAGATTGGACTTGCAAGTTGGGAATTCAGAGCTTAGAATTGAACCCCTAGCCCTGCCAAGTGATTGGATCCAGGTTGGAATTAAATCCTTTGGTTACATTATTTTTTTCTAAATCCTATCTTTGTTTTCTGAAACAAATGCTTGAATGTTTAATGTTGCCTGGAAATGAAATAATTTGCTTGTTTATTTATTTCCGATTTGAAACAATTATTAAATGCATTCTTTGAAGGTTTCCAAATCCCTTTCAATAAATTATTTTGTGCATATTTTGCAATCTTATACAACCCATGAAATCACCATTCTTTGGGGTATTCTGTTTAATTCATTACTTGATCTTTGTTTCCACAATTCAAATGCATATCAAGCAGGGTAATGCAACTGCAACATTTGATAAAATCTTCTATTCTTTTTTTTTGGGCGTAGTCCTTTGTCTTCACTGCTTTCCCTCAACTCTTGCTATTTTCGGTAGTTATCATATTTCATTATGTTTTATCGACCTCCTCTTGTCGATTGCATGTTGTGAATTTCTTTAACCCCTTCAATATTTGTTTAAGTACACCTTGCTAGCATGCCTTCATAGAAAAGAAAGATGAATTTGTTTGAGGCCGACGACTTATTGTTATTTTTCAGCCTATGAGTCAAGCTTAACGCCAACCTAGCCTTGGTCGGTGGTCGGATGCTTCCCTTTTCTATGGACTAGTTACCTCGATGTGCATTAGGGTTTGGTTCTCCTTTTTCTTTGAATACTGTTTATATGGTGATATCATTCTTGTGATGCGATTTCCTTTCAATGGCTATTGTTTATGCTTGGTTTTCGATGCCCTACATTTTTAATAGATACTATACATTACAATTTTATTTCTGCACCATACATTTGATATTGGATACTTTGATTTTATTTCATTGAATATATTTAATGTTTGGCATTCAATACTTGTATGGCTTATGTTGTATATTTGGCATTCCACCCATAATTTGGAGTATCCTTTGCTGATAGCATATCTAACACTTATGGATGCAGCCTCTGCCTTGCACAATGATTGGTCTAAGTGCCCAATGGGAGTGCCACATTAAAAACTAGTTATTGTGTGAAGGAAAGACTAATTTAATGAATCAAAAGATAATTATTAATTGTGAAAAATTGGTTGGTTTTTTGGGAAAACAAACAACCTCCTTCTTCATGTAAATATTCTTCTATTGGGAGATTTTTCATTTTGTTTGGCTGAAGGGAGTAATTGGTCTGTAAAAATTCAAATACTGTTGATTTTGTGGGGAATTGGGATTCTAGAAAAATTGATTGGGGAATTGGAGAGATTGGACTTGCAAGTTGGGAATTCGAAGCTTAGAATCAAACCCCTAGCCTTGCCAAGCGATTGGATCCAGGTTGGAATTAAATCCTTTGGTTACATTATTTTTTTCTAAATCCTATCTTTGTTTTCTGAAACGAATGCTTGAATGTTTAATGTTGCCTAGAAATGAAAGCATTTCCTTGTTTATTTATTTCCGATTTGAAACAATTATTAAATGCATTCTTTGAAGGTTTCCAAATCCCTTTCAATAAATTATTTTGTGCATATTCTACAATCTTATACAACCCATGAAACCACGGTTCTTTGGGGTATTCTGTTTAATTCATTACTCTATCTTTGTTTCCACAATTCAAATGCATATCAAGCAAGTTAATGCAACTGCAACATTTGATAAAATCTTCTATTCTTTTTTTTTGGGCATAGCCCTTTGTCTTCACCGCTTTCCCCCAGCTCTTGCTATTTTCGGTAGTTATCGCATTTCATTATGTTTTATCAACCTACCCTTGTCGATTGCATGTTGTGAATTTCTTTAACCCCTTCAATATTTTTTTAAGTACACCTTGCTAGCATGCCTTCATAGAAAAAAAAGATGAATTTGTTTGAGGCCAACGACTTATTGTTATTTTTTGGTCTGTGAGCCAGGCTTGCCACCAGCCTAGCCTTGGTCGGTGGTCGGATGCTTCCCTTTTCTGTGGACTAGTCACCTTGATGTGCATTAGGGTTTGGTTCTCCTTTTTCATTGAATACTGTTTATATGGTGATATCATGCTTGTGATGTGATTTCCTTTCAATGGCTATAGTTTATGCTTGGTTTTTGATGCTCTACATTTTTAATAGATACTATACATTACAATTTTATTTCCTACGCCATACATTTGATATTGGATACTTTGATTTTATTTCATTGAATATATTTAATGTTTGGCATTCAATACTTGTATGGCTTATGTTGTATATTTGGCATTCGATATATATGTGTGTGTGTGTGTGTGTGTGTGTGTGTGTGTGTGTGTGTGTGTGAATGTATGTATTTTATATATGTGTGAATATATATGGTTGCCATTTGATAATTTGATATATTGTATTGTAATGTAAACAACATTCTGTTAATAATATATATATATATATATATATATATATATATATATGTAGACACATATATACATATATATATAAGTGAATTGTGTCTATGTGATTAATTGATTATGTTAGATAAGTGAATTGGGAAAATTAAATAAGGAAATTTGATTTACTTATTGTAGACACCTAAATTTGGACACTTACATTTGTCCAAATTTATCCCTTTTCGTCTAAATATCCCTTTACTTGCATTAATTAAGTAATATTACTATTATTTAATTAATACCCCTAAAGTCCTCTAAATCCCTAAGGTATCTAGTTAAATAATTAAATACCTTACCCTTTATCCCCTTTTTCTTCAAAGAATTAAATAAATAAAACATTTATTTAATTCCTCACATGTCACATCCTCCATAATCCTCTACTAATATGGATTATCTTAATTAATCCATGATTAGGATGTGCACACCTTTAATTAGGATTAATGTCACATCCTCCATATTTTGCCACTTACCTCTAATATTTCATTAATCTTCTTAATCACTTGTTTGCACAACCTTAATCTAATCACATGCCATTTCTGGTATGTCCTCCAAGTCAACCTTTCATAAGTGCTTTCCCTTTTAAGCCTTGACCTCTTCCCCGTGTGAATTAAAAATTCACATTTATTTATTCAATGCATTTATCTTCCCCATGTAAGTTGTTGGGAAATTCTAAATTCTTTCATAGGTCACATCAGTGACATGGGACAAGGACCTCCTTTATGAGGACTTTGTCTTATCCCCAAGGTACTCCTCAATCATATGAATTAAAATTCATATTTATTCCCCCAACAACTTCTCTCTTCCCCATAGTGATAAGTAAGGAATTCTAAAATCCTCACTTGTCACCATCATCCCCACATGGGGACAAGAACTTCCTTTTTAAGGAAATATTCCCCTAATCCCAAGGTACTTGCAAGTACCTCCACCTCACATGTCCTCTCTCCATTTCACATGTCATTTTTCCACCTCATTTTCCACATGAAAAAATGTGAGGGTTTGTGAGTCCTCAATTCACCACAACCCCCCATCTTTCCCCTGTTGGCTAAATCCTAGCCGTTCATTTCTCTAGAGACTCTTCCCCTAAAATAGAGGATTTTATCTCATTTTTCTTATAACACACATTCACAATTTCAACTTTCAAGCTCTAGAACTCAAGCTCTCAAGAAATTTGCATTCAACCTCCATTATTGCACTCATCAAGCTTCCATTGCATTCATTTTTACTTGCTTATCCAAATACCCACATATTTCATTGCATTCTACATCCAATTTGCATCACTTTGCATAGAATTTTAGTTTATTTTCCATCAAGGAGCACACAACTCATCAACAATCAAAGGGCCAACCAAAAGGATCATTTGGACAAGATATGATCTGTTATTTATCTTTATTTTTTTCAAGTCAACTTAGGTTAATCTTGAGGTGGTGTTGTGTTATTTCTCCTTTGCATTTCTTTGATTCTACATCTTTAGGTTTAGTAAATAACGCCGCATTACATTTCTAGCATGCCTGGTGGGACCCACATATGGGTTTGTTTCTTTCACGTTTGTTGTTGTTTGAATTTTTGTAGGTTTAGGTTACACTAAGGTGACTCTACAACTGACAAGGTTGACCTTGTCCTAATAGGGGCAACCGTGCCATAAGACAGGCGACCCTACCCTAAGACAAGTGACCCTACCCTAAGAGAGGTGACCATGCCCTAAGATAGGTGACCCTTCCCCAGAACAGGCGAACTTTCCCTCAACAGGGGTGACCTCACCCTCAACAGGGGTGATTCTGCCCTAGATAGAGGCATCTCTGAGGTAAAAACAATGATTTAAAGTTCATTTCCAGAGATCGTTTCTTGTTGTTTTTGTTAGTAATGACCCCATAAACTATTTTGTTGGTGAATGTGTTTGTTTTAACTAATGTTTGTGTAGCTATTTCACATTTTTTCAAGATCAGAAGTTAAACTTCTAACATATTTGCTCCAGGACGAACAAGCCAAGTTTCTTAGTTAGTTTTTGTTTCTTATCTTTTGAATACTAGTTAGGCACATAGATCTAATTAGGGGGAGTCAAAACATTTGTTTGTTGTGTTTGAAAGTGGGCTATTGACATATCCAATCCCCTTGCACCATTTGGTGATCTTGGGTGAAGAGAAATCATAGCTCACTTAGTCCTTTGTGCTACCTAGAAGGCACTAGATCATTCAAACTTTCCCCTTGCACTTCGGGTGAGCCTGGGGACTAGCCAAATTTTTTTTGGTGTTCTCTTTTTAGCCATACTTTCTTGGGGATTTCATCACTCAAAGGGAAAATCCCAACCACATGTACCAGCAGGGTATATAAAGGGGAGAGAGCCAAAGCTATACCCCAATTCAGTTACGGTGTGTCTGGCGGAGCGTCAAAGCTATTGTGATACCTAGATAAGACATGAGGAGTTGGTTCAAGTTTCTAGTACCTTGTTGGGGCTTTCGATTCATGCCTCTGACGGGCTGGTGTTCATGATTGTGCCTCATGTACTGTGCATATATTGAGAACTCCCTAGATCGCCTTGTTTAGCCTAGTTAGAGGATCGTGCTGGCCATACCCTTTCTACTAATCTTAGGATTGTGTTGCTTGAACTGTCTTTTTTGTGTAAAACTAGTGAATTTTGTTTAGTCAAGTCAGTCTTGCCTTCTGCTTGTTGTTTACTATGTTTTTGGTCCTTTTCCATAGTTGTTTTACCCAAGTTAAGTCTAGGTTTGTTGACAGGGGTGACCTTGCCCTCAACAAGGGTAATTCTGCCTCTAATAGGGGCGACCTTGCCTTTTCTCTTAGACATTTCCCAATCTATTTTTGTTAGAATTTCCCATCTTTCACTGAATAGGCGACCTTGCCCTCAACAGGGGCGACCTTGCCCTGAAGGGCGATTCTACTCTCTGCCTGAGTCACTATCAATTAAACAACCCATCAAATTCACTTGTTTCAGCAAGAGGGGTGATTCTGCCTTAGATTTGGGTGACATTGCCTCATAGTTGGGTGATTTTGCACTTTGAACAGTTAGTCCTACCTTTTGTTTAGTCAATCTGTCAATCCATTTGCCCATTTCAAGCATCTGTTTCCCCATTTTGAGCATCTGTTTGCTCATTCCATTAGTCTATTTTCCCATTTTGAGTATCTGTTTCCCCATTTTGAGCATCCGTTTGCCTGTTCCGATAATCTGTTTGCCCATTTCGATAGTCTGTTCGCCCATTTCGATAGTCTATTTGACCCTTTTCTGATTTAGACAAGTCCGAAAACTAGTTAGGTGACTTTTCCCCTGACTTGGGTGACCCTACCCTTGACTTGAGAAACCCTGCACTTGACTTGGGCGACCTTGCCCTTGACTTGGGCAACCCTGCACTTGACTTGGGCGACTTTGCCACCTAGATAGGCAAACTTGCCCAAAAGCAGACCTTCATCCGTCTTTCCGACATCGTCATTTCCATTCATCAACACTTTTCGAAAGTCATCATTTCTTCAACCAAATCACATAGGTGCTTCTTAGAACATCATTAGAGTCCATATCCATCATCAAATCATCCATCCCAATCACCTAGACTTCATTTCAGGGGTTTTGATTTTGATGCAGAAACTTCTGGAGGCCATAACTTTTGACTCGGGTGTCTGTTTGGGCTAAAATTTTATGGGTGGTTGTGTTATGAGGTGGAATATGGATTTTCAATTGATTTTTAGTCGGTTGGCCCCCATATCGTCACATTTTCAGGGATTGAAACTTTCATCTTGACCCTCAAAATTGTAATTTAGTGTTTTTTTTTCTAGTTTTTGAAAAATTGTTTTCGTTAATAACTTGGAATGCATGTCTCAGATTTAGGATGTTAGTTGGAAATTAATTATACCTTAGTTTTAAGATGTTTTTGGGAAAAAATTGGACTCTTAAAGATATGCCTGTGCAATTACCTAAAATGGAAAAATTTGAATTTTTTTAAAAACTGCCAAATCTAGAAAAAAATGATTATTAGCACCTTACGTCCTCTAGTTAAAACCCCTAAACCTGGTGTAGAATCAATCCTATCGAATCCTCCAATCATCCTAATATGAGCTTCAATCCAATCATAATCTAAGCTTTAATTTAATCCCAATTTGAACTTAACTTAAATCCCAATTTGGGCTTTTGTCCACTACCATCCAAGATCTTCTGATATCGAAACAAATCTTAAGATCCATTCCTCCATCTTCTTCCAATCCATCCTATTTATCCTTTCATCACTTGTTCTTTCCTTCTAATCATTCGTTCCCATCTTTTCAATCCCTATCCATCTCATTCAACATCATGAATCCTTATCCTTCACCAATGCAACCAAAAATAGTAGTCAAGGGGAATCCTAATTACGTTGATGACAATAATGAGAGTCTTGTTGATCAAGAAGTATATGAAATAAATCTCCTTGATGCCATCATTTCTAGTAAGCTTTCCCCAACTGCTATCCAGAATTCGACCACTCATCCAAGCTATCCCATCACATCTTCACCCACACCTACTAGCAATCCTTATGCTACCTTTGACAAGGGATATACATTCTCTTCCCCTATTGCATCTCCATAATATCCTTCATCTACATCTTTCTCTTATCCAACACCCACATCCCCGTATCCCAATTTACCATCCCAATCTTCTCATCCTAATCTATCATCCAAATACTCCTATTACAATCCCCCATCCATGTCCCCCTATCCTAATCCTCCTTACTAGTATGCCCATCCTAATCCTACATTCACACCTCTTATCTTAATCCTACATCCCCATCAACCTATCCTAATCCAACATCCACATCTTCCTATCCTAATACACCATCTATGTCAACCTATCCTAATCAGACATCCCAATCTTTCTATCCTAATCAATTATCCCAATACCTCTACTACAATCCACCACTCGCATCTTCTTATCCCAATCCACCACCTGCATCCTCTTGTCCCAATCCACCATCCACTTCTTCCTATCCTAATCCACCATCTTGATCTTCCCAACCAAATCCTCCTTCCCAATACCCTCACTACAATCCACCAACCGCATCCTCTTGTCCTAATCCACCATCTGTATCCTCCTATGCCACTCTATATTCCACTCCACCATGTCCTAATCTTCCATCTACTCCCAGTCCTACATCCAATCCCATTCTCCCATCTAATCCTCATCCACCAATCCATAATATTAGTCCTCCACCCATCCATAATCCTTCATCCACCCCTACTGAGCCATCTAAGCCCATAATATGCAAGTTTCTCACTCTAGAAGTTCTCCAAGGACTTATGACAAAGAAGACATCACCAACTCCACATCTTGAAGTCATGAAATCATACCATCACAATCCATCATCCATGATCACTAGTGATGAGATCCTTCTCCATCTCACACCTATCATTACAGTTACCACCCTAGCATCACTCAAACCGTTGAAACCATCAAATCTACTGAATCTATTGAGCCCCCACCTCCTACTCAAAGAGCCACCAAACCTATTGAAGATAATCAAATCCAATCCACTCCTTCTACTCCTAGATCCACCCAATCCATTAAAGATACACAAACCCAATCCATGCCTTCCACTCCTAGTGTCACTGAAATCCATGAACTTCATGAATCCTCCATCCTTCCATATCCCACACTTGAGGAGTCCCTCCAACACTCTATTATCATGCCTCCAACACAAGATGAGTTATGTCAAGAGCTTGATCGAAAGCCTACCAACATATCCTCGTCTCCACATCAAGATCCTATCATCCCATCTAGTCCACCTCAAGATCACAATCCCCCATCCATTCCATCCCATGATCCCGTTGACACTCATGATTCGATCACTCCATTGCATGATCCCTTATCATCCGCTGCCACAAATCCAAATCCTATCATATCACCTAATCCTTCTCTTGATCCCTTACCACTCACTCCTCCCGATCACGATATTGTTACCCCGTCATCTCCATCTTGTGACCCTCCATTGTCACCTAATCCTACTATCCCCACACCACTTTTATATTCCTCGATACTCTCACATTCATCCATGGTGGTTTCCTTATAGAAGAGGAACCAAGCATATATGCCACCCATCCTCCTCCACCTAATAATGGACTTGCATCATTCTTTCAAAATATCAAGCATCCTACTATAGAGCGAATGTTCAAAAGCATAAACTATCAAGGAAAAGGTTTAGGCCTTCATGAGCAAGGTATTTTAGAGCCCATCCATGTCAAAGAAAATCTGTGTACACAAGGTCTTGGATATATCTCTCAAGAATCACTCTCCAAAAATGTTGGAACAACCTCTATACGTCCTCAACAAGCCTCCTTCTAAAGAATAATAGGCTCTTCCCATCACTCCACTAAACCATTTGCTTCCATCCCCCCTCCATCATATCACCTCAAAACAACCATCCATATTCCTCCTTTGACTTTCAAATCCATTTTGGGTCCTTATGTCCCTCCATCCATTATCTCCCATCCTTCATCTACTCCATCTATTTTGGGTCCTTATGTCCCTTCATGCACCATCACACATCCTCCAACCACTATGTCCATTTTGGGCCCTTATACCCCAAAATCACATCTTCCATCTTGTCCTATTCATCCTTTTATCCACCAATCACCTATCCATGTCATCCATCATAAACATCCCACTCTCATGTCCCCTAATTAGGATCAACAAAGACACATACTCGCACATCCTTCATCCATATATCATCCCCAAAATCCTACCTCCATCACTCCATCATGTTTCCTCCACATCATCCATCTCCTCGCAATCATCCCATTGCTATTAAAAACACTTTGAATGCCAAAGTAAAAATGCATAAATCTAAACATCCACATGAATTTAAATCCCCTCATGTCTCCTTAAAAAGACATGTTGACAAAAAGAAAAATACAATCCAAATCAAACCCATAGGCCACAAAGACCCACCAAAGCAAAAATCAAAACCATGTGGATCCCAAAGAAAAAACATGCAATACCTTCAAATGAAAAATTTGTAACAACATCCAAAGTTGCTAATCCAAAAGCTAATCATACACATTCTCCATCTCCTAAATCTATTTTGGGTCCTTATGAACCAAAATTCACTATCCCAACTCCTCCATTATCCCCACATCATCCATCCACTAATCCTCCTATCCTTTCACATCCACCACCATATGTGCCAATGTTGGTCCTGAAAAAATCTCCCCATCACACGCCTACCCAATCATTCCATCCATACGCTTTCCAACATCCCATCCATTATCCCACATATCTCCCACATCAAATCCCTTTAATCCATTCTCTTGCATAATCCGGTTATCCCAATAAGGTTGTACCAACATCCAATAGTCATTTCGCACATGGGCTCTTAATACCTTGTATGGAACTTGATGCTTGAGTCCATCTATCCTCTTATCACATATCTTTTAAATCCACTTATCCACATCCCTATTCTTATCCATTTCCATCCACATTCTATCAAAAAAAGTCAATATATATATATATATATAGTAAAGAGAAATAATTCGTCCAATGGTAAAAACTTGGAAAACAAGCGCCTTGGATAAGTACCATGATGAAAACCTAGAAACTAGGTGTCATGTGTAAATCCCCCATCCAACTTACTTCCGCACTTGGGGGCAGCTTCCTGCTATGCATCCTCTCCATCCATCTCCATCCCACCTACCTTCCACATCCTACCTATCATATCCCATTTATCTCAAATCCCTCCATCCTCCTTGTGATCTTAATATAGATATGGGAAAACATTTATACATGCTTTGGAAACCTATTGGTATAAATTCCCTTCATCCATACACTATCATATTCCTTATCCACATCCATCTGCCTTCTTTGTCCATCTGTCATGCCACCATCAATCTCCCTTCCTTATCCAGGCATCCTACCTTCATCCATTTTCCTCCCTTATCCACCCATCCTACCCCAACTCCTCCACTTATACCGTTTATCTTCCCATCCACTCATATTCCGTCCCTCCTGCCTCATCACACATGACATATCTAGAGTGGGGACATCTTCTTCTTTGTGACATAGTCCTTGGAGACATCCTTCATCCATCATAGCATCCCCTCCATCTCCCCATCCTTATCTTCTTACCCGACCAAACAATCACTTCCATCTCCTCATCCTCATCCCTCTATCCATCCATCATCGCAATCCCTTATGTCTTCCAAATATTTACCTTTCCATGTATCCATCTAGTAACCTTTTCCCCATCCAAATCTATATCCCTTTATCCATCCATCCTAGCATCTTTCCATCTCTTTATCTTTATATATCCATCCCTTCATCTTTATCCTCATCCCATCTCATAATCCCTTGTCATTGGTATCTAGCTATAGTCTTCCCTCCATGCAACCCAATGCCATATATCTCATCGTCGTCACCCCCACTTCTTTCACACATCTTTCCAATCTCCTGTCACTTCTCATCACTCATCTCTCCATCATGTCATCCTCCCAATTCATCTTTTGATGATTTGGATAACTATCCCATCCCTGAGCTTCATGCACTCACCATCATCCTATCTTCTCCCCACGATCTATCTTGTATCATCATGTCGGTTCCGTCTTTTTATCCACTTATCATGGCCATCTCATCATCCTTTATCCATCATTTGTCTTTGGTCTTTTGTCGAACTATGTTGCCCTTGCGCTTTCACGTATGAAAGGTCGATCATTTGATTCACCCCTAAGGCTTTGCTTTATTTTTCTTTGCTCCTTTTTTCCATCCTATCTTTGTCATCTATCATCGGTCTTTATTGTCCTTTTTCTACTTTTTTCCATGGTCTTTTATTGAACTATGAGGGTTTTGTGCTTTCACGTAGGCAAGGCTAATATTTGATCAGCCCTCGAGCCCTTAGGTCTTTAGGATCTTCCAGTCTTATGTTTGGTGTCTCGTGCCTTGTGTCGTGTTTTCAAGTATGTCTTTATCTGGCTAGTTCTTCACAAATGAGATCTACTCATATCGTGAGATTCAATCAGTTTTGGAGTCTCCTACATCATAATCGATCTTTTAGTTTAGTATCCATATTTGGTCTCAATAGGATGCATCCTTCCTAATGGACCTCATCAACCCCATCCATCCTCTTGATCCTATGGAAAAGAACATTTTGAAGTTGATTGTGATCTTTTAATAATTTTAGCTTTTGTTTATCACTTGAGCTCCCTATCACAACTTTTCAAGGTCGCCATAATCTATCATATTATGGCGTGTTTTTTTGGTTAACATAGGGGCATATCTTAATATTTTTGTTTTGTTGTTGTCTTCTTGGTTGTCCCACATAGTACCCACCAAGATCCCTAAGGTCTTGTGTTACGCTGGGGCATCCTTTTGTGCCTATGGTCATCCCAATGCCTAGCCTGACCAAGGTCTTTACGACTTTGGGGTGTTGGGATAGCCTTCTTTTCTGTTTTGTTTGTTTTATGCATTAGACACTAATTTTGCCTTGGTTTACATACCCTGGCACCTGGTGCCTTATTCTATAGCAAAAATTAGTGCTCCAAAAATGGAAAATTGTATTAAGATTGCATTTCATGATCAATTCCGTTGCATTACATTCATACCTGACCTACGACCTATGATTTTGGTTCTGCAAACATTCACCTTTCATCCTCTCTTCTATCTTAGAATAATATAGATTGGTTATTCTGAACATCTTTTCCTTCTTACATCTCAATCTAATCCTCATCCATTCAATCTAGCACAAATCATCTAATCACATCCTTGGTCTCATTCCTAGCCTTTCTACAATCCTTGATCCAATCATCATCATCGTCATTGTAATCAGGATGTATCCTTTCCTATACTTTGGTGTTGTTTTAGGATGTATGCTTCCCTCATCAACAACACTTTCATCATCATAATCAGGATGCATCCTTCCCTCATCAACAACACTTTCATCATCATCATTAGGATGTATCCTTCCTTATCCTCATGTTGTTTCGGGATATATCATTCCCTCATCGACAACACTCCATCTATCATCTACCCATTTTGGCTTGTAGCTTGACTAGGGCAACATCACCTTTGTCCTTAAATCTATTTGTGCTTCCCAATCTCCTATCGCTTATCATCCTCTCTTATCCATCACTTTGCATCATATTCCTCATACACCTCTTGCATCATCTCATCCATTTTGAGAGCACACCCATGTTCTCTTGAACATGCATGTCCTCTTGAGGGGGCATCCTCCATCCCTAATCTTCATCTTCACTCCTATCACC
Organism: Sequoia sempervirens; assembly: GCA_007258455.2. Classification (NCBI taxonomy): domain Eukaryota; kingdom Viridiplantae; phylum Streptophyta; class Pinopsida; order Cupressales; family Cupressaceae; genus Sequoia; species Sequoia sempervirens. The sequence goes on along the minus strand of VDFB02271358.1, from coordinate 1,260,445,663 downwards.
CTTCTTCCTAGTCACTCCTTTGATGACTGGGGCATCTTTCCCAATCTAATCATCTTCTTTTTGGTGCTATCTTTAATTTTCTTTGAAATGATGCTACTTTGTAGCACCATCTCAAAAAGGGGAAAAATGTAGACACCTAAATTAGGACACTTACATTTGTCCAAATTTATCCCTTTTCATCTAAATATCCTCTTACTTGCATTAATTAAGTAATATTACTATTATTTAATTAATACCCCTAAAGTCCTCTAAATCCCTAAGGTATCTAATTAAATAATTAAATACCTTACCCTTTATCCCCTTTTTCCTCAAAGAATTAAATAAATAAAATATTTATTTAATACCTCACATGTCACATCCTCCATAATCCTCTACTAATATGAATTAGTTTAATTAATATGATTAGAATATGCACACCCTTAATCAAGATTAATGTCACATTCTCCATATTTTGCCACTTGCCTCTAATATTTCATTAATTTTCTTAATCACCTGTTTGCACAACCTTAATCTAATCACATGCCATTTCTGGTATGTCCTCCAAGTCAACCTTTCATAAGTGCTTTCCCTTTTAAGCCTTGACCTTTTCCCTGTGTGAATTAAAAATTTAGATTTACTCATTCAATGCATTTATCTTCCCCATGTAAGTTGTTGGGAAATTCTAAATTCTTTCATAGGTCACATCATTGACATGGGACAAGGACCTCCTTTATGAGGACTTTGTCTTATCCCCAAGGTACTCCCCAATCATGTGAATTTAATATTAACATTTATTCCCCCAACAAATTCTCTCTTCCCCATGGTGATAAGTAAGGAATTCTAAAATTCCTCACTTGTCACCATCATCCCCACACGGGGACAAGAACTTCCTTTTTGAGGAAATCTTCCCCTAATCCCAAGGTAATTTCAAGTACCTCCACCTCACATGTCCTCTCTCCACTTCACATGTCCTTTTTCCACCTTATTTTCCACATGGCAAGATGTGAGGGCTTGTGATTCCTCAACTCACCACAACCCTCCATCTTGCCCATGTTGGCTAAATCCTAGCCATTCATTTCTCTAGAGACTCTTCCCCTAAAATAGAGGATTTTATCTCATTTTTCTCATAACACACATTAACAATTTCAACTTTCAAGCTCTAGAACTCAAGCTCTCAAGCACTTTGCATTCAACCTCCACTATTGCACTCATCAAGCTTTCATTGCATGCATTTTTACTTGCTTATCCAAATACCCACATCTTTCATTGCATTCTACATCCAATTTGCATCACTTTGCATAGCATTTTAGTCTATTTTCCATCAAGGAGCACACAACTCATCAACAATCAAAGGGCCAACCAAAAGGATCACTTGGACAAGGTATAATCTATTATTTATCTTCATTTTGTTCAAGTCAACTTAGGCTAATCTCAAGGTGGTGTTGTGTTATTTCTCTTTTGCATTTCTTTGATTTTGCATCTTTAGGTTTAGTAAATGATGTTGCATTACACTTACATTTAGATAATTGAAGGATTTCTTTAGATAAATAAATTTGATTATCCTTTTTGTTAATTAATGCATGCTAATTTCCTTCATAATTATTTAATAGTTGATTTGTCAATTCAATATGTAATTATTTATTTAGAATAATTGTTATTGTGGAAAATGACCCAATTAGGTGAAATAAGTGGTTAAGATAATGAGTGATATGAAATGCGAAAATAATGTCTATTTCGTGATTGTAATGTTTGAGTGATTACTTGTATTGAATATTGTGTTTGATTATTGGGATTGGGGTGATTTTGGTAGTTATTTAAAAATGGGAGTCATTTGTGCAAAATTGTTAAGTTTAGCTTCCAAAGGCTTAGGAGGGAGTATTTTTGTATGTATGGTTCTTATGATTGTTTCACTTTGGAAGTGGTAGGGAAATGTTTTGAGTCATGTGCAAGTGGGTCAATTCCTTTCACTGTGTATGGATTCATGTGATTGTGATGAATGTGCAAGATGGTTAATGCCTTGCTCTATTTAGGGTTTCCTAGTTGCAAGTAGGGGGAGTAACTCTCAATGGGGGTCAAAACCCAAAGTGGTGTCCACGATAACCCATTGGAGAGTTTCTTAATCCAGTGATAACCTTAATGATGAATTAGGGGGATGGGTAGATTTCACATTAATCAAGATAATGATATGCCTCACTCATGGCTCAAGTGCTTGTTTAGGCTTGAGATGAGATGGGAAGGCCTGGAATGGCAAGATCATCTGCCTTGTCCTCATGAAAGGTACATTGATTTCACATGAGTTTGTATAGGGGTCAGCAATCGGTAGAGGCTGCCAAGATAACCCAGGATGGGGCTAGGGCCTAGGAAGATCTGTGAGGATAACTAATATCAAGCTATGTGATGACACTCATCCCTATTGCAGTCTAGCATTCCCTAGTTGTGTTTTCTCCTTCTGTTGTGTGAATGCCTCTGGAAGCGATGTAAGTGTTGTATGTAATGATGGTATTGTTAATAGTGTTGTATGTAATGTTGGTGTTGTTAGTAGTGTTGTGTTGGAGTCTTGTATAGCCCTTATTTTATGTTAGCCTATTGTATTCTTGACTATTTGTTTGATGTGGGACCTTTTGTTATCTCCTAGCACGGGGGGTGGACCTTAGGGTTCCACATGGTCGGGAGGTTGGTGCTTTTTCCTCCATTGGGTATTCTTCCTGCATGTTCATGTGCATGGAGATTGTTCTTGATGTTGTTGACTCCAGTTCCTATTGTAGTTCGAGAAGACAACCTTTTATGTATATGTATTATTAGATGTATTTCTTATTATAATAAGATTTATTCTTCCCACATGTACTCAGGGAAGCATTGTGTAAACATTTTAACAATATAACAGATATTGATGAACTCTTCTTGTAATGAATATTGTAAAGTGATGTATCTTGCATATGTTAGTTAGCTTGAAATGATCTTTAATGTTGATTATTAGTTGACATGCTATGGAAGTAAGTAATGGAAAAACATTTAATGTAGTGTCTTTAGATGAAATTTGCATGTTAGGTAACTCATGTCATTTGAAGAGTTAATGAAATGATTCTAGTTATCTTGATTATTAGTTTTGTGAGTAGCACAGTTGAGGAAACTTAGAGGACCTAGATTTAGATTATTATGTTATTCAATCTATTATTAGTTATTTAAAAAAAAAAGAAATTGTTCCATTAATGTGGCATAGTTAGTGTTGGGCGTTACACCATCTGCCCCAAGTGATTTGTCATTATTGAGGGAGAGAATTGCATTGTTTATTTCCTCCTTTGTTATTTGCTTGTTTAGGGATTTTGTGTTCTATTTGGAGATCTTTTTTGGAATTAGATTTTTTCATTTATCTCTTATTTCATCACCTTGTGAGTTGCTACACTCATAAATGAATAGATATTTATAGAAGTGGAAGAATTTTCTTTTGAATGATTCTTGATCATTCTTCTTCATCCCAAATAGAACCTACTACTTTCTTTGCTTCCTTGGATTTTATCATTCTGAAGAAGAACTTAGAGCCTTTGTACCCATGAGAAACCCAATTTAACCTTGCTCTTCTTTTAAGATCTTGGTCTTTGTAATTCTAAATTTTCCTTAGATGACCTTTAATCACAACTAAATCATTTTTTAACTCAATATTTTGGGGGTCATCTTGGAGATTACCTTCAAATTTTAGTAGATTTTTTTGTAACTAGGTTTTTGTTCTTCTAAGATCCTTTGCCCTATGCTCACCAATTGTTTGAAATTTTTTTTCCAACTTTTTATATTGATATTCCACCTTTCTATGGTATGTTTGCTTATTTGAGATCATTTATTTATTTCCCTGAGAGTGAAGATTGAATTATTACAGTCCTCCAACTTAATAATATTTTCATTGAGGATGAATTTTTTGTCTCTCCTTGTAGCTTTCACATTGTTGCTATCAATTACAATTTTGACCATGATAGGGTTGTGGTTAGATAAGGTCCAAGGATTGAATTTAACCCTGCTATTTTCCCCTTCAAATTGATCAAAATGAAAGCTATCATTGTTGGCATAAAATCTATCTAATCTATAGTAGATCCTTTTTCTTTCACTTTGAAAATTGCACCATGTGTACCATATGACCTTATTCTCTTTTTTAGCACCTTCTAAGTGATTCATTGGTTTAAGATTGTTTTTCATCTTGTACCAGAAAAAAATTTCATTCCCTTTCCATTCCGTATCATTTCCCCTATCTTATCCTCCACATTTTCCACCATGTTAAAATCCCCCCTATGATCCAGGGAATTTCTTACAAGTTGCTTACCCAACGTAGATCACATCAATGCCTATAATCATTAGGTGCATAGATGGAACGTATGAAAAATTTTAAATTATCATTTTCAATGCTTACCCACACTGCTCTATTGTAGGGGGAAGTTATGTGGGTCTTTATCCACTTCATTCTTTGGATAGAAGAATTGTAATTCCACCTTTACCTTTTTCATGCTTGGTTGTGCAGAAGGTAGAATCTTTCCAAATAAACTTGATATTAGTTTCAAAAGTATATCCAATTGCCTTAATTTCCTTTAGCATCACTTCTTTGACTCTCTCCTAATTTAGGAACCTTCTAATATTATATTTTTTGTCAGGGGATTCCAATCCCCTGACATTCTAGGAGATGCAATTAAGAGTCATCTGAATCCATTCCTTTCACTTCATCTTCTACATTTCTAAACCATTCAAAAAAATTAGGAAGATTACACTTCTTAATATCACTCCTTAGGGATGGAGTAGACATTTATTTTTGTATTTATCTTATTTTCCTCTTTTTTTTGGTTCATCCAGACATTTACATAAGAGCATTTTCCCCTTTCAATCTATAGGGTAGCCACATCTTGAGGCACTTTTCCCTCTATGGTCCTTTTTTGGTCAACTCCCCTTTATCCCCTATTGCATGTAAAATTTAATAAACATAAACATAAGTTCATTTAAATATAAATATATAAACATGTACATATATATAGACCTCTAAAACATAAACATGTAAATTCCATACTACACATGTCATCATACATGTAAACATAAACTCTCATAAACATATAAACATGTGTACATAGATACAGATCTTTGAAACATAAGAATTCATAAACAAAAATGTCACCTATATATATATATATATCAAACATAAATGTGTACGCATGTGCACATTCATCAATAGATGATCTAAAACATAAACATAAACTCAAATGTCTAGAATCAATATAAACACATGTCTTAAAGAGAGTAGATAAGAAATATAAGTGAACATAAACATATAAAATGTCCACACACACATATATGATGTCTATAGATCTCAAACATAACATGCCCATGTTTTAGCTTAAAATGTATATATCATAAAACAATAAACACATGCATATAAACTAGTTCCTCAACTGGTCTCCGGATCATAACGTCAGTTCCTAGTTGAGCGACCATCCAAGCATGAATCCTACTCCGATAAATGTGTTGAGCCATGTAACATATATACATATAGAAAACTATAATTAAATTAAAAATTATATTAAATATATACAGACACATGAATAAGTGAACATGTACATGTATATGTACGTTAACTTAGATGAAAATTAAAATTCACCTTTCCACTGACATGGTCAAGTGAAGAACGTGTGCACACACTCTCTACCCTCAAAATAGGAGTAACATGTGTTGCCTCTACCTAGACACATATGCATGAATACATAATAAAATAATAATAATTTTGAGTTATATAATTTATAAAAAACAAGTGTACGATTCCAATTCAATGTTACATACTACATGTATTTATTTAGAACTTAAGATAAAATTAAAAATTATATGTATATACCTTAGGAATAGCCTTTGCATCTTAAGTGTCAGCTTTGCAATCATATAATCCACTAACTCCTCTTCAATCCTACTCTGGACTAGATCCTCCAATGCTATGTGTAGCGAACTACACAAGTGAGATGGCATCGACCTTGAAGAAAAAATCTCCACAAAACACCCTCTCACAACCTACTCAAGTGTATCAACAAATGTTTAAGCACCTGTAGCAACTTAAATTCCATCAATATTCCTCTCTTATTTGATTTAAATAAATCCATAAATTTGAGTCAAATAGGTCACATCATCTAACTTCTCATTAAATTAATTAATCCTTGATTAATTTAATCTCATCTCATGTCCCATCCTCTAGATTTTGCAAGTTGCACATGAAAATAGATTTAATTCATTTATTAAATCCCTATTTTCCTCACAAGGCATCTTTTGGAATATTCTCTCAATTTGAATTAAAAAATTTCCAAGTCAACATGTACATCCAACAAGGCAATAACTTCATCTTACTTGTCCTTGCCTTGAGCCAAGTGGCATTTATTGCATTTTCCCTTCCTCTTACAAGTCATTTCAACAAATTTGAAATTCAAAAATATGCATTTATTGGCACAATCCCCAAATCTTGCACATCCTTCATCCATTCATAGATTGACAAATGGAATCATGCCATTGGATGAATGTTAGTCCCACATTGCTCAAATTTGGACATTCATCCATCTTGGAATTCTATAAATAAAGAGCTCATATCCTCATTTGATCATCCATAATTTATGCAAAGTTACCATGCTCAAATATCTCTCAAATTTCATCCATTATCATTGAGTTCTTAGCTAGGTTTTTACAGATTTTTGGCTTGGAGCTCTCATCCTTCATCAACAAAGTGGATCAACCTCGTCAACATATCAAGCTTGCATCTTAGGAATTGGGAAAGGGCAAATTTTCACATCAAATTGGCACCAATTCCCCCATGGGATCATGAGTTTGCACATTTAAATTAGGATTGAATCTATATTTCTTTGTTTCATTGTGTTCTTAGTTGTTTTCTTTCCTAATTCGAAGTTGTAAATGGATTTCATGGGGAATCCTTGTTTTAGCTTGCAATCTCTTATTTAACTTGTTTATTCTTGTTGTTTTGCAGGTACTAGGATCAAGGTTCACACAATAATTAATTTAATAAAGTGACTAAAAATAAAATAATATCAAAAAGTCACTTAAGAGAACAAATAATATTTTATTCTAGAAGCTTCTTGGTGATGTGTTATGAAAAGTATAAGAAGAAGCTTTGGCTATGCATTTGGGCATATTGAGTTGAATACATATTTTCTACTACATTGGTAAGCTTGAATGCTTGGAAAGTTGTTTTCCAATCTTCAATTGTGAAAGACCAAACCTAGTTGGTTAAGTGAAAATTTTGGTTGTGAAATATCAAACCTAGTTGGATATTTGAGGGAGTTACTTTAGAATTCCTATTTGGACTTCATTGCAGATTTTGGTGTTGCTGAACAAGACAATTTTGTGAGGGTTTCATAGTTGGCATCATTGGCACATTGCAGCCTTTATATCAGACCTTCATGGTGGACGACTTTGCATGTTGTACTCAAATTTTCGGTTGTTGTGGTCTCTATTTGCATTGATTTCACTAGGAAACTAAATCGCTCCAACAAGGGAACATTGGCAATCACATTGGGATACTTTGGAGGGTGTTTGCAACTATTATTATTTTAGTCTATATGGCTATCATGGAGGTCAACTAGCCTTGGTGAGAAGCGCATATTTGTTCATTACTCATCATTTAGACTTCATCTCTTTGTGGGTATTTGAGGGATCAATTGATTTTGACCTGGCAATCATTTCAAGGATAGTTTGAAGGAGATATATTGTTGCATTTATTTATTGTTGAAGTTGTAGACCTAGGGTAGGGGTGGCTCTCTTAGAGGAGGTCGATTCTACACAAAGAAGGCTCAATAAATGCTGATAAAATTCACTGGTTGTTGTCATCCAATCCACAGTTCATTCCAACCTTCTATTCCAGGTTTCCACACTGTATCTTCATATATTTGCATTGTAAAGTTTGAATAATTGATACAGCCTATAAGGCAATTCTATGGGCACATTTATATTGAAAAATCAATCATTTTCTTAAGCCTTGTAATCAGATTTTGTAGTCAATAATTTCATATCAACAAACCCTCATTTTTCAGTATTGAATAAAGTTGAAGTTTGCATACCAATTATTTGACAAAATGTCTTTTCTATGTACTTGCATTCCATTGAACTAGTTTCATGCCAAGTGTTTGTGAAAATGTCTCTTGGCTATAGATATGCATTTTGCATTAGAATCTCATGTATATGCATTTGAAAAATACAAAAAGTTTTTCATTTCATCATAGTTACTTGATTAATCACCTTTGGATTCATTCTCAAGCATCTAAAACATCATTGGCATCAATTCAAGACAAAACAAACAAACTGAAATCAATTACCAGCAAATTTGAGGTTGTAAGCAAAGTGTTTGTCAAAATTCCTAAGGTAGAAATTCAAGCTTTTTGGATAAGTTTTGGCATGAAACTTTACAAAGACTGTATTGTTCGGTGATTGGTTTCAATTTCTGTTGGTTTGCACCAACTTGTTGTATGAAGTGGTGAATTGGCTGGTGTAGAGTGTTTTGAAGATGTAGTGATGTTTTTTTGTTGCTCTGCAAGATGTTTTTTGGTTTCTCTAGAACAAGTTGTGTTTTAGAATGAAGGTGTTGCTAGGTTATGCTTTCACCTAGTCGACTGAGGTATGTTGAAGGTGTGCACCAAAAATTCTTTGTTGTGTGGATTTCAAGGAGTGTTTGGAGATGTTGTATGGGTCATGTCGACTCATCTAGAAGAAGCACATTTAATGTTCAATCTTTCATGAGTATCACCAATGTTGTAATGGTCGACATGCTATAAGTTTCATGTTTTCTTGCTTAAGGTTGACCTAATTTGAATGTGTGAAGCATGCAGATGTTGTCCATTGAAGACTTAAGCTATGAAGAGTGTATAGGATGAGGTTAAACATGTGTTGGGATCTGCAAGGCGTGTCCCTCTTCTTGGTGTTGTGTGTAGTCCTTTTAGGTCTTGCCCTCTATATGTTTCATATTGTTGTTTGATCTTTGGATGACTTGTAATTATAATATTTTTTGTAACATGTCAACTGTTCACTGAAGTAATTTTTCCTAGTTTCTCACTTTGCAAGTAAATAAACTATGTAACAAGCCATTGCAATAATTTTTTTTTTTTTTTAATTAAGAACAAATGAACATAGATGTCATAACAATAAACAGCAATGATTTCATTCTAATATAATAAATTCTTGATTACAATATTTCCAAGAATGTGTACAACGTACATACATAGCTCAACCGAGCTTTCAAAGCAATAGTTATAGATAGTCCAAGAACCTCCTTTCAAATCTTGGTCTTCTTGTCACCTACTGAGGAGGAGAAGCATCACTCAAGCACTTTTCCACCAACCACAAACACATATGTGGTCCCTCGCACATCTATCATTTGATAGATGGCCCTACCCTTTGATGAAGAGATTGGTGGAGTAACCTCATAACAAAAACCAACTGAGCTTAGTGTAATGTCCTACATGACTAGAACTTGTAAACCCACAATCTAGAACTAGCATGCAAACAAATGGATCTTGGTGAACTGATAGTGGAGCCAAAGGTAATCACACTACTTTGGAAAAAGTTTTCTCACTCAATACTTTGAGTTGTATTCATCCTACTCGTGTACACTACTCAAGCTCTATTTGACTTTAGGCCACTATATACTATGCATAGGTTTATCCTTCAATGGGTAGTCTTTAACCCTAGAGACAACCTATTCCCATTTCCATAAATTAATGATATATCTACTCATAAAGCATAAATACAAGTTACCCTCCCTTTACGGATAATCAAACCATAGGTGTAACTTGGAAGCTACCAATTATACCAATAACTAGCTATGGAAAACTCTTAAGCTATCCTTGTTTAATCATATCTATTTTACATATACTTATGAAAACAATCTCTCCTATTATAGAGTAAATACAAGCACTTCATAGCAAAGAGTAATATAGCTTCTTTTTCCTTTCCAATGTAAACACTATATTTTCCTAATGCAATTATTCCAAACAAAGTATACAAAACACAATCTTTTATAAACAAAGATAGATAAGAGAAACTAGATCCTCATGCATGTATACACTTATTCCAATAGACTGTGTTGGAGCCAAAAAATTCACCTTGGTTATTTTTTCATACTTCCATTTTCACCCATCTTTCCACACTCACCATATGTCCATCTCCATTCATTTCATGGTGGCTGACACTAATAAAGTCTCATCTATAAACCACCAAATAAGGCCCTTTGATCATAACAATGAAATGAATTCCCTCTCTAAAATGTTCTCATAGCAGCACATGGCATGCCACCAAGACAATGATATATCGAAGAGAGTCTCACCATAGTCTCTTTGATGCGAGCATGAATGGCTGATGAAAAATATAGATGAGACCCTCGTGTATCTAGGAGACATACTCAAAAGTTTTCTCACCAGTCTAAAGAACAATATGTCTAAGGGACTTGGACATGTTGAGGAGAAAATATAACGTGTCTCATCAACAAGGAATAATCATGTAGAGTATTTAGCATTTAGGAAACAAAAAAAAAATCTCTCAAACATTGAGAGATTATCATAAAATAAATGGTAAATCACTGGTAAGGTAGTGTGGAAAAATGACAGTATCGAGGAGACATTGATATATCGAGGAGAGAAATAAAGGAGACTCTTTGACATTTAAGGAGCAAGTGAGAATAAAATGTCGACGAGACATATAGACATCAAAAAAACATTAATCAAAGTCTCATCGACATCCTAAGAATGACATGTCGAGGAGACACAGGAGTATTAGGCTGACATTATCAAAAGTCTCCTTGACATTTTGGTGCAGGTACAAGCACACACTATTGATGAGACTAAGAGACATCGGGGAGAGGTAACCACAGTTCTCCTCGACATGGAAAATTCACATATAGATGATTAACAAGTAATACCGCCAAAGGGAGAGATAAGGGTATGTTGAGGAGACATAGGCTTGTCAGCGAGAAATATTCACCAGTCTCATCGACAAAAGGGGTTCATAATGAAAGAGCCTGAAATGTAAGTGTCGAAGAGACCTTGCAACATCGAAGAGAGAAATCCAAATATCTCTTAGAATTTTTTCAAAAGATGGCCAAGGATACATCGTAGATAGAAATGGTTATCATGATTAAAGTCTCATCGAAAAATATGAAATAATGTTCACCAAATTGATTTGACTAATGAATTCATTGAAGAGACAACTGCTATTAATGTTCAAGTTGATTAGAAGGGTGGTGCGAGTGCCATTTATGAACCAAAGTTGGATTGAGTGTGCTGAATTTCGATAAATACAATCTCTCAGAAATTAGAAATCACTGCGAATTGTGGCTGGATATTCAAAGGACAGAATTGGATGATAGCAAGCAACTCAAAATTTGCAACATTCATTTAAGTAAGTGATCTTGGCTCAGCTGAAAGTATTTTTTCAAGAAGATAGCTTGAAGTACAACATAAGTAGGGTTAAAATGGATAAAACCCCAGAGAAACCAAGGAAAAAAAGGCAAAAAAAAGAGACTAGGCCACTAAACCAAGATTTAATAAACCAGTGTCCCAAGTTTTGGCCAAAATTGAGAAGAACAACTCAACTAAACCCATCATGTGAAACATTGGAAGATAAACACAAAAATTTGGGAAATGTGTGGACTCTACATAGGGGTTATGTCTTATTTATATATCATTATAGAAAGAAGTATAGACATAGGCCAGTTTCAAACCCATGTAACTTCAATTTGAGAAAGCTTGTGATTCCCAATATTTTTGTGAATGTAGAATTGATTAAGGCACCAGTTAGAAATTACAATCCAAAGACAAGGGCAATTCACTTACAAGATGGGTCACAATTCATGATTATAACATGAGACTATATTTATATGGTTTTTCAATTGGATACCTCCCTAAAAACAAAATTGTGGATGAGAGATTTGTTGGAAGAATACTGCACTATGGATACAAGCTATAAGAGGTGGAAGTTGCCTCTGCATAGGCCTAAAGGTCTAGGAAATCAACCTAGGAGGTTTTCTAGTGATAAAATGCCCCCATTCCCTGTAGATTTGTTTAAAGAATATTATCAATACACCTACTATTCAGTTGGCCAAGTATTGGGAGTTGATGCCCTTGCTAACATGACTATAGCTCCCATGGTTGCGGACATCCAAAGCTAAGATGCCAGGCCCTATGACTATGTAGAATATCTATCTAAGGCCATCAATAATGATCTTAATGCCATCAAGAACAATAGTGAAGCTATAAAATTCAAACACTATTCACTTCTTATGCATATGATACTATATGAAGGGAAAGTGATGGGAATATGGAGAGAAGAATTGATAATAAAATATTTGGATAGTGACAAAAATTCAAGGCCAGTGCAAATGTGGACATCCATATGGGTCAGTAGATGTGGGAGATCCCACTACTTGTAGTTTGAAGAACATTTTGTCAAACCCTTATATAGGTTGCTTGGCCACAAATGTGATTATAATTTTTCCCTAGAGATACAAAGGTTACTTCGACCAAAGGAGAAGGGTCGTGATGGAAAAATAAATCACAATTGGGGAGATTGGTATGCATTTGCATATTGTACTGTTATTAGAGTATATGGATTTGAGGCAACACCATATTTACTGCCTAAGATTGTGCCAGATAGGGTTGCATACCTTGAGATCATAAGACAATTATCTTATTCATCCTTTATGCATCTAAAAAGCTATGGAAGGAAAACTTTTATGCCTTCTACTCTATGTTTTAGTGACTTCACTATTATTGCTGATACACGATATGATTTGGTTGGTAGCAAGCTAGATTATTATGCCTTGCCAATAGGAAACAAAAGAGAAAAATTTGACCCTGAACATTTCATTTATGATGCCAATATTTCTCAAAAACTGAAAGGATATGAGCATGAGTTCCATGTGGATGATGTCATCAAAAACTATGAGGAAAATCAAGTGATAATGAGGATGAATGCCTACAATAGAATTGTTATGGACGAGTCTTGGAGAATGAATAATAACCCATCCTATGTAGAAGCCTATCATGAAATTCAAGATCCTATGGAAAAAATTGAACAATTGATTATGCATGAAGAAGAACTAACAAATGATGTATCTCTAGCAGCATTTGAAAAGAGAAGAATTATTGCTTCTAGGAGACAAGTTGAGAATGTAACAACATTGAACCATTTGTCACCACAACCTACTCCAAAGGTAAGATTCTCAGCTGACACCCCAATGTTGATGACACCAATGTTTGTTGGCCTCATGGACTTGACAAGCTAGAAGATTTTCATGCTCACCTTAACAGCTTGGTCCATTGCATCACCTTTACTAAGGAGATTGAATCTGATGGTCAGCTCCATTTCCTCAACATCTTGCTCATCAAAAAATTAGATGGCTCCCTCAGTCGTCGAGTGTTTCGTAAAGCTACCCACACCGATCTCTATCTCCATTCTTCTTCCCATCATCACCCGTGCCAAAAAAGTGGTATCCTTAAAACCCTCTCTTTGAGGGATTTTCATATTTGTGATGAAGATTACCTAGATCAAGAGCTAGCCCATCTTCGTAAAGTCTTCATCCTTAATGGATACAAAAATAAGCAAATCTCTAGAGCCTTCAGCCATGCCAGGCAGAGGTTCTTTTCTCATCCCTTTACCCCCAAACCAAATTTCTTCCCTGTCACTTCTCTCCCTTACATTGAAGGCATTTCCCAAAAAATATCCAAGATTCTCTCTAAGAAAGGGCTTCATTGTGCTTTCAAACCTTGTTCGACAGTAAGACACTGTCTCCCTTCTCTGAAGGACTTGAGGGACTTATTACTTGAGTCAAGAGTATACAAGGTTGTTTGTTCTTGTGGCATTCCTTACATAGGAGAAACGGGTCGTTCTTTTTGCACAAGAATTAAGGAGCATAGTGCGGACATTAGACATGATCGGGTTGTCAAATCGGCACTTGCAGATCACTCCTTTTCAACTAAGCACCACATATGCTTAGAAAACACTCAGATCTTATGCAAAGAGGACAATTTTTTCAAGAGGAAGCTCAAGGAAGCCATCCACATTAACAACCACCCGTCTAACCTTAACCGTGACGAGGGTTGGAGTCTCAATATCGCGTGGCAACCCTTGCTGTCTAACCTTCATAATCAGTTTCTTTCCTAGCGTGGTCGTGCTCTTTTTCCCCCACCCTGGTTTCTTTGTCTTCCGCCTTTTTTTGCTTCTTTTTATTGTTCCCTTTTGGTGTTCTTGATGGAAAATTGTCTCTTTCGTCCGCCCTCCTCTTTGTTCTTCTTTCCATCTTTGGTCTGACCTTGGTTTTGTTCTAAGGTGTCTTGTTCTTCCCGTCGTTTTTTGTTTCTCTGTGTCTTTCTTTTTGGCTTTCCTTCCTTTGCTCTTCTTTTTGTTTCTTGCCTTATATATATTTGTGTGTGTGTGTGTGTATTCACTCATATATATATATATGCATTTATACCTATTTATTTTCTTACTTCTATCCTTTTGTCCCTTATATATTTATTCCTCATTATTTATAGCTTTTCCTCTTCTTCTATCCTTTTGTGTATTATTGCTATTTTTATCATTAATTTTATTTATTTATTTTTATTTCTTGTCTTTTTTAGTCATTCCAATCTATTTATTGCTATTTTTATCATTAATTTTATTTATCTCTTTTATTAATTCTTGTCTTTTTTATTATTTCTTTGGTTTTATTTATTTTGTTTCATTCCTATCTATTTATTGCTATTTTCATCATTAATTTTATTTATTTTATTTTTCTCTTTTATTATTTCTTGTCTTTTTTAGTTATTTCTTTGGTTTTATTTATTTTGTTTCATTCCAATCTAATTAAATATTTTTAGATCACTCTTCTAGTATTTCTTGTTTTTTAGTTATCTCTTTGGTTTCATTTAATTCTATACTATTTCTATTTATTTTATTTATTTATTTTTGAGTCGCTTTGTGTTTTCTTTCTTCTTCCATTTGGTTTGTTTCCCCCCCTTTTAAAACTCTTTTCATCTCGTGATATATATTTATATATATCAATTTTAATACTTATTTTGGTGTATATTTATTTTCATTTTTTGATATATTTATTTTATTCTTCTTTTAGTGTTTCTTCTTTTGCTTGTTTTTCGCTTCTTGGTTTATATATTTATTTCATTTTTATCTATTATTTCTTTGGTTTCTCCTTGTTCTTAGGCTCCACGTTATATTTTTTCTTTCCTTTTTATTTATTTGTTTTCCATTTTTTTCTTCTCGTTGATTTTGTTTTTCTTTCTTCTTAATGGTCTTCCTTTAATCATTTAATTTATTCAATTTTTGCACCTTTATTTTTCTAGTTTTCTCTTGTCTTATTTTTTGCTTCTTCTTTTTGAGCATTTGTTTTTGTTCTTTTCCTTCCCTTAAAAAACCTTTTATTTTTCTCCTTTCTTTTATATTGTGCTGGTTCCATTTAATTTGGTTTTATGTTCATCTTTTTCTTTTTCTTTAATATTGTCCTTGAATTGCGTGCATCTTTCCGTCCTTCCCCTTCCTTATTATTCAGTCTGAGTCTGCAATTATTCATTTTCTCCTCTAGCTCTCTTTCATCCTGATGATGGATCACGGAGTGTGATTCGAAACGTTGATGCAAAAAAATCCTTACACAATTGAATCCAGAAGCAATACAAACCCCAATCATAATTGAAGATGATATTGAGGGGGAGGAAGAGGTCACACAGATCAACAATCCTGGTATTCCCCAATATGAAATTCCACTAGAAAGGAATGTGATTACTTTTGAAGCTTCTAATGAGCTATCTGATGATGTGAGACATCGTGTTAGTCAAGAATTCATTACATATGACACATTTGTTCAAACTTCTGACTTCAAGGCTTTCATCTATGAGTATAAATGAAAAGTAGTAAGGGAAAGGCTAAAAGACATCGACCCTAAAAAGGAAAAAGAGCTTCAACATGAGATTGACAAAGAGATGAAGGATATGACTGTTGAAAGAGGAAGAGAATTATTGCAAGAAGTCGAGGTTATGCTCCTTCTATGGTGGGATATCAGTTCAACCATTGTGTTTGACAACTTTCTAAAGAGAAAGAACACAACCTTGCAATTGACAGATGAGGCTAGTGATAAGATTTATACTGGATCAGGATATAACCTTGGTAGTACTATACAGATGTGGGCACTTTACCCACCAGGAAAAAGGCCTTCCCTTGTTAATCATGATAAAATTCTTGAACATCTTCTGGTACAAAGAGTAGGGGAGACAAACCTTATGGAAATTGCTGACTTGAATGTAAATGTGGCCAAGTTCACCAAGGCTTAGATTGAAAAATTGGTAAGGGATAACAAGGGATCGATAGAAGAGAATGAAAGGTTAAAACATGAGTTGATCAGTTGCTGAGATATATTGCCTTCTTCCTTAGGGCTTTACTCTCCATTGGTTGAGCATGAAAGAAAGGTGTTAGAGGCAATGTATGAGACTACCTATTGGAAACAAAAACATGAGAAAGTTCAGAAAGAGCGAGAAGAATTAAAAGGAAAGTTGAAAACCACCACTTTTGAAGTGGCATCAGAGATAGTTTGTATGAGATTTGAAGATATGTATAAGCATGCTGACAGGGTCTGGCACATTCATGACAAAACATATGCGGCACTATTGGAACAAAACAGGTTGTGTGATAGAATGAAGTGGAGTCTCACATCATTGCAAAGAAGGGAGATAACAATATTGTGCTCCAAGAATATCAAGAGCTCATGAATTCCTTGACACAAGAGTTAAGTTACTTCAGTCAGCCACTAAGTATGGCCTTTCTCAACTTGTTTGAGGAAATAGATTTGAAAGATCAAGATACATGGAAGGATGAGATATCCCATTATTTTCCAGGCATTTTTGATTCAATCAATGATGAAGATTAGGTACTCAAGAAAACACATAAACAACTTGGAAGAATTTTCAAACTCAAATATGCAACATGAAGGATATTATACATAATGCAGACATTCATGCCAAGAGTGGATACATTGAGCACTTGTCAAGGGTCAACTTATTCATTACATGGGTTAAGTGAAAAGGGAGTAACAAGGATCATAGTTTGATGGTTTTTGGATACACTATCATGGTGCATGAGCCTTGAACAGGTCTTTGGTGATCATGGGCACTTGCTGAAGATTAATAGATTGTGGTGTATCCACCAAAAAACTCTCAAAGTTTTTATGTTTATGTTAATTATGTTGGATTTCAGTTGAAATTAGTTTTTCCTTGATGTCAAAATCTTGGTGACAAATTATTCATGGTATTCATCATTTTGGAATTCATGGTGTTCATTATTCATGGAATTCATGGCTACAGTGTTATTCATGGCTCGATTTATGGCTTTGCTCAGTTATATTGTTTTTCAAATTTCAGTTATATGATGATGGGTATTTCGGTGGTTACATGGTTATTAGCTCTGGTACTAATATCTATCATGATTGTTCTCATAAGCAGGGATATCTCATTCTTTTAGGGTCATTCAAGGTTCAGGTATATGGTAGCTCATTTTCACATATCTAGTTTATTGTTCTTGGCTAACATGTTTCTCTCTTCAGGGATGAGCATTTGCTGTTATTGTTTTCAAAATTGCAATTTAAATGGTTTCTATATGGGCATTATAAGGTGATTTTTTTTAAGGACCTTCCTATGATAATCAATATTGAAGTGTTCATAAGCATCTCGATTGATTTAATGTGGCATACATTATAGTCTTCTAGCAAGGGTATTCAGGTTGATCATGGCACATAGGTTATTGATCATATTCTGATTGAGCATTTGCAGGCTCAATTTGCCAAAAAAATTAGTGCTTTAGGTGACAAAAAAATTCAATTTTTTTAGATGAATAAGGTCTCCACTTTTTGGTCTTGATTATCACATTTTATTGTGTTTGAATGTTTTGATTATGCTTGGTACTATAATTGTGTCATTGGATATTAAAAAAATGGACATTATTATGTGAACATAATCAACATCAAAAGGTGATTAAGTGGTTTGCATGGTTTATATATTCTAAAACCTATCGGGTTTCTTTGTACATATGGTATTGTTGTATCAAGCTAAAAATATAAAGTCACAATATATATGTGACTAACATTGTCAACAACTATTATGATTACTTTTATCGACAGGGATACCATTTGGCATAAGTGTTGTTTTTGTCGACAAGTTTAGCAAGAGTATTATTGCGGACTTCAAAATGATTATGTTGGATAAAGTCAACATGGTCAATGAATTCTAGTTCATTATGAAGCTCAGATTTCAAATGATTATATACTTCTAAAAAGTATTTGAAGGATTTGAAAGAATTATGAAGCAAAGTTGTTATTGAATAGGGTTTGTAACCCTAGCCATTGTGGTATGTTGTGGCTATGAAAATCAGCTCACTATATGAGCTTGGCCAGCGTATGGAAGGTCTTTTGAGTTTAAAAGTGCTTGACTGTGGTAGTTTAAAAATAAGAAGAGACAAAGCTCATTGATAGAAGTTTTCAACTGGGTCATTTGACAGTTTTTGAGGTATTCTTTCATGTTGTTTTTTTCACCATAAATAGGTAAATCATTTCTATTATTTATGGGCTTGGTCAAACAAGTTTTATAGGAAATAAATTTGATTTAATAAAAAATTTGTTAAAGGGATTAGTTTTAGTTTTCATAATTAGGGTTTGCAAGTTTTTAATCTTGTTTGAGGGGTTGTTTTGAAATCTTAATGGAATTTGATGTATGGTTTCTAGGGTTGTTTGGAAATCCTAATGGCATTTGTTGATTTGAGAATCAATTATGAGAAAGATGATTGGAAAAAAATTCAACATTGTGTCTGTGCATATATATATTCACAGGTCTTCAAACCTGAATGTGAGAGATGAGAAATATGGACTGCTATTAAGCCAATTTGATTATATGTATTTGAAATATTGAAAATCTTTGAGAGGCAGATCATTATACTGCTATACCTGATATTTTAAGGATTCTATTTTTTTTTGAATTCTCAAGGTTTGTGTATACTAGTCAATTTTTGTAAAAGGTTTTATGGAAACATAGAAACCCTATGAATCATTGTTATTATTCAGAATTGATAAAAGGGGTTGGTGCTCCTAAACTATAAAGATTTGGTGCTTATGTAATAATGGAGTTGGTGCTCCTGATTGAGTTAGTGTTGTAATAATAAAAGGAAATTTTTGAGTGGTTTTTATACCCCAAGAGGGTTTTCCCACTCATGACAAATTTGGTGTAATGTGTTGTTCTTTTGTGAGTGTTTGATTGGTCTATATTATTGTCATTTTTGTTCATTTGCATAATTATTTTTATACTTGTCAGTTGCCTAAAACAAATAATTCAGTTGTCAAAAGTATTTGTGCAAATGATTTGAGTATCAAGTCTATTTTACTATTTCAAATGCTTAAGTAATGTGCTCTAATATCTGAAGCAATATTTTCTATATTGTCATCATTGCCACATGTTATTATTGCATAGTATTCATATAATGGAAAGTAAAGTTTTGTTATTGGCCTTCTTGAAATTTTTTAATAATCAGTGACTGTTTTTGAATCACTGATTCACCCCCCCTCTCAGTGATTCCTTTCTTTTAGCAAATTATGTTTTAGTTATGAAACGTTGTAAATTTTTGTGAACGGGCCTAAAGCTTGTTGCTTCTTGTACGAATAAGGAAACTAGGGCCCAATTTTGAGATCATCATCATCATAGCATATTCCATTCCATTAGAGTAGGCATTAGTAAGAAGATAGATTGCACAATCTGCCCATCCATATCATATTAAAGACTTTTGTTACAAATGTTTATTTTTTGAAGTAATATAATGGATCAGACTACTTGTAATTTGTAATCCATTATCAGTGTTCAACTGTTGTGCCAATTTTCATGCTTATCTATTACTTTGTTGTTTCCAAAGTGGTCTTTTCAAGTTATTTAAGTCTGCAAGATTTATCAGAACACATTTGTTGTTACTATGTGGATGCTCTGATTGGTGTGAATTAAAAATCCTTTCAAATAATTTACTTTATTTGGTTCCTACCAAGGATTAAAATCCTTTTAAAGAGGTTATTTTGATTGGTTTCCATTAACCTAAGAATTAAAAGTCCTTTCATGCAAACATCTCAAGTGCCTAGCAGTTCGAGTTAAGCTAAATAATAGGTTTACTTATCCTACAAATTTGTCTCCATAATCACCATCCACTCATTCACTCCATTCACCCAATAGGAGTAGGCACTGGTAATATTTTGGATATTATATACAAAATACAACTTACACTCTTGATTCTTCAAATACTTTCAATAGGAATTGGCCATCAAGCTCTACGTTTACTCCACCCTCATGTGCCATAGTGAGTAGGTTTCCCAATTTAGGAACCACATCTAAACTTTAAATCTTCCCTATTATTCAGGTATACCCACCTAGGTCTGGTAGAGCCTGAAGAGTAGGAGGTAAGCAACCTTGTTTGTCTCGTTCATTGGCCAAAAGTGTATTAAGAGACTGGCACCCTCTTACGGCTCAAAACCTACATTTTTGAGACCTAATAGACTGATCTGTTGCTTAGCTTTTCAACATTAGCTTGCTTGTTTCTCTAATTCCTTCTAAATAATTCTCAATGGTTTATCTCTTAAGATCTATTTGCACTCACAAAATATCTCTCAATTTTCACACTATCACTTTCAAATCACAGAATTAACAACTCTCAAAAAATATGCAACAGTATAAGTTTGCAATAGAATGTGTTCCAAATAAGAGAGCTAGCCTCTCTATTTATACAACAAAAAAAGATATTGTAGCCTATAGAAGAGGCACGCAAAATGATAGTTTAATCCATGCATATTGACTCACTTCACTTAGCTAAATGGTGGCAACAATCAAAGAGTTTACTCACCATGAAAAGATATAGGTCATCCTCTATGTTTTGACAACTTAAGACTATTTCAATCTGCACATGAAGAAATGATGATAATCAAATTGTTTCTATAATGGACTTATACAACATTTAGAACTTCATAATATGGTTCCAAGCAAGCAACCTTCTCCTTATTGTTTTGGCACGACCCTTACTCATTAAAACAATCTACATTTAAAATGCAACACATGCTCAAAGTCAACTAAGTCAAAGCTGAGTAGAAAATAGAGGAATGAAGAGTCATTCAGGCACATAAATATAATTTGAACAATTCTTTTCCTTGTTGTAACTCTTCCTATTATCATGCATTTTTCACTTTACTTTCCATCGGTTCATGATAAGGCATCCAAAGGTAAATTGTTGTTTACTAAGTCAAAGATATTCTATCTCATAGAATTGACTATGATATATCAACTTAACTATTTCATAATTCATAGCATATTGTTTGATCTTTACTCATTTCCAATATATATTATATTTGGCCTTTAAATGCATTGTATATGTTATATACAATTGACCTATGTTCATGTAAATAAAATCGACTCTCTAGCATTACATATGTTAATCAATCTTAAGCATATATATATACTAAAAATTTATCACACACACACACACATATATATGTATATGTATATATTGTAAATATATATACATATACATACATATATATGTATATGTATATATATATATTTACATATATACATATACATACATACATATATATATTATGTCAATAAAGTACGTAAACATTTGATATATAAATGAATACAAACAAGTTAACATCCTCAAGTAATAATAATAATAATTATATCGATTGTGTGCATATATATATATATTCCTCTATGTGTGTACATATATTGATACATTTGTATGGGCATGTCCGTTCACCTTACGTACATGGGTATCGATACATGTATGCATATTGATATATGTGTATATATATACACAATCGATTGCACATTCAAAAACGTACACAATTACTATTTTGTTGATAGGGAATAGGCGTGTGGTGTATTTATACATATACACATTCATGTCGTACTATCCATTCGATAGATCCATACTCACAAGCAACTTGTTCATAAGCATGTATATGTACATCTACCTATGTACTCTCATGTATGTGTTTCTTCATGCATATGGACTATCATCAAGATGCATATGTATACCTATACATACATTCCATGTGTGCTCAACTCATCAATACAAGCATAGTAATTTATAGGAAAGAACTCATAAGCTCTAAACATATAAAATAATCCAAGCATGCATTCAACAGTAATCAGGTCTCTTACTAATGAAGACATTTATACTAAGGATGAGTTACCAATTCCCAACATAACAACTTGACTCAATCATTCTACTGTGAGTGTGTGTGTAAGCTCATATAGGTTACATTACTGGTTACACGACCAAGATCTTCTCCTGAGTGATACTTCCCCTCCACCTGGAGGATTGAATATATACCTACATCCAACTAACACATTCTCATGGTAGTTAGCTATTCAAAAAAATATGCATTACATATAATATACCTCCATAGTTAGAATATTTATTTCAATAACTATCCATTTCACATATATGCATTTCTTCACATATCATTTAAATGAAACAACATTCATTCATAAATCATTGATAACAAAGTGCAAGCACAATTTATTCTCATTTATAATTCAAATTACATTCACATTTATCCTACATAGTAATAGTAAATAGTAAATACACAATTGAGGTGTAACATACTCCCCTCTTGTGAATCATCGTACCCAATGATTTATGTAGCAACATAAAACAAACATACACACAAAATATTGTTTTTAAGTATTCTCAAATGCATCTAAAACATGAGGAATTTTTTTTTGTATCTCAGCATAGTCTTCCTAGGTGGCCGAGTCTTCCGCATATTGGTCCCACTAGACTTTACATTTCAAGACTTCTTTTTTACACAAGCAAAGCTTATGCGTTTTGAGCGCCTTGACGGGCTCGAAAGCTACCACTCCAAGGTCCTGTACTTGTAAAGGATTCCAATCAATCACATGATTATCACTTGGTATATGCTTCTTTAGGTATGACACATGAAAGATGTTATGTATCCTAGAAAGAACTGGTGGAAACACAATTCAATAAGTGACCAGATTCACTTCCTCAAGAATCTCAAAAGGTCCTACATAGTGTGGGGTGATTTGGAAGACTTCCCAAATTTGATTGAACCCTTGTGAGCTTTCACTCTCAACAACACCTTGTCACCTACAACAAAATTTCGGGGCACTCTCTTTGCATCAGTATAAATTTTCTATCTATTGTTAGCTTTAGCTAATCTTTGCTTAACAATTTTCACTTGCTCTTCCATTTCAGCCAACATTTTTGGCCAAAGACTCACTCTATCCTCAAGTTTATCCCAACTTATGATAGTTTGAAACTTTTGACCATATAACGCTTTGAAAGGAGCCATCTTTATTGCAGAATGGTAGGAATTATTGTAAGAAAATTCCACCAAAGGTAAGTAGTCTTCCCACTTGTATTGTTGATACATTCTAAGTAGGTCTTCCAATACTTGATTTACCCTTTTCATTTGTCCATCTGTTTCTGGATGATATGTCGAGCTAATATTCAGTTGAGTCCCTAGTGTAGAAAATAATGTTTGCCAAAACCTAGAAGTGACTCATGCATCTCTATCTGAGATTATCTTTTTAGGAATTCCATGTAGCCTAAACACTTCTTGCACAAATTTTCTTGCTATGACAGGTGGTTCATCAATTAGATTTTTGGGTATAAAATGTTCTACTTTAGTAAGCTTATCTACTACCACAAGAATGACATTATGCTTATTTCTCGACATAGGCAATCCTTACACAAAGTCCATACTTATGACTTGCCACTTTCTCTCTAGTATATCATGTGGATATAACAAGCCCGCAGGATGATAATGCTTCACCTTCACCTTTTGACATTCGAGACACCTACCTACAAATCTAGCAACATCTCCTTTCATCCCTTTCCAAAAGTATAGTAGCTTTACATCTGCCAAAATTTTCATCACTCTAGGGTGTCTAGAGTACGATGCTTCATGTACTTCTTTCCATAACATATTTATTAACTCCTCTATGTTAGGTACATACATTATTCCCTTATATCTAAGTAATCCATTAGGTTCAAAATGAAAACCTTACCTAGCATCTTGCGGATTGCTTGTGAGTGCTTGTTTAACTTGAATATAGTACTCATCCTCTTTGCACTTTTGCAACACTTGACCTTTAAAGTCAGTTTGAATTGTTACTATTGAAGCAATATGTATATAGTACTCATCCTCTTTGTACTTTTGCAACACCTGACCTTTAAAGTCGGTTTGAATTGTTAGTATTGAAGCAATATGACATCTTCGACTCAAGGCATCGGTAACCCAATTTTCTTTCCCTTTTATATAATTGATATTGAAGTCATATTTAGCTATTAACTCCAACATCTTCTTTGTTGTGTGTTCATATTAGGTCGAGTAAATAGGTACTTTAACCCATGATGATCAGTTTTCATCTCAAAGGGTTTCCCTAACAAATAATGCCTCCACATTTGCAATGTGTGAACCATGACTGCTAACTCCAAATAATGCGATGCATAATTTTTCTCATAAGCAATTACTTTCCCATCCTGCATTAGCACACCTCCTAAGCCCTCTCTTGACACGTTCATGATAATAGTAAATTTACCCTCAGGATGTAGTACTTTTAGAATCGGTGTAGTAGTCAACTTTTCTTTAAGTAAATCAAAGGCTACTTGGCACTTCTTAGTCCATTCAAACTTCTTCCCTTTCTTTTGTAAATAAGTAATTGAAAAGGAAATCTTAGAGAGGTTTGCAACAAGCTTTCTATAGTATCCTACCAAACCCATAAAAATCCTTACCTCAAACACATTCTTGGGTACTAGCCATTCAAGCACCGCCTTGATTTTAGCTAGATCTACTGAAATACCTTTTGTTGAAATCACATGTCCAAGATAATGTACTCTCCTCTGAAGGAAGGTACACTTGGAGAGTTTTCCATACAAGTTATGTTCTCTAAGTATTTGTAGCACTATCTCTAAATGTCTAAAATGTTCCTCCTCACTCTTTGAATATATCAAAATATCATATAGGAATACCAAGACAAATTTATCTAGACAATCCCTAAATAAATTATTCATAATGTTCATAAATGTTGCAGGCGCATTTGTTAAACCAATGGGTAGAACTATGAAATCATAGTGTCCATATCAAGTTCTGAACATGGTCTTAAAGATGTTTTCATCCTTAATCCTCAACTGATGATATCCAGATCTTAGTTCAATCTTGGAAAATACAACAACTCCCCTCATTTGATCAAATAGATCATCAATGTGTGGCAATAGATACTTATTCTTTATCTTTATTTAGCATGCAATAATCAATGCACATACGCAAGGTACTATCCTTCTTTTTCACAAAGATGATTGGTGCTCCTTAAGGCGACACACTTGTTCTTATCAACCCCTTATACAATAGTTCATCCAAATGTGCCTTAAGCTCCATTAGCTCCATTGTTGTCATCCTATAAGGTACCTTGGAAATAGGTTCAGACCCTAGAACTATATCTATTGAGAAATAAAATATTCTTTTTGATGGCAACCCAAGTAGCTCATCTGGAGATACATTCGAAAACTTCCTCAAAATAGGATATCTCTCCATATCTGACATTCCCATTTCATACATTTCACCATCTTCCATCTCTTGGAAGTTTTGTGACCCAAAGTTATCAAGGTTCTCTTGTGAATTTGATCCCTTATACTCTTATAACTTTTCCATCATGACAACAAAGAGTTTGCACCCTTTCTTCTTAGCCCTTAACAGTTGCATTGTAGAGACCTGATGAATCTTGACCTCTCTAGGTATCCCTTGAAACTTCACTTGATTACCAAGATCGTCTAAGCATTCTACAATTTTGGCATGGAAATCTACCTTATCCCTATGTCTCCATAACCAGTTCATACCTAGGATAATGTCATAAGATCCTAAAGGTGTGACATAAAGGTTCACTTCTGTAGAAAAAAAAGGTAGCTCTATCCTAGCTTTGAACAAACATTGTTCCACCTTTTCTCTTGTTTGGTTTGCATATTCTACATCCCAAGACTTTTCCATGAAACCAACCTTTCTAGATATTTGCTTAGTTTCTCTAGGTGAAATAAAATTTTCAGTTGCACCAGTATCTGTAATTATAGAAATGGGTAAGCCAAAAAAAATACCTGGTGTCTCAATTGGACTCACTTGATACTTCACCTAGTGATCATCCACAATGGCATGTATCTTTTGTTGGAACATCGCTTGCTAAGTAGGCAGTGGATTACCATAAGATCATGACCCCGAAGCCTTATTATGTAATTGATTCGCATAATGGTCTCTTCCACAAGTGAAACATCCAGTAGCCAGTCCTTTCCTCTTTGTAGGTTCTCCAAACTTATTAGCATTCCCACCAACATTATTGGTGTTTCCACTACTAGAACCATTCTTCCTATGTTCCCTTCTTGACTCTTTCCCACTATTACAAGATCCTTTTTACCCTTGCTTTGGCACATTTTTCACAACTTCTACTTTCATTTGGGTTGGTTTATCTTGAACTCCCGCAATGTTCTTATGATTTCTATTTTCCTGATGGATGGAGATAGCTTTGAGCTTTTGCTCCTGTTTAACCGCTTTCTCATACACAAGATCCATAATAGCTGGACCATGAACATCTACCTCTCCTCTGATATGATTATTAAGTCCCATGATAAACTTTCTTATGCGGAATTGTTCATATTTCAGGTACACATAGGAACATAATGTAGCAAATGGGTAAACTTCTCCCAATACTCATCGACTATCATATTACCTTGTCTCAAACTCTAAAAATCCATGAGTTTTTGAACAAAATAGAGTTGGGGAAACCATATTTTATAGAAAATTTCATCAAATTCACTCCAAATCAGTTTTCATGAGTTAAGATTGAGTTCCATCTTTTTATTCATCGATTAGTTAGAGGCTTCTCCTACTGATACTAACTGGTATGCTCCCCATGGGGCTTTGGTGATCTCAATATGATTTTGAATCTTGAAGTACTTCTCCATTTGGACTAACCAAGCCTCAGCTTCATCTCTGTTGGAACTTTCTTCAAACTTGGGTGGGGTAATTTTCAAGTCATATCTTTAAAGAGTTCATAAGCCATACAATTCCTATTAGTCTTCTCAAATAGGGTAGGTGATTTCTCCCTTTCATGATCATGGGTTTGATCATATTCGTGAGAAGAGTTTTCTCCCTCATTCTTGTTGTTTGGAATTTCCTTCTCAACTCTATTCTTTTCTCTTCTTTCTTGCTCTAGGTTTTCCAACCACGCTAAGATTTGGTCTAATCTAGCTTCAACTCCTATTAGTCCTTGCCCAACTTCTTGGCTTCCACCAGGATTGGTTGGTGTCCTTACCATCTTTGCAAAAATAGATTCTTCCTAAGGGTTTTCCCAGGTTAAATTTAATCATGTTATCAATTATCTTATGGAAAACATTAAAATGAGCTACTAGTCACATATAAGGAATTCCACATAAGACTTTAAGCATAAGCTTTTTGATAAACACACAATTTTATTAATTCACAAGGATCTAATTATCCTTTTGATTAATCAAGTGACTATTCAGATAGTCGATTAGAGAGTATCCCTCAAATTCTTGCTGGTATGTAACTTAATGGAGTATACCCTACAGATTGATATTGTTCATCTCTCATTTGTTCATACCTATCCTAGAATGGATAATAACCTTCGGATTTGTCATCCGATACATATTTGTGAGGTACATATCCCTCCGATTCTTTACTTGAGTAAATTACAATTACTTCTATCATTGGAAGAACTCTAGGGTCCCTAAAGATAAATGCCATACTAACGCTCTCTTCTGAGGGCACATCCTTGTAAAGTGATAAAGACTCAGAATTTTTGGTGAGACAAAAGGTAGGTAGTTGTACTTGGCTTCCATATTCATCTTTCTCTTCACATCACTGATTTGAGAAAGTGCATGACTGAAGGTTTGTCACTTAACTAGATGGCATTGTCATAGTTAGTACCCTCAATTGTTCTAGCGATGGCTTCTCTTTCTTTCTTGGCCTTGAGGTAGCTCTCATTTTTTATTATTGAATTTCTAGTCGTTAACCCAAGATGCACCATCTTGGCACAAGAATTTCCAAACATTAGATAACGTTGGACAAAAAGTACGATGAGCTCATAGGTTCCAAAGCTAAACCTAGTAGCTTTGAAACCAAATATAACATGTTAACCGTTCACTAAAGTAATTTTTCCTAAGTTCTCACTTTGCGAGTAAAAAAACTATGTAACAAGCCATTGCAATAAAAAAAATCTTTTCTTTATTAAGAACAAATGAACATAGATGTCATAACAATAAGCAACAACAATTCCATTCCAATATAATAAATTCTTGTTTACAATATTTCCAAGAATGTGTACAAATTACATACATAACTCTATTGAGCTTTCAAAGCAATAGTTATAGATAGTCTAGGAACCTCCTTTCAAATCTTGGTCTTCTTGATTCTCGTTGAGGGGGAGAAGCATCACTTAAGAACTTTTTCACCAACCACAAACTCATATGCAGTCCCCTACACATCTATTGTTCAATAGATGGTCCTACCCTTTGATAAAGATATTGGTGAAGTAACCTTGTAATGACAACCAACTGAGCTTAGTGATGTGCCCTACATGACTAGAACTTGTAAACCCACAATATAGAACTAGCATGCAAATAAATGGATCATAGTGAGTTGATAGTGGAGCCAAATGAAATCACACTACTTTGGCCAAAGTGTTCTGACATAGTACTTCAAATGATAGTCATCCTACACACGTACACTACTCAAGCTTGATTTGACTTTAGGCCACTATATACTATGCATAGGTTTATCCTTCAACTGGTAGTCTTTAACCCTAGAGACAACTTGTTCCCATTTCCATATCAGTTTAATGATATATCTACTCATAAAGCATAAATACAAGTTACCATCCCTTTACGGATAATCAAACACTAGATGTAACTTGGAAGCTACCAATTACACCAATAACTAGCTATGGACAACTCTTAAGCTATCCTTGCTTAATCATATCTAATTTACATATACTTGTGACAACAATCTCTCCTATTATGGAGTAAATACAAGCACTTCATAGAAAAGAGTAACATAGCTTATTTTTCCTTTCCAAAGTAAACACTATATTTTCCTAATGCAAGTATTCCAACAAAGTATACAAAACACAATATTTTATAAACAAAGATAAATAAGAGAAACTAGATCCTCATGCCTACATATGCTTATTCCAATGGACTGATTTGTTGCTTATCCTTCCAACATCAACTTGCTTGTTTCTCTAATTCCTTCTAAATACCTCTCAATGGTTTCTCTCTCAAGATCTATTTGCACTCACAAAAAATCTCTCAATTCTCACACTATCACTTTCAGCTCATATAATTAACGAATCTCAGAAAAAATGTAGCAATATAAGTTTGCAATAGAATGCATTCCAAATAAGAGAGCAAGCCTCTCTATTTATACAACAAAAAGAGATATTGCAGCCTATAGAAGAGGCATGCAAAATGACAACTTAATCCATGCATATCGACTCACTTCACTTAGCTAAAAGGTGGCAGCAATCAAAGAGTTTACTCAACATGAAAAGCTACAGGTTGTCCTCTATGTTTTGATAGTAGCTTAATACTATTTCAATTTGCACATGACCAAATGATGATAATCGAATTGTTTCTAGAATGGACTTCTACAACATTTAGAACTTCATAATATGGTTCCGAGCAAGCAACCTTCTCCCTATTGTTTTGGTACGACCCTTACTCATTGAATTAGTCTACATTTAAAATGCAACACATGCTCAAAGTTGACTAAGTATAAACGTAGTAGAAAATAGAGAAATAAAGAGTCATTTGGGTGCATAAATATGCTTTGACCAATTCTTTTCCTTGTTGTAACTCTTCCTATTATCATGCATTTTACACTTTACTTTCCATTGCTTCATGATAAGGCGTCCAAAGGTAAATTTTTGTTTACTAAGTCAAAGATATTCTATCTCATAGCATCGACTATGATATATCAACTTAACTACTTTGTAATTCATAGCATATTGTTCGATCTTTACTCATTGCCAATATATATTATATTTGGCCTTTAAATGCATTGTATATGTTATATACAATCAACCTATGTTCATGTAAATAAAATTGACTCTCTAGCATTACATATGCTAATCGATCTTAAGCATATATTCATATATTTACATATACATACATACATATATATATATATATATATATATATTTATGTATATTACTAATATCACACATATAGATGTATATGTATATACATGTTAATATATATATTATGTCAATAAAGTATGTATACATTTGATATATAAATGAATACAAACAAGTTAACATCCTCATAGTAATAATAATAATTATATTTATTGTGTGCATATATATATATATACATATATATATTCCTCTATGTACATGTATACGTATGTGTACATATATTGATACATTCATATGGGCATGTCCGTTCACATTACATACGTGGGTATCGATACATGTATACATATGGATATATTTTATATCTTATATATATATATATATATATATATATATATATATATATATATATATATATACACACACACACACAATCAATTGCACATTCAAATGCGTGCACAATTACTATTGTGTTAATAGGGAATAGACGTGTGGTGTATTTATACATATACACATTCATGTCGTACTATCCATTTGATAGCTCCATGCTCACAAGCAACTCATTCATAAGTGTTCATAGGTACGTCTACCTATGTACTCTCATGTACGTGTTCATTCATGTGTATGGACTATCATCAACATGCATATGTATACCTATACCTATACATACATTCCACGTGTGCTCAATTCATCAATACAAGCACAGTAATATAGGAAAGAAATCATAAGCTCTAAACATATAATATCATCCAAGCATGCATTCAATAGTAACTAGGACCCTTATTAATGCAAACATTTATACCAAGGATGAATTACTAATTCCCAACATAACAACTTGACTCAATCATTCTACTATGAGTGTGTATGTAAGCTTGGACATGTTACGTTACTGGTTACCCGACCAAGATATTCTCCTCAGTGATACTTCCCCTCAACCTGGAGGATTGAACATATACTTGCATCCAACTAACACATTCCCATAGTAATCAACTACTCAACAAAATATGCATTACATATAATATACCTCCATAGGTATAATATTTATTTCAATAACTATCCATTTCACATATATGCATTTCTTCACATATCATTTAAATGAAACAACATTCATTCATAAATCATTGATAACAAAGTGCAAGCACAATTTATTCTCATTCAAAATTCAAATTACATTCACAATATATATATATGTATGTATGTATGTAAGTAGGTTGTGTTGATCTAGGTTGTGTTGCTGTGTTGAGGATGTGTAATGCATTATGATGTTTATGTAAGCATCTAAAAGAGAAAAAGAAAAAGTGGAATATCCTGTCCGAATTCAAGTTGATCATATTTTGTGACAAAAGGGAAGTGAAGAGTGAGCCTAACTGATTGTTGGAGGCAGTGAGCCAAAGGAAAAACTTCTTGAAGGATGAAAGCAATGAGCTAATAAGCTATAGAGAAGACATTTGAGGAAGTTTTCAAAGCAAAATTGCAATCATCAAAGGAGAAGGGAAAAAGCAGAATTGTAATCATCAAATGGATTGAGCTTCATTGTTAGATTCAAGTAGTAGAAGGATTTCCATGTAATCTTTTTTGATTTTGTTCTTAGTTTAGGAAGTAGTCGCTTCTTTGGGTTGAAGCCCTAAAAAAAAGTCTGTAGGGAGTTTTAACTTTCTTGGGAGTGACCCTAAAACCTTTCTATAGGGAGTAGTAGCTTCCTTTGGTTGTAGCCCTAAAACAAAGTTGTAACTGTGATTCATTTGTGAGGCTAGATAAGTAGTAGCTCCTAGCATCTTTTCTCACCATGTTTTTCCCTTGTAGGGTTTTCCACGTATATCTAGTGTTGTGTGGCGTTGTGCAGTGTTCATATTTCATGCCTCTATTTGTGTCATAAATTTTAAGTTTCAATTTTCTCCAGAGTGTTTGAGACTTAATAGAATACTGATTCAACCTCCACCCCTTAGTATTTTAGTGTGTGTTCAACAATTGGTATCAAAACCTGGTTCCATAGAAGAAGTTTAACCGCTTGAGGAAGATTTGGGATGGCATAAGAAGGATCTTGCAAGGTGCCTAGGTTTTATGGAACAAATTTTACTTTCAAAAGATATTATATGGAAACCCATCTATCCTCTTTAGGGTATGGTGTTTGGAAATTTGTCAAAGATGGATATATTATTCTTGCTACTCCTCTAGCTGTTTCGACTTAGATCAGAGCCTATGAGAACAATGGAAAGGAAAATAATGCTATCTTGAGTGGGTTATTAGATTATGTCCTAGTAAAGGTAATGTACTGCAAGTCAGTAAAGGAAGTCTAGGATAAGCTTGTTGGTATCTATGAAGGAGATATCAAAGTAAAGTAAGAAAAGTTGTAGATCTACAAAGGTAAGTTTGAGAAGCTAAAAATGTCAAAGGATGAAGATATTGCAAGATATGTTCCCTAGATATATGAAGTGGTGAATGCAATCAAAGGACCTAGTGAAGATCTTGAAGAATCTGTGGTTGTTAAAAAAGGTACTGAGATCTCTTCCTAAATATTATAGTTCTAAAGTATCTTTTATTGAGGAAGCTAGAGATTTGGATAAACTTTCAAATAATCAATTGTATGGTGCCCTTATTGCATTTGAAATGAGAGAGTTAAACAAATAAGGTCCTAAGAAGGAAGCATCATTCAAAGCAAGTAAGAAATAAACTTATGAAGAATCTGATTCGGATAGTGACATTGATGAAGATGAAGCAAATTTTGTAAGAAAGTTGAAGAGAGGTATCGACAAGTACAAAGGTAAGCCACATTTCAAATGTTTCAAGTGTGGAGAGGTTGGTCACTTTGCTTCTAAATGTCCCTTGAAAGACTCTAAAAAGAGAAACAAAGAGCCTAAAATAAATAAGGTCAAGAAGAGTTTCTACTCCTTGGAAGATTCTTGCTCTACAAAGGATGATGAATCTAGTGGTCTTGATAATGAAGACAAAGTTTTGTTGTTGGATGCTAAGGAGACTGAAGATAAAGCTAAAGATCTAAGTGTTGTGTGTACTAAATTTCATGAAAAGGATGAGGCTAATTTATGGGTGATTAATAGTGGTTGTTCCAACCACATGACAACAAATAAGGGCAAGTTTATCAAACTTGTGAAGTGGAATGGTGGCATAGTCAAGCTTGGAGATGATACTTTAGCGCAAATATGTGGAAAAGGTTCTATCAGTATTAATGGAAAGAGAAGAACAAAAGATGTCATTTATGTCAAAGGTCTCTGACACAATCTTCTTAGTGTGAGTCATATGTGAAAAAATGGATAGAATCACATATTCAATAAAAATGGATGTGAAATCAGAAAAGAAAAGTTTGAGAAATTGGTTGTTGAAGGATCTAGGACAAGTGGTGAGATATATAGTCTAAGGGATGCCAATGGAAGAACTTATCTTCTAGGACAAGCAAGTGAATGTTGGTTGTGGAATAGGAGAATGGGACACATTAACTTTGACAAGCTTGTGAAGATCAACTCATTGCATGTGGTAAGAGATATGCCTAAGATAATCAAGCCTGCAAGTACTACGTGCAAGGAATATTAGTTTGGTAAGAGGACAAGGATAAGTTTCAAGTCTAAAGAATATTCTTCTTGTAGATCATTGGAGTTGATACATACTGATTTGTATGGACCTACTAGAACAAAAAGAATGAAAGGAGAAATGCATTTCATCCTTTTTATTGATGATTTATCTAGGATGACATGGGTTACTTTCTTGAAAGATAAGTCTGATGCTTTTAGTAGATTCAAAATTTTCAAATCAATGGTTGAGAATGAAATGAATACAAAGATCAAATGTTTGAGGTCTAATAGAGGAGGTGAGTTCACTTCAAATGAGTTCAATGAATTTTGTGAAAAACATGGAATAAAGAGGCATTTATCTATTGCCAAAACTCCTTAGCAGAATGGGGTAGTTGAAAGGAAGAATATGAATTTTCAAGAGATGGCAAGGGCCATACCGATAGAAGCAAATCTTACTGATGTTTATTGGAGAGAAGCAGTTCATACTGCAGTATATATTCCTAATAGAGGAAGACCTATAACTGTTAAGTATTTTAGAGGCTTTGGAAGAAAATGTTACATCAAAAGAGATGAAGATGTTTTGGGGAAGTTTGATTCAAGGGATGATGAAGGTATATTTATGGGATACTCATTTTAGAGTAAAGCATGTACATGTGCTACAATAATATATTGGGAAGAATAGTTGAAAGCACTAATGTGAAAGTTGGTGAAGATCTACATCAAAATTTGAAAGAAATTGAGGACTACAGATTTGATGCACCTCCTTGCTCAAATGATGATGAAGAAGAATATGTTAAAGATAAAGAAGAAACACCAAAAAAGCTTTGCAATACTCCTGCAAAGTATTTTAAGGAGATGTTGAAGAAGTTTGGGATGTAATATTGTAAACTAGTTAGTACTCCCATGGTTACTGGTTGCTAGTTGTCATTTGAGTAAAGATGATGAGTCTCCCATGACTAATAAGAAGATATATAGATATATGATTGGAACCTATTGTATTTAACTACTTCAAGACCTGATATCATGCATGTGGTATGTTTAGTTGCAATATTTCAAGCTAATCCTAAAGTATAAACTCGTGTGAAGACAGTCAAAAGAATCTTCTGATATTTGAAGAGTACTCTGGATTATGGCTTATGGTATTCAAAGGGTAATGATTTTGATATGAATGTTTACATTGATGTTGATTAGGTTGGTTTTGTTGATGATAGAAGAAGTGCAAGTGGTAGTGCTTTCTTTTTGGGAATCATATTGGTTTCATGGCATAGTAAGAAGGAAGATTTAGTGTCCTTGTCCACTGCAAAAGAAAATTATATTGTTGTAACATCCTGGTGTACACAAGTGTTGTGGATGAAGAAAAAATTGAAGGATATCAAGATACAATATGTTGACCTATTCATATTTTGTGTGATAATACAGGTGCTATCAATATTTCCAAGAATCTAGTGATGCATTCTAGAACCAAACACATATCAATTATGCATCACTTTCTGAGAGAGAAGGTTATAGATAAAGAAGTCAAGATGGAGTACGTTCTTAAAAAAGATCAAATTGTAGATATCTTCACAAAAGGATCTTGCAAAGGATACATTTGGGTATCTTCAATAGAAGCTAGGGGTAATTTACCATCCTT
The DNA here is from genome assembly GCA_007258455.2 of Sequoia sempervirens. Taxonomy (NCBI): domain Eukaryota; kingdom Viridiplantae; phylum Streptophyta; class Pinopsida; order Cupressales; family Cupressaceae; genus Sequoia; species Sequoia sempervirens. Next base: position 1,260,410,296 of record VDFB02271358.1, on the reverse strand, counting down.
CTTGCTAGATGCATAGTTGATGCATCTGTCCAAGGGTAGTAATTCAAGCTGTATTTTTTTCCTGGACTGATGGTGGCTACCTCTTAGGGGGAGCAGGTAGTGGTTGTTGCTGATAGGGGGATCCTGTAAGCTATTTCAAAAATTAAAGGAGAGAGTATGCATTGTGTGCCTTATGGGGAGAGCTTGTGCCCTAAGGGGGAGAAATTGAAGGAGAAATAATTATGCACAAAAGGGGGATATAAAGTTGCTCTTTTTCCTTGATGTCAAAGGGGGAGAAGTGTGCATTTCAAATTGGTTTTTCCATTAATGCCAAAGGGGGATATTGTTGTAGTCTGGTTGTCATTGATGTCAAAAGTGCACAAGTTTGGTTGTCATTGATGTTGGAGTTTGGTTGCTAGTATTGCAATCTAGCTATTTGGTAGCCAGAGTCTTTGTGAGATGCTTCACATCTCTCTGTTGTTGTTGTTGTGCTCTTATGGTTTGGAAGCTAGCTTCATATGTTGTTAGAGCATGTGTGGTCCAAGTTTCATGTTGTTTGGATTACCGGAAATGTGTTTATGTTTGTGATAGTTTAAAGTCTATATTGTTTTTGTGAAGATGCTCACAGTGGTGCAAAGTTTATCTCCACATTCCTCCATGTCTACAGATATGTATGTGTGGTTCAAAAGTTAAGTTTTTGTGTTGTGAAGGTGCTATATCCAAAGTTTCATATATTTTTTTCTTTTCACAAAGAAAGTTTGGTGTGATAGTGTGCAAGACTGTATTGTCCGGTGGCTAGTTTCAACGTTTGCTGGCTTGCACCAACTTGTTGCTATATGAAGTGGTGAATTGGCTGGTGGAGAGTGTTCCTAAAGATCTTGTTAAGTTTTTTGTTGCTTTGCAAGATATTTTTTGGTTTCTTTGTAACAAGTTGTGGTTCAAATGAAGATGTTGCTAGGTTATGCTTTCACCTGGCCAATTGAGGTATGTTGAAGGTGTGCGCAACAAAGTATTTGTTGTGCAAATTTTAGGGAGTGTTTGGAGATGTTGCATGAGTCATTTCAACTCATTTGGAAGAATCACAATTAATGTTTAATCTTTCATGAGTACCGCCAATGTTGTAATAGTTGACATGCTATAAGTTTCATGTTTTCTTGCTTAAGGCTGACCTAATTTGCGTGTGTGAAGCATGCAGATGTTGTCCATTGAATATCAAAGCTATGAAGAGTGTATAGGATGAGGTTAATCATGTGTTGGGATTCACAAGGTGTGTACCTCTTCCTGGTGTTGTCCTTTTGGGTCTTTCCCTCTACATGTTTCATGTTGTTGTTTGATCTTTGGCTGACTTGTAATTGTAATATTCTTTTTTGTAGGCCGACATATGAAATATAATCAATGTAATATCACATGTATATATTGTGAACCTAGTTGATCTTGGTTGTGTGGCTATGTTGAGGATGTGTAATGCATTATGATATTTATGTAACCGTCTGATTTAGAGAAAGAGAAGAAGTGGAAGATCCTATCTAGATTCAAGTTGATCATATTTTATGACAAAAGGGAAGTGAAAAGTGAGCCTAAATGATTGCTAGAGGCAATAAGCCAAAGAAAAAACTTCTTGAAGGCTGAAAGTAGTGAGTTAGTGAGTTGTAGAGAAGACATTTTAATAAATTGCATAAGTTGTCAAAGCAGAATTGTAATCATCAAAGAAGGAGGGAAAAAACATAATTGCAATCATCAAAAGGATTGAGCTTCATTGTTAGATTCAAGCAATAGGATTGTCATGTTGTAATATTTTCTAAGTTTTTTCTTGGTTTAGGGAATAGTTGCTTCCTTGGGTTGAAGCCCTAAAATAAAGTTTGTAGGGAGTTGAAGCTTCCTTGGGAGCGACCCTAAAACCTTTCTATAGGGAGTAGTAGCTTCCTTGGGTTGTATCCCTAAAACAAAGTTGTCACTATGATTCATTTGTGAGGCTAGATTAGGACAGTATCTCCTAGCATCTTTTATCACTGTGGTTTTTCCCCTATGGGGTTTTCCACATATATCTGGTGTTATGCAGTGTTGTGCATTGTGTTCATCTTTCATGCTTCTGCTTGTGCTATAAAGTTTAAGTTTTAATTTGCTCCAAAGGGTTTGAGATTTGATAAAATACTGATTCACCCCCTCTCAATATTCTGGTGTGTGTTCAACATGTATAACATGTATCCCTCAGAATTTGGGAATCATGTGTAATGTGGTCTATATCAGCTGAAGATGGGATGCCTATCATGGAATATACATATGAATTAATAGGCGATGATCCATGTGTTTGTCTCATCAAATATCAACCCATGTGATCTACAAATATCTATTGAGCCTAGACTACAATATTGCCAATTACTTCCCATTGGGAAGCAATGACAACCTGATCTCCAATAGGGCTAATGGATGGAGTGATGACAAGAATCCTCTGCCCAACCAAAGCCCTATAATCTGGGGGCTGTTGATCTACATGTTGGTATGCATCCCTGTCATAGACCCTACCACACCCCTACCCCAAATGACCTAGTAAATCCCAATAGTTAGAGTTGAGGCCTAAAAGGACCTCAACGTATAACTATTGTGTAAAATATAATGGATTTGATCCTTATATGGATAATGACCATATGCTACAAGAAATCATGGATATATCAAAGGAGCCATCCTAGGATCTATCCACCTAGTCACTTGATAAGCCCTCGCTTGAGATCTAGTGGAATACTGAGGAAAACATTCAATTTTGATATTCTTTTGGCACTCTAAGTTGGAATATACTCAAAGGAACATCACTTGAAACCTCATCCTTCATCCGGGAAAGGATGACTACTTAAGTGTCCCCAGAATATGCATGCACACCTCCTAATGATTGTCTAATCCTAACTAAACTCTCTAAAATCTCCTCACAATTACTTTTGTAGACCCCTATGGTCAAAGGGTTAGCTAAAATCAATTTCAATCTCTAAACCTCTACATTTGTACGTGCCTAAAGCCCATCCATATCGATGCATTGCATAGAAATCAATTAAGTTATAATTTTAATTCAAGCACATGTATGTACATAGGTCTAGATATATATATGTATATGAACATAACATGTACATGTGTGCACATACATTTGGGTATATAAATGAATTTAAACAAAAATAATTTACATTTCCATATTTAAAATATGACTTGAAAAATGAACTCCAACTAATGTTAATTTAGAGTAATTAAAAAATGTATATACATTAACATAAATCAACCTAAAATAATAAACAAGTTAGCTCTAGAACATGATGATTGAAAATTTAAATGAACATGAATTAGCAAATTTATTGAATGTTTGAAATTTGCATAAAGCTACTAGAAGGACCAGAGATTCCTATTTTCATAAAGCTACTAAGAAATTCAATGTGCTTACTTATTCATAAAACTTGGCATATATAAATTTCTTGCAAGAAATTATTGGTAAATTTCATATAATATACTATGATATTTATTGTGTTTATGATACAATTAGCATGAAGATATATGAATCCAATGAACTAATGTTTTAGGCTACACTTCAATTTGTTGGGATGAAAAGGAACCTAGATAAATCCAAAATAAATATGATATGTGACAATGAAGTGGTCATTAGAAGAAATTAACATAGTCCATTGTGAACAACTCATCATTACAAGTAAAATTGAGTTATGAAGGAGTTAACTAAAAAGGTAAAATGGGATTGTGAAGGAGTGAACACAATAGAATAAACATTAGGGTGTGAAGGAGTCATCAAAATCAACATAGACCAATTAAGGATACAAAGGACCCATTATAATAATTATAATTTTTTAGGGATCTAAGGGATGCACCAAAATAATATTAGTCATAATATATATACCCTAAATGATTATATTTGAAGGATGTAATGAATTGGAGCCTGGGAAGATAAAAAGATATGATGATGTAAAATATAATTTAACCATATAACAAGCATCCTAGATATCATAAATGTATATGATCAATGTCAACAACAATATTTAACAGCAAAAGGATGGGTGGAACTTAGGCATTTGGTATCAAATCTAATCCATCCAATTTTGTATCAATATGGAAAGAGAAAATATGGAGCTAGCCTCTTTATCTTAATGTGAGAGTGCATATTCTTATCATTTTTGTGGATAATCTCATAATCATGTCCCTAAATTTTAGGCACCCATTTTTGTTAAATTCTTATGAGAACACCAAATTTGCTACTTGTCGTAAACTCTTGATATTGGAAGACCCGACATAATGAAATCTATAGAAATATCATTCCAAGCTTTATCTAGAATAATAAGTGGTAAACAAACTATTTGAGATCCCCTCTTTAAAAAAAGTATCTAGAACAAGAATTAATGAGGATTGAATTAAGAGTTGGGAATTAAATAAATTTGGTCCTAATAGGTGAAGGCTTATTCTATGTAATCGATCCTTGGCACAAATTGAAGATCCTATTCTAACTATCAAATGATACCTTGAACTATTAGGTTATTAGGCATTCCCATCAAATATAATCCATCCAATTTCGTATCAATATGGAAACAAAAAACATGGAGCTAGTCTCTTTATCAAGTGATGTGAGAACTTGCATATATTCTTATCCTTCTTGTAGATTTAATCTTATAATCATATCCCACAATTTTAGTCACCCATTTTTGTAAATTCTTAAGAGGAAACCATTTGCTACTACAATCCTAAACTCTAAAGTCTAACAAGTTCCTTCCAATTTTTTCCAATTTTTGGTCTTTAAAATGTTTCTTTTGTAGAACATTGCATTATTTATAGTGTGTTTACTAAGTCGAGCATAAAGTTAAAATAATTATAAGAATTAAGGTCCTTTATACAAGGGTATTATGTTACATTTCTTGATAAATATGTGTGTGTTAGATACTTTGAGTTTAAATTGTTAGATGTAAATATGTTGTTCAATATGGCTCTTCTAGACCTCCTTTAAATCCTTTAAAATATTTCAACTTGTGTATACAACTTATATATATCCTAATTATATATGATCAATGTTTTAAAATTTTACATGTGGCATGTATATAGATTTAATATATGATAATTTAATGTGGTCCATCATCATCAAATATTTAAATATATGGCACATCTATGTATTTTGGCTTTTACTAGTGAAACACTTCCTACTTATTAAAGGACTAAAGAAGTTCGAAAATATATCAATTAAAATACATGTGATCAAATGAGACACTCTAAGATCACTAAATCCATGATGTCCATGAGATGTGCTATAATCATAAGATGCATAAAATAGATGACTAAATGAGTTAAAATAATGGCTAAGAAAGGATTTTAGGAACATGAAACAACTATATATATATAACCATGTATCTAGATGACCTACTAATTACAAAGAGAAAATGTTGATATGGACCTCTAAATAAGGCAATGTCCATGTATTTGAATGGGAGAGAAATTTCAAATTTTAAACCTAGTTGCACTTGGAGATCCTTTACTAAACATATTTGGATGTGTTAAAGAAGAAAGTTTTAGACTTTGAAACATTTATATTTTTCCTAGGGGATGAACTATATATTTGAGAGAAACATTTTAATGACCTTAGCAATTGTAAGGCTTGAATTTCTAAACAAGATAGTGTTGTCCATAAAAAGAGATTAAGTAACATGAAGCAATAATTAAAGCACCTTAAACCCTACTTAAAGAGGCAATATAATCCATCCTATATTATTAGTAAGGACATCAATGTTAGTAATCTTCAAAGAGATTCATGAATGTGCATAACTATCATACTAAAAAATGATCATATAAATTTTCTTCTAAGTGTAATTTTTAGTGGAACACTCACAACTCTTTTAAACCTAGAAACTCAAAGGAAGGGGTTTTTTAATTTCAATTTTCTTTTATAAATTTTTACATATTACTTTTATACATGGTCTTAATGCCCCTATGTCTATTGCCATGTTTTCCAAATAGGGCCCATCCAACTATATATATCCCTCATGTATTTCAAGGAGCTAGTGTTATGAATGACCTTTTGAGCAAGAATGCATTATAAAATGAGTTCCACGAGGCTATGATTATACAAATGATAAATCATGAGAGATGACGTCGAATGAATAAGAAGAGAGAAAGCATACACTGAAGAGACATGAAACCAAGAATAAATATACTAAGTAGAAATATAGTTTAATAAAAACTCTTTGCCAAAAATTTGAAGTAGACCCATTTGTCTTCGCTATTTCACAATTAGAAAATACTAAGATCCCACTTGAAATTTTCTCAAAGATTAAATAATAAGGTCCCCTTGTAGGTAAATTCCTTTTAGGCTTTTTTTTCCTATTTTTTATGATGAGGTAATGAAAGCAAACATAGTATTTAGAGTGAATCCTCGCTCATAAGAGGTGGAATAAACTACTTTCAACCATATGAGAACAAATCTACCTCTGGTAGAAGAACATTCTCTTGAAGAGCATGATATACCTGTTGTAGAGGAAACTTTCAACTTTGATGTATCAACACTCTTAAAGATCTTATTTTTGAAGCATATGTGGAGGAATTATGCTTCACTACTAAAGAGGAAGCACAAATCTTCTCTCATGGACATAAATTTTTGAGTTTCATTTGTAATCCCTTAAATTATGATGACCAATGCTAGATGGACAAGAGATTCCTATTTTCATAAAGCTCTACTAAGAAATTCAATCTGCTTAATTATTCATAAAAATTGGCATATATATTTTGGACAATATGTACTATAAACGAAGTTTGTATTAGGAATACAAAGTAACAACTTATAATATTTTTGAATGGAGTTGCTTTCTAAGAAATGTTGAATCTTCCTTTAAGCCTAAATTGAGATATGATGTTATTCTGGAAAAGTAGTGGTATTAGGAGCATGATATATTTGATGTATTAGAGAAGTGAGTTGGAGATGTTGTGTATCTACCAAGATTGAGAAATGTTGAAGATTATTCAATTTCTAATTTTTCAAGAAAAATATAAGAAGCAATGGCCTAAATATTTAATTTAAATTTATAAATACAAGTTCCAGTCATTTGTATGCAATGTGGGTGCCCTTATTACATATGATCTTGGAAAATCTAATTTAATAGTTGTATCTTAAAACATACAATTCGTGTAGGGCATAAGATGGGTAGTTTTTGCAATCTTCATACTTAAAATATGAGTATTTTCATCAATAGAGTTTCCTTCACAATTGAATGAACTAAATACCTAATTTAAGGTTCCTATCCATATGAGTTTTCAAGGAATTGCATGCAAACACATATAATGAAGGAATAACTATTATGACTACAATTATTTTTAAGTAATTGTGAATCAAAAATTCCATGCTAAGATCACAGTCCTAGAATGCACCCACTATTAATAGAGGAGTTAAAGGAGAAAAAATAGCTTGACATGGTTCATTTACTATTGAAATCCTATCATTTCATTCTAGAAGGTACTTTTGTTGGTCCATACAAACTGCCCAAGTACAAGTGAATAATTGTAAAATATGATATATTTGTTACCAATTGAATAATTTAGTGGATACAATATTTTTCATGAAGGGAATAATGAGTATACCTAGTTCTTATTTTTGTCTCATGGGTGAAAAACATAAATTTTCTAGTACATTCTAAAATTGGTGACTTGATTAAAAGGAATTTGAGTTTAATAAATGGCCCCATATGTACTATGATTCTAAAGGAAGAATTAGAGAATTTGTAGCTTCTGAGAGGATAAAGAATTTGAGCAATAGATATGATGCAATATTTGATGGTGATAAATATCATTATTATGGGATAGATAATGAATATACCATGAGAAAATTGAGAGGAAATGGTAAATTTAACTTGAGGAAGATGAACTATGTTTAACTTCTCTTATTGCTAGGATCAAGTTCTTCTAGACATTATTGACTCCAATTTACTCTTGGATACAATTAGGGATAAAATTTATGGAATGGATAGCCTATAAGGGAATACTAGTGTTATAGTTTGATAAAATATCCCAATTAGGAAGCATATAATATGGAGAGATCTTAAAGATTTTTTAGAACATGTATTTGAGGGCTCAAAAATAGAAGCTTCAAGATGTCTACCAAAGGCCACTATAGAGGAACTATCAACGACAACCCTATGACTTCATCATTATCATTCATTCATTGAGTACATTCTTAAAATCAAGTCTTTGTTATTGTTTCTCTTGCTATGTTATTTCCAATACCTAAGTCTATTAATTTTTTAGAGAGTGTGTGTTTGTGCATGGGTGTATAAGGGTGCCATGTGCTGAAAATTCTAGTTGTATGTGGCTACATTAAACAATTAATAATAAGTGCTAAATAATGCAATGAAATAAACAAGTACATATCTAGATTTTTTGTTTAAAAAAATTAAGTATTTTCTGATTTTGAAATATTTGCATACAAATTTAAAACATAAAGCTTGATGTAAATGAAAAAATGAAGTTGCAATCAAATTGATGTAAAAAGCATTGCAAATGGAAAAAGAATGTTCATCTAGTTGAAAAATCAAAATTTATCTGGCTTTTATATGATAAGTGAGATTTTGGAGGCTTTGTAGGTTTTATAGTTGAAATGACATGTGAAATGTTCTAATTTTCATGAGTTTGGGTATATCAAAAACAAATTTTAGAAATGACAATATAATCTATCTTATAAGAAGCTGTTGTTCCCATACGATTTTTTTGTATCATGCAAAAATTCAAGCTAAATCCTTGTCTTTTTTGTCAAAACTTGGTAGTCATATTTCAAAGCATTGGTGTGTTTGCCTATACCCATTTTGTTGTCTCTCATCCTTCTCTTTGTAGGAACAATGAAAAGAAGCTTTCAAGTGTATCCATTGGAGTGAAGAAAGGAGTCAAATGGTAAAGGCATTGCAAAGATTCACTAGGGCACTAAACTTTCATCTAATTATGGTGAAGTGTGTGAGTGTAAAGGGAAACCATGAAGTTTCAAGTTGAAATTTGAAGTCATGGAGGAATGGTTTTGAGTAAGAGTTGCATGTAGTGAAATTTATTTTGAGTAAAAGTTGCAATCATTACAAGAGGTGCATAATTGATGCCCTAAATTACTAGAAAATTCAATCCTAAACTATAATTTAACCCTAGCATTGCAATTTAACCCTGTAAAGATCAATTACTGAGCATATAAAGGTTGGAATTACTTGTTTCATTCGCTCAAAGCTATCAAGGGTCACTATTGGTCACTGTCGCCCCTCATTGTGCCCACAGCTAGCTAATTTGCTCCACCACTTGGTCACTAAAGTTTTTCCAAATGAATTGACAATACTTAGTTGCCGGTTCATATAAAAGGTAAAAAAAATAAAAAAATAATGCCTTCAATCAAAGGTATCTTTGATTGAAGGCATTATTTTATTTTTTTACAACCGTCGAAAGACCTTTGATTGAAGATAACCTTCAATCAAAGGTCCATCTTCCATTGAAGGTCATTTCACTAAGACCTTCAAATGAAGGTGTTCAAGTAAATTGTCCTACCTCCCTTGAAAAACTTCATTGTCCCAAAAGTGGAACTTAGTAAATTGTGAGATTACCCCACAAAAAGATAAAACTTAAGTTGTGATACCTTTACAAAATGACAAAAATATTTATACATGAGGATGCAACTGTTGTAGAAGTAGTTGGAGATATTTTGGAGTAGTTATACTTGTGGATGGATTTTATTTTCCCAAAATTACTTCTTGAAGTTGATATGAAACTTCTCAGATTCCTTCTTTGACTTGTGGCTGCTGCACTTATGTTGGTTGGTGATGACCGATTGAAAAGAAAATCAAGCCTTTGCACCATTCTTCTCTTTATCTTCACCTTGTTTTGATGGCATGCCACCTCTAAGTGGGATAAACTGGTTCACTCTAACCATATGAGCCTTGTAGTCATCATTTATTAATAGATTCACCATGTCAGAGAAGCCTATCATGCTATACTCAAGCTTGGAGAGCATATCCATACTAATATTTAGTTGCTCTGTATCCATCTCACCACCTTTATTTATTTTTCCACATATAGGAGAGATAATATTAACAAAATATTCTCTCCATTCCCTATAAGGCCTTATCTCTCCCTCATTATCCAAAATTGGAGGCATATGAAACTCCTCAAAACCTTCAAACATATCCAACTCCCTCCTAATAAGTGTCGTATACTTTATATGATGACTAATGATGTCATCTAACAATTTTGACTTAGAAATGATATCAAACACCAAACTATAATCAAAATTGTGGTCCTTTTTAATAATTCTCAATAATACAACTTCAAGGGCTTGGCTAATTTGAAAACATTTTAACCTAGCTCCTACTTGAGCATGGTTAGTGAATGCATCATTCAAAATTTTGTAGCTCTTCCAAAACTTATCTACTTGACTCAAAATATTTGACAACTTATGACCCAAAATATTTTCAACCAAATTTGAAACCCTTTTAACAGATGCCTACTTTTCTATTCTAGCTTTTTCCTTGCCCTGCTTGAGCTTCTCTTAATTTGATAACCTCAAGGGTTAATGATGTAGGAGCACCGATCCGATTTTCCAATTTTTGGGTGGCTCTTTAAAATTTAGTTTGGTATTTTTTCTATGCTTTCAAATTTTGGTGTGAAGTTAGTGTTTTAGGAGGGTGGTTATTTGTGCAAGGAATTTTGAACTCAACCCACTCACAATTATGCATCCATGTGGGACATTTTAAATATGTAAAGGAAATTCGAACCTCAACATACTTGCGATGGGGAAGGAGGTAGTTTCTAGAGTTAAAAACAAAATAAATAAAAGCAAAATAGGCCCATGTAGGAGGAAAGAAAGGTTGCATGAGGAACAAAAGAAGAAAATTCAGTTCTTGGGAAGTTAGAATTTTAGTTTCAAAAATAGATTTGGTATGTGAGAAAAGTGGGGTAGGCATGGAAGTTGGGACAACAAGCAAAAAAAAGAACAAGAATAATTATATTGTGAGAAGGAGGTGGGCTTGAGACAAGCAAGGTTGGATTTCAAGAAATAGTTAAAGGCAAGAAAAAAAATGAAGAGCAAGGCTTGGTATGAAAAGGAGATAGGAAGAAGGCAGTTGAGGTTAGTGTAGGCTATAAGGGAAGGAGAATTTAGTGCTAGGATGAAGAAATTGCTAGTGTTGGTGTGGGTGAAAGGCATCGATAGAAGGATAGTAGCAATAATTATTGTTGGATGGTATTCAAACATCATGAATGATAAAGGAGGTGGCTTTTAAATTTTGTTTTGTAATTGTTCCTCACTGTCTCAAGTGGTGTTGATATAAAATTCTTAAACTAATGATTGGTTGTGTAAATGCTTTTGTTCAATTTCTTTTGCAAAAGATAATGGATAATATTTATTGCTGTTTTAATTTCCTCCTAATTAGAGCATAGTGGTGTATTGCTAAGTTGGAAGGTGGTATTAAAGACCCAAGTCAAATATTTGTGTTCTTGGTTTTACAATCGTTTGCCATCAATTTTTGGTAGTGTTCTTGGTTTGCTATCATTCCACCAATTAAAGTCTCCTTCTCCTGTGGTCCCTTGTCTTCAATAGTTGGTCAAGGAGGAGGAAACAATCTTGTAACCACATTTTATTGTTCCTGCAATTTTAAATTTATGGAATTAGCTTTATCTAAATCCCCCTACAACCTCTTTACTGTTGCTTTAGTGAATAAGGTTTTATTGATTGTGAGGGATGCTTCCTAGGTGGCACTTATATCCCCTAGTCTTCTAACTATCAAGTTTCCAAGGAGCTCACTAGGGTCATTTATTACTTGAGGCTTGTTGGTCTTAGGTAAAATAGAGCATATTGTTAGAGTTTCATGCCTGGGATTAAATCTTGACCCAAAATAAAGAGCATAAGCTTGCTCCTCTAATTATAAAATAGGGTTAGTTCCTCCTTGTCTCCTGATGGTGTTAAATGCAATGATATATGACATATCCCACCCTAGTAGAAGTAAGCATCAAACACTTCTTACTAATTCTTTGCCTCTCTGAGGAGTCATAGACTCCATCTTTGTGTTGACTGTAGTCCAAAATTATGCAATTAGTTCCTTCTTTTCCTTTGTAAGGTTTGTATCTTGCATTGTTTTTTGCATATCGTCTCCTTTACTATTAAGGAGAAAGTCCTTAAATTCTTTCATGGTGATGAACTAGTAATCTTGCATGAACTCTAAGTAGGCTTGCGCTCTTATATCATCCACTAATTTCCCTTCACTCTCAAAATTGATGAGTAACCTATCGCCTGAGGGTCTTTCAATTATCACCCTTGTTGGGGAATTCATTACTTGTGATATTTATGCATCATCTATCATTTGATTTGGGCCTATGGGATAATCAACCAAGGGTCCTAATGTAGGATCTATTTTCTTCAAGGGGGTAATTTTTTGTGAACTATGTGGTACATCCCCTTAAGAAGTAGAAGGGCCAGGGGTACTTGGTGTTGGAGCAAGCACATTTGAAAGCAAACTGTTGGCATTATCCAACATTGTCATTTTTCTTATTATGGGGTCCTCTATGTATGAAAATGATCCTTTAAAAGAAGGATTAGTTTGTTTCCTCTTCTTCTCAACAATCTAAATTTTGACCCATAGTGCTCTCCTTTGTAGAGAATTTTTTGATCAAATTTTCAATGTTGTCAGGCTCATGCAAGAACGTTGCCATCTTAAAACTAGTTCTTTGATCATGAATGAAGTACTCTAGGTCACATCTCTTGACCTTTTCCACCTTCATTCTATATGGAAGCAACTTGTTGAAAATCAATTCTAATCCCTCCCTTGATGTGACTTGAAATTATGAAGACACAATGGTAGAGGGGAGAATAAAATGCTTTTGATTGTTTATGAAGTGAGTCTTATCAAACTGTCATATGATCTCAAAAAATGTAATTATGTTTGACACACTAAGTTAGGAAGCACATATGGTGCTATTGGAATTTCATATATTCTAACCACAGTGGCATCATAATAGAAAAACTGATTACCCAGTTGTGGTTTATCCCTGTTTTTGGGATAAGATCCCTTGGTCTCAAAAAATATCCTTACCTACCTTGATAATGGCCAATCTACAGGCTAACCAAAGATCCTTAGAACTGTTATGATAAAAAATTATTCAAAAATTGAATAATTAGACTTCTCACACTCCTTGTCCCAAATATAAGTCTATTCTTGGACTACTAGAACTCTTTGCTACTCATCTAAGGCCCTAGTATGCGTGTGTGAGGATCAAATGTCTACCCCATTGAATAAAATTATGCGAGGCACATGAGATAATAACATTTAAGTGAACTATGTTGTTGTCCTTCTTTATTGAGCTCAAAGATTTATGGATTTCATCTGCAATGTAGCTAGCATAGTCATAGGGTTTGTTTACATCTCTGCTCTAGACATCAACTACTAGCACCATAAAGTTCACTAGCATCTAAATTTTGGAATCCAAACCCAACACTTGATAGAGTGAGAAATATGTTTTCACAAATTAATCCTCAAAAATATCATAACCGAATGGCTCTAGCTCTCCACTAGCAAACCTTCTCAACTCTTTGTTAGGCCCTCTAGGCCCTAAGCATTGCAACCACTTCACCCCATAATTTTCTCGATGCCTTTGATATTCTTTGGTTAGGGTTCTCAAATCTATTGGTAATTGGTCATTAGGGTTTAAATTAAACACCTTGCAAATGTAACTTTTGTCTAGGTGCATCAAGAATTTCCCACCTGCTATGAATAATCCCCTCTTTCTAGGGTTGTAGGCCTATGCAATACCTCTAATTAGGTCATCATTAATGAACATACTAGGCACTACCAACCTTCCCAACCCTAATCTCTAGATATTACAAATTTCTTTATCAACCAAGCACTTTTTTTGCATTCTTGAATAGGGTATACCCCTAAACTAGAATGATGGAATCTCTAAAATTCTCCCTTTTGTCTATAATCCTATCAACCAAAATTCCTGACCCTTGTGCCATTCTAGTTCTCTTGGTTGACCTAGGAAATTGAACCATTCTATCATCATCCAATCCCCTCTTCACACCACTAGATGCTCCAGCCATGATTTTCTTTCCTAGGTCTTTAGTATCTAAAACTAGGGCTTTTAAAATTTTAAACTTCTAAGAAGAATTCTTTAAAATTTTGCACAATCTCTACCCTTCCAAAGCCCTATTTTTTTTTTTTTAGAATATGAGAAACCAAAAAATCACACCCTTTTATGTGAAAATATGTAGAAATAGTTTGAATTTACTTACTTGTTATTCACTCTGCTGAAAACCCTAGAAATGCCATGAAAACCTTTGTTCACCCAAATATTTAAAACAATTTCACTTTGATGCATTTGCTTTATGTCTTGAATGATGACATTATATGCAATTAAGCCAATACCCTTGATAAGTTTTGTAGGTATAGATCAAATCCACCAAATGTTAATGTCCTTGTATGCTTGAATGTGGGATCAGTGGTAGTCATTCCCCATTTTTAATATGGATTGTTGATTTACTAAAGATCGACGGTGATTGCAAGAATCTAAAATTCCTTCCATGAAAGGAAAACTTTATTTAGTTTGCACAACTCCAAGACACGTGTCACCATTGTGGGGACTCGTAGGAAGAAAAGGAAAAGTTTTTGGGCTTCCTCAATAGTGCTTTCCTTCATGAAAAAATAGAAATAAACAAAACAAGACACGTGGCGTAATTTCAAGAGTTTAGGGGAAAACAAGCTCAACTTTAATTACTCTACAAAGGTATAAGTTTATATGAAAAGGAAAAACCCATACTTATGGCACAAAACAAATGTGTTTTTCTTGTTCGCGGAGAAAGCTCTTTTGGAATAAAAGGCCCTGCAAAGTGTAGAGTCTAAACCAATATATTGTAAACTTGGTAGAACCTACACAATTCATAGGTTTATCTGACTGAACACTCCACTCAACATTGCAAAGACTACATTAAAATGTCAACCCAAGGTTTGTAAACTTGTGATGGTGCAACATTGTATATGCCTTCAAAGACTCAAAACTACCTAAGTTATCCCACTTAAGATATTCTACTTGTTGGAAATTACAGAATTGCATAACAATGAAAGAAACAAATAAGAACTAATGGCTATGGGTACCTACAACTGAAATAGTAACTGAATTGCTACTAATAAGAGATTACTGTATCAACTCAAAATTGATCAAAACTAACAACTCAACTAATTTAACCTCCTGAGTAATATTGGTTAACCATTACATGCATGTTCATGAACATTTATTACCAATAAACAAAGTCTGAGATTCTAGTTTAAATTGCATGGAGTTCATGAAGTAATGATAAACAAAAACAACTATTTTAAACAAAGATAAACAACTAGAAAATGAAGTGAAGAACAATTACCTTGAGTGGCTTGCTCAAGTGGTTGTTCTCACTTAACTAGAACTAAATCTAACTAATAGATTCTAAGTACTCATCCATGTGAATTTGACTTCATTCATTGCATATCATGAAAGATTAAATTTAAGATCTTCTTCAAAAATTGTACTCAATGAAAATTATTCTGAATATCCATCATGTCTTGAAATTGAAAATAACCGATAATGAAAGATTGAAAAACCAACAAACTTATCTAAGGATTCAACCACTAGCTGTATACAAGCTCAAGAGAATCTTATTCTAAGCAACAACTAACTGCAATCATTAACTTCCATTCCTAAATATCAGAGCGTATAGTTAAGATTGAATTGTTCAAACCATAACTAAAAAGAAAAAAGAATCCTAATAGGACTGAAACTCTATAAAACAGGATTGTATGTAAAACACACAAACATTTGTCAAAATCCTATTAGTAAAGGAGTCCTTTCCTAGCCCTTATTAACTTGTTATAATGATGCATCTTCAATTTCCATCAGCTGTCTTCAACAATAGTTATTGCATTTCAGCTTAATTTGGAACTCCCCTATTTTGTTGTCCTAGTCTTCCTTTTGTTGTGGGTTACAACTTTCAATTGCTACGTGTTATAGTTCCTCCTTAACTGCAAAAAGGTTAATTCACAAAGCATGTGCGCAAGACTAACTATCATAATTAAAACATATAATTCCATCCACATTTCATGCATTCTTATATAAACCATACAATACAATTATATCATAGCCATATTTCCATCATTATAATTTAGGTCCAAGTCTGCATAATAAGTATGAAAAGATAGAATAATATAGGAGTATTGTCTAGAAGGTATATCTAAAAGTGTCTAAAAGTATGTATGAAAGTAACAAAAAATAAGCTAATATATGGACCCATCACAAAGCATATAACTAGTGTGACTTAATCACAAGCCAACACCTAGTGTTAACTAGGATAAAGGTGGGACCCTCAGTGAGATTTTCTTTGGGATACTAAAAAACCTTTAAGGCACATGCACAAATGAATAACTTAAGTTACTAGGGAAAAGAGGGCCGATAGGGCATGATAAAAGGGGACTTTGCTCTAAAACTTAAGTTACCACACTAAAAGAAATCTTATGATTTGATTGGCTTATGACCCATACACATCAACGACATTGGGAGGAAAAAATAACATTTTACAGGCTTGCAAGAAGAAGATATTCACATGGCCTCTTCATTTTGTGAGAAGAAGAGGCTCAGTTCTATAGCAAAAGGGGCTAGTAAACAAATGGGACAAAGGCCATAAAGACATAACTTAAAGGCTAGTAAATCAAGACCATTGGTCAAGGATGAATTATAAGAAAAGTGCAAAGGCCTCGAATAGGACTTAGGGTTTTTATGAAGGTCTAGGGTTTTTTTGAATCCTAATGCAAAATTTTGAATAAAACCTTACAGAACATGGGATTTTGGTAAATTTATGGATCAAAATAGCTCAAAGGGCTAGAATTTGAATAAGTACCACGGAGAATCATGGAAGAAACCATCATGGAGGAATGATAGTATATGAAATCAACAACCCAATCACTATGGACTTACATGGAATAATTACAATAATTAATGGTATCATATCTAAGTAATGGCTTCTTATGGAAGCAAATGAGGAATTACTATGATAAGGAATGAAATCTAAGAATATTCAATTAAAAGCCATTGCATGGATCAACTATGGATGGTTGGATGATTAGTCATGACATCATATCTGTAATAGCTTACTATAGTCATACTATTTAGCTTCATCTCATCTTTCAAGAAAGAAACATGTCGAGGAGGGATGTTATGTTATGTACCTAGGGATATGATATTATGATGTTTTTAGGTGGATGGAGATGTTGACATGTGGCATACATCCCTTAAGTTAGTTATATTCCCTGTCATGTGGACAACTTGTGTAGTTAATTATATTTGGAGATGGGAAGGCCTTCATTATGATTACCCATCCATTGTAATATTAAGAGGTCTATATAAAGAAGGTGATTACCATTGTAAGAAAATGTATGAAGTGATATTGTATTTGAGATCTTTTGAAGATATAACATAGAGTGGCTTCTTCCATGAGGAGTAAAGTATGGTGTTACCCTACCTCAAGGGTTTATTCTATTTCTCCATATATTAGTTATTAGGGCATCTTGGCCCACAAACATCTCTTGTGTTGCATAGGAGATGTATCTTCTACATTATGTTATTTTCATTATTATATGTGTGGACCTTATCAAGTATGTAATAGATGGTTTTTCTTACAAGGGCCCCTTAGGAATTCAATTAAGATTAAGGAGTAGAGCTTCTTAGAGAGCAATAAGATGACATCAAGATTTCCAAACTTAATCAATGTAGACTTGACAATAGCTTGTGTTCCCCTACCAAAGGACAAGGGTCTCAAAATATTAGCACAGGGATGGTAAGGTTTGTGTAGGTTGTGCATGGTAGATGCAAGGAAACATATTCATAACCATGTGAGAGTGCTTCATAGGCTTGCTATGTAAAAGTATTACTAAAAATTGACAAAGAAGCTTGTAGACTAAGATTGGATCAATTTGCTAAAGAAGATGGTTGTGCTCTCTTAATACATCTAAATTGGCTTTGCCTAGATTGTTAAAAATTGGCAAATGCTACAAGAACTAGAGCTCCATTACTATGGTGATGAATTAAGTCTAGTTTAATTTCTACATGTAAAAAATTGTAGATCCTTTGATTGGTTGGTTCTATAGAAGAATTCTCTCATTTTAGCTTCATGGTTATTGGGCTACCATATTGGGTCACAATTGTAAGTACTAGTGGTATTGGAGGTTAGTGGTTGCGAGGCTAGCTATTGAGGAGTTCTTGTGATTGATTCGTGTTGTTTAATGCATGAAGAATTGACATTAATACATCAATTTTTTTGTAAGGGATAGATTGTGACTTTATCTTTTTTGTCATAGCTCAAATTAGATGTCAATTGTATGAAACTATGAACATGCCCTCAAAACTCTATGCAATATGTGCCAAACTCTTTAAAATGAATCTACACCTTAGACATTTTAAAATTTGAGACAAATAAATATTAATTTGTAAAAAAAAATAACTATAACAAATAATGTTTATTTTAGATAATGCAAAAACTATAATAAAATATCAATTCTTTCCACATATCTACCAATAAAATTGTAAATCAATCTTTTCAAGTTTTTAAAAATAATAAAAAATGTACTCATAAAAAAGGAATATTTTTTATTTACGCGGAAGGCATATCCAATATGAACAAGATCAACCTAAAGAGTTTAATCAACGGCTTGTATTTATCAATAGCCCTTGGGATATGATTGAACTAATTGTGACCATTTATTGGAGGATATGCTTTTTGCTTCCCGTGCCAAAACTCTTTTCCCTGCATTTATAACACCCAACTGTAACATACATCATTTAGTTTCTTTTCCAGAGGTTGACGAAAATTCTCCTTCGCTTGGGTAGATGAGACTACTCGCCTCTAGTCACGAGTGCATTGCAATGTAGAGGTACAAATGCCGAAATTGGAAGAAAGATGCAGTGATGTGGCGTACAAACGAACGAATGAAAGAATGAAATTAATCGCTTTGTGACCCCGCCCATGGCTTTGAATCTATTTGCTTCTTTTGTAAGCTATTAACATTGTACAGTGTTTTTGGGCTCTAGGAAATTTCACCTCTAGTAATTCACTGAGGGAAAATTCACCATCAACAATTCACTGTGGGAAAATTCACCGCCACCAGCAATTCACCACTATGGAAAATTAACCGTCAAAAATTCATACAATTAATTTTTTGCACGGTGAATTGTCATGACGGTGAATTTTCCCGTAGTGAATTGTTAGCGGTGAATTTTCCGACGATAAATTACTAGCGGTGAATTTTCAATATGTCGTGTTTTTGATGTTTCTTATCATGTTTTTAAAACCTCAGATTGTTCAATTACTTTAGTTCTTCAATGTGCTTTCCGACTGGTTTAGTCGAGGCATATCACCAGAGATTGTTATCTAGCGAAAGAGTTTTCTTTCTCTCTGTTAATAAATTATATGTATGTTTTGTTGTCTCCCGTGTCTGTTGATGTGGTTTGTCTCCTACACCATTTTATGGCCTTCGATCCCACTACATCCAGTATCTTTTTAACTCCTTTTATCATTCATCAATCTCATTACAATTTGAACGTCACGCCACCTGCCTACTTCTGCAAAGATGTTTAAGAAAATAACAACAGTCGTAGCATGTTTAGGATCCAAATAAAAATGCAAAATCGCTGTAAATACTGCTAAGACTATATTCATATGTGATTTGCAGGCACAGATTTAAATGGCATCTTACTGATCAATTTTAGGGTGTCCTCAAGACAGCAAGCACGGGCAAGAAGGTCAACCATGTACAGTCACAGATTTTGATAGCATGCTTGCAAAATCTATTTTGCGCATCTTCTGCCAACAATGCATTCCATGAGACCACATTATTTGAGGCATTCCAAGAGCTTGATCTAGAATGGAATGAACATTTTTGATGGTTTTATTGAGATACGCCACCCTCATTAGTTTGTTTCAATAAGATTCTTCTCTAAAACGTCAATCTTTTCATTTCATTTGGTGTTTTCCCATTTTCATCTATCAATTTTCCCATTGTATTTTCCATTTAACCATTAAATAGGTTTTTCAATTCGTTTTGTTTATTTCAATGATGAACCATTTGAAAATCTTATGGCACATAATAAACTCTTTGTTCATTTCATTAGTTTTGTTAGCAAGAAAATTTTCAATTGAAGCCACGATTTCAAGAGATGAAGAAGGTCATGAAATATCAATACAAAAATTAGAAGAGCCAATACATAATCCTTCTACTTTAGAAATTTTAGCATGCACATGAATGCCATCCACTTCAAACATTTTACCTTTTCCCTTAATATTGTGTTTTCTCCTCTCCCCTCTCTATGGCTTGTCCTCCACTATAGGGTCCTTTACCATCACATTTTCCCCTTCTCCTTGGAAGGGACTTTAGCTCCATGACTACATTCCCCACCACCCAAATTCCTTCTTCTCTGATCCTTAGAATTGATAGAGATAAAGGAATGACTACCCTTAGAAGGAGACTTAGGTTTGAGAGGATAGGAAAATACCATTTCTAGAGAGGACAAATGAGAATGATATACCTTCTTACAAGTATGTTAGGGTGATGAAGAAGAAGTACGATAATAGCTACAAGTAGCAATGACAAGTTGTGGTTTCAAGGATAAATCATGTTTGCTAAGAAAAATGATTACAAATTGGTATAGGGGGAACCCAATTATGATGGAAATGGATTGATAAAGGAAAATGATACATATGAAAGGCTTGGAAGTGGTCATCTAGTGTGACAAACCTCATGCTTTGGAGCACCACTTCATCCCAAGGATGAGGTAAAGAATGTACCTTGCATAACTTATTTGAATCTTCAAAACTTCAATCTTAATATATGATCTTAAAATACTTATTCCCTATTCTTGCGACCCATATAAACCTCCCTCCCTCCTTCGATCAACCAAATATTTGAGCAATAAGCTCCTTCAAAACATCTCATTTAAATTCTCATATTCTTACCTCTCAAGGATTCCAATTCTATTGAACTCCACCAAAAGCATGGGTTTGAACCCATTAAACCTCTCCATATAATTGGAAAGCCCTACCCTTTTGAGAATATATTGAACATTAAGGTCTACTTTCACATAATCACACAAGAAGGGACTTCCACTGAATTGATATTCCCTCCCACGGTAGTGGAGAGTTTTCCTAGTCAAAAACATTTGGTCACTTATTTCCACCTCATTACACCACTTGTCCACACCTTTTATGCTAAGTTGAATTGTGTTCATTTCCAAATTGATTCCATAAATATAACCATAAAAGCTTCTATGTTCTTTAAGAGCCATCTTGATTAGTCCTCATTATAATTTCAAATTTTCTTCATAATATGAGGGGTAAGGACCCCTTGACCAAATACATATAAAATACACCTCATGAGGGATACCAGCCTCCCCAATCCACTGACAAGGCCTTGTATGAAAAACTCTCCAATTAGCATTTACTATTTTCAAATACAAATACCCTTAAATTTACATAATTATTGGATCCAGGTTAAGCTATACTTATTTATATGTTTCTTACACTTAATCAAACTCATTTTACTCATTTTCCATCACATTTTTTCATGAACTCGATTGATCTTACAAATATTTTTATAGTCCATTTTTTTATATCTATTTCTCTCCCATTTTTGTGTCTATATCTCCCTCTCCCTCTCCCCCTCTATATATATCCTTATATATCTCTCTTTATCACTCTCTCACCATCTATATCTCTCACTATCTTTCCTTGACCCTCTTCCTCTATGTCTCTCTAGCTTTCCCTATCTACCTCTCCCTCTCTATCCCTATCTCTCTCTATCTTTATCTCTCCTCTACCTCTCTATCTATTTCTCTCCCTCTATCTTCTCTCCCCCTCAAACTCTCTAGACATTTCTCCCTCTCTCTATCCATCTCTCTCTCTCTCTATCCTTCTTCCTCTTCCTAGACCTTTATATCTATCTCTTTGCCTCTCTATCTCTATCTCTCCATATTTCTTCTTCCATATCTCCCTTCAATTGTTATCTCTCTATCTCTCATTTTTCTATCCATATCTCTCCCTCTCTCCCTATCACTCCCTTTTTTCTATATCTCTATACTTTTCCTATCTTCACTCTTTATTTCTCTCCCTCCCTCACCCTTTACCTCTATCTATTTATATATGTATCTCCCTCCCTATCTCTTTCCATATCTCTCTCTCTCTCTCTCTCACACACACACACACACACACACACACACACACACACTCTCTCTCTCTCTCCCTCCTTGTGTCTCCTTCCCTAAATTCTATTTCTATCTCTCTAGCTCCCCCCCTCTATGTCTCTCTCTCCCTATCTCGCTATCACATGTTTGTCTACTGATCTCTTTGTCCCTCTTCCCCCTCTCTCTATATCTCCTTATATCTCTCTCTATCACTCTATCTCACCATATAAATCTCTCTCTATCTCTCCCTCTCCCTCTATATATCTCCATCTCTTCTTCTCTATTTCCCTATATCTCTCTATTTTTCTCTCCCTCTCCCTCTACCTCTCTCTATCTCTCTATCTCTTTCTCTCCCTTTATCTTCATCTCTACCTCTTTGTTCCACTCTGCCCCTTTATATCTATACATCTCTCCCTCTCTCTCCATATTTCTTCTTCCATCTCTCTCTATCTCTATCCCATTATCTCTCCATCTCTCAACCCCTATATCTCTCCCTCTCTTCCCCTCTCTCTATATAACTTCCTATCTCTATCTTTATCTTTCTATCCCTCCCTGTCTCATTCTCTCCCTCTATATACATTTGTCTCTTCCATATCTATATATCTCTTTATCTCCCCTCTCGTTCTCCTCCTTCTTTATCTTCCTCTCTAACTCCATATGCTTACCTCTCTCTCTCTCTCTCTTTCCCCCTCTGTCTATACCTCTTTCTATCCCTGCCCCCCTCTCCCTCTCTCTCTCTCTATTGTAAACATAACATGAGCCTTTTGGTAATGGAGACTGATTATCTTCCTGAGTCAAAGGTAATTGATCCATATATGTGGATGCATAGTTGATTTAAAACTATCACTTATCCATTGAGACATTTGTTGCACAAACACCATCATTTTCTCAATGGTCTACCAATTGATTTCATGCACTACACAAATATATGTAAACAATAGAGCAAAATTTTCCCTATTGACCTACCTCTTCAGCGTACCCATTGCACACTAAGATGCAATTGCTAGTTTTAATTAAAACTAGCAATTGCACCTTAGTGTGCAATGGGTACGCTGAAGAGGTGTGGAAGGTCAATTTGGAAAAAAATGGTGTATTTTTTTGGGTGAATTTGTGCAATGAAGGTCTCAATGGACAAGTGATATGCATCCATTTAGAAGGATCAAAATACAACAGAAAAAAAATTTAAATCAAGAAAATAATCAAATTCCTTAAAATAAATATCTACATGCATGGGTCCATTTTGTTTGGCATTGTTATTTTGTCACTATAACTTCCCCTTGTTAGATCTATCATTTTTGATACACAATATAAACCACTTCTTGGTTTCCTATTCCCTTTCCAACCCCTCATTGAACTAACAATACTTGTAGTGTAATCATATAATAACACTAACATCTAAGCCAATGATGGGAATTTATGTTTATATCAATTAATCTCACCATCCCAATGAGAATTTCTTTATACTATAAGTCAAAGTCCTATTTTATGAGACAAACCTTTAAGACGACACCCATAGTGCCAACTTCCTTACTTGCATTTGGAAGTTGGCATACTGCCATATGTCTATGAGGATCAAATTGCTTATTTATTTGGTAAAAATTCTCAATTCCATATATTTTTTAAACACCTGCAGTCAATACCAATATTAAGCATCAACAATAAATAAATGTCATTCTTGACATGGTTTAGCCAATATTAGTTTGATTACTAATTTAACTACTAAATTAATACACAACTATAGTGAGTACCATTAACCACTTAGTTTTATTTCTAAGTATCTATTATCAATTTGGAAAAAAGAATTTAAGAAGAAGAAAACAATAGAAAAATTGGAAGAATAAGTAAAATAGTCGATAGCAAATATTAGATCCATTATAGGTATGGAAGAGAAAAATTCAAATGTAATAGACCTATCTTCTATAGAAACTACCACATCAAGTAAAATTAAAAATGATACTATTGCTAAATGTATTAAACAGAAATGTGTTTTTCTAAGATAATATAAGATACATAAGGAGGTTCACTCTAGATGGACTTTAATTCATTGAATAATAAAGAAACATTTATATCACATTTAAGGAGGATAAAAAATGAATAATGAAGTGAAGAAAATTAAGTAAGAATAATTGTACTAAAAACAAAGAATTAGATATTTAAAATATATTACATTAAAAGATATTTAATTATTTGAACACACAAGATAAATGATCATTTACAGAAACTCAACCAAATGATATTTTATTCACATGTAAAAAAATACAATTATATCAAATAGTTTAATCCTAGTTTACTTAAATAGCTGATACCTATTCACCTCTCCACTATTGCACATGCTCTGAATAAAAAAGGAGAATGTAATATATTATGTGCAAACAATTTTAGTCAAAGAATAACAAGAAAAGAGTATCAAATAAAATTGATTAGGTACGAGACAAATCCATGTGGGCTTAGAAGCAACACAAATCTATAGATTCAATTAAGAAGTAGTCATAGTTTTGTGCAAAATCTAAGACAAAGGGAAAATCCAAATTATATGTTTTTGTGTATCATAGCAACAAATTTCAACATTACATCAATATTATTGTTCTTCATCATTAAAAAAGTTAAGTACCACAATCATTTGCATTAAATATTATAAAATAACATTAATTATGTAATTATCTAATCCCAACTATTAATGATTAACATGAAGGAGCAAAGAACCCACATTTTCTAAAATAACATATCATAGATTAAATCTGGACCCACATAAACCACCCAAGACTATGGATTCGACTCAAATAGAGTTACAATTCTTTGCAGAACTCAAGATGAAGCATAACTCTAGATTTTATTATTTTTTAATACCATGACAACATATTTCAACATCATTTCTAAAATTAAATAAAATAATCCTTATTTTTACTTTTTGAAAATAACATTAAAACTAATCAATTATCTAATTTGAAACCCTAAATTTAATGAAATATTGTCCATGAAAATAGTATCAACCATAAAACTTCCTAGCAATAAGGAGATGAGAAGCTTAAGATCTTATAATTTATAATAATAGTCTTAAAATGTATGTCTATTTGAGGAAGCTCCATTTCTCCATTAAGGAACAAAACACCTACAATAAATAGATGAAGGAAGCCCCCAGTGAGTGTGTCCATATATTAAAGATAAGTTTCATTTTCTTCATTTTTCTGCATGAGATATCAACGACATTTGTAGAGATTGTTTAGGTGGCTGACTAAAATATAATCCATTCTATTGTTAGAGACAAGACTCTCCTCTTTAATTTTATACTTATATAGATTTAACTTAATTGACATAAGGTATTATATGAATACACGGTTCAAATTATTACAATTCTCACTTCAACAACACAATATTATAAAACAATAAAAATCTTGACTACGATATGAGATTATATAAACCTTTCTCCTTTATTATTAGAATTAGATTACCTACAATTATTTCAAATTTTAGGTAAAGAACTCCTACATGGTAAGTACCTAATCATGTCTAATATTTGTTGGATTAATGGATCACCTTTGAATTATTGTATATAAGTAGAGGAATGAATCCCCTTTAGTATTTGGAAGAGGTGCCTTGTTTCTAAATTACTAGTTTCCACTCCCTATCAGTATCTTCCTTTGCACAACTATGAGTTATACAACTTTGGAATCATGTAAAGTTTGATGCTTCAATGGCTGTGTTGTAGTGCAAAGTCAATTTTTTTTTTTGGGGGTTTACAGAGATAATTTTAGATGACCAATGATCTTTCTTATGTTACTATTCATTTCGGGGAAGGGGTTTTGCGTGCCTTGAATTCCCACTTTATTCTTGTCATGTTTTTGAGTTAGGGGATCACCAACTGTCATATAATTCGAGAAAAATAATGGTTAGTAAAACTCTGTTAAAGATTTTTGCTACTGTACAGAGGATGGTTTGATGTCCAAACTAGGAAAATTCAAGAAGATCAATACATAGTACACACTGATAGGCAGATTCATAAATTCAATGGTTTTGTTTTGTTTTAGAGGAGAATTGATAACTCTAATTTTTGAAGGGAACCTTCTATGATTTAATCATCTGTAAGAGAAAAAACAGGGTCCAAGTTTCAAACATCTGGCACTTACTAATATTTTAAAACATCAATAAAAAAATAAAAAACATGATTTGAATCAATGAGTTTGACTCGAAACTACACAGTTGAATCCTGATAGCAATAACATAATGACTTGAATCCTTTGTTTCGTGCCTTGACTATGCTTCAACATCGTGCGAACAACTCACGTGTCTCGTCTATACTCCCACAGTTGCATGCAAACAACAAAACCATCCATGTGCTTTGACCATGTTCAAGTTTTTGCATGCATATTGAATATGAGGATACGGGAAAGAGGGGAGGGAATTATGGAGGCGTAGTTCCTGCAATGAGTGTATTCTATCAAACAGTTCGTATGCCCTGTTAATGCTTCCACCTTCTGCATTGACTGAGTTTGTGGGTGGGTGCCAAAAGCTCTGATTAATGCCAAGCCAGAGGCATACATTCCTCAAATGGTGTCTCTCGATCCGTACCACAACCGCTCCCTACAAGAAGGACCCATGAGCCCATACCACCGACGACTCAGCCAGCTTTCTTAGATGGATTTTACAAGCTCAACTATACAAGAGATGCAGTGCAAAAAAAGCCCATCAAGAACTTCGTCGCACAAGTAGAAGGGATGATGACGAAATTTGAGATGTTCTACGACTGGAAGATCAGCGATGAAGAAACGTTCGAGTGGATGATAGTGGTGGACGCCCTCTCCCTCTACCAGTTTCTCAAAAATGGGCTTCACCTTCTTCAAGGGGAGGCAAGTTAAAGACACAGCAGATGCGGTGAAATTCTTATGCCTACACTCACAGGTATCAGATGTGATCTTCTGAATCGGGAAAGTCAGATCCCTCTTTTTCTTCTCACAGAAATCGACAAGGACACCCTTCGTTCTCAGCTCGGGTATTTCTCATCTCTCTTGCTTCATAGTATCTCCTGATGTAGATGTTGACTACAAAGCAGAACATCAGGTATTAGGTTGCATGCACACATATTTGTCCTTCTTGCAGATTCATAAGACAGATGGCAGGAATCCGACATACTTGGAGAGCTTCATGACAACTATTGGTGACATTGTTGCGACCATCTTCGCTCTCTTCTTTACTCACCCAGCCAGCACCGGGCATGGATGCTCGGGCATGGATGCGGCTGCCTCGTTTCTTTCGCCCATCGTATTTTACGTGCAACCTCTGTCCATCCTCGTTTCTTTCGCCCACCGTATTTTATGTGCAACCTCTGTCCTTCGTAAATTTTGTATATAAAAAATAAAAAAAAATTAATATAGAATGTACAAATATTTTAAGCATTTTATTTATTATATATAATACATAAATTTTAACCTTTTAAATTATTTTATTTTATTTAAAGAATATTTTTATTTATTTAATCCTAACCCTAATAATAATCTATCCCTAATCCTAACCCTAATAATAACCTTAATTGAACCCTACATCTTACTATAATTGGACCCTAAACTTAACACTAATTGAAATTTAACCCTAACCCTAATCGTATTTGTACCCTGGTCCTAATTTAACCCTAATCTTATTAAAACCCTAACTCTAACAATAATGTTAATTTAATCCTATAGCTAATCTTAATTGAACCCTCACTATAACTAAATCTTAATCTTAACCCTAACCCTAATGCTAATTTAATGCTAATAGAATCATAGTCCTAATTAAGTTCCCATTATATAATTTTTATAACATGAAAAATAAACTCCATACATAACCCTTTCCTTTATCAATTTTATTATATGTAACCCTAATCAAAACCTAACACTAATTGAACCTTAATTAAAACCTAACCCTAATCCTAAGTGAACCCTATTCCTAACTCGAAATGAAACCTTTAACCTTAACCAACATTTGTGTTAGGGTTAGAATCAACATTTGTAAGTATATTTAATTATAAGTATATTTACTTATCATTAAATTCACAGGTATTATTTAAATTAAGTATATCAAATTTAAAAACTATATTTTAATAAGTATAATAACTAGTTTAACTAATTATTTTTTATATATATTAGTTATTAAATAATAAGTATACTAACTATTAATATACTATTAAATATATATTAATTAATATTTAATATAATTTATTTATTAATTATAGTAATTTTATATTTGTATTTAATAATTTTAATCTAAACTATAATATATAATAAATATAATAATAATAACATTTTAAAGATTTAATTTACATTATATAAAATATTAAAAAATAATTTATATTTTATCTTAGTTTTAACATTTACTTAAGAATTAAAACCAAAACAAGTAAATAAAATAAAATAAATAAATAATAGTTCTTTAAAGAAATATAAAATAACAAAAAAAAACTTTTAAATAAATAAAAATATTCTTTAAATAAAATAAAATAATTTAAAAGGTTAAAATTTATGTATTATATATAATAAATAAAATGCTTAAAATATTTGTACATTCTATATTAATTTTTCTTTATTTTTTATATACAAAATAAAATTCAAACATTATTAAAAAAATAATTATTTAAATAAAACAACTATTATAAAAAAAATTAACATTAACTAAATCTTCAATTATTAATGAATCAAATTTAATATAAAAACAATAATGTTAAAAATGAAATTTAAAGAGAATAAAAAAAAAACATAAGGCAGGGAACAAGAGAGTAAAGGGAATAAAAATGGGCGCAGTTACCATTAAATACGGATGGTAGAATGTGCAGAATTTACGAAGGACAGAGGTTGCACGTAAAATACGGTGGGCAAAAGAAACGAGGAAGGACAGAGGTTGCACGTAAAATACGGTGGGCGAAAGAAACGAGGCAGCCGCATCCATGCCCGGTGCAAATTGTCACCTGCATAGCCTTTGCCGTAATATCAGATACCTACATAGAAGTAATGATGAGGATTTTGCTTCCGGTATAATTCAACGACGCCACTTGCCTAAACATGTGACAGTACGTGGAACTGATGGACTGCCACATCGACCAGAAAATCAAGTACGGAGCCGCCGTGAAATGCAAGTTGCATTTTGATATGACGTTCGAAGGCGGGAAAATTAATAATTGCCTTCAAACACGGGATAAATATGACTGCCAAGATTAACAACTACGATTACTTCAATCGTCTCCAGGTCTATCTGAGCCGTTGATTACTAATTTTAGCTCGGCTTCTTTCAAATTAGATACGCCTTCAGCGTAAAAAAGCACATGATATAACAAGCACGATGACTTCTATCCCACTATAACGTAAGACCGTGACTAATAATGGCTTATGTCCATTCAGACGTCGTATTGTCTCAATCCATTTAATCCCACCAGACTGGATGCAGAAACCGACCAGAAAGAGACAGAAGTCCCGCTCTTTAATCTAATCCGACGGTCATATACAGAACCCCAGGGAGGAGGCAAGGCTGGCCGTCCGATGTTGAAAAGAGACAGACCAGCGGAAAAAACCGTCACCAGTCCAATTTGGCTGGAGAATTAAAACATATGCTAATGAAAAGCGTTTTCAGCGTGTAAATAAGTGGACGAATTTCCCGGATGCACAATATGTCACTGGAGAATTTCATTGATTTTGACTATGTTACTCATAACTAAATTTGGCAGCTACGGAGATAAATTACTTTGTTTGGCTGGATCGATTGGTATTGAAGAACAATGTTAAATGTGTAGCAGGGATGCCGTGTGCTCTCGGATTTTGAGCTGTGTGAGATTCGAACGCGCGACGTCAAAGTAGGGTTTGTAAGGTTTTTAATTGTCATACCACTTTCACAGCTGGTTTAGTGACCAGAGTGTTCTGAGACATTCTTCGGTACATTGTTCTTTTTGACTGAAGTATTTTTTGCTTTGAAACTGAAGATGTAGGCATTGTTTTCAAATTTCTCCCGTTACCTGGAAGCAAAATGTCTACCATCTGCTTTCTGAGCTATTAGGCACTGGCATTGTTTTCAAATTTCTCCAGTCATCTGTAAGCAAAATGTTTATTATCTGCTTTCTGAGCTATTAATCGCTGACATTGTTTTCAAATTTCTCCAGTTATCTGTAACCAAAATTCTATCATCTGCTTTCTGAGCTATTAAGTACTGGATTTTTCGATCCAAATTTTAGCTTTTTCAATAACATTTGCTCCTAGAAGCCACATGGTATTTGAGAACCTGATTCAGATCTGCAGGTTTTGAGGTTATTAGTGGAAGACGGAGTGTCATTTGCCATTTTCTGATAGCTGGGAGCATTAGGATTGATAGGTTTCAAGTCCATCTTTATATATTTTACCGAGCTAAACATCTTTCTCCCCTTTCCTATTAGGATTTCAAATCTGGAAGATATTTCTACTGTTTTAGGCAATCGCTTATTCTTTCTCGTTATGCTAGATGTCTCTCTACTGGTCCGTGATGCCATTATGCTGTAGGAAATGTTGTCTTGATTGAACTCGTGGGGTACAAAACCAGTTTCCAAGTCACAGCTTTTCGTCCGTGATTGAAATTCAGCGGTATATAGGTACCCGTTCATTTATATGCTTTTTGTTGTTCTGTTTTTAAGAATGGTTGCGCAAGAGCTCCTGTGCAAGATGGCGCGCTAAACCGGGCGATTCAACATGTTGAACTTACCGTACTTCCAGTGTTATCTAGTTGTTCTCCTATTACTATTCTCTGTCTGGATACCATGTAATGGCTCAATTGCTGGTAAAAATGCAAGCCTGTTTGGAAACGCGAGGCCTTTGGTCGTAAATGTTGGTGCTCTTTTTGCATTTGATTCTACAATTGGAAGAGTGGCTAAAACAGCCATGGAATTGGCAGTGAAGAATGTGAACAGCGATTATAGTCTGCTTGGTGGGACAAAGCTGGAGCTTAGTATGATGGACTCTAATTGCAGTGCTTTCATAGGCACAGCAGCAGGTTAGCTAATTCAATTTCAGAGTTATGCTTTTAATATTCGCTTTATTTATGGTTTATGTTATTTCAAAATAGTTGAGGTTGTCATAGACTTATTTTCTTTAAATGTATAGTAGCTCTGGTGGTTGTTTGAGTGGTTGGCTCTTTTGCTTCCACTATGGAATGATTCTATACTAGCCAACATTGTTGTTTTGCTGGGCAAGGTCCAAGATGCATTATTTTTTAAAATTGCCTTTAGTGTTAGCTGCAAATTGGATCCCAGTCTCTCAATCAGGGCTCAATTTGCTTGAACAAACTATAGTTAAATAAAACAATTCAATCAACTTTCTTGGTTGTGGGCAAATTTGTCTAACTTCGTCTGAAGACAGTCACAGACCCAGGCCTCGGTAAGGAAACAGGGTATTTGGCAATGACATGCTCTTTCAATACATACTCAAAACAATGATTGATGAATATTCCTTACACTAGCAATTGCTTGAATCCATAATAGTTTTTCAATATTATGCGTTCACTAGAAGACAGTTTCAATTGCTGGCTTTTGACCATCCGGTTTGTTTTAACTATTTTTCATAACATTCCTGTTAATTTCATTAATTGATGCGGAGCATCTCTTTTAATGTCCCCTGTCTACTCACTGTGGAATTAAGAAACTTGCTAATTTTTGGTTGCTAGTGGCCTGTGGCCTAGTAATGTAACGGATGACCAGGCTGGAGATTCCCGTAACCGATGCTGAGGAGCTGACGGCGCTGCAGACCTCTTATTGCCTTGGCGTTTTGTTTGCTATTTTTAACCTTTCCTTTCTCTGCCACTTTCTGGCCACTATTGGTGGGGCAGTTGTGGTTTTTGACTGATCCTTTTTTAAAAAGGATGGTTTTGTTTTCTTTTGGTATAGTAGTTTTAGCGTGAGGGCAGAGCTGAAGATTTTTGGTGGTGTGCATTTTTCTGTGTAAGAGATTTGTAGTTTTTCTTGAGATAAATTAATAAAGAAGTTTACTCTGTTGAGTCCTGCTGCCCAGATCTGGGTTTATTTTCTGTGTGGTCCTTTTTTTGAGTGCATATTTTGTCTCTCGTTATTCTTTGCTTGTGTTTCCAGACCTGTGTTAGAAGGAACAAAGGAGTTTGCATCATTAATGGAACTCAGAAAGCCTTTGATGTGTGTGGTAGTTTTGGGTTCCAAATTAGATTATGATGCTCTCAAGGAATCTTTTACTGCCACCTATCCTAATGCCATTTTAAAACTGGCATATCATCAGAGAATTTGTATTCTGGAGAACTTGTATACTTGAACAGTATATTTTCTAATGTTTTCCTTGCAATGGTTTGTCTGTTTGCAGCTTTGGAATTGTTGAAGAAAGATGTTGTGGCAATAATAGGTCCACAGTTATCTGTGCTTGCTCACATTGTTTCACATTTGGCAAAGGAACTCCAAATACCACTTTTGTCCTTTGCAGCTACTGATCCCACTCTTACATCATATGAGTACCCATATTTTATCAGGATGGCTCACAGTGATTTTTCTCAAATGTCTGCAATTGCTGCTTTAGTGGGTTATTATGGCTGGAGAGAAGTTGTAGCAGTGTACATAGATGATGACTATGGCAGAAATGGAGTTTCTGTATTAGCGGATGCTCTGGGAAATGTGGGAGCTAAGATTACTAATAAGGCACCTATGCCTCCTGGAATCAACCAGAGTGAGATGGGTAATATATTAGCAAAATTGACTTTAGTAGAGGCACGGGTTTTTGTAGTCCATATGAATTCAGATGCTGGTCTTAATCTTTTCTCTAAAGCTAAAGACATTGGAATGTTGAGCAGTGGATATGTTTGGATAGTCACAGATTGGCTATCCTCTGTTTTAGATTCAACTATACTTGCAACAGATGACATGAACTCACTTCAAGGGGTGATTGGCCTGCGACGGCAAAATCCAAATTCAGAAAAACACAATGAGTTTACAAGAGAGTGGAAGAAGTTACAAACAACTCACATGGTGGATGCCTCTTTGAATGTGTTTGGACTGTATGCTTATGACAGTATATTGATGATTGCTCATTCTATCAACGCCTTCCTGAATCAGGGAGGAAATTTCTCTTTTGTAGAACAGAATACACTATCAAATAAGAGTAGAAGCAAGTCAGAACTAGCAGCTTTGAAGGTCTTCAAAGAAGGAGCACAGCTGCGGAAGATAATACTAGAAACTAATTTCACTGGTGTTGCAGGTCCTGTACAACTAGATAAAAAAGAGATCTGATGGGCTCTACTTTTGAGATTATTAATATAGCTGGTACAGGATTTCGCAGCATCGGTTACTGGTCAGATCACACTGTCTTCTCAGTTACACCACAAGAATATTCAGCTACAATCAACCGTAACCAATCTCATGTAAAGCCAAAACTTCACGATATCATATGGCCTGGTGAAAGCAAAGTGGTGCCACGGGGCTGCGCATTTCCAAACAATGGCAAGGAACTTGTGATTGGTGTGCCCAGAAAAATAGGTTTTAAAGAGTTTGTGACAACAGTAAATGATAGCAGCACACCAAAAGGATTTTGCATTGATGTGTTTGTTGCTGCGGTGAACTTGCTTCCTTATGCCGTTCCATACACCTTTATATCTTATGGAACAGGGAATTCTACACCCAGCTATGACAAGCTCGTGGAGCAGGTTGCCTTAAAGGTTGGTATCTACTATAAATTTTAAATGATTTCTATACTTGTCCCTATATTTTGGTATCAGAGTTTGTTTCCATGTTGATGATCTCACCAATATTCTTGCTCAACATCGAAGAATTAGTCATGTAATCGGAGAGTAAGCATATGCACACTAGTTCAGTTCAGCTATTCATACATGGACCCTTGCAGAACTTTGATGCAGTCGTTGGAGATATTTCAATTGTGACAAAACGATCGAAGATTGTGGACTTTACGCAGCCTTATGTAGAATCTGGCTTAGTTGTAGTGGTACCTGTTAAAGAGATTGATTCCAATGCTTGGGCTTTCCTGCGTCCATTTACAGTACAGATGTGGTGTACAACTGGTGCCTTTTTTCTTGTCATTGGAACTGTTGTGTGGATTTTGGAGCATAGATCAAACCCAGAGTTTCGAGGGCACCCCAAGCAGCAAGTCATGAATGTTCTCTGGTAATTTCTTTTCCTGTAGGTGTGCAATTGATTTTTATGTGAAGTACTCCAACATTGCTCATTTCAGATTGTTGCCTTTGAAGTGAAAGTAAAGTTGGAGGTCGATTCCAATTTGATGTGGTTGATCATATTAAATATGCAATTAATTTTGTGGATCTTGAATTGATTCGAGAAATATCTCTTCGCAATAACAAACCTTAAGTAAGAGTAGAACATTTCTGAGAATATCAAGGAAATCCATATATTCAAATGTTATATTATTATTTGTTTAACAACAGTCGATATGATAATGTTGTAGTTGCATTTGAGAACTATATTTTCAGACATGCAAGATGAAATGACTTACAAAAATTAGTTTTGGCAGGTTCACATTCTCTACGATGTTCTTTTCCCATAGTGAGTAATCTGTCTTCAACAATCTATTTGTGTGGCCTCTTAACTTATGTTGGAAATATATTGGTTTGGTTTATGCTTTCATATTATTGATCTTAAACTATTTGAACACTACGAAAGATGTGGAATAAGCAGTGAAGATACACCTGATTTGCAGTAATTGAAAGTTCTTTGTCACAGTAATTTCAGGATGCCTTGCACCTTGCAAATATCCAGAATGCTCTGCGTGGAAAAACTTATGACCTATGGGGTTTGTGCAGGGGAAAATACTGTGAGCAGCCTTGGACGTGCAGTACTAATCATATGGCTATTTGTTGTTTTAATCATTAATTCAAGTTACACTGCAAGTTTAACATCAATCCTCACAGTGGAGCAGCTTTCACCAACAATTCAAGGAATTGATAGCTTGGCATCAAGCAATTTACCAATAGGATATCAAACAGGATCCTTTGTTGCAGATTATCTATCAGGAGAGTTTAATATAGCGAAGTATAGATTAGTGCCTTTAAACACTCGGGATAGTTATGCTAAAGCATTGTCTCTGGGGCCAAACAAAGGTGGTGTGGCAGCAGTTGTGGACGAGCTTCCTTATATTGAATCATTTCTAGCCACACGGTGTGGATATACAATTGTGGGCAGTGAATTTACTAAGAGTGGATGGGGATTTGTAAGTAGCTTTGCTATGATCTATACTAAGTATTTTCGTTTTTTTTATAATGAAGTTTTATTATATAGGATCTGTGTTGATATTGAGCAGGTTTTTCAAAAGGACTCCCAACTTGCAGTTGACATGTCCACAGCAATCCTGGCCCTTTCAGAAAGTGGGGAACTTCAGAGAATTCATGATAAATGGTTGAAAAACGATATATGCAGTCTAGAGGCACGTGCAGTCCATTCAAATCAATTTGGCCTGGAAAGTTTCTGGGGCCTTTTCCTAGTCACAGGAATTGTGTGCTTTGTAGCTCTTTTTGTATTTTTCTTTCGAATGATTTGTCAATTCACTCGTTATGGTGATACGTATAATGAGGATTCTTCTGGTAAGTCGCATTCTTTAAGCCTAAGAAGTGCAAAGGTTTTAAGATCATTTGCCTCTTTTGTTGATGAAAGGGAGGATATAATAAGGAGGCTGAAGAGAAAGCGTGCAGACAAGAAAATGAATCCCGAGTCTGAATTGAGCCAGCCTCAGAGCCGTCCAAGCTGATTGACATCCCTTGATATGGGCTTCTCTGTCGATCATATCAATGGCATTTCCCCTATTTAGTTTGATACTAGCAAAACTACCATCTTGGTTTTGAAGCTGCGACGTCTTTCTCAATGCAATGGTAGCTCTTAGTTATTGGAAGGAGGCAGATTGTCAAAGTAAAGATGGCTCTCAGTTATTGAAAGGAAGCAGATTATCATTTTCAGTTATGCTTCGTTTTTTAAAAGCTCCTTCATATACGTTTCTTTTCTATGAAAAAAATTCTAAGGAAGCTTACAGATCAGCGTTGTTAAAAGGCTTTCATAAGAACAATTAATTTTTGATGGTCTGCAGATCATCGATCGATCAACGGCAAATTAATGTAAAAGTGGAAGACTCTCCGAAATATATATTTATAGAAATGAATTGTAATTAAATAGAGACTAACTCCTTTCTAACTATCTACTAATAATTAACTCTTTGTTAACGAAACTAACAAATAATAGGAATGTGAGAGGTTTGGAATACTCGGATAGGAAGTATGTGTTGAGAGCCTTTTGTAATGAGAAGAAGGATTGTAGAGAAGACTGTCCAACTCGACAATCCTTCTTAAAATGAAATGGAGTCAGCATATTGTCAGCTCGGGGTGCTCTCCTTGTAACATATGCCTTTGGATTGTTTTGATAAGAAAGAATGCAAATTTGGCCTCCGCTCAATTTATGCCCCTAATGATTATAGGGAAAGGATTGAGGTTTGGAAATGGTTGTTAGTTAACCTTCTAAAAGTGTCCTGGATTATTGGAGGTGACTTTAACTTGGTTGAAAACAAAGAAGACAAAAAAGGGAGGTCAAATTGGTCCTAGAAAGGTAATGAACAATTTTATTGGCTCAAAATGAAAAAGATTTTATTGGCTCAAAATGAAAAATCCCTTAAGCTCTTTGACCTCTAGAAGGAAAAAACAATGAAACTAAAAGTATTTGGTTTACTTGGTGTAATAATCAAATGAGAAATAATAGAATCTATTGCAGGCTTGATAGGTTCTATGCAAATGATGATTTCTTTTGCTTTGAGCAAAATGAGAGCTCCAATAATGTTAAGAGTAGAGTCAAATACCATGTTAGATCACTACCCAATTGAGGTTAAAAGTATGATCAAAGGAACCCCAAGGGCCAATAATATAAGGAAAAGTTGTATGTTTAAACTAAACACTGAACTTTTAAAAGATGAAGATTGTCTTTCTAGTATTGTCACTCTCAGACACATAAATAAGAAGATTTTTCCTTCTTCATTTGCAAAAGAATATTGGAATAGGTTAATGAAAGGCATCCAAACCCTAGTTCAGACAATAGGAAAGAAATTTGTGATTGAAAATAGGTGGGAAAGTGCATTACAAAGATTAATTTTTGGTTGTGGAAGGAGAAATTCAAAATGGGGTTGATAATGTTGACAAAATCCTACAACTACACAATATAAAACACAAGCTAAGATGCTTTTAGGTTAAAAGGGCATAAGGAGCAAAGATCAAAGCTAAAGAAAATTGGGTTAAAGGTGGGGGGATAGAGGCTCTAAATTTTTTTTCAATCTTCTAAGGAAAAAGATGTCTCTAGAAAACATTGGGCCAATAGATGATAATGGAAAATGGATTCATGAATCATCTGAAATTGTCAAGGTCTTTCAAAAAAATTATACAAGGTTGAAGACCAATCAAATGCTTGTGCTCAAGCCCGAAAACTTTGTAGGAGAGTTGTGCCAAGGAAAATAACATATGCTATGGCCATTAATCATGATAAATACATAACCAAGGAAGAAGTGCATAACACTATTTTATCCTTTTAGAAGGGTAAATTGCCAAGGGTCGATGGTCTCCTTGTTGAATTTTATAAGGTCAATATAGAGTGGATTGCTAATGATATGCTTGATGTTTATGAGGAAGCCATTCAAGAAGGTACTTTAGGGGAAAACATCAATAGAGGAATCATAAAATTATTGCCAAAGGCAGGTGACAAAAGTAATATAAGGAATTAGAGGCTAATAACTCTGTTGAACATGTCCTATAAGATATTAGCCAAAATACTTGCCAAAAGATTAATAGATATCCTCCTAGGGATTATAAATGAAACTCAAATTGGCTTTATCAAAAATAGATATATTCTTGAAAACCTAATCACAAGCCAAGAAGCAATGGAATGGGCTAATAGAAGTGGTCAAAAAGTTGGAATGTTGTTACTTGACTTTGAAAAAGCCTAATATGATAGAGTAGAGCGATCTTTCATTATGATAATGCTTGAAGCTTTTGGGTTCCCAAAACAATTTTGTAATATGGTAAAAATTCTATTTGAAGATGTGAATGCTTAGGTGGTTGTAAATGGTGTTGTTTTTGATCCTTTTCCCCTGAAAAGATCCATTAGACAAGGTTGTCCTTTGGCTCCAACCCTATTTGTGATTGCCTCAAAGGCTCTCCATTACATGTTGAGAACCAACTTATTAAGTTCTCCTTTGCAATGAATTAGTTTACTACGAAATGCTATGGTCTTGAACATTTAGTTTGTTGTTGATATAACCTTATTTCCGGTCCTCGAGGAAGAGAATATGAAGAACGTAGTTGGGAGATTAATAGCCTTATGTGATGCTTCAGGGGCTAAAATCTCAGAGGAAAAGTTTACCTTAATTGGTTGGGTAGACACACCTCTTGATTGGGTGTCCAAGTTCAAGTGGAGATGGGAGGGACCAAATAAAATTGTCAGATATTTGGGTGTCCCATTCACTATAAAGTCCTCCCTAAAAGATATGTGGAATTGGATGTTTGAAAAAATAGAAAAATAGCTTAAGGGATGGAACAATAATTATCTCTCCTTGGCTGGAAGGGTTTAGGTTTGCAAAGAAAAATTGGCTTCCTATTCTATTTACTATGCTTCTGTGTGGTTCTTTACAAGCTACCAAGTTAATCTTGTTTAGAAATTAATCAACAAGTTTCTCTGGTCGAAGGGAAAGGGAAAAGGTAAAAATCATGTTGTCAGATGGGAGTGGTGTTGTCTATAAAAAGAGAAAGTGGTTTAGGTTTGAAAGACCTGAAATCCTGAAATGGTAGGGGGTGGCTCTTGCCTCAAAATGGATTTTAAAAGCCCTAGATGGGAATGAGCCCTAGAAAGTCTTAATAAGAAGGAACATCCCTAAATTTGTACCAAAAAAAGCTAAACAATGGAAAAAATTGCACCCTTATGATATAATGTTTGGTAACTTCAAGGTAAAACCTTCTAGGTCAAAAGTTTTCACTAGCATTTGGAAAGCTTAGGAGTATGCTAGAGACATAATTAAGAATAAAAATGCTTTTTATGTTGATAACAATACTTATCACAACTATAGATTTGTATGATGTAACTTGAATCATAAGGGTAAATGTCTGGCACTACTTCAAGGATTCTCATCAAAAAGCTGGGACATACAAGGTATTGCTTCCATGGATGATATTTTGATAAACTATGAGATTATGCCATGGGATCTCTTAAAAAAGAAATCAACCTTAATGACTATAATCTAAGGACATACTCTATGCTTGCAAAATGTTGGAACAATCTTGAGGACTCTGTGAGAATAGTTTCAAAGCTTGATGGCTTCAATAATTCCAAGTGGATGGATAATACTCCCCCCTCCTTAAGATCAAACCCCTCAATCTGTAAAAAATATTATATGAGCCTTAGGATGTCTTAGGTCATGTGAATTGAACTTGGGGTCTAAGTTTGAGGAATTCTGAATGGTTTGAGATTCTCAAAAAGTGTTGGCTAAACATAATTGAACCAAAAAAATGTGGCTTTAAATGGCCACTGCTCAGAGGAAAATTAGCGAGGAGTCATAATCAGTCTGTTTATAGTGTCTATAATAGTCTTGAAAATATTAAGCATATCTTTTTCAATTGTAAATTTTCTATAAAGGTATGGTTAGTCTTTATGGGGAATATTCTAGGTTGGGATTGTAGGAGTAATTTTTCTTGGTTTGAAATTATAACTAGCTTTTTTAAAAGTCTTAGTGTTAAGTCAAATAGATTCTAGAATATTTTATCTACTAAAGTTTTATGATTCATTTGGAGAAAAAGGAATGAAGACATGTACCAAGGTAAGAGGAGGATCCTTACCGAGTCTTGTAATAGACTCATTTTTCTTCTTGTTCCTGAACATGTCACCTTCACTCTAAATATTCCTACAAAAAGGTTTGTAAAAATCCTTGATGAAGGATCACCAAGTATTCATAAGGAAGATATTCAAGAAGCAGACTATTGGCCTCAAGCCCTGAGAAATATTGATGACAACATCAAAGGAGAGTACAAAGATTTCCAAAACAAATACTCCAAACTACACCAATATGAATTGAACAAAGACAAGAAGTACAAAGATCTGGAAATAACAACTACCAACTTTGATAAAGGTGATTGGAAGAGGATCTCCCCACCTATTGGAGCTTTCCTAGGGATTGACTCTTGCAATCTCAAGAAGAATTATAATAGTGGTAATGAGAAGATCAAGATAAATAATAATGACTAGTATCATGTTGACTTTGAATCTATTTTTTTATGGTAGCTACAATATAAATATCTATAGTTAATTTGCATTTTTTCCTCTATTTTGTACCCTGTGGGGCAGAAGGATGAGAACTGATATATTTTCAATGATGTAATCTGACTCTTTATTTGTAATCGAATATCAATATAAAAAACTAACAAATAATGTTCATTATTCTTTCAGATACTAGATGTATGCTCACTTTATTCATTTTTGTTTATTTCTCTTTATTTTATGTCTCGTATTTGTTAACCACACCCAATTAAGGTGTGATTAGTTGGGCGGATAGAAGGTGGTTACACCATACCTTTTATGTCTCGTATTTTTTAACTGCACCTAGTTAATGTGTGATTGGTTGGGTGAATGGAAGGTGGTTACACCATGGCTTTGTATCTATATGTTATAGAAGATGAAACTATTGCACATCTTGTCTTCGACAAATAAAGGTTACACTTTAATGAAGCTCAACAACTCTCTACATCCATACTAAGTAACATGACAACTAACTAGAGTTGATTCACAACACATTGTAGACTTATTGACACATCTACAACTCTAGTTGAGACATCTATAACATATGGAGAAAATATTTATTTATTATTTACACGCTTCGTAATGAAAATTTAAACTTCTTTGACTCCCAGTATATCTCTACATTGTACAAACTTTATCTTGCCTAAAGGCTTAGTAAATATATTAGTCATGTTGTCATTTGTGTTACCATATTTCAAATCTGTCTCATGATTGATCATTTTCTCTTGCAAAATGACATCAAGCTTCAATATATTTTAATTTGGCATAGTACATTGGATTGTTTGCAAATTTTATTAATCTTTGATTGTTGCACTTGATAGTTTTCAGTCCTTTTTTTGTATCTCATAGCTTCAAGAATATTCCTTAGCCAAATAAATTCAAAAGCAGAATTGTACAATGCTTTATGATTAGCTTCAGTAGAGGACAAGAAATTAGTTGGTTGCTTCTAGCTACTATGATGTTGAATGCATATTTAGTGGTGGATTTTCTATCATCTAGATCACTCACCCTATTAGAATATGAATATTCTCTCTATTGGTTGCCAAAATTGTTGCTCCACAATCCTATAACTTATTTTTACCTTTAGGGTCAAGGATTTATGGTCAAAAAAGTAAAATGGCGGTTTATCAATAGATTGAGGAGGGTAAAAGGCCAATTGATGATAGTGGATAGTCTCTCCTTCACTTTGGGCTTAGCTATACTCCAAAGAATATTCCCAAAGGTATTCTTAATAGGTTTTAAGCCAATTAAAATATAGTATGGCTGGAACAATTAGTAATTATACCCAATGTACATTTGACCTCCATATCTGTCACTAGGTCAAGACAAACTATTTGCATAAAACCTCTTATATAGATAATAAATCATTTTTCACATACATCGATAGATGACGATAGTATTAGAATCCCCAAAGATGATTATGTTTAATATTTAATACACAATGAAAATGTGCAAAGATGCATGGCATGCTACTCTGATGATTTT
>VDFB02271358.1:1260183095-1260368240 GCA_007258455.2 Sequoia sempervirens | reverse complement strand
CTGTTATTGGTCTTGTGTTAGACCTTATTGTATTTTGCAAATTTACTGCTGTCGCATCTAATATAAGAGAGATCTTTGTTGCTGGGTTTTTCTCCCTCAAGAGGAGGGTTTTCCCAGGGTACATGCTGTGTCATTTTGTCTGATTTGATTTAATTTTCTGTGCATTTACTTCTGATCACAAAATTTAACATGGTATCAGAGCGGGTTTGAGGATTGTGTTCAGATTATTGCATTCAGCTTGTCAAGATGGTGTATGATCTGAAGGTGGAAGGTCCATTCGATTCCATGTCTCATTCAGCATTATCAAGCTATATACCTTCCAACTCCAGCACCTGGATAATTGACAGTGGTGCCTCCCGCCACATAACCGGATTCAAGGAACACTTATCAAATTTGGTGGAAAAGGAATCTGCTGATCAAGTCATCATTAGAGATGATGCCACCTACTCCGTAAAGGGAATTGGAACCTCCACACTTCACTTGGATTCCGGCATATCGTTTCAATTGGGTAATGTTCTTTATGTTCCCGGAATCAAGTGTAATCTTATTTCTATTTCAGCTTTGGAAGATAAAGGATATCAAGTTGCCTTCTCCAAAGGCAAAGTTCTAGTGTGGATGCAGAACTCTAACTTCAAGGATGCTCAAGTAATTGGAGTAAGACATGACAACCTCTACAAGGTCTGCTCACATCCGCTTCAAGCATTGGTTCATGACTCTACCAGTCTTTGTGATCTTTGGCATCGGAGATTGGCTCACTTACACTTCTGTGCCCTGCCCATTATGGAAAAGATGGTGACGGGTCTTCCTAAATTCAACTCGGAGCACGAAGGTACATGCAAGGGCTGCGCATTAGGTAAGAACATAAAAGCCCCCTTTCATAGTAGAGAAAATAGATCTAAGTGTATTTTAGACCTAATTCATTCTGATTTATGTGGTCCTATGTCTATTCCTTCTTCGAGTGGTTTTTTGTATTATGTTCTCTTTATTGATGATCACTCTAGGAAGACTTGGATTTATTTTTTGAAATCTAAAGAATCTGAGGAAGTATTGGATAGGTTTAAAGAGTTTAAAACTTTATTAGAAAATCTTTCTGGTAAACGAATTAAGGTTCTCAGATCTGACAATGGTGGAGAATACACCTCTAGTAGTTTTTGAAACTTTTGTACTGATGCAGGGATCAAGAGGGAGCTCTGTGTTCCCTATAATCCTCAACAAAATGGTGTTGCCAAAAGGAAGAACAGGACAATTGTGGAAGCAGCAAAGGCCATGATCCATGATCAAGATTTGCAAACCTTCCTTTGGGCAGAAGCTTCAAGGACAGCAGTATATGTTCAGAACAGATGCCCTCATAAGATCTTGGAGAATATGACTCCAGAAGAAGTTTTTTCAGGGAAGAAGCCTGAAGTCAGCCATTTGAGGATCTTCGGTTGTCCTGTCTATGTTCATGTTCCCAAAGAAAAGAGAACCAAACTGGAGCCTTCTGGCAAGAAGGGAATCTTTGTGGGATACAGTGAGACTTCAAAAGCTTACAGAATTTACATTCCAGGTCAGAAGTCGATAGAGATCAGTAGGGATGTCACATTCGAGGAAGATGTTGCATTCAGGAGATCCAGAGGGATTCATATGGAGATTGATAATGAAGAGTCTCCTCAGGACATGGAGGTTGACCATACTCCTGAGATTCAGAGGGAGACAATGGAACCAAAGGAAGATCTTGATCCAGT
The DNA here is from genome assembly GCA_007258455.2 of Sequoia sempervirens. Lineage (NCBI taxonomy): Eukaryota > Viridiplantae > Streptophyta > Pinopsida > Cupressales > Cupressaceae > Sequoia > Sequoia sempervirens. The sequence continues at coordinate 1,260,366,516 of VDFB02271358.1, read as the reverse complement.
TGAACCCTTGGAACCTACTGATGGGCCTACCGACATTGCTATTGGGAGGAAGAGACCTCTATGGGCTAGTCGCACTATGCAAGAGGCTGAAAACTTTGCAGCTCCTAGAGGCACATTCAGAGAAAGCAAAAGGCCACATAAGTTCTCCAGTTATGTTGCCTTAATGAGTCAGATTATAGAATCTGAGCCTTCCTGTGTTGAGGAAGCATCCAATCTTCAAGTCTGGAGAGATGCTATGACAGAGGAGTATCAGTCAATTCTCAAGAATGATGTTTGGGATATCGTTCCTAGACCCAAGGGCAAGTCTGTGGTATCTTCTAAATGGCTATTCAAGATCAAACATGCTGCAGATGGAAGCATTGAGAAGTACAAGGCAAGATTTGTGGCTCGAGGTTTTTCTCAGAAAGAGGGAGTTGACTATGATGAGACCTTTGGTCCTGTTGCTCGCTACACTTCTGTCTGAACCATCATTGCTATTGCTGCATCTAGAGGATGGAAGATTCACCAGATGGATGTGAAGACAGCCTTTCTCAATGGAGTAATTGAGGAAGAGGTTTACATAGAGCAACCTGATGGATTTGAAATTCATGGGAAGGAGTCACATGTTTGCAAGTTGAAGAAGGCCTTGTATTATCTTGCTGTGCCCTCTTCGCGGCATTTGGTACCTAAAGGCGACTGATCGTGATCTTATCAAGTTTTCCGGGTTCCTGAAGAATGGATGCTGATTCTAAATCTTCTTTACTCAAGGTAATCAATTGCGATTTTAATTAATTTTGGTTTTATATGTTGATGATCTAACTCTCAATCGAGAAGATCACCGACTTGAATGTAAGCGTGGATTTAACTTCCTCAATTTGAGACAAAGGACCTTGTCATAAAATACCTTTATTTAGAACCGCGGTGAGGCCGATACCATTCAAATCAAGGGAAGTACACCATTGACATACTTAAGAGATTTGGTATGATGGATTGCAAATCCATGTCTACTCCCATGGAGACCAATCTTCATAAATTGAAGGAGGCTGCAGCTAGTTCAGATTTGGTGGATCCTACGTTGTACAGACAGCTGATTGGATCCTTGATGTATCTAGTTAACACTAGACTTGGTATTTGCTATGCAGTGAGTGCACTTTCAGCCAGCTTTATGTGGATCCTGGTGACAGATACATCTTTGTTGCGTACTTCAAACATATCCCGAGATACTTGCGGGTACGCTTGATATGGGTTGAAGTATAATTTCCGATGCATTTGGTTACTTTGGTTTCACTGATCATTGGGCGCAAAGGTGTTGGCGATTTATGCGAGCACTCTCCTGGCCGTTGTTTCCACGGTTCTCGCTTTATGATTTCCTCGTGCAAAGAGGAAGCGCCTTTCCTCAGAGTATTGAGCATGCTAAGCATATTGCAGCTTGCATGGCAACTCTGAAGCAAGCAGGGTTTCAGAAGCTCCTTTGCGTGATTGTTTGACAATCAATGGAGCCCACCATCATTCATTGTGATAATCGTAGAGTTGTGGAAGTCAATAATCCCGTATTTCCATGACGTAACCGAAGCATGTTGAGATCGGGCACCACTATATCGTAGATATGGTACCTAAAGGCTTCCATTGAGGCATACGAGCACGATGAGCGATGGCAGATATTCTCACCAAGCCTGCAAAGTCTCGTGGTACTTTCGACAAGCTTGGTACGGTATATCCAGCCCGGACTGCGAGCCCCTATCGTTCTTTGCTTAACGAAGTTCTTCGTGGAGAGAAGATCGAGGTGAAATCCCTTGCTGGGTCGCATTTTCTTTCCTCGTGGATTCCGTGCTGTTCCGGAGGTGAAAAGCTCCCCGCTTCCACCCTCCTCGAGAGCTCGCGGTGGATGTCATGTGTGTGACTCCATGACATATCTTGTACTCGTGTTTCACCCTCTGAGAGAGTCATGGTGAAAGTCACTTGAGGTGACAACATCACGCAAGTGATGAACACTTGTGCTCACTATTGCATCTTCTTCTGTGACGGAAGAATTTGAGGTGAAAGCCCTCGTTTCCACCCTCTGAGCTGAGTCATGGTGGATGTCATGTGTGTGACTCCATGACAACATCATGTGAGAGAATCCGTGATGATCCTTCTGTACTTGTGTTTCACCCTCTAGGAGAGCCATGGTGAAAGTCACGTTGAGGTGACACCATCACGTAAGTGATGAACACTAGTACTTAACCATGTGATGGTTGATATCACATTGAGGTGATATATCTCTCTTTATATTTGATTGCAGGCAATGGTGGTAGATGTTTTGTCTTCAGCTGGAAGATCTCTCCCTAGCTGAGAGGGAGTGTTAATGTTATAACAGCGTCGGTTGATCCTTCCAGCTCACGTTCTTTGAGAAAGTCTTAAATTGAATGTAGCCATCGGCTATTCAATTTACATCTTATTATTTTGTGTCTTATAATTTGGCCGACATGTATAATTCGATATCATAAAGGTTACTAAATTTCTAAGGCCGACTTCATTGAGAGAACATGAAACATTGTAAGAGGCCGACATTAAGTCTTCGGTTCCTACATAAGGATAGTTATTGATTCATTTCACAGATACGAAAAAGTTCAATCCTTGCCAATGAAAAAGTGCGAACACAGCAAATGAAAAGTGCGAACTCAATTAAAGATACCGACTCCATCATTATCAAGTGCGAACAGGTTCTATTTGTGTACAGGCGCAAACTACATCAAAGATCTGTGCGAACTCTGAAGATCCGAGTGCTCATACACCAGTAATCAGTGCAAACTCTGAATCTCAGATGCGCATTCACCAGTTCAGTGTTTCCATTCAAGGTCGATCTCTCAGTGACCGAATCTTGAAGTTACCAGTTCGATCTGATTAAGTGTTGTCAAAGTCTGAGAGGTTGAAGACCTACTGTATATTGTTAGATCTATATTCTCAGGTGTGATCTAGAGCATACTATCTGTCATTCCTTATTGCTTGACACCTGTTATTGGTCTTGTGTTAGACCTTATTGTATTTTGCAAATTTACTGCTGTCGCATCTAATATAAGAGAGATCTTTGTTGCTGGGTTTTTCTCCCTCAAGAGGAGGGTTTTCCCAGGGTACATGCTGTGTCATTTTGTCTGATTTGATTTAATTTTCTGTGCATTTACTTCTGATCACAAAATTTAACATAAGCAAGTTCAATCATTCAGGTCCTAGGGTTTCATGTTTGTTAAGAGTGTTGGCTTGGAGCTAGGAGATGGAGTTCAAAACTTCTTGGTGGGTTATGTTGCAAAAGGGGTTGTTATGTTGGGTGTGAATGATCAGGGATAGAAAGGGATGTCTTTAGGAGTCTTCAGAAAAAATTCAGACCTTAGAACAACTATGAAAACTTGTTTTATACAACATGAGTTTCCCTTAAGGAGTTTGTTAACTGCTGTGGCAAATGGCCATTTCCCCCCTAGCAGAACTAGCCAGCTCATCACGATGAGGACAAAACACATAATTCAAAGAGTTTTCAGCATTAGGTCTTCCTAATTAGTGTATGGTTTTCCATTTTTTGTGTATGGGAGACTCAAGGGAGGTCATATATTGCTTCTCCAAAACTTTTGTGGGGGTTGGCTCTCATTGTGAGGTGGCGGTAGTCCATTCTTTGGCTGTTGCAAGTATGTTGCAGCTAGTCATTTTATGGTGAGAGCAGTTGCACATGTATTAGAAGCTCCAAAGCTCTTGTGTGATCTCATGGATGTTGTGGTGGCACTGTAAATATCTGTAATCAACCATTGTGATAGTGGAATGGGGAGAATTTGCTCTCTAAAGCTGGAGCTTTTCACCAAAGTAGGATTTTCTCCAAGGGAAATTGTGTTTCCAGCTTATTATGTATGTGTCCTATCTGTTATTACAGAATGTTGAGAAGATCTGTGTTTTTCTTGATATAGACTTGTCTTATTTAGTTTTATATCCATTTGAAATGCTTAAGAGTGCATATTGAGAGTCTTGTTGAGTGCTAATGACAGAGTGAGGAATATCTTCCTTAATTACAAATCACATGAAATTCATGCCTGTAGTTCAAAGGATGGTGCATCTTGAGCAATTTAGCTTCCTTGAAGATTGATACATCCACATATTTCTTTTCACCATTGGTCACATATTAATAGGAAGCCAATTCAAGCCAAAAAAGCATCTTTAATGGCCATCATTCTTAATATGCTTTATTTGACCTGGAGGGAAAAAACATTCTAAGAGTGAAGATGCCCTTCATTAATGCCTCTTCAAGAATAGTGCTCAGCATTCCTCTTTCAAGTGCCTTCATTCTTCAACAGTCATTCCGCTCAGGTCCTCCTCTCACCTCTAATCTTTGTCTTAGTGGCAGACACTCACAGGTATATGCTTGATAAAGCTTGATTAGGTGGAGATTTAAGAGGTGACAGTATTATAGTCAATGCTGTTAACTTTAAGATCAGATTTACATGCACAGAAATTAATTCAAAAACACAACACAATACACAGCAGATACCCTGGGAAAACCCTCCTCTTGAGGGAGGAAAACCCAGCCAATAATATCTCTTATATTATTGAGTCAATAAAGAAGTCTCCTTTTACAATTTAGGCCAATATGATAGCCTAATACATGCACAACAGTCTGATGCAACAGACTGAAACAAACTGATGAAGAGCACAGCCTGCAATATGATAAACACCTTCTTCAATGGTAAACTTGACTGCCTCAAGAGAACTCGCACATACAGAAAATGATATTGAACTTAACCTGATGATTAATGAATGAAACTCAACAAGTATATATACATGTATGAGGGAGAGACGTGTCTCTTCAAGTAGCAAGTCGGCCTTGATAAGGAGGTCGGCCACCAATAAATAATATCTTTTCATAGGAGATCGCACCTTGAGAAAATCGTAGACAAATGAGAATGAGGTCAGCCTCATACAACTTGCATCTCTTCATTAAATATATTAATCATTATTTATAAATGACGCCTCTTGATGCTCTATAAATTAAATAGCCTCTTAGCTATTATTTAATTTATCAAGTAATATAAGGAGGTGGCTGGAAGTAACACAACTGAAGCTGCTATAACATCAACACTCCCTCTCAGCTAGGGAGAGTACTTCCAGCTGCACAAGACATATCACCTCAACGTGATGTCTACCACATTGGCTACAACCAAATGTGGAAAAGAAGAATATCACCTCATCGTGATATCAGATATCACTTCAACACGATATCAACCATAATGGCTACAACCATGCTATGGTGTGTACAAGTGTTCATCACTTGCGTGATATTGTCACCTCAACATGACTTTCACCATGGCTCTCCCAGAGGGTGAAACACAAGTACAAGATGTTGTCATGGAGTCACACACATGACATCCACCATGACTCTCTTAGAGGGTGGAAACAAGGGCTTTCACCTCAAATCTCAAAGAGAAATGCATTAACAAGGGCTTGCACCTCAAATCTCTCTCAAAGAGAAATGCATTAACAAGGGATTTCACCTCGAACTTCTCTTACAGAGAAGAACTCATTAATCAAGGGATTTCACCTCAAACTTCTCTCGCAGAGAAGAACTCATTAAATAGGCTCACTGATACTGAGACTCTTTCTCAGTTAAGGCTGGATTCTCCACCATACCAAGCTTATCTCGAAAGTACACAAACTTGATTCCTGAGAGAGGGCTTTGGTGAGAATGTCTCTGGCTGCCCCGCTTCATCGTTGATATACCTCAACTGTATAGCCTTCTGCAATACCATATCTCTAATATAGTGGTACTTGATCTCAACATGCTTGGTTTTGTCATGAAACACAAGATTGACAAAAAGCTTCACGCAACTCTAGTTATCACAATGAATGATAGTAGGCTCCCATTGATTGTCCAAACAATCCTGCAAGGAGCTTATGAAGCCACACTGCTTCCCGAGCTGCCATACAAGCTGCAATATACTCTGCCTCTGTTGTACTCAATGCCACAGATGACTGCTTCTTGCTACACTAGGATATCATAGCAGAACCCAAACTGAAGCAACAACCAGAGGTACTCTTCCGATCGGTGACACACCCTGCCCAATCAGAATTAGTATAGCCATGCAACTCCAAGTCTGCACCTGAAGAGTATCTCAACCCATATCCAACTGTGCCTCGCAAGTATCTCAGGATATGCTTCGCTACATCTAGAAGTATTTGCCTTGGTTCACACATGAACTTGACAAAATGCACTTACTGCAATCTGGTCTAGTATAGATACATCAACGATCCAATCAACTGACTGTACATGGTAGGATCCACCAAATTTGAACTAGTTGCAGCCTCCTTAAGCTTCTGAAAATTGGTTTCCATAAATCAACATAAAGAACCAAGATCAACTAGATTACTATATTCTTCAGGTTCAGTAGGCTCCCTCTGAATCTTCAAGCACTTGCATCAACCTTCTGACCTCTTTGTCCAAGATTGCCTGCAACACTTGCCTCAGTGCACACCTCTAGTATAGTAGAGAGTTCAGGGTAGACCTCCTCGACCTCATAGTAGATTACACTATTCTGAATAGGTTTGCGGAGCCACCAATATCAAATCCAGACGACTGTCTTGTGCAATTCCGATCTCAGCAGCTGAAGAGGTCTTTCAAGGATTTAACACTTGGCCTTGCAACACTGCAGCCTTCACTTCTTCTCAATGAGTCACAGAACTCCCTCTTGATCTCTGCTTCAGAGATTGCAAAGAAGACTTCTGGAAGTGAACTCCCTCTAGCCACCAACTCAGTCTTATGGCTACAAGTTGTGACTTCAAGCTTAATCATTTCTTTGGTCGGCATGACTTCCTCACAAGATGCCTCAATCTTTTCATCACTAAGCAATCTCTCATCACCTTCTTGCTCCTAGAAATGTCCTGAAAGCATTTTGGAGAGAGATTACTAACAGTTTATAACTATCCAAAGAAATACCAAGACTAGAATCATACAAGGTTTACTATCTCAGGTTATAGCATAAATACATAATAATTTATGAGCAATATTAAAACATAAATGAATCAACCTATAAGAGAAATATATCAAAAGATCAGAATGAAGGGATAAAGAAACTTATCTTTATTTAATTTTGATATAACTCTTTCTTCCATCTTTTACTCCTCTCGAGAGTGCCAAACTTAGCACAACAAAAGAACAATCTGCACAACTACAGATTTCTTGAATGCAATATGCAGTTAGCATGTAGAATCAACTCTCTCCAAGAGTTCAAGGCTCTATCACAGTTCATGCATTAGAGAATGATACCATCGAGATTACAATTCTCTTTTTATTTCAGAGTCACACTCAGAAATCTTCACAACCAGCATGCAATAAATGAAATCTTCAAAAAATCTTATGCTAGTGAACACAATTCAAGAGAAACCCCTATCTCTCTTTACTAATTACAAGATCCAACTAAAAATGATATAACTCAAACAAAGAATACTTATCTCTTTAAATATTCTTATGGAAGCACATACTGGACATAGTATGATACACTACTTCTTGCGCTCAGATCAGCACACAACCTTCACGGCTTGAACACAGGCCCATGACTTAGAATAGAAATTCCCTAGAATCCTTCTGAGAAAAAATCTCATCCACATCCGCAAATGAAGCATGTTGATTTGGCCTAGTTGGGCAATCCTTTGCATAGTGACCGAACTTGTCACAACAAAAGCATTGGACTTGGGAGAGGTCCCACTTCTTTTTGAATGCAGGAGCACCATCTGACCCTTTATCTCTATTCCTTTTGAAATATCCTTTCTTTCCACCTTTCCCTTTCTCCTTTGAGGATTGAGCGGAAAGAACATGAATGTCTTCATTAGAGCTTTGACCAATACCTCTCGCAGCCAACCTAGACTCTTCTTGAATACAGTCTGCCCTCAAATGATCAAACTTAGGAAGTTTCAATCTCGCGCTGATTCCTTGAATGTAAGACTCCCAAGATGAAGGAAGACCATTAAGAGAAAGCATGGTCAAATCCTTGACATCAACAAAATGACCAATAGAAGAGAGTTGATCTCTCAATTCGGAAATCTTCATGAAGTAAGCAATGACAGATTCTCCTTCCGCCATCTTCACATGGTGTAGTTGTTGCTTCAGTGCTAGAGCCCGCTGGTGTTGTTGATTTCGTACATCTCCTCCAAGGTTTTGAACATCTCTCTTGCCATCTTCAACTTGGAGACAATAGGAACAATATGATCCTTAACGGAATCAACCAACATCTTCTTTGCCTTGATGTCTTTCTTTCTCCACTGCAACTTTTCTTCTTCCTCCGTTGGTTCAGGAACTTTGGTTTCCACAAACTCAGCCAAGTCATTCTCTTCCAAGGTGAGCATGATTCTGAACCTCCATGATGTGTAGTTGGATGCTCCCTCAAGTCTATCTTCAACCTTAAGACCGTTCACCATCTTGACTAAAATAGAGATAGACGAAGATAGGAAAAAGAGAATAGAGAGTATCGCTGCAATAACAAATCTGATCACGATCTTCTTCAAACCTGCTTTGATACCATGTTAACTTTAAGATCAGATTTACATGCACAGAAATTAATTCAAAAACACAACACAATACACAGCAGATACCCTGGGAAAACCCTCCTCTTGAGGGAGAAAAACCCAGCCAATAATATCTCTTATATTATTGAGTCAATAAAGAAGTCTCCTTTTACAATTTAGGCCAATATGATAGCCTAATACATGCACAACAGTCTGATGCAACAGACTGAAACAAACTGATGAAGAGCACAGCCTGCAATATGATAAACACCTTCTTCAATGGTAAACTTGACTGCCTCAAGAGAACTCGCACATACAGAAAATGATATCGAACTTAACTTGATGATTAATGAATGAAACTCAACAAGTATATAATGTATGAGGGAGAGACGTGTCTCTTCAAGTAGCAAGTCGGCCTTGATAAGGAGGTCGGCCACCAATAAATAATATCTTTTCATAGGAGATCGCACCTTGAGAAAATCGTAGACAAATGAGAATGAGGTCGGCCTCATACAACTTGCATCTCTTCATTAAATATATTAATCATTATTATAAATGACGCCTCTTGATGCTCTATAAATTAAATAGCCTCTTAGCTATTATTTAATTTATCAAGTAATATAAGGAGATGGCTGGAAGTAACACAACTGAAGCTGCTATAACATCAACAAATGCACATTTCGCAGATGATTTGCTTCTCTTTGCACACTGGTAGGGCAGTTGAATACCATCTCATCCATTTTCAACCATACTGTGATCCCTCAAAGTCCCTTTTATCCGAGGTGAAAACCAAATTCACCTGTCATGTTGATCACAAGTGCCTTGAGTGAATTAAATCCAAGTGCGTTCAGATCGCACAGGAGAGACAACCAAATACTTAAGCATTCCCTTGGCATTGACGTCTCTCACAGAGATATGTGAGACTGGGTGCTTAATACAGTTCAGCAGAATTAGAGATTCTACCATATTAAAAACCTTTCAGTAGCTGGAAGGGTTCAAAATTCAAATTTATCAAGTCCTGGTAACTACACAAAAGTCTCCCTCTTGTTATATGCTCTCCAGTGTTACAGCCGTTTTCATGATATAAGGCTCTCATTCTTAGCATTTCTGAGAAAACAGTTACTAATTTATTTGAGCATCCTTTAGCAGTTGTAGACTTAATCTTCAAATGGAAGGATGAAAGTCCCCATTACAGCAGCATGTTCCATTCATTAAAGAAGTTTGACCTATATTGAAGCAACAGATCATTGAACTCAAAGAAAACTTGGAGGTTTATAATGGAAACACATTGAACAAAACTGCAGAAACAAAAGCAACGCTGGAAGGAAATATCTACAATCTTTCTGAAAATCTCAAAGATGTTAAGGGGGAGATGATCAACCTCACCTCTGTTTTTGAGAAGTTTATGCTATAATTGGAGAGTTGGGTAAGGGGAAGTTTGGCAGTGAGGTTGACTAGTTGTATATACTGTTTAGACCATGATATGATTCCTATAATTTTAATAGTGTACTTGACTTGGCTGGTCTGTTTCTATGCAGGTGCTCATTTTAACTTTGATGGACCTTATCATTAGTGACGAATCAATGGTATCTCTCTGTTTACAGGTTTGTAGTCCTTTGTAATGGACATGTGATAAATGACCTGCTTCCATAAAGGCAGCCAAAGAGTTTTTTTTTTGTTATGTTTTAATTCTATAATATTATAATGTGATATGCATCATTCTCAATTCAAAAAGAAAAAAATAACTTATGTGATGCAATCCAACCTGGATAGAGAAGCTTGGCTCAAATCAATAATTCACCAATTAATGATCTAGAGGTGAGAAAATCACATGAGGAGCCAGATTAACTAACCTCTATAAAAGACAAATGACTGTACATGCAAAATCAAGACTTGACTGAAATGATTGTTGAATGCTCTTTCAGATGTATTTATAACATAAGGCAGGTGAAATTCAACACTACAGAGGCCATCTACAAGTTCAGGGCAAATCCTTCACATGATCATCAATGACATGCAAAAGGTTTCGCATGGGAGAAAATCTGAATTGGCTAATAGAAAAAAGGTTTGGGGCTATTTCATGTGACACATCAATTATGTGTGTATAATGCATGTACATCCAAGGAGAAAATCAGCCAAAGTAAAAATCTAGGTCTAGAATATCATGTAATGGTTAGGAACTATTTTTTCTAGATCAGGGGAACATTAGACTGATTAGATTATTTCCGAAAGAGCTAAAAGCTTGACATTGACATGTCCTAAGGAACTTGGCATTGGCATGTCCTAAGGGACTTGTTATACATGTAGCTTGGCTCAAACATAGACGATCTCTGTGTTGGAATTTGCATAGCCGAGCCCCAAAATCTTGGCCTTATTAGTGAAGAAAATTCATTATTTGGTCAAGATCAAAACAAATCAATTTTAGGTGCTAAGATGTCTCACAATCTTTTATTATATTATCACGACCACCACCAAGTGTTAATTTACTATAAACCAGGGATACAACTGTTCTAGCATTAATTATTCGCAAGCAAATACTATACTAGGGAAGATCTATTAACATCATAGCCAACCATTTTTGTGTGTATATTGGGGATAATTAACAAGCAAATGTTATACTGGGAAAGATATAATAACATCGTAGCCAACGATTGTTGTCTGTAATGCTGTATATATCGCCAATGCTAGTTTCAATACATATATGTTCAAACATAGAGCATGATGAGTCTGCTTCATTAGCTTTAGTAGCTCATAAGAGATGCCAGGCAATAATTAGTGAAGTTAATCCTTCAACTTTCATAGCTCTAGTGATGAAAGGATTCTCATTTATGTTCTCCCCGATGTACGGGCCAGACCTTTCCACTGCCATTTTATCATAGTCCTAAAATTCTTGGGAGCATATGAGTATGATAAGCTTGCCGGATAAGCTAACTAAAGGGAAGCGGGAAATTCAAACAGCTCCATCTAAAATATTGCTATCAGATCTGAATGACCTAGGAAAACAAGAAATTCTATCATAAAAATGGCAGTTTTTAGGTCAAGCAAATCCAATTGACATGAACTCAAGTTACCTCTTTCCAATAGAGGTGATGTAGTCTACAATCACGGTTGCTAATTTTTTCACTAGATTGTAATTCAAATAAAACATCCATCATTTCCAAAAATTATATTAGGCAATCGGTAAATGGCAAATGCTAAATCCCAAACCTAGAACATCACATCATGTCATTATAGACAAAGTGTCAATATAAATCATACCAAAAACCAATCAGAAAAACTTAGAATCCATAGGCTGTTATCGTCATCGTCCGGAAAAATTCTGAAAAATGGATTTTTTTACAAGTATAGAACCATTGGTCATAGTTCAACTGGTGACTTATGATTAACTCTTCGTCATTTTTTATATCAAATGATATAAATTTTAATACATATGCTGATGGCCCGATATAATTTTCAAATTTTGTGAGAAACGAGCCAATTGTGGAAAACCAATCCATAAAAAGTAACCTAGTCATCAGGACAAAATCTAAACAACCTGGCAGAATCAATCTTCAACACACCTAATAATAAATTCAAGCTTAAATGCCCTCGTTCCAGTAAAATCTATCTAATGACTAAATGATCAGACTTCCATAAAGATAACAAACAATAGGTAGAAACCCATTACCAAAATTGTTGTGTTACAACAAAGATCTGAATATGTCCAGATGATGATAACTTGCATGGACTGTTACAGACAATTGTATTCACATAGTGATCTTAGAACTGTTGAAAAACGAAGAAACTAAAGGAAAACAGAGGAGAAAAGAGAAGGTACCATGATGGGCATATGTGTAAGCTGTTCGCCATGAGTAGATATGATCTCCAGGCTGAACATCCTCCTTGCTGATCTTGTTTGAGAATAATCCCATTGCTTCGCTCTGACTCCAACTCTCCAACCCTTTCCCAATTTCGCTACCAGATTGCGTCTTCCTTGTCTTAGTATTCTTTAAAAGGGAATAAATAACATTACATCATGAATTTTGTTTGTCATACAAAGAGACAAAAAATAATTTAAAAGTCAATAATCTAATTTTATTAATAACAAAATTTATTTTTATATTAATTTATCATGTCACTTTATAATAGAAAATGATTATTATGATGTCTTTAATAATATTCAAGTCATTAATAGAAAATTTTTCAATATGAACCAATAAAAAGAAAGATAATTAATAGGTAGTGACACTTATTCATAAAAATAAATAAATAAATAACATTACATCATGAATTTTGTTTGTCATATAAAAAGACAACAAATAATGTAAAAATCAATAATCTAATCTTATTAATATCAAATTTTATTTTTATATTAATTTATTCTCTCATTTCATAATAGAAAATGACTATTATGATGCATATAAAGTATTCATGTTATTAAGTCATTAATAGAGTTCCAATTTGATTAATGAATTAAATGCATTGAATATTTAATTAAAAACAAGATAAATAAAGTTTTTATTTTTATATCAAAATTTTCCAACATGAATCAATAAAAAGAAAGATAAATGCCATTTTTACAATTATTTAAAATAGAAAATTTAATATAGATTATAGAATTGTTTTTTTTTTAAGCTCAATTTTTTTGTTAAATTAATAAAAGAAATTGAATGCATGGGCAAAAAGTGACTATTATGATGTATATAATAGTGCTCAAGCCATTCAAGCCAATAATAGAGTTAAATTTTGATTTAATGAATTAAATGCATTGGACATTTATTTACGAACAAAATAAAGAAACATTTAATTTTTTCATTGACTATTCCCAATATAAACCAATAGAAAGAAAGACAAATGAAAATTTCACAATTATTTAAAATAGAAAATTAAATGTAGACTATATGATTGCTCAATTTTTTTTTAATTCTATATGTTCATTGACTAAACTAGTAAAATAAATTGAATGCATTAGATGCATTAATATTCTTGTCCCCATAAGAACTAATAAATATAAAAATTAAATATAATTAAATTTGACCTTTATTTGGATTTTAATGATGAGAAGTATTATAAAGATATAAAATTTTAGACATTTTTATAGATTGAGATGATCTTAGATTTTGAAAATAGGTTATCTATCACTCTAAATCTTATGAGTGGATATGAACTTGTGATGTGCAAATTTGATTTGATAAAATGTAGATTGTTGAATCTCTCCCTAATTTTTTATATTTGAGTATGCATAAGGATTGACAATGTTTACAAATATCTTTAGGGAATCTATCAAATCATAAGGTTCATATTCTTCTAGATAAAACCATTTGATGGACCAACTTTACGACATTGAGTGAAGATTTGAAGATAATAGGCAAGTGTGCAATGGATTTATGATGATGTCACAAGTAGACAAATACATAATAGATTCTTCTTTAATCTCTTAGATATAGATGTTCTTTTCACATTATTTTTTTGTATTCAATATAGTTTACAAAAAAAGGATCATGATGATCCAATACACAGCTTGAGATCAAATTACAAAATTGATCAACAAGAATCAAGTATAAGAAGGATTTTGTTTTACATAGTATGCCTTGCAAGACAGTTGTATACTTCCTTTTAATTTCTATCTATTCCATACAACAAATTTATTTTGTATTCATCTATATGCGCCAACAGTTTGTAAGCACTATTCAATCCTTTTTTTCTTTTGTCTCCACTTTTGAATTTTCTTTGTAACTGTTTGGGTCCTTCCCCAAGGAGTTTTCCAGATTTAGTTTGACATAAAGCCACTAGTTCACATAAATCAGCTCCTCTTTTGTTATTTTTGCATTCCCATTCTTCATTAGCTTTTGAAATTTGTCTTTGGCTACTTCTACGCTGATGGATAGCTGCATGAAAACATTATGATAAGTGATTATTTTTAAGTCTCAGTAAGTACCATCCTAGTGCCTTGATATTTATCACTATTTCTAGCTTTCCAAAGAAACCAAAGGATTTTAGTAGTTAGAGTCAACAAATAAAGATTATTCCATTTTCCAATTCCCTCAAATTTTTCCAATAAGATATCTTGTTTTCTTTTTCCAACAATTTTCCCCCAACCTAATAAATCAATTTGAAAAAGATTCCAGATTTCCTTTGCAAATTTAAGCAATCAAAGAACATACGAGAAATAGTTTTAGATTCTTACAAATATCGCAACGCTTGGACTACCTTTTGGATCAAAATTAGGTAATTTTTGCAGCAACAACATCCATTTGAAACCTGATTTTTTAGGCTCCAAAACATTATTCCAAAAGATAGTGAAGGTCATATTCCAAAGTTTTTTATTTGAATTTAGATTCTAGATTTTGTTAAGGTGATCGGTTAAGATAGGGGGTTCAGCTACAATGTTGTATATTTCCTTAGCTTTTAATTTAGTTAATCTATCATTTTCCAACCATTCAAAGTTATGAGCTTTATCTTTGCTACATTATTTGCAATTTTCTATCTCAAGTTTCTAGCTTTTAATCTTTCATATGTTCTTTTATAAGTTTGTGAAATGTTGAACTCTTGGCTGAGGAGTTCCCAGTTCTTGAGGTTCCCATTGCTTATTAAATTTTGAAAGAGTGAGATTCCTTTTTTGTTCCACTCTCTTGTGGATCATCCTTGTAGGAGTGCAAGAGGTTTATCATTTGATATATATTCCACCATAGAGATTTTAATTAAGATATTTTATTAATATCACTTTCAACCAGATATTTATGCAAAATGGCTTCCTTTCCAAGTTCCTAGGCCTTCCATAGGCTCTTAAACATGTTGGATCCAAGAGGGGATACAAGGAGTTTTTCGAAAACTAGATCGTAGAGAGGTAGGTTCCTACAAGATTTGGCTTTTTTAGGAACTACATTTTTCACATTGTTTCTAACTAACACCTTTCATGGCTCATCTTCTTTTAGACTTGAAAATCCATTTCATAGTGAGAGCAATGCCTTGTTTCTTTAAATCTTTCAAACCTAAACCTCCTTTTTGTTTTTCAATACAACACCAATCCCATTTAACATGTTTTTTTTCCTTTTCCATTGAACCACAAAAATTGTATTAATTTTTTTTGAATTTCCTCTACTTGATAGTTATTGAACATCCAAACTGAAACATAGTATATATTATAAGAGAAAAGTATTTTTTGGCATACTTGAGCTCTTTCGACAATAGACAAATATTGTCTGTCGGTGAATCAAGCTTTTATCAACTTTTTTTTTCAACCGATCCCACATATCTTTTAGGTTGGGGTTAATAGCAAAGGGGATCTCCAAGTATCTAACAATTTTGTTAGGACCACCCCATTGGAATTCATGTTCTTGGAACAAATCTAGTTGACGTCTCTCCTAGCTTAGCATTATGGACTTCCCTTTAGAGATTTTAGCCCCAACAACTTTGCTACATAATTCCATTTTTCTCATTAGATTCTCAAATTTATCTTTTTCTATCTTGAAAAACAAAGTTATATCGATAAACTAAATATTGATTAATTCTTCCTCATTTGGGATTGTTAGTCCCTAAGCACTAGGGCTTATTACTGAATATTGATTAATTATTTCTCATTAAGGAGGGGGAAAGGGGGCAACCTGGCCTTATAAATCTTTGCAATTAGAACTCATTTGTAAATTCCCCATTTATTTCAACTTGGGCTATTGCATCATTCAATAAAATTTTAATCATTTGACAAAACAATCCTAGAAAACCAAAACCCTCTAGTGTCATCGGAACGAAAGGCCATTTTATTCTATTATATGCTTTTTCAAAGTCTAGAAGCAACATTCCAACATTTTGATTCAACACTTTAGCCCACTCCATTGCTTCCCAACTAGTGATCATATTTTCTAGAATGTATCTACCTTTTATAAACCCAGTTTGGGTATTATTGATAATATTAGGGAGGATACTAGCTAATCTTCGAGTAATGACCTTGGCAATAATTTTATAAGATAAATTTAGGAGAGTTATAGGCCTCTAGTTTTTCATTAAGTTTTTATCCCCTTCTTTAGGGACCAATTTGATGATGCCATTGCTAATAGCTTTCCCTAGGGAACCTTTCTCAATGGCCTCATTGTACACTTGGATGAGGTCTTCACTTATCCACTCATTGTTTCTTTTGTAAAATTCTATAGGTAGCCCATCTATAGTACCCCTTATACTATTCTCTGATAGATTGACAATTGATTTGTTTTGGGATGACATTATGGCACATTGTTTGATGGACTTATTGCTATGATGATGTTTTTGACAAATTTTTTGTTATTTGAGTTTATGCACATGATATGATTAGTATATGATTTTATTTGATTATGAGGACTAACCCTATCATGAGCACTATGTGATTATCTTATCATGACCATTGTGTGATTTTCTTGTGACTAATCTTATCTTGATTGTTATATGAGTTGATGAGATTATTTGGTGATGTCTTACTAATGTGTTTGGGTGAAGGGGACATTATTGCATTACTCACTTGTGAGTACCCTGCGAAGCTACGATTTCCTTTCACGTTGTGCTTGGTTATATGTATATGTATATGTATATGCATGACCGTTTTGTGTGTTGCAGGTTGCAGGTACTAGGCATCAACTCCACCTGAATTGGCAGGTTTGATCGTGCCTTAAAACCCAATGGATCAATTGATCGGAGATAGCACTTGGTCCCCTAAGCTAGCCATCATCCTTGATGAGGATGAGTATCTGATTTTGCACCTTGTCGGTGTTGTCAGTATGGTTGGTATGGTTAGTCATTGTTGTCTATGGTCTTGCTTTTCAACTTTGCATAGTGGTCAGGTATTGACTGGCATTTGGTTTATTTAATTTAGAATTGTTTGATAGATGCTTTTGATTAATTGTCGTATTAAAATAAAATTATTAAGTGAAAAGGTACTTGCGATAAGTAAATATAAATGTATATATATAATCATAGTTTTTGATAAAATAAATTATAATGTAATGTTGAAGTTAATAAATAAAATAATATAAAGCTGAGTTATAATGTTAATTATTAAATGCAAATAAAATTGGAGTATGTCTTGATAAATAAATATATAAATAATTATAGTGAATAATAAAAATAATATGATAAATCAAAAGGCTTTAATTAATTAAAAACTAGTTATTGTGTGAAGAAAAGACTAATTTAATGAATCAAAAGTTAATTATTAATTGTGAAAAATTGGTTGGTTTTCCAGGAAAACGAATAGCCTCCTTCCTATTGTTGGTTAACAGATTTGTCACTCTCAAGTTTATACTCCTTTGACCACACGAATGACAACCTGACCAATAGTTGAGTTACTTGCAAGTGCTCTGCTTATTTTTCAAGGCGCAACTATCTTCGAATAATATGCAATGAATGAAAACACAGGGTATGCTTTTCACCAGAAAGCAGGAAAGGCAAACTAACACCTACCCATAACCATGAAAACAAATGCAATGGATTAAACTTAGAGTGATGTGAATGCAAACAAATGACACACAGTCCACTTATCTCACAACCACAAATTATATTCAAGAAGAGAATAAACAACAGACTCTCTCTCAACAGATGAGTTAATTTGAATTCAAAGCTTCAGGAATAAACACATGCACAGTCTGACATAACAGATAAGACATTGAAGAGTAATTACGAAGAAGCATAGTTCATTTGTATTCAAAAGAAAACATTAATAAGCACACAATCTTAGAAATATATTCTTTATTTTTTTCAATGCCTAAATGTCCAAGTTCACAAACCCAACACCCCTGTACAATCAAAATGTGCTAAAAAGAAAATCATGTTGTTATTTTCTTCTTTTCCTTACTTCCTTTTCTCTTTTTCTTACCACCTCTCCTTTTTTGGGTTTCACAAAAGCCAAAATAGATATACCAAAAACAAAACCGTTCGTTTTTGGAAAATAACGATCCACGAAAAAGACCGATATCAAGAAACAACCTTGAAATGGAAACAATTTCACTACCAAAAATTACCGTTACCACTACCAAAATTAAAAGATTACATGCATGCAAGACCAAAGAAATTAAACTGCCTCTAGGATAGGACCTCTATCCGCTTCCAGTCGAATTTCCATAAAGAGGTTGTGAAGCTCAACACACTCTTCTTCTTCTTCCAAAACGATAATTACCTTGTTGTATTCAACATAGCTAGTTTTCTCCTTCCATGCCACTAAGCCCAACTGGGAGATGATGTCAATTTTCTCCTCTTCAGGCCAATTCAAATAAGGTTGCATGATAGGCACGGGTTCATCATCCCAAATCCCATCAATTGCAAGAAGCACCATTTTGAAAAATGTTCTAGTAAATTGAGCTCGAGAGTACCACCACCTTTCTTTGTGAACATGCTATTTATTTCAAACGGTAGAAAATAAAGACTTTTTATTTGATAAAAATTGTGGCCACCTCAGCAAATCCGATTCATTATACTTGTTATTTAATGGTGATATTAATGCATCATGGATGTATTTCTCGAGAAAAGAGATTTAAGATTATTAAGTTCGTGCTTCAAAACTCCTGAAGGGACGTCCCATGATACGTTGTACAAACCATTAAATGGACCGACGACACCTTGAAAACCAGGAGATTTTCCATAAATTCATGGGATCGCATAAAACTAGAACCACCGAACCACATGTCAGGAGTTTTGAACTTTTAGGAATCTCTGATATGTCGATTACCTTAAATGTTAAAGAGAGTTGAATCGGGTGGTCAAGTGATTTTGAAACTTCAAAACTTAGTGATATGGTTACGAAAACCAAAAAAATTGGAACTTCTTAGATGCTTAGCGAAGGTAGGGGATGAAAACCTATTTGATTTAAGAGGGAAAATTTGCATATTTTCGAATCAAAATTTGATGGGTAACATGGGCTCTAATTGGGGACTATATTTTTTTGTCGAAAATGCAAAGAACTCTAGAAACTCCAGGGAAAACCAGGCCTTATCCATTGGGCAACGAAATCAAGAGAGAAGCAAGGGAACGGGGTGTTGCTTGCAGAAGAAAGATGGTGGTACTCTCGAGCTCAATTTACTAGAACATTTTTCAAAATGGTGCTTCCTACAATTGATGTGATTTGGGATGATGAACCCGTGCCTATCATGCAACCTGATTTGAATTGGCCTGAAGAGGAGCAAATTGACATCATCTCCTAGTTGCGCTTAGTGGCATGGAAGGAGAAAACTAGCTATGTTGAATACAACAAGGTAATTATCATTTTGGAAAAAGAAGAAGAGCGTACTAAGCTTCACAACCTCTTTATGGAAATTCGACTGGAAGCGGATAGAGCTCTTGTCTCGGAGGCAGTTTAATTTCTTTGGTTTTGCATGCATGTAATCTTTTAATTTTGGTTGTGGTAACAGTAATTTTGGTAGTGAAATTGTTTCCATTTCAAGGTTGTTTCTTGATAACGGTCTCTTTCGTGGACTGCTATTTCTCGGAAATGAACAGTTTCATTTTTCGTATATATATTTTGGATTTTGTGAAACCCAAAAAAAGGAGAGGGGGGAAAGAAAAAGAGAAAAAGAAGGAAAAGAAGAAAAGAACATGATTTTCTTTTCAGCACATTTTGATTGTACAGGGGTGTTGGGTTTGTGAACCCACATTTTGGTATTGAAAAAAATAAAGAAGATATTTCTAAGATTGTGTGCTTATTAATGTTTTCTCTTGATTACAAATGAATTGTGCTTCTTCGTAATTACTCTTCAATGTTTTATTTGTTATGTCAGACTGTGCATGTGTTTATTCCTGAAGCTTTGAATTCAGATTAACTCATTTGTTGAGAGAGAGTCTGTTGTTTATTCTCTTCTTGAATATAATTTGTGGGTGTGAGATAAGTGGACTATGTGTCATTTGTTTGCATTCACATCACTCTAAGTTTAATCCATCACATCTACTTTCATGGTTATGGGTAGGTGTTAGTTTTCCTTTTCTGCTTTCTGGTGAAAAGCATACCCTGTGTTTTCATTTATTGCATATTATTCGAAGGTAATTGCACCTTGTAAAATAAGCAGAGAGCACTTGCAAATACCATTGCAAGTGACTCAACTATTGGTCAAGTTGTCGTTCGTGTGGGAAAAGGAGTAACAGTAATTTTGTTTCGAGAAATACACCCATGATTTCTCAAGAAAAGAGATGTAAGATTGAGTTTGTGCTTCAAAACTCCTGAAGGGACGTCCCACGATACACTATACAAACCATTAAATGAACCGGTGACTCCTTAAAAACTAAGAGATCTACCATAGAGTCGCGAGATCGCAGAAAAATGGAACCACCGAACCACATGCTATGAGTTTTGAACTTTTGGGAATCTCCAATATGCCAATTACCTTAAATGTCTAAGAGAATTGAATCAGGTGGTCGAGTGATTTTGAAACTTCAAAACATAGCGATATGGTTACCGAAACCACAAAAACTGCAACTTCTCAAATGCTTAGTGAAGGCAAGAGATGGAAACCTATTTGATTCAAGAGGGAAAATTTGCATGTTTTCAAATCAGAATTTGATGGGCAACACCTATAAATATTCTTCTATTGGGAGATTTTTCATTCTATTTGGTTGAAGGGAGTAATTTGTCTGTAAAAATTCAAATACTGTTGATTTTGTGGGGAATTAAGATTCTGGAAAAAATGATTGGGGAATTGGAGAGATTGGAGTTGCAAATTGGGAATTTGGAGCTCGACATCAAACCCCTAGCCCTGCCAAGCGATTGGATCTAGGTTGGAATTAAATCCTTTGGTTACATTTTTTTTTCTGAATCCTATCTCTATTTTTTGAAATGAATGCTTGAATGTTTAATGTTGCCTGGAAATGAAAGCATTTACTTGTTTATTTATTTCCAATTTGAAACAATTATTAAATGCATTCTCTGAAGGTTTCTAAAGCCCTTTTAGTAAATTATTTTGTGCATATTCTGCAATCTTATGCAGCTCATGAAACCACTGTTCTTTGGGATATTCTATTTAATTCATTACTCTATTTTTGTTTCCACAATTTGAATGCATATCAAGTAGGGCAATGCAACTACAACATTTGATAAAATCTTATATTCTTAGTTTCTTTGGTGTAGCCCTCTGTCTTCTTCATTGCTTGCCCTCGGCTCTTGCTATCTTCGGTAGTTATCGCATTTCATTATGTACTATCGACCTAACCCTGTCGATTGCATGTTGTGAATTTCTTTAACCCCGTCAATATTTGTTTAAGCACACCCTGCTAGCATGCCTTCATAGAAAAAAAGATGAATTTGTTTAAGGCCGACAGCTTATTGCTATTTCCGGCCTGTGAGCCAGGTTAGATGCTTCCCTTCTCTGCGGACTGGTTGTCTTGATGCGTATTAGGGTTTGGTTTTCCTTTTCCTTTGAATACTATTTATATGGCAATATCATGCTTGTGCTGTGATTTCCTTTTGATGGCTATAGTTTATGCTTGGCATTCGATGCTCTGCATTTTTAATAGATATTGTACATTGCGATTTTATTTCCTACGCCATACATTTGAAATTGGATACTTTGATTTTATTTCGATGAATATATTTAATGTTTGGCATTCGATACGTGTATGGCTTATGTTGTATATTTGGCATTCGATTATATATATATATATATATATATATATATATATGTATATATGTATGTTTATATATGTGTGAATATATATGGTTGCCATTTGATAATCTGATATATTGTGTTGTAATGTAAATAACATTCTATTAATAATGGATATACATACATATACACATACACATACACACACACACACACACACACACACACACACACACACACACACACACACACACACACACACACACACACACACACACACACACACACACATCTAATGGTTTTAGTAAAAGAATATTTCTGCCTATGTGATTAATTGATTATGTTAGATAAGTGAATTGGGAAAATTAAATAGGGAAAATTGATTTACTTATATTTAGATAATTGAAGGATTTGTTTAGATAAATGAAAATTGATTATCCTTTTTGTTAATTAATGCATGTTGATTTCCTTCATAATTATTTAATAGTTGATTTGTAAATTCACTATGTAATTAGTTATTTAGAATAATTGTTATTGTGGAAAATGACTCAAATAGGTGAAATAAGTGGTTAAGATAATGAGTGCTATGAAATGTGAAAATAATGTCTATTTCATGATTGTAATGTTTAAGTGATTGCTTTTATTGAATATTGTGTTTGATTATTGGGATTGGGGTGATTTTGGTAATTGTTTAAAAGTGGGAGTCATTTGTGCAAAATTGTTAAGTTTAGCTTCCAGCGGGTTAGGAGGGAGTATTTTTGTATGTATGGTTCTTATGATTGTTTCACTTTGGAAGTGGTATGGCAATGTTTTGAGTTGTGTTCAAGAGGGTCAATGCCTTGCACTATGTATGGATTCATGTGATTGTGATGAATGTGTAAGATGGTCAATGCCTTGCTTTGTGTAGGGTTTACTAGTTGCAAGTAGGGGAGTGGCTCTCAATGCTGACCATAACCCAAAGTGGTTTCCAGGATAACCCATTGGAGAGTTTCTTAATCCAGTGTTAACCTTAATGATGAATTAGGGGGATAGGAAAATTTCACATTAGTTAAGATAATGATATGGCTCACTCATGGCTCAAGTGCTCGTTTAGGCTTGAGATGAGATGGGAAGGCCTGGAATGGCAAGATCATCTACCTTTTCCTCATGAAAGGTACGTTGATTCCGCATGAGTTTGTATGGGGGCTAGTGATCGTTAAAGGCTACCAGGATAACCCAAGATGGGGGTCGGGGCCTAGGAAGATTTGTGAGGATAAGCCATATCAAGCTATGTGATGACACTCCTTATTGCAGTCTAGCATTCCCTAGTTGTGTTTTCTCATTTTGTTGTTTGAATTCCTTTGGAAGTGATGTAAGTGTTATATGTAATGTTGGTATTGTTAACAATGTTGTATGTAATGTTGGTGTTGTTATCAGTGTTGTGTTGGAGTCATGTATAGCCCTTGTTTATGTTAGCATGTTGTCTTCTTGACTGGCTTTTTGATGTGGGACCTTGTGTTATCTCCTAGCACGGGGGGTGGACCTCAGGGTTCCCAATGGTCGGGAGGTTGGTGCTTTTTCCTCCATTGGGTATTCTTGTTGCATGTCTGTGTGCGCGTAGATTGTTCTTGATGTTGTTGACTCCAGCTCCTATTCCAATTCAAGAAGACAACCTTTTATGTATATGTATTATCAGATGTATTTCTTATTGTAATAAGATGTATTCCTCCCACATGTACTCAGGGAAGCATTGTGTAAACATTGTAACAATGTAACAAATATTGATGAATTCTTCTTATAATGGATATTGCAAAGTGATGTATCTTGCATATGTTAGTTAGCTTGAAATGATCTTTAATTTTGATTGTCAGTTGACATGCTATGGAAGTAAATAATGTAGAAATATTTAATTTAGTTTCTTTAGATGAACTTTGCATGTTAGATAACTCATGTCATTTGAAGAGTTAATGAAATGATTCTAGTTATCTTGATTATTAGTTTTGTGAGTAGCGCAGTTGAGGAACCTTAGAGGACTTAGATTTAGATTATTATGTTATGCAATCTATTGTTATTTCTTTTTTTTTTTTTAAAATGTTCCATTAATGTGGCATAGTTAGTGTTGTCCTTTGGGGTTCCTTGGCAGGGTGTTACACGTAGTATCAAAGCCCAAGTTCTAAAACTGGTTACTTTGGTTTTGTATGAGCCCATTATGTTGTCCTAGTTGCTTAGACTATGGAGATTATGTTTTTCCCTTTTTTTCATCCTCGCCTGACAACCTAAGACTTTTCCTTTGGTGGTGTTTGTGTAGGAGGATTCCTAGAGGTCGAGGTCGAGGTCATCGTAAAGGTTGAGGTGGTGGTTGTGGGGCTAACCGCTAGAACACCCCTTCTCAAAGTTCCTACAAGAGTGATTGTGAGGAACAATAGGGCTCTTAGAATAATTAGGGCAACAGGGGTCATAATTGTGACCAACCAAAGTTAGAGGGAGCTCATTTACGTCATTTGTTTGAGGAGATGCTCACCCACCTAGGCCCTAAACATGAGGATAATCATTAGGGGGAATCTCTAAACTTTGAGCATTTGGTTAGGGAGAGAGAAAGGTCTCCTAGGAGGAGAGATGTCATAGTAGAGCAGGAGACTATTTTATCAGGACATATGAGGGATCTCTTGAGGCCACGACCTCCTACCTTTGATGGTTCTAGTGGTGGCTTGGAGGTAGAGACTTGGTTGATAGATTTGGATAGGTGTTTTTACATGCATTTGTATGGTAGTAAAACCAAGGCGAGATGTGCCATCATGCACCTTAGGGGTTTTGCTTCTACATGGTGGTGGTTGGAGGAGTAGAAATTGCATTTAGATATTGGTTTAGTTTCTTGGGATATGTTTTTGGAGAGGTTCAGAGCTCGCTTTTTGTTAGATCATTAGAGGCAACATCATGCTGATGAGTTTCATGAGTTGAGGCAAATGGTTATGTCTGTGGAGCAGTATGAGCATAGGTTCTTTGAGCTTAAGCAATATGCATGCATTGGTGATGATGAGGCCATGTTGGTTTAACATTTCATTAGAGGTTTGAATGCCCGTATTAGTGGAGTTCGTGTTTTTGAGCCAAAGACCATGGAGGTGGCAGTAGAGAAGGCTCGCATAGTAGAGGAGAATCTAACCATGGCGCTAGGAGGGTAGACAGGTGTGCAAATTGGTAGTGCACCTCCAACAGGCTTCGGATCTCGAGGTGGTCAATCTCAGGCAGTAGGTTCTTCTAGGAGCCATCATGCACCTACTAAGGGTGGACAATGACAGAGGCAGTAGAAATAGCAACAACAACAACATTCCCAGTCAAAACCTAAGAACTTTCAGTCTCAACAAGGTAGTGGTCCTCATTTTGGGAAAAACTAGAATTGGTGGTGAGCCAAGCGTAATCATTTTGACCAGCCAGCTTAGAGCATATAGTCTATAGTTAGTAGAGGTAGTTTCCAACAGTCCAGTATACCCTTAGGTAGTAGGGGATATGGTAGAGGTACAAGATGTTTTTCTTGCGGCCAGTAGGGCCATATAGCCAAGTAGTGTCCACATAAGAGCACTATAGGATTCAGTCAGCGGCTGGTAGCCTTAGAGCCTACAGTGGGTGATGTAGGCAGGTATCACAAAGTGTTTGCAACAGTTGACAATCGCCAGACAGAGCATCAAGGCGCAGTTATGGAGACCACATGTGTATTGCAGGGTATTGGTGTTTCTATCCTTTTTGACTCTGGTGCTTTTGATTCATTCATTTCCCCTTCTTTAGTGGAGTGATGTGGGTTGGTGACAACAAAGCAAGATGTTAGGTTGTAGGTTGAATTGGCTTCCGGAGCTAGAGTAGCAATAGAATCCCTCATGTATGGATGTGGTTTGAAGATTGGTACTCTCCTTACCATGGTGGATCTTCGCATCATACCCCTAGGATATTATGATATAGTTTTGGGTATGGATTGGTTGGGTGCTCATCGAGCAATGATAGATTGTCGACGTAAGTCAGTGCTATGTTTGGATGATTCAGGCAGGGTAGTTGGCATTCAAAGACCCATCTCCTTGCATATGATTCCTGCTATGCAGTTAAGGAAATGTATGCGTTGAGGTTGCCAGTTGTTTGCTGTGACGGTCAATGATTTGGAGTTACAGGAGATTCAAGAGGTGTCGCTCAATGATCATCCTATCCTTAGGGAGTTTGCAGATGTCTTTCCCAATGAGATTCCAGGGATGCCACCTAAGCGTGACATCAATTTTAGGATAGATCTTGTTCCTAGAGCAGAACCTATTTCTTGAGCTCCGTATCAGATGACTACTTAGGACCTTAAGGAGCTTTGGTTGTAGCTAGAGGATTTGTTGGCTAAGGGGTTCATTCGTCCTAGTGTCTCTCCTCGGGGAGCACCGGTCATTTTTGTGAAGAAGAAGGATGGATCCCTTCGGTTGTGTATTAACTATCGACAGTTGAATAAGGTGGCGGTGAAGAATAGATAACCCTTGCCGAGGATCGATGACCTCTTTGATCAGATTAAGGGAGCCAAGGTGTTTTCAAATATTGACCTAAAATTGAGGTATCATCAGTTGTGTATCTTTAAGGCATACATTCATAAGACTGCATTTCACACTTGATTTGGGCACTATGAGTTCACTGTTGTGCCATTTGGGTTGAGGAATTCATCGTATGTATTTATGAGCCTGATGAATGGAGTATTTTGCACCTATCTTGAAAAATTTGTCCTTGTGTTCATGGATGATATTTTGATTTATTCTAGGACTATGGAGGAGCATGGGAAGCATTTGTGGCAGGTATTGTAGTGTTTGAGGGAGAATCAACTTTATGCAAATTTAGCAAAATGCGAGTTCTTTCAAATAGAGGTGAGATATTTGGGGCATGTTATTTCAAGAGAGGGTATTGTAATGGATCCTTCGAAGATCTAGGCCATCATTGATTGGACTGAGGTCACTAATGTTTCAATGGGTCTAGCAAGTTATTATCAATAGTTTGTGCAGGGTTTTCTGAGGATAGCTCACCCTATCACTTCCCTTTAGAGGAAAGGGAAGATGTTCATTTGGTCAAAGCAGTGTCAGGCATCCTTTCAGAATCTCAAGGAGAGGTTGACTAGTGCACCCATTTTGAAAGTTCTTGATCCTACTGGAGATTTTGTGGTGTGTACTGATGCATCTTTGGAGGGTCTACGAGCAGTTTTGATGCAAGATGGTCGCGTGATAGCCTATGAGTCTCACAAACTCAAGGATCACGAGTTGAACTATCCTACACATGATTTGGAGTTAGCTATCATTGTTCATGCCTTGGTGAGATGGAGACATTTTCTATTTGGGCATCAATTTGAGTTGCATAGTGATCACCACAGTTTACAATACATATTCATGCAGCCAAACCTGAATGCTAGGCAAAGGCGGTGGATGGTGTTCCTATGCAAGTACGACTTTGAGGTGAATTATATCCAGGGAAAGGAGAATGTTGTGGCAAATGCTCTTAGTTGGTTGAGGCATGATCTTTATGTAGTCACTCTTGGAGTAGATTTGAGGGGTCATATCCTTGCAGTGCTTCTTGTAGACAATTGGTATCAGGAGGTGAGGTATGAGGTTGAGTCAAGCAGAGCCTTAGAGGGTAGATTTGCAGGTTATTCCCTTGAGTCGGATGGTCTCTTGCGACACTTAGGCCATATCTATGTTCCTCCTTTAGAGGGTTTTTGTACCCTAATCATGTCAGAGGCACATCGGGCACCCCACTCAGCTCATCTAGGTGTCAAGAAGATGCACGCAAACCTCAATCAGTTGTATTTTTGGGCTGAAATGAAGAGGGATATTGCAAATTTTTTCTCGAGGTGTTTGGAGTGTCAATGGGTGAAGGCAGAACATCAAGACCCCGCAGGCCTTCTTCAACCACATCTTGTCCCAGAATAGAAATGGGATATCATTTTAGTGGATTTTATAGTCAGCTTGCCAGTGTCTTCTTGTCGTCACGATGCCATCATGGTCACCATGGACATGTTGACTAAGGTGGTGCACTTCTCTCTTGTTTGGTCTTCATATAATGCTTCTTTTGTGGCTAGGATTTTCATGGAGGATATAGTAAGGTTGCACAAGATTCCTTGTAGGATTATCTTTGATAGAGATCCGGTATTCACTTCAACACTCTGGATATCCTTGCAGCATGCGTTGGGGACTCGGTTGAACTTCGATTCAACTTACCACCTAAAGATAGATGGGAAGATTGAGAGGGTTAATTAGGTCCTTGAGGATATGCTCAGGATGTATATCATGGATCAGCAGACCCACTGGGAGGATTATTTGTACTTGATGGAGTTTGCATATAACAATGGGTACCACAATTCTATTGGTATGTCCCCTTTTCAGGATTTGTATGGTCATCCTTGTCGAACCCCACTAAGTTGGGACCGTCTCGAGGACAAAGTCCTATTAGGACTAGAGATGCTTTAGGAGATGGAGCAATAGGTTGCTCGCATTAGAGAGCATTTGGTGGCAGTGCAAGACAGTCAAAAGAAGTATGTAGATGCTCATAAGGTTGATCATCAGTTTTCAGTTGGAGACCGGGTATTCTTGCGGGTGCGTCTGCGAAAGAGTCTAATTTGCTATAGAAAGGGCTCTAAGCTCATACTGTGTTTTGTTGGTCGATTCGAGGTTTTGGAGAGGATCAATCCTGTTGTGTACTGTCTTACTTTGTTGCCCAGTCTATCGCGCATCCACGATGTATTTCATGTTTCTATTCCCAGACCATATTATCCAGATATTTCACATGTTCTTGACTAGAATGCTTTACAGGTAGAGGGTGAGCAGTTGGATTTGGAGCCCGTGGGCATTCTACAACGTAGGAGACTCACCCTCAGGGGTCGAGATGTTGAGCAGGGGAGGGTCTAGTGGGATCCTAATGATGATTCTTCAGCCACTTGGGAGGATCCATCTTAGATGCGAGAGTTGTACCCTTTCTTGTTTGCAGGCTTCCAAGAGTAAGCCTAATTCTAGGGGGAGGATGTAGTGCCCCTCATACTATTCTCTGATAGACTGACAGTTTATTTGTTTTGGGATGAGACATTATGGTACATTGTTTGATGTTGGACTTATTGTTATGATGATGTTTGTGATGACATTTCTATTATTTGAGTTTTATACACATGATATGATTAGTATATGGTTTTATTTGATTATGAGGACTAACCCTATCATGAGCACTATGTGATTATCTTATCATGACTATTGTGTGATTATCTTGTGACTAATCTTATCTTGATTGTTATATGAGTTGATGAGATTATGTGTTAATGTCTTATTGATGTGTTTGGGTGAAGGGGACAGTGTCACATTACTCACTTGTGAGTATCTTGCGACGTTGCAATTTCCTTTCATGGTGTGCCTGGTTATATGTATATGTATATGCACGACCGTTTTGTGTTGCAAGTTGTAGCTACTAGGCATCGACTCCACCTGCATTGTCAGGTTTGAGCATGCCTCAAAACCTAATGGATTAGTTGATTGGAGATAGCACTTAGTCCCCTAAGCTAGCCATCATCCTTGAAGAGGATGAGTATCTAGTTTTGCACCCTGTCGGTGTTGTTAGTATGGTTGGTATGGTCAATTAGTGTTGTATGTGGTCTTGCTTTTCGACTTTGCATAGTGATCAAGTATTGATTGGAATTTGGTTTATTTAATTTAGAATTGTTTGATAAATTCTTTTGATTAATTATTGCATTAAAATAAAATTATTAAGTAAAAAGGTACTTGCGATAAGTAAATATAAATGTATATATATAATCATAGTTTATGATAAAATAAATTATAATGTAATGTTGAAGTTAATAAATAAAATAATATAAAGTTAAGTTATAAAGTTAATTATTAAATGCAAATAAAATTGAAGTATGTCTTAATAAATAAATATATAAATAATCTTCGTGAATAATAAAAATAATATGATAAATCAAAAGGCTTTAATTAATTAAAAACTAGTTTTGATTATAGGGAAAAATAGGTTTTGAAGGGACCCGAAACCCTTTACAACTGAGGACACAAAATGCTGCCAAGAAAGATTTTCAAAGACCACCAGCAGCAACACAACAACCAAAAAACACCCACAGGTGAGTGCTATACTAAAAGTAAGACAAATAACCACCAACAACACCCATCAACCACAAAACAACAAAATAACCTAAAAAAAACCTACACCCAGTAGGAAACAAAAAGCAAGAAAGAAAAGACCACACACTAATTCAAGCCACTCAAAGTGTTGGTGACCTTAATCTGCTGGTTCCTGTGCCTCTCGACCATATCTAACAGCTCCTCAGCATCAAATGTTTACTTCCAATTAGCCAACTCTTTGCCAGCAGGACCTTTGTCGTCATCCTTAACAACTTTTTTACCCTTTCCCTTGGCCACATGCTCTTTCTCCATAAGCTTAGAGAAATAAACCTGATTCTCCCTTATCTCACTTATTTTCCTAAAAAGGACTTCCAGGGAGTCTGCACTGTTCTTGACAAAGATATGTCACGCCTGCATTAACTTCTTGATGTCTATATTTATGCCTAAAACCTTGGCTTCCAGAGTTGACAATCTTTCATCACACAGAGACTTAAAGTCATGATAGGAACCTTCAAGGTCCACCATTTTGTCTATAATAATTTCCAACACTGAACACTTCAGAACATCTTCATATTCTCCTTTAAGCCTCTTATTTTAATATTAATCTTATTAAACTCCTGAAGAGTCCATTTAGCCAATTTAAAGGTATCGGTGGCCCCAACCCTAGCCATATCCAGTAGATCAAACATGGAAGTAGCATCATCATCAAGGTAAGAAAATTCCTCAGAAAGAGGGTTTACCTTCAAAGGCTCATGTTTGACTTTATTCTTTTGCGCATCCTCCTCATCCAGACCCCTAATTCCCTCGTCCTGCTCCTCCTTAGGCAAGTTCTCAATGGGAGAATCCTCAATGGCCACCATCTTTTCACCATAATACTTATCCTCACCTGGTCAAAACCTCAAAGGTCTTGTTCTTTAAATTAGCAATACGTTTTGACAGCCTCCTCAGTTTATCAACCAAACCCTCAGCATTACCCTGTGTCCCCACCTCCGAACCACCACCAACAACAACTTTACCAACAACCACCTCCGCAGACTTGGAAGAAGAATCACCCAACCCCACCTTCGTGTCCTCACTCTCAAAAAGGTCCAGTCGCTTAGTAGTTCTATTACACTTAGCACCAACCACCTTCCTCTTCTTTGAATACGTAGTTGTAGATGCAAGAGAAGAATCCTCCTCATCTTTGTTCCATTCCTCCTCCTTCGAAGGGGACTCCAAACCCAATGACCTAGAAAAATCACTTACAACTTTTTCCTTTCCCTTGATGGCCAAAGCAGGGATAAGAGTCTTGACGTGCTCCATGATTAATAAGATAAACCCTTCATGGAGGATGGGGGCCCTCCTATTCTTCAGATGAGCGTACACTGAAACCTCCAAAGAAGATAACAAAAAAAAAAGGAAATGAAATGAACAAACCATGTCTAAAGTGGTTGAGGAGAGTAAAATGGTGACTAAGAATAGCCCTAAACCTCCCTTCCAGAGTCACGTAACGCATCAGGACCTCAACAACACTCACCCAGATTTTCTTGAGGGAAGTTCTCTCATAACCCCAGCTCTCCAATTTGATTAATTGATTCCTCTCATCATCTTTAAAAACTAGACCAGCACCTCCATTACTTTTTTTATCCTTGAAAAACTTTCGACCCACAGTCGACATCCCCGTGATAGTGGCCAACAAGTCCTCATTAACCTCCACTTCTAGACCTTTAACCTTGAGCTTACGATTATGCCAAAAAGAAACAAATTGTGCCGAGGCATTAGGGGCATGCCCATGCAATCTCTCCAAAAATGGAGTGAAATTCCCATGGCTCAAAATAATCCAGAGTTTCTTCTTTCTCTGAATGTCACCACAAGAGTGCGGCTCGATTCGGCTCCTGTCACCACCCATGGCCACTAACACAAAATGCACAAAACCCTTGCAACAAAAACTCAATTGAAGACCAAAGAGCCGCAAAACACCCACAAAGCGTGCAAACTGAAGGAAGGTACTAGACCATAAATGCCTCATCACCTCACCCCACTCCATCATTTGTTAATAAACTCCTTGCTTTCTCAAGAAGGATTGATCCCTCCTCCCACAAACAAAATTCATTTAAGCTGACAACCTCGTTGGAAAAACATCTACCAATGAGTTTCCTTCTCGGTAAATGTGAGAGACGTGGGTCTCATCACAAGATTGCAACATAATTATTGTATTCTTGATAAGTTGGTCGACATTCCAACTCGGAGGATGAATGCCACACAGATAATTTATAATGTTCACGGAGTCACCTTCCACCCATAATTTGGAGTATCCTTTGCTGATAGCATATCTAACACTTATAGACGCAACCTCCACCTCGCATAATGATTGGTCTGAGTACCCAATGGGAGTGCCACATTAAAAACTAGTTATTGTGTGAAGGAAAGACTATTT
Organism: Sequoia sempervirens; assembly: GCA_007258455.2. Taxonomy (NCBI): domain Eukaryota; kingdom Viridiplantae; phylum Streptophyta; class Pinopsida; order Cupressales; family Cupressaceae; genus Sequoia; species Sequoia sempervirens. Next base: position 1,260,333,988 of record VDFB02271358.1, on the reverse strand, counting down.
TAATGAATCAAAAGATAATTATTAATTGTGAAAAATTGGTTGTTTTTTCAGGAAGATGAACAACCTCCTTCTTCATGAAAATATTCTTCTATTGGGAGATTTTTCATTTTATTTGGCTGATGGGAGTAATTGGTCTGCAAAAATTTAAATATTGTTGATTTTGTGGGGAATTGGGATTCTGGAAAAATTGATTGGGGAATTGGAGAGATTGGACTTGCAAGTTGGGAATTCAGAGCTCAACATCAAACCCTTAGCCCTGCCAAGCGATTGGATCCAGGTTGGAATTAAATCCTTTAGTTACATTATTTTTTTCTAAATCCTATCTTTGTTTTCCGAAACAAATGCTTGAATGTTTAATGTTGCCTAGAAATGAAAGCATTTACTTGTTTATTTATTTCCGATTTGAAACAATTATTAAATGCATTCTCTGAAGGTTTCCAAATCCCTTTCAGTAAATTATTTTGTGCATATTCTACAATCTTATACAACCCATGAAACCACTGTTCTTTGGGGTATTCTTTTTAATTCATTACTCTATCTTTGTTTCCACAATTCAAATGCATATCAAGTAGGGTAATGCAACTGCAACATTTGATAAAATCTTCTATTCTTTTTTTTTTGGTGTAGCCCTTTGTCTTCGCTGCTTTCCCTCAGCTCTTGTTATTTTTGGTAGTTATCGCATTTCATTATGTACTATCGACCTACCCTTGTCGATTGCATGTTGTGAATTTCTTTAACCCCTTCAATATTTGGTTAAGTGCACCTTGCTAGCATGCCTTCATAGAAAAAAAAAGATGAATCTGTTTGAGGCTGATGACTTATTGTTATTTTCGGCCTATGAGCCAAGCTTGCTGCTAGCCCAACCTTGGCCGGTGGCCAGATGCTTCCCTTTTCTGCAGACTAGTTGCCTTGATGCGCATTAGGGTTTGGTTCACCTTTTTTGTTGAATACTGTTTATATGGTGATATCATGCTTGTGTTGCGATTTCCTTTCAATGGCTATAGTTTATGCTTGGTATTTGATGGTCTACATTTTTAATAGATACTATACATTACGATTTTATTTCCTGCGCCATACATTTGATATTGGATACTTTGATTTTATTTCAATGAATATATTTATTGTTTGGCATTCGATACTTGTATGGCTTATGTTGTATATTTGGTATTCGATGTATATATATATATACATATACATATACATATACATATATATATATGTGTGTGTGTGTGTGTGTGTGAATATATATGGTTGCCATTTGATAATCTGATATATTGTATTGTAATGTAAACAACATTATGTTAATAATGCATATATATATATATGTATATATAAATATGTATATATATATGTATATATATATATGTATGTATGTATGTATACACATATATACATGTATATAAGTGAATTGTGTCTATGTGATTAATTGATTATGTTAGATAAGTGAATTGGAAAAATTAAATAGGGAAATTTGATTTACTTATTGTAGACACCTAAATTTGGACACTTACATTTGTCCAAATTTATCCCTTTTCATCTAAATATCCTCTTACTTGCATTAATTAAGTAATATTACTATTATTTAATTAATACCCCTAAAGTCCTCTAAATCTCTAAGGTATCTAGTTAAATAATTAAATACCTTACCCTTTATCCCCCTTTTCCTCAAAGAATTAAATAAATAAGATATTTATTTAATTCCTCACATGTCACATCCTCCATAATCCTCTGCTAATCTGAATTATCTTAATTAATCCATGATTAGGATGTGCACACCCTTAATTAGGATTAATGTCACATCCTCCATATTTTTCCACTTACCTCTAATATTTCATTAATCTTCTTAATCACCTATTTGCACAACCTTAATCTAATCACATGCCATTCTGGTATGTCCTCCAAGTCATCCTTTCATAAGTGCTTTCCCTTTTAAGCCTTCACCTCTTCCCCATGTGAATTAAAATTTATTCATTCAATGCATTTATCTTCCTCATGTAAGTTATTGGGAAATTCTAAATTCCTTCATAGGTCACATCTGTGACATGGGACAAGGACTTCCTTTATGAGGACCTTGTCTTATCCCCAAGGTACTCCCCAATCATATGAATTTAAAATTCATAGTTATTCCCCCAACAACTTCTCTCTTCCCCATAGTGATAAGTAAGGAATTTTAAAATTCCTCACTTGTCACCATCATCCCCACATGGGGACAAGAACTTCCTTTTTGAGAAAATATTTCCCTAATCCCAAGGTACTTACAAGTACCTCCACCTCACATGTCCTCTCTCCGTTTCACATGTCCTTTTGCCACCTCATTTTCCACATGGAAAAATGTGAGGGCTTGTGAGTCCTCAACTCACCACAACCCTCCATCTTGCCCATGTTGGTTAAATCCTAGCCGTTCATTTCTCTAGAGACTCTTCCCCTAAAATAGAGGATTTTATCTCATTTTTCTCATAACACACATTCACAATTTCAATTTTCAAGCTCTAGAACTCAAGCTCTCAAGTACTTTGCATCCAACCTCTATTATTGCACTCATCAAGCTTCCATTGCATGCATTTTTACTTGCTTATCCAAATACCCACATCTTTCATTGCATTTTGCATCCAATTTACATCACTTTGCATAGAATTTTAGTTTATTTTCCATCAAGGAGCACACAACTCATCAACAATCAAAGGGCCAACCAAAAGGATCACTTGGAAAAGGTATAATCTGTTATTTATCTTTATTTTGTTCAAGTCAACTTAGACTAATCTCGAGGTGGTGTTGTGTTATTTCTCCTTTGCATTTCTTTGATTTTGAATCTTTAGGTTTAGTAAATAACGCTGCATTACATTTTTGGCACACCTGGTGGGACCCACAAATGGGTCTATTTCTTTCACGTTTGCTGTTGTTTGAATTTTTGTAGGTTCAGGTTACACTGAGGTGACTCTACAACTGACAGGGGCGACCTTGCCCTAACAGGGGCAGCCATGCCCTAAGATAGGCAACCATGACCTAAGATAGGCGACTCTACCCTAAGACAGGTGACCCTGCCCTAAGACAGGTGACCATGCCCTAAGATATTTTCTCTAGGATGAACGGGCCAAGTTTCTTAGTTAGTTTTTGTTTCTTGTCTTTTGCATACTAGTTAGGCACATAGATCTAATTAGGGGGAGTCAAAACATTTGTTTGCAGTGTTTGAAAGTGGGCTATTGACATATCCAATCCCCTTGTGCCATTTGGTGATCTTGGGTGAAGAGAAATCATAGCTCACTTAGTCCTTTGTGTTACCTAGGAGGCATTAGATCATTCAAGTTTTCCCCTTGCACTTCGGGTGAGCTTGGGGACTAGCCGAAAACGTTTGGTGTTCTCTTTTTAGCCAGACTTGCTTGGGGATTTCATCACTCCAAGGGACGATCCTAACCACATGTACTAGCGGGGTATATAAAGGGGATAGAGCCAAAGTTGTACCCCAATCTAGTCATGTTGTGTCTAGCGGAGCGTCAAAGCTAGTGTGATACCTAGATAAGACGCGAGGAGTTGGTCCAAGTTTCCAGTACCTCGTTGGGGCTTTCAACTCATGCCTCTGACGAGTTGGTGTTCATGGTTGTGCCTCATGTACTTTGCGTATATCGAGGACTCCCTAGATCACCTTGTTTAGCCTAGTTAGAGGACCATGTTGGCCATACCCTTTCTACTAATCTTAGGATTGTGTTGCTTGAACTGTCTTTTTTGTGAAAAACTAGTGAATTTCTGTTTAGTCAAGTCAGTCTTACCTTCTACTTATTGTTCACTATGTTTTTGGTGCTTTTCCATAGTCATTTTACCCAAGTTAAGTCCCGGTCTGCTGATAGGGGTGACCTTGCCCTAAATAGGGGTAATTCTGCCTCTAATAGGGGCGACCTTTCCTTTTCTCTTAGACATTTCCCAATATGTTTATGTCAGAATTTCCCATCTTTCACTGAATAGGCGACCTTTCCCTCAACAGGGGCGACCCTGCCTTGAACAGGGGCGATTCTGCTCTCTGCCTGAGTCACTATCAGTCAAACAACCCATCAAATTCGCGTATTTCAACAAGAGGGGTGATTTTTCCTTAGAGTTGGGCGACCTTGCCTCATACTTGGGTGATTTTGCAATCTGAACAGTTAGTCCTACCTTCTGTTCAGTCAATCCGTTAGTCCATTAGCCCATTCTGAGCATTTGTTTCCCCATTCCAGACATCCGTTTGCCTATTCTGTTAGTCTGTTTTCCGTTCTGAGTATCCATTTCCCCATTTTGAGCATCCTTTTGCCTGTTCCGATAGTCCATTTGCCCATTCCGATAGTCTATTTGCTCATTCGATAGTCCGTTTGACCCTTTTCTGATTTAGACAAGTCTGAAAACTAGATAGGCGACCTTTCCCTTGACTTGGGCGACCCTGCCCTTGAATTGGGTGACCCTGCACTTGACTTGGGCGACCTTTCCCTTGACTTGGGCAACCCTGCAGTTGATTTGGGCGACTTTGCCACCTAGATAGGCGAACTTGCCCAAAAGCAGACTTTCATCTGTTTTCCTGACATCGTCGTTTCTGTTCATCAACACTTTTCAAAAGTCATCATTTATTTGACCAAATCACATTGGTGCTTAGAACATAATTAGAGTCCATATCCATCATCAAATCATCCATCCCAATCACATAGACTTCATTTCAGGGGTTTTGATTTTGATGCAGAAACTTCCAGAGGCCATAACTTTTGACTCGGGTGTTTGTTTGGGCTGAAATTTTATGGGTAGTCATGTTATGAGGTGGCAGACAGATTCACAATTGAGCTTTAGTCGGTTGGCCCCCGTTTCGACACATTTTTGGGGCTTAAAACTTTCATCTTGACCCTCAAAATCACAATTTAGTCTTTTTTTCCAATTTTTAAAAAATTGTTTTCGTTAATGACTCATAATGCATATCTTAGATTTAGGATGTTAGTTGGAAATTCATCCTACCTTAGTTTTAGGATGTTTTTGGGAAAAAACTAGGCTCTCAAAGATATGCCTGTGCAATTACCTAAAATGGCAAAATTTGATAATTTTTTAAAACTGCCAAATCTGGAAAAAAATGATTATCAACACCTTATGTCCTCTAGTTAAAACCCTTGAACCTGGTGTAGAATCAATCCTATCACATCCTCCAATCATCCTAATATGAGCTTCAATCCAGTCCTAATATGAGCTTTAATTTAATCCGAATCTGAGCTTAACTTAAATCCCAAATTGGGCTTTTGTCCACTGCCATCCAAGATCTTCTGATATCGAAACAAATCTTAAGATCCATTCCTCCATCTTCTTCCAATCCATCCTATTTATCCTTTCATCACCTTTTCTTTCCTTCTAATTGTTCATTCCCATCTTTTCAATCCCTATCCATCTAATTCAACATCATGAATCCTTATCCTTCACCAATGCAACCAAAAATAGTAGTTAAGGGGAATCCTAATTACGTTGACGACGATAACGAGAGTCTTGTTGATCAAGAAGTATATGACATAGATCCCTTTTATGCTATCATTTCTAGTAAGCTTTCCCCAACTGGTGTCCAGAATTTGATCACTCATCCAAGCTATCCCATCACATCTTCACCCATACCTACTAGCAATCCTTATGCTACCTTTGACAAGGGATATCCATTCTCTTCCCCTATTGCATCTCCATCATATCCTTCATCTACATATTTCTCTTATCCAACACCCACATCCTCTTATCCCGTTTTACCATCGCAATCTTCTCATTCTAATCTATCATCCCAATACTCCTATTACAATCCCCCATCCATGTCCCCCTATCCTAATCCTCCTTACCAGTTTTCCCATCCTAATCCTACATTCACACCTTCTTATCTTAATCCTACATCCTCGTCAACCTATCCTAATCCAACATCCACATCTTCCTATCCTAATACACCATCTATGTCAACCTATCCTAATCAAACATCCCAATCTTTCTATCCTAATCAATTATCCCAATACCTCTACTACAATCCACCACCCGCATCTTCTTATCCCAATCCACCACTTGCATCCTCTTGTCCCAATCCACCATCCACGTCTTCCTATCCTAATCCACCATCCTAATCTTCCCAACCAAATCCTCCTTCCCAATACCCTCACTACAATCCACCAACCGCATCCTCTTGTCCTAATCCACCATTTGTATCCTTCTATGCCACTCTATCTTCCACTCCACCATGTCCTAATCCTCCATCTACTTCCAGTCCTACATCCAATCCCATTCCCCCATCTAATCCTCATCCACCAATCCATAATCCTAGTCCTCCACCCATCCGTAATCCTTCATCCATTCCTACCGAGCCATCTAAGCCCATAATATGCAAGTTTCTCACTCTAGAAGTTCTCCAAGGACTTATGACAAAGAAGACATCACCAACTCCACATCTTGAAGTCATGAAACCATTCCATCACAATCCATCATCCACGGTTACTAGTGATGATACCCTTCTCCATCTCACACCTATCATTACAGTTACCACCCCTAGCATCACTCAAACCGTTGAAACCATCAAATCTACTGAATCCATTGAGCCCCCATCTCCTGCTCCAAGAGCTGGCAAACCCATTGAAGATAATCAAATCCAATCCACCCCTTCTACTCCTAGATCCACCCAATCCATCGAAGATACACAAACCCAATCCATGCCTCCCACTCCTAGTATCGCCGAAATCCATGAACTTCATGAATCCTCCATCCTTCCATATCCCCCACTTGAGGAGTCCCTCCAACACTCTATTATCATGCCTCCCACACAAGATGAGTAATTTCAAGAGCTTGATCCAAAGCCTACTAGCATATCCTCATCTCCACATCAAGATCCTGTCATCCTATCTAGTCCACCTCAAGATCACAATCCCCCATCCATTCCATCCCATGATCCCCTTGACACTCAAGATTCAATCACTCCATCGCATGAGCCCTTATCACCCGCTGCCACAAATCCAGATCCTATCATATCACCTAATCCTTCTCTTGATCCCTTACCACTCACTCCTCCTGATCACGATGTTGTTACCCCATCATCTCCATCTTGTGATCCTCCATTTTCGCCTAATCCTACTATCCCCACACCACTTTTATATTCCCTCAATACTCTCACATTCATCCATGGTGGTTTCCTTGCAGAAGAGGAACCGAGCATATACACCACCCATCCTCCTCCACCTAATAATGGACTTGCATCATTCTTCCAAAATAACAAGCATCCTACTATGGAGTGAATGCTCAAAAGCATGAACTATCAAGGAAAAGGTTTAGGCCTTCATGAGCAAGGTATTTTAGAGCCCATCCATGTCAAAGAAAATCCACGCACACAAGGTCTTGGATATATCTCTCAAGAATCACTCTCCAAAAATGTTGGTACAACCTCTATACGTCCTCAATAAGCCTCCTCCAAAAGAATAATAGGCTCTTCCCATCACTCCACTAAACCATTTTCCGCCATCCCCCCTCCATCATATCACCTCAAAACAACCATCCATATTCCTCTTTTGACTTTCGAATCCATTTTGGGTCCTTATGTCCCTCCATCCATTATCTCCCATCCTTCATCTACTCCAGCTATTTTGGGTCCTTATGTCCCTCCATCCACCATCACACATCCTCCAACCACTATGTCCATTTTGGGCCCTTATACCCCACAATCACATCTTCCATCTTGTCCTATTCATCCTTTTATCCACCAATCACCTATCCATGTCACCCATCATAAACATCCCACTCTCATGTTCCCTAATCAGGATCAACAAAGGCACATACCCGCACATCCTCCATCCACATATCATCCCCAAAATCCTACCTCCATCACTCCATTCATGTTTCCTCCACATCATCCATCTCCTCACACCCATCCCATTGCTATTAAAAACACTTTGGATGCCAAAGTAAAAATGCATAAATCTAAACATCCACATGAATCTAAATCCCCTCATGTCTCCTTAAAAAGACATGTTGATAAAAAGAAAAATACAATCCAAAATCCAAATCAAACCCATAGGCCACAAAGACCCACCAAAGAAAAAATCAAAACCATGTGGATCCAAAAGAAAAAAGATGCAATACCTTCAAATGAAAAATATGTAACAACATCCAAAGTTACTAATCCAAAAGCCAATCATACACATCCTCCATCTCCTAAATCTATTTTGGGTCCTTATGACCCAAAATTCACTATCCCAACTCCTCCATTATCCCCACATCATCCATCCACTAATCCTCCTATCCTTTCACATCCACCACCATATGTGCCAATGTTGGTCCTGAAAACATCTCCCCATCACACACCTACCCCATCATTCCATCCATACACTTTCCAACATCCCATCCATTATCCCACATATCTCCCACATCAAATCCCTTTAATCCATTCTCTTGCATAATCCGGTTATCCCAATAAGGTTGTACCAACATCCAACAGTCATTTCACACATGGGCTCTTAATACCTTGTATGGAACTTGATGCTTGAGTCCATCTATCCTCTTATCACATATATTCTAAATCCACTTATCCACATCCCTATTCTTATCCATTTCCATCCACATTCTATCCAAAAATCCAAAAAATCCAAAAAAGTAAAATATATATATATAGTAAAGAGAAATAATTCGTCCAATGGTGAAAAATTGGAAAAAAAAGCCTTGGATAAGTACCATGATGAAAACCTAGAAACTAGGCGTCATGTGTAAATCCCCCATCCAACTTACTTTCGCACTTGGGGGTAGCTTCCTGCTATGCATCCTCTCCATCCATCTCCTCCATCCCACCTACCTTCCACATCCTACCTATCATATCCCATTTATCTCCAATCCCTCCATCCTCCTTGTGATCTTAATATAGATAGGGGAAAACATCTATACATGCTTTGGACACCTCTTGGTATAAATTCCCTTCATCCATACACTATCATATTCCTTATCCATATCCATTTACCTTCTTTGTCCATCCGTCATGCCACCATCAGTCTCCCTTCCTTATCCAGGCATCCTACCTTCATCCATTTTCCTCCCTTATCCACCCATCCTACCCCATCTCCTCCATTTATACCCTTTATCTTCCCATCCACTCATCTTTCGCCCCTCTTGCCTCATCACACATGACGTATCTAGAGTGGGGACATCTTCTCTGTGACATAGTCCTTAGAGACGCCCTTCATCCATCATAGCATCCCCTCCATCTCCCCATCCTTATCTTCTTACTTGACCAAACAACCACTTCCATCTCTTCATCCTTATCCCTCTATCCATCCATCATCACAATCCCTTCCGTCTTCCAAATCCTTACCTTCCATGTATCCATCTAGTAACCTTTTCCCCATCCAAATCTGTATCCCTTTATCCATCTATCCTAGCATCTTTCCATCTCCTTATCTTTATCTATCCATCCCTTCATCTTTATCCTCATCCCATCTCATAATCCCTTGTCATTGGTATCTAGCTATAGGCTTCCCTCCATGCAACCCAATTCCATCTATCTCATCATCATCACTCCCACTTCTTTCACACATATTTCCAATCTCTTGTCACTTCTCATCACTCATCTCTCCATCATGTCATCCTCCCAATTCATCTTTTGATGATTTGGATAACTATCCCATCCCTGAGCTTCATGCACTCACCATCATCCTATCTTCTCCCCACTGTCTATCTTGTATCATCATGTCGGTTCCATCTTTTTATCCACTTATCATGGCCATCTCATCATCCTTTATCCATCATTTGTCTTTGGTCTTTTGTCAAACTATGTTGCCTTTGCGCTTTCACGTAGGCAAGGTCGATCATTTAATCCACCCCCAAGGATTTGCTTTGTTTTGCTTTGCTCCTTTTGTCCATCCTATCTTTGTCATCTATCATTGGTCTTTACTATCCTCTTTCCGCTTTTGTCCATGGTCTTTTATTGAACTACGAGGGCTCTGCACTTTCATGTAGGCAAGGCTAATCTTTGATCGACCCCCGAGCCCTTAGGTCTTTAGTATTTTCCAATCTTGTGTCTAGTGTCTCGTGCCTTGTGTCCTGTTGTCAAGTATGTCCTTATCTAGCTGGTTCTTCACAAATGAGATCTACTTGTATCATGAGATTCAATCGGTTTTGGAGTCTCCTACATCATAATCGATCTTTTAGTTTAGTATCCATATTTGGTCTCAATAGGATGCATCATTCCTAACGGACCTCATCAACCCCATCCATCCTCTTGATCCTATGGAAAAGGACATTTTGAAATTGATTACGATCTTTTGATACTTTTGGCTTTTGTTTATCACTTGAGCTTCCTATCACAACTTGTCAAGGTCTCCATAATCTATCATATTATGGTGTGTTTTGATCAGTTAACATAGGGGCATATCTTGATCTTTTTGTTTTTTTGTTGTCTTCTTGGTTGTCCCACATAGTACCCACCAAGATCCCTAAGGTCTTGTGTTATGCTGGGGCATCCTTTTGTGCCTGTGGTTATCCCAATGCCTGGCCTGGCCAAGGTCTTCACGACTTTGGGGTGTTGGGATAGCCTTCTTGTTTTTTGTGTTTTTTTTATGCATTAGAAACTAATTTTGCCTTGGTTTACATACCCTGGCACCTAGTGCCTTATGCTATAGCAAAAATTAGTGCTCCAAAAATGGAAAATTGTATTAAGATTGAGTTTCATGATCAATTCCATTGCATTACATTCATATCTAACCTATGACCTATGATTTTGGTTCTGCAAACATTCACCTTTCATCCTCTCTTCTATCTTAGAATAATATAGATTGGTTATTCTAAGCATCTTTTCGTTCTTACATCTCAATCCAATCCTCATCCATTCAATCTAGCACAAATCATCTAATCGCATCCTTGGTCTTGTTCCCAGCCTTTCTACAAGCCTTGATCCAATCATCATTATCGTCATCATAATTGGGATGTATCCTTTCCTATCCTTTGGTGTTGTTTTGGGATGTATGCTTCCCTCATCAACAACACTTTCATTATCATAATCGGGATGTATCCTTCCCTCATCAACAACACTTTCATCATCATCATCATCAGGATGTATCCTTCCTTATCCTCGTGTTGTTTTGGGATATATCATTCCCTCATCGACAACACTTCATCCGTCATCTACCCATTTTGGCTTGTAGCTTGACTGGGGCAACATCACCTTTGTCCTTAAATCTATTTGTGCTTCCCAATCTCCTATCGCTTATCATCCTCTCTTATCCATCACTTTGCATCATCTTCCTCATATACCCCTTGCATCATCTCATCCATTTTGAGAGCACACTCGTGTTCTCTCGAACCCGCATGTCCTCTCGAGGGGGCATCCTCCATCCCTAATCTTCATCTTCACTCCTATCATCCTTCTTCCTAGTCACTCCTTTGATGACTGGGGCATCTTTCCCTATCTAATCATCTTCTTTTTGGTGCTATCTTTAATCTTCTTTGAAATGATGCTACTTTGTCCATCTCAAAAAGGGGAAAAATGTAGACACCTAAATTTGGACACTTACATTTGTCCAAATTTATCCCTTTTCGTCTAAATATCCTCTTACTTGCATTAATTAAGTAATATTAGTATTATTTAATTAATACCCCTAAAGTTCTCTAAATCCATAAGGTATCTAATTAAATAATTAAATACCTTACCTTTTATCCCCCTTTTCCTCAAAGAATTAAATAAATAAGACATTTATTTAATTCCTCACATGTCACATCCTCCATAATCCTCTGTTAATCTGAATTAGCTTAATTAATCCATGATTAGGATGTGCACACCCTCAATTAGGATTAATGTCACATCCTCCATATTTTGCCACTTGCCTCTAATATTTCATTAATCTTCTTAATCATCTGTTTGCACAACCTTAATCTAATCACATGCCATTTCTGGTATGTCCTCCAAGTCATCCTTTCATAAGTGCTTTCCCTTTTAAGCCTTGACCTCTTCCCCATGTGAATTAAAAATTCACTTTTTTTCATTCAATGCATTTATCTTCTCCATGTAAGTTATTGGGAAATTCTAAATTCCTTCATAGGTCACATCAGCGACATGGGACAAAGACCTCCTTTATGAGGACCTTGTCTTATCCCCAAGGTGTTCCTCAATCATGTGAATTTAAAATTAACATTTATTCCCCCAACAACTTCTCTCTTCCCCATGGTGATAAGTAAGGAATTCTAAAATTCCTCACTTGTCACCATCATCCCCACATGGGGACAAGAACTTCCTTTTTGAGGAAATCTTCCCCTAATCCCAAGGTACTTGCAAGTACCTCCACCTCACATGTCCTCTCTCCACTTCACATGTCCTTGCGCTACCTCATTTTCCACATGGCAAGATGTTAGGGCTTGTGATTCCTCAACTCACCACAACCCTCCATCTTTCCCATGTTGGCTAAATCCTATCCGTTCATTTCTCTAGAGACTCTTCCCCTAAAATAGAGGATTTTATCTCATTTTTCTCATAACGCACATTCACAATTTCAACTTTCAAGCTCTAGAACTCAAGCTCTCAAACACTTTGCAATCAACCTCCATTATTGCACTCATCAAGCTTTCATTGCATGCATTTTTACTTGCTTATCCAAATACCCACATCTTTCATTGCATTCTACATCCAATTTGCATCACTTTGCATATAATTTTAGTATATTTTCCATCAAGGAGCACACAACTCATTAACAATCAAAGGGCCAACCAAAAGGATCACTTGGACAAGGTATAATTTGTTATTTATCTTTATTTTGTTCAAGTCAACTTAGGCTAATCTCAAGGTGGTGTTGTGTTATATCTCCTTTGCATTTTTTTGATTTTACATCTTTAGGTTTAGTAAATGACACTGCATTACACTTATATTTAGATAATTGAAGGATTTGTTTAGATAAATGAATTTGATTATCATTTTTGTTAATTAATGCATGCTGATTTCCTTCATAATTATTTAATAGTTGATTTGTCAATTCACTATGTAATTAGTTATTTAGAATAATTGTTATTGTGGAAAATGACCCAATTAGGTGAAATAAGTGGTTAAGAAAATGAGTGATATGAAATGTGAAAATAATGTCTATTTCATGATTGTAATGTTTGAGTGATTGCTTGTATTGAATATTGTGTTTGATTATTGGGATTGGGGTGATTTTGGTAGTTGTTTAAAAATGGGAGTCATTTGTGCAAAATTGTTAAGTTTAGCTTCCAAAGGCTTAGGAGGGAGTATTTTTGTATGTATGGTTCTTATGATTGTTTCACTCTGGAATTTGGTATGGCAATGTTTTGAGTCGTGTGCAAGTGGGTCAATTCCTTGCACTATGTATGGATTCAAGTGACTGTGATGAATATGCAAGATGGTTAATTCCTTGCTCTGTGTAGGGTTTCCTAGTTGCAAGTAGGGGGAGTAGCTCTCAATGGGGGTCGAAACCCAAAGTGGTGTCTAGGATAACCCATTGGAGAGTTTCTTAATCCAGTGATAGCCTTAATGATGAATTAGGGGGATGGGTAGATTTCACATTAATCAAGATAATGATATGCCTCATTCATGGCTCAAGTGATCGTTTAGGCTTAAGATGAGATGGGAAGGCTTGGAATGGCAAGATCATATGCCTTGCCCTCATGAAAGGTACGCTGATTCAACATGAGTTTGTATAGGGGTTGGCGATTAGTAGAGGCTGCCAAGATAACCCAGGATGGGGCCGAGGCCTAGGAAGATCTGTGAGGATAACTCATATCAAGCTATGTGGTGACACTCATCCCTATTGCAATCTAGCATTCCCTAGTTGTGTTTTCTCCTTCTATTGTGTGAATGCCTCTGGAAGTGATGTAAGTGTTGTATGTAATGATGGTATTGTTAACAGTGTTGTATGTAATGTTGGTGTTGTTAGCAGTGTTGTGTTGGAGTCATGTATAACCCTTGTTTTATGTTAGCCTGTTGTATTCTTGACTATCTGTTTGATGTGGGACCTTTTTTTATCTCCTAGCACGGGGGGTGGACCTTAGGGTTCCACATGGTAGGGAGGTTGGTGCTTTTTCCTCCATTGGGTATTCTTGCTGCATGTTCGTGTGCGTGGAGATTGTTCTTGATGTTGTTGACTCCAGTTCATGTTCCAGTTCGAGAAGACAACCTTTTATGTATATGTATTATCAAATGTATTTCTTATTGTAATCGGATTTATTCTTCCTGCATGTACTCAAGGAAGCATTGTGTAAACATTTTAACAATATAACATATATTGATGAACTCTTCTTGTAATGGATATTGTAAAGTGATGTATCTTGCATATGTTAGTTAGATTGAAATGATTTTTAATATTGATTATCAGTTGACATGCTATGGAAGTAAGTAATGTAGAAACATTTAATGTAGTGTCTTTAGATGAACTTTGCATGTTAGATAACTTATGTCATTTGAAGAGTTAATGAAATGATTCTAGTTATCTTGATTATTAGTTTTGTGAGTAGCACAGTTGAGGAACCTTAGAGGACCTAGATTTAGATTATTATGTTATGCAATCTATTGTTAGTTCTTTTTAAAAAAAAAAATTGTTCCATTAATGTGGCATAGTTAGTGTTGTCCTCTGGGGCTCCTTGGCGAGGCGTTACACCATCTGCCCCAAGTGATTTGTCATTGTTGAGGGAGAGAATTGCATTGTTTATTTCCTCCTTTGTTATTTGCTTGTTTAGGGCTTTTGTGTTCTATTTGGATATCTTTTTTGGAATCAATTTTTTTCATTTATCTCTTATTTCATCACCTTGTGAGTTGCTACACTCAGAAGTGAATAGATATTTATAGAAGTGGAAGAATTTGATTTTGATTGATTCTAGGTTCTTCTTCTTCATCCCAAATAAAACCTACTACTTTCTTTGCTTCCTTGGATTTTAGCATCCTGATGAAGAAATTAGAGCCTTTGTACCCATGATAAACCCAATTTAACCTTGCTCTTCTTTTAAGATCTTGGTCTTTGTAATTCTAGATTTTCCTTAGATGACCTTTAATGACAACTAAATCATTTTTTAACTCAATATTTTGGGGGTCATTGTGGAGATTACCTTCAGCTTTTAGTAGATTTTTTTGTAACTAGGTTTTTGTTCTCCTAAGATCCTTTGCCCTATGCTCACCAATTGTTTGAAATTTTTTTGCCAACTTTTTATATTGATATTCCACCTTTCTATGGTATGTTTTCTTATTTGAGCTCATTTATTTATTTCCTTGAGAGTGAATATTGCATTATTACAGTCCTCCAACTTAATAAGATTTTCCTTGAGGATGAATTTTTTGTCTCCCCTTGTAGCTTTCACATTGTTGCTATCAATTACAATTTTGACATTGATAGGGTTGTGGTTAGATAAGGTCCAAGGATTGAATTTAACCCTGCTATTTGCCCCTTCAAATTGATCAAAATGAAAGCTATCATTGTTGGCATAGAATCTATCTAATCTATAGTAGATCCTTTTTCTTTCGCTTTGAAAATTGCACCATGTGTACCATATAACCTTATTCTCTTTTTTAGCACCTTCTAAGCGATTCATCGGTTTAAGATTTATTTCATCTTGTACTAGAAAAAAATTTCATTCCCTTTCCATCCCGTATCATTTCCCCTATCTTATCCTCCACATTTTCCACCATGTTAAAATCCCCCCTATGATCCAGGGAATTTCTTGCAAGTTGCTTACCCAGCGTAGATCACATCTATGCGTATAATCATTAGGTGCATAGATGGAACGTATGCCAAATTTTAAATTATCTTGTTCAATGCTTACCCACACTGCTCTATTGTAGGGGGAAGTTATGTGGGTCTTTATCCACTTCATTTTTTGGATAGAAGAATTGTAATTCCACCTTTAGCTTTTTCATGCTTGGTTGTGCAGAAGGTAGAATCTTTCCAAATAAACTTGATATTAGTTTCAAAAGTATATCCAATTGCCTTAATTTCCTTTAGCATCACTTCTTTGACTCTCTCTTGATTTAGGAACCTTCTAATATTATATTTTTTGTCAGGGGATTCCAATCCCTTGACATTCCAGGAGATGCAATTAAGAGTCATCTGAATCCATTCCTTTCACTTCATCTTCTACATTTCTAAACAATTCAAATAATTTAGGAAGATTACACTTCTTAGTATCACTCCTTAGGGATGGAGTAGACATTTCTTTTTGTATTTGTCTTCTTTTCCTCTTTTTTTGGTTCATCCAGTCATTTACATAAGAGCATTTTCCTCTTTCAATCTACGGGTTAGCCACATCTTGCGGTACTTGTCCCTCTTTGGTCCTTTTTTGGTCAACTCCCATTTATCCCCTGTTGCATGTCAAATTGAATAAACATAAACATAAGTTTATTTAAATATAAAAATATAAACATGTACATATATACAGATCTCTAAAACATAAACATGTAAATTCCATACTACACATGTCATCATACATAAACATAAACTCTCATAAACATATAAACATGTGTACATAGATACAGATCTCTGAAACATAAGAATTCATAAACAAAAATTTCATCTATATATATATATCAAACATAAATGTGTACACATGTGCACATACATCAGTAGATGATCTAAAACATAAACGTAAACTCAAATGTCTAGAATCGATATAAACACATGTCTTAAAGAGAGTAGATAAGAAATATAAATGAACATAAACATATAAAATGTCCACACACACATATATAATATCTATAGATCTCAAACATAACATGCCCATGTTTTAGCTCGAAATGTATATATCATAAAACAATAAACACATGCATATAAACTAGTTCCTCAACTGGTCTCTGGATCATAACGTCAGTTCCTAGTCGAGCGACCATCCAAGCATGAATCCTACTCCAATAAATGTGTTGAGCCATGTAACATATATACATATACAAAATTGTAATTAAATTAACAATTATATTAAATATATACACACACATGAATAAGTGAACATGTACATGTATATGTACGTTAACTTAGATGAAAATTAAAGTTCACCTTTCCACTGACATGGTAAAGCGAAGAACGTGTGTGTACATGCTCTGGCCTCAAAATAGGAGTAACATGTGTTGCCTCTAGCTAGACACATATGCATGAATACATAATTAAATAATAATAATTTTGAGTTATATAATTTATAAAAATAAAGTGTACGATTCCAATTCAATGTTACATACTACATGTATTTATTTAGAACTTAAGATAAACTTAAAAATTATATGTATGTCTATACCTTAGGAATAGCCTTTGCATCTTAAGTGTCAGCTTTGTAATCATATAATCCACTAACTCCTCTTCAATCCTACTCTAGACTAGCTCCTCCAATGCTGTGTGTAGCGAACTACACAAGTGAGATGGCATCGACCCTAAAGAAAGAATCTCCACAAAACACCCTCTCACAACCTACTCAAGTGTATCAACAAATGTCTAAGCACCTGTAGCAGCTTGAGATGACTGAGGCACTTGTAGCAGTAGATGACTAGGCATCTATAGTAGTAGATGACTGGGCACCTATAGTAGTAGATAACTAGGCACCTATAGCAATAGATGACTGGGCACCTATAGTAGTAGATAACTAGGCACCTATAGCAACAGATGACTGGGCACCTATAGCAATAGATGATTGAGCACCTGTAGCAGCATAATCATCAATAGGTGGATGTGCATGTGTCGAAGTTGTGAAATTTCCAACTACTGGACTCTTCAAATATCCACTGTAACACTAACCCACAAATGAGGTAACATCTGCCAAGGGGATCCCCAACTATGATGTGATCATGCCATAAGCTCTCATTAGTTTGTTAGACAATATATTATTGCAGTTTGGTTGTCATTGATGTCAAAAGTGTGAGTTTGGTTGTCAGTATTGCAGTCAGGCTATTTGGTTGCCAAAGTCTTTGTGAGATGTTCTGCATCTCTCCATTGTTGTTGTTGTGCTCCTGCATTTTGGAAGTTAGCTTCATATGTTGTTAGAGCATGTGTGATCCAAGTTTCATGTTGCTTGGATTACCGAAAATGTGTTTGTGTTTATGACAGTTTCAAGTCTATGTTGTTTTTGTGATGATGTTCATAGTGGTGCAATTTTTGGCCTTGCATCCCTCCACATTTGTAGATATATATGTGTGGTTCAAAAATTAAGTATGTTGTGTTGTGAAGGTGCTATATCCAAAGTTTCATATCATTTGCATCCTTCCATAAAGAATGTTTGGTGTGACAAAGTGCAAGATTGTCATGCCCCCGATTTGGAGATATAATAATTAAATTAAATTAATTAATTAAGTTGTCCAAATATTGATATTTCATAAGGATGACTAATTGATTATTTTAATTAAATTAAACTGGAGTATTATATTAATTATTTAATAAATTTATCTTCATAAAAAATATCTCAAAGGTAACTTTATTATAATTAATTTAATAAAGTGACTAAAAATAAAATAATATCAAAAACTCACTTAAGAGAATAAAATAATATTTTATTCTAGAAGCTTCTTGGTGATGTGCTATGAAAAGTATAAGAAGAAGCTTTGGCTATGAATTTGGGCATCTTGAGTTGAATACATATTTTCTACCACATTGGTAAGCTTGAATGCTTGGAAAGTTGGTTTCCAGTCTTCAATTGTGAAAGACCAAACCTAGCTAGTTAAGTGCCAATTTTGGTTGTGAAGTATCAACCCTAGTTGGATATTTGAGGGAGTTACTTCATAATTCCTATTTGGACTTCATTGCAGATTTTGGTGTTGGTGAATAAGGAAATTTTGTGAGGGTTTCATAGTTGGCATCATTAGCACATTGCAACCTTTATATCAGACTTTCATGGTGGACGACTTTGCATGTTGTACTCATATTTTTGGTTGTTGTGGTCTCTATTTTTATCGATTTCACTAGGAGACTAAATTGCTCCAACAAGGGAACATTGGCAATCACATTGGGATACTTTGGAGGGTGTTTGAAACTATTATTATTTTATTCTATATGGTTGTCATGGAGGTCAACCAGCCTTGGTGAGAAGCACATATTTATTCATTACTCATCATTTAGACTTCATCTCTTTGTGGGTATTTGAGGGATCAGTTGCTTTTGACTTGGAAATAATTTCAAGGATAGTTTGAAGGAGATATACTATTGCATTTATTTATTGTTGAAGTTGCAGACCTAGGGTAGGGGTGGCTCTCTTAGAGGAGGTTGATTCTACACAAGGAAGGATCAATAAATGTTGATAAAATTCATTGGTTGTTGCCATCCAATCTGCAATTCATTCCATCCTTCTATTCTAGGTTTCCACACTATATCTTCATATATTTGCATTGTAAAGTCTGAGTACAAGTCTGAATAATTGTTGCAGCCTATAAGGCAATTCTATGGGCACATTTATATTGAAAAATCAATCATTTTCTTAAGCTCTATAATCATATTTTGTAATTAGTCATTTCATATCAGAAAACCCTCATTTTTCAGTATTGAATAAAGTTGAAGTTTGCATACCAATTATTTGACAAAATGTCTTTTATATGTACTTGCACTCCATTGAACTAGTTTCATGCCAAGTGTTTGTTAAAATGTCTCTTGGCTGTAGATGTGCATTTTGCATTATAAGCTCATGTATATGCATTTAAAAAATACAAAAAGGTTTTCATTTCATCCTAGTTACTTGATTAGTCACCTTTGAATTCATTCTCAAGCATCTAAAACATCATTGGAATTAATTCAAGACAAAACAAACAAACTGAAATCAATTACCAACAAGTTTGAGGTTGCAAGCAAAGTGTTTGCCAAAATTCCTAAGGCAGAAATTCAGACTTTTTGGATCAGTTTTGGCACGAAACTTTACAAAGACTGTATTTTCGGTGGTTGGTTTCAATTTATGTTAGCTTGCACCAACTTGTTGTATGAAGTGGTGAATTGGCTGGTGGAGAGTGTTCTTGAAGATCTTGTGATGTTTTTTTGTTGCTCCGCAAGATGTTTTCTGGTTTCTCCAGAACAAGTTGTGTTTTAGAATGAAGGTGTTGCTAGGTTATGCTTTCGCCTAGCCAACTGAGGTATGTTGAAGGTGTGCACCACAGAGTATTTGTTGTGCAGATTTCAAGGAGTGTTTGGAGATGTTGCATGGGCCATGTCGACTTATCTGGAAGAAGCACAATTAATGTTTAATCTTTCATGAGTATCGCCAATGTTGTAATGGTCGACATGCTATAAGTTTCATGTTTTCTTGCTTAAGGCTAACCTAATTTGAATGTGTGAAGCATGCAGATGTTGTCCATTGAAGACTGAAGCAATGAAGACTATATAGGATGAGGTTAAGCATGTGTTGGGATTTGCAAGGTGTGTCCCTCTTCTTGGTGTTGTGTGTAGTCCTTTTAGGTCTTTCCCTCTACATGTCTCATGTTGTTGTTTGATCTTTGGCTGACTTGTAATTATAATATTTTTTGTAACATGTCAACTGTTCACTAAAGTAATTTTTCCTAATTTCTCACTTTGCAAGTAAATAAACTATGTAACAATCCATTGCAATAAAAAATTTCTTTTCTTTTATTGAGAACAAATTAGCATAGGTGTCATAACAATAAACAACAACGATTCCATTCTAATATAATAAATTCTTGATTACAATATTTCCAAGAATGTGTACAAAGTACATACATAGCTCAACCGAGCTTTCAAAGCAATAGTTATAGATAGTCCATGAACATCCTTTCAAATATTGGTCTTCTTGTCGCCTACTGAGGAGGAGAAGCATCACTCAAGCACTTTTCCACCAACCACAAACTCATATGTGGTCCCTCGCACATCTATCATTTGATAGATGACCCTACCCTTTGATGAAGAGATTGGTGGAGTAACCTCATAACGACAACCAATTGAGCTTAGTGTCGTGTCCTACATGATTATAACTTGTAAACCCACAATCTAGATGATAGGGAGGTTGGATGAAACAATCACTGTTTCATGCTCTGGGGCTTGCTTGGAAGACTCCTAGGGTGCGTTCACTCCACCACTTGAAACCTATAGGACCTCTCCTTATTAGGGTCCCCTGATTTCTCCTTTCCAACCCAACTATCAACTCATATTCTTCCTACCAAGTCAAAACTTGATGCAATCTTGCAACTCAAACCTTAGCCCTTAATTCACCCTAAAGGCTACAATACCTCCAAACTTGAATTAAGCTTTTCAGGGGTGTGGAGGTGTTTCTATTCATTGAAATCCATCCAATTTTGGTTCTTGGGGGTCCTCTTAGCTCCATTTGCAGGTCGCTTTCACCAAACCCTCTTTTAAGCCTAAAAAGGCTACTAGCCCTAAGAGCCCCAATTAGGCCTCTTTCTCTGAGAAAATAGGGTTCTCAAATCTTTCCAAAGAACATCCCAATCTTTTCTTGGGATTCCCGTTTCATTTTCCCACCTCTCAAATATTTTTGAGGTCTTGGGTCTTTATCTGCCGTACAAGGCCTCAACTTGAAAATGGACAAAAACTAGGGTTTAAAGCCTTTTTCTGGATGCTCTCAATATGCTAAGTGTTCCTCACACTAGATGGACTGATGGAGTTTCCTCTTGATTACTAGGTCTTGGAAAGACTCTAATATGCCTTCTCCAAAAGGAAATTCAACTAGAATCTATCACCCCTGCAAGTTATGTGCTTTGCACTTAAGTCTTCCTAGCCGGGCACCTTCCTGGCTCGCCTAGGGCAAGACTTTGCCAACAGCTCCTATGATTTCACAAACCCTACATCCTACCATATATACACACATGGAGTCTAGTCACTATTCCAAAGGGTCGTACAATTTTTACAGTGGGAAAGCGAACTAATACTCCATTTTCTCAAAACTGTCTAGTTCAGACCAGCAACAGGGTGAAAACAAACTATTTACAAACAGTGATTGAAATTGAATAAAGAAGACTAATAGATTGCACACAATTCTTGAGAAATTACTACACTACATCCTACACAAAACACAGTGCCATGGTTAATCCATTAAAAGCTCACTTCAAAGCAAAAATCAGTAAATTCACTCAAACACACTGTTTTCTTCAATTCACAAACTTCAAAGCAAATACAAAAATGCTTCCAAGCCTGCTCTCAGGTCGAGGCACACCCTATATAGGTCAACAAAAGTAGTTATGCCTCCCCTTGGTTGGACATGTCAGTTACATTGTGGCAAAGTTGCAATATGCACCATTTTGCAACTTTTGCCAATTTCTAGTAAACTAAGTAAAATGAGTTTCTAAACTCATCCACCCTTCCTAAATTTCTATCCTAGAGATCAAACATATCCCTAAGCTATCTCCTCTACTCAATGGTCAACATGACCTTCATGGTAACACATCAAAAACAAAAATTCATCCTAGATTCCCTAATTGCCTAGTGTAACTGCCTAATGTTTCCTAGGTGCTCCTGCACGACTAGAACTAGCATGCAAACAAATGGATCTTGGTGAATTGACAGTGGAGCCAAAGGCAATCACACTACTATGGAAAAAAATTTCTCACACAATACTTTGAGTGATATTCATCCTACTCGTGTACACTACTCAAGCTCTATTTGACTTTAGGCCACTATATACTATGCATAGGTTTATCCTTCAGTAGGTAGTCTTTAACCCTAGAGACAACCTATTCCCATTTCCATAACTTAATGATATATCTACTCATAAATCATAAATACAAGTTACCCTCCCTTTACGGATAATTAAACCCTAGGTGTAACTTGGAAGCTACCAATTATACCAATAACTAGCTATGGAAAACTCTTAAGCTATCCCTATTTAATCATATCTATTTTACATCTACTTATGACAACAATCTCTCCTATTACAGAGTAAATACAAGCACTTCATAGAAAAGAGTAACATAGCTTCTTTTTCCTTTCCAATGTAAACACTATATTTTCCTAATGCAAGTATTCCAAACAAAGTATACAAAACACAATCTTTTATAAACAAAGATAGATAAGAGAAACTAGATCCTCATGCATGTATACACTTATTCCAATAGACTGTGTTGGAGCCAAAAAAACCACCTTGGTTATTTTTCATACTTCCATTTTCACCCATCTTTCCACACTCGCCATATGTCCATCTCCATTCATTTCATGGTGGTCGACACTAATAAAGCCTCATCTATAAACCACCAAATAAGGCCCTTTGATCATAACACTTAAATGAATTCCCTCTCTAAAATTTTCTCATAGCAACACATGGCATGTCACCAAGACAATTCTATATCGAAGAGAGTCTCACCATAGTCTCTTTGACATGAGCATGAATGGCCAATGAAAAATATAGATGAGACCCTCGTGTATCTAGGAGACATACTCAAAAGTTTTCTCGCTAGTTTGAAGAACAATATGTCTAAGATACTTGGACATGTTGAGGAGAAAATCTAACATGTCTCATCAACAAGGAATAATCATGTGGAGTATTTAGCATTCAGGAAACAAAAATACATCTCTCAGACATTGAGAGATTATCATAAAATAAATGGTAAATCACTGGTAAGGTAGTTTGGAAAAATGATAGTATCGAGGAGACATCGATATATCAAGGAGAGAAATAAAGGACTCTCTGAAATTTAAGGATCAAGTGAGAATAAAATTTCAGCGAGACATATAGACATCAAACAAACATTGATCAAAGTCTCATCGACATCCTAACAATGACATATCGAGGAGACACAGGAGTATTGGGTTGACATTATCAAAAGTCTCCTCGACATTTTGGTGTAGGTACAAGAACACACTATCAATGAGACTAAGAGACATCGGGGAGAGGTAACCATGGGTCTCCTCGACATGGAAAAGTCACATATAGATCATTAACAAGTAATACCGCCAAAGGGAGAGATAAGTTTATGCCAAGGAGACATAGGCTTGTCAGCGAGAAATATTCACTAGTCTCATTGACAAAAGGGGTCTATAATGAAAGATCCTGAAATGTAATTGTCGAAGAAACCTTGCAACATTGAAGAGAGAAATCCAAATATCTCTTAGAATTTTTTCAAAAGATGGCCAAGGATACATCGAAGATAGAAATGGGTATCATGATTAAAGTCTCATCAACAAATATGAAATAATGTTCACCAGATTGATTTGACTAATGAATTCATTGAAGAGACAATTTCTATTAATGTGCAAGTTGATTAGAAGGGTGGAACGAGTGCCATTTATGAACCAGAGTTGGCTCGAGCGTGCTGAATTTTGATAAATACAACCTCTCAAAAATTAGAAATCACTGTGAATTGTGGCTGGATATTCAGAGGACAAAATTGGATGATGGTGAGTAGCTCAAAATTTGCAACATTCATTCAAGTAAGTGATCTTGGCTCAACTAAAAGTATTTTTTCAAGAAGATAGCTTGAAGTACAACATAAGTAGGGTTAAAATGGATAAAACCCTAGAGAAACCAAGGGAAAAAAGGAAAAAAAAGAAGAGACTAGGCCACTAAACCAAGATTTAATAAACCAGTGTCCCAAGTTTTGGCCAAAATAGAGAAGAACAACTCAACTAAACCCATCATGTGAAACATTGGAAGATAAACACAATAATTTGGGAAATGTGTGGACTCTACATAGGGGTTATGACTTATTTATATAACATTAGAGAAAGAAGTATAGACATAGGCCAGTTTCAAACCCATGTAACTTGAATTTGGGAAATCTTGTGATGCCCAATGTTTTCGTGAATGTAGAATTGATTAAAGCACTAGTTAGAAATTACAATCCAAAGACGAGGGAAATTCACTTACACAATGGGTCACAATTCATGATTATAACACAAGACTATATCTATATGGTTTTTCAATTGGATACCTCCCTGAAAACAAAATATTGGATGAGAGATTTGTTGGAAGAATACCACACTATGGATATAAGCTATAAGAGGTGGAAGTTGCCTCTGCACAAGCCTAAAGGTCTAGGAAATCAACCTAGGAGGTTTTCTAGTGATGAAAGGCCCCCATTCCCCATAGATTTGTTTGAATAATATTATCAATACACCTACTATTCATCTGGCCAAGTACTGGGAGTTGATGCCCCTACTAACATGACTATAGCTCCCATGGTTGCGGACATCTAAAGCCAAGATGCCAGGCCCTATGACTATGCAAAATATCTATCTAAGGCCATCATTAATGCTCTTAATACCATCAAGAACAATAGTGAAGCTATCAAATTCAAACACTATTAACTTCTTATGCACATGATACTGTATGAAGGGAAAGTGATGGGAATATGGAGAGAAGAATTGAGAATAAAAGATTTGGATAGTGACAAAAATTCAAGGCCAGTGCAAATGTGGACATCCATATGGGATAGTAGATGTGGGAGATCCCACTACTTGTAGTTTGAAGAGAATTTTGTCAAACCCTTATACAGGTTGCTTGGCCACAAATGTGATTATATATTTGTCCCTAGAGATACAAAGGTTCCTCAGACCAAAGGAGAAGGGTCATGATGGAAAAATGAATCACAATTGGGGAGATTGGTATGCATTTTCATATTGTACTGTTATTAGAGTATATGGATTTGAGGCCTTCTCAGCTAACACCCCAATCATAATTGAAGATGATATTGAGGGGGAGGAAAAGGTCACACAAACCAACAATCCTATTATTCCCCAATATGAAATGCCACTAGAAAGGAATGTGATTACTTTTTAAGCTTCTAATGAGCTATATGATGATGCGAGACATCGTGCTAGTCAAGAATTCATTGCAGATGACACATTTGTTCAAACTTCTGAATTTGAGGCTTTCATCTATGAGTATAAAGGAAAAGTAGTAAGGGAAAGGCTAAAAGACATCAACCCTAGAAAGGAAAAAGAGCTTCAACATGAGATTGAAAAAGAGATGAAGGATATGACTGTTGAAAGAGGAAGAGAATTATTGCAAGAAGTTGGGGTTATGCTCCTTTTAGGGTGGGATATCAGTTCAGCCATTGTGTTTGACAACTTTCTAAAGAGAAAGAACAAAACCTTGCAATTGACAGATGAGGTTGGTGATAAGATCTATATTGGATCAGGATATAACCTTGCTAGTACTATACAGATGTGGGCACTTTACCCACCAGGAAAAAGGCCTTCCCTTATTAATCATGATAAAAAATTTGAACATCTTCTAGTACAAAGAATAGGGGAGACAAACCTTATGGAAATTGTTGACTTGAATGTAAATGTGGCCAAGTTCACCAAGGCTTAGATTCAAAAATTGGTAAGGGATAACAAGGGATTGATAGAAGAGAATGAAAGGTTAAAACATGAGTTGATCAGTTGCAAAGATAGATTGCCTTCTTCCTCGGGGCTTTACTCTCCACTGGTTGAGCATGAAAGAAAGGTGTTAGAGGCAATGTATGAGACTACCTATTGGAAACAAAAAAATGAGAAAGCTCAGAAAGAGAAAGAAGAATTAAAAGGAAAGTTGAAAACCACCACTTTTAAAGTGGCATTAGAGATAGTTTGTATGAGATTTGAAGATACGTATAAGCATGCTGACAAGGTCTGGCACATTCATGACAAAACATATGCGACACTATTGGAACAAAATAGGTTGCGTGACATAATGAAGTGGAGTCTCACATCATTGCAAAGAAGGGGGATAACAATATTGTGCTTCAAGAATATCAAGAGCTCATGAATGCACATGAAAACTTCCATAACATCTTGACAGAAGAGTTAATTGACTTCAGTCAGCCACTAAGTATGGCCTTGCTCAACTTCTTTGAGGAAATAGATTTGAAAGATCAAGATACATGGAAGGATGAGATATCCCATTATTTTCTAGGCATTCTTGATTCAATCAATGATGAAGATGAGGTACTCAAGAAAACACATGAACAACTTGGAAGAATTTTCAAACTCGAATATGCAATGAAGGATATTATACATAATGCCGAAATTCATGCCAAGAGTGGATACATTGAGCACTTGTCAAGGGTCAATTTATTCATTGCACGGGCCAAGTGAAAAGGGAGTAACAAGGATCAGAGTTTGGTGGTTTTTTGGATACACTATCATGGTGCATAAGCCTTGAACAGTTCTTTGGTGATCACAGGTGCTTGCTGAAGATTAACGGATTGTGGTGTATCCACCAACAAACTCTCAAAGTTTTTATGTTTATGTTAATTATGTTGGATTTTAGTTGAAATCAGTTTGCCCTTGATGTCAAAAGCTTGGTGAAAAATTATTCATGGTATTCATCATTTTGGAATTCACGGTGTTCATTATTCATGGAATTCATGGCTACATTGTTATTCATGGCTCTGATTTATGGCTCTACTCAGTTATATTATTTTTCATATTTTAGTTATATGATGATGGGTATTTCAATGGTTACATGGTTATTGGCTTTGGTACTAATATCTATCATGATTGTTCTCATAAGCAGGGATATATCATTATTTTAGGGTCATTCAAGGTTTAGGTATATGGCAGCTCATTTTGACATATCTAGTTTATTATTCTTGGATAGCATGTTTTTCTCTTTAGGGATGAGTATTTGGTGTTATTGTTTTCAAAATTTCCATTTAAATGGTTTCTATATGGGCATTATAAGGTGATTTTTTTTTAAGGACCTTGCTATGATAATCAATATTGAAGTTTTCACAAGCATCTTGATTGATTTAATGTGGCATACATTATAAACCTTAATTGGTTCTTTTTGGCACATTGTATTGTTGATTACCTTGACATCATGGACAATGAGCATATTGTCTTCTAGCAAGGGTATTCAGGTTGATCATGACACATAGGTTATTGATCATATTATGATTGAGCATTTGCAGGCTCAATTTGCCAAAACAATTAGTGCTTTAGGTGACAAAACGTTCATTTTTTTTAGATGAATAAGGACTCCACTTTTTGGTCTTGATTATCACATTTTATTGTGTTTGAATGTTTTGATTATGCTTGGTACTATAATTGTGTCACTGGATATTAAAAAAAATGGACATCATTATGTGAACATAATCAACATCAAAAGGTGATTAAGTGGTTTGCATGGTTTATATATTCTAAACCCTATCGGGTTTCTTTGTACATATGGTATTGTTGTATCGAGCTCAAAATATAAAGTCACAATATATATGTGACTAACATTGTCAACAACTATTATGATTACTTTTATTGACAGGGATATCTTTTGGCATAAGTGTTGTTTTTTTCGACAAGTTTAGCAAGAGTATTATTGCGGACTTCAAAATGATTATGTTGGATAAAGTCAACATGGTCAATGGATTCTAGGTCATTATGAAGCTTAGATTTCAAATGATTATATACTTCTGAAAATTATTCGAAGGATTTGAAAGCAAAGTTGTTATTGAATAGGGTTTGTAACCCTAGCTGTCGTGGTATGTTGTGGCTATGAAAATCAGATCACTTTATGAGCTTGACCAGGGTATGGAAAGTCTTTTGAGTTTTAAAGTGCTTGACTATGGTAGTTTAAAAATAAGAAGAGACAAAGCTCTTTGATAGAAGTTTTCAGTTGGGTCGTTTGACAGTTTTTGAGGTATTCTTTCATTTTTTTCACCATAAACAGGTAAATCATTTCTATTATTTACGGTCTTGGTCAAACAGGTTTTACAGGAAATAAATTTGATTTAATAAGATTTTTGTTAAAGGGATTAGTTTCAGTTTTCATAATCAGGGTTTGCAAGTTTTTAATCTTGTTTGAGGGGTTGTTTTGAAATCTTAATGGAATTTGATGTATGGTTTCTGGGGTTGTTTGGAAATCCTAATGGAATTCGTTGATTTGAGAATCAATTATGAGAAAGATGATTGGAAAATAGTTCGACATTGTGTCTGTGCATATATATATTCACAGGTCTTCAAACCTGAATGTGAGAGATGAGAAATAGAGACTGCTATTAAGCCAATCTGATTATATATATTTGAAATATTGAAAATCTTTGAGAGGCAGATCATTATACTGCTATACCTGATATTTTAAGGATTCTATTTTTTTTTGAATTCTTAAGGTATTGTGAGTACTAGTCAATTTTTGTAAAAGGTTTTATTGAAATAGAGAAACCCTATGAATCATTGATATTATTCAGAATTGATAAAACGGGTTGGTGCTCTTAAACTGTAAAGAGTTGGTTCTTATGTAATAATGGAGTTGGTGCTCTTGATTGAGTTAGTGCTCTAATAATAAAAGAAATTTTTTGAGTGGTTTTTTATACCCCAAGAGGGTTTTTCCACTCAAGACAAATCTGGTGTAGTGATGTTCTTTTGTGAGTGTTTGATTGGTCTACATTATTTTCATTTTTGTTCATTTGCATAATTCTTGTCATACTTGTCAGTTGCCCAAAACAAACAATTCAGTTGTCAAAAGTATTTGTGCAAATGATTTGAGTATCAAGTCTATTTTACTGTTTCAAATGTTTAAGTAATGTGCTCTGATATCTGAAGCAATCTTTTCTATATTGTCATCATTGTCACATGTTATTATTGCATACTATTCATATAAGGGAAAGTAAAGTTCTATTATTGGCCTTCTTGAATTTTTTTAATAATCAGTGATTGTTTTTGAATCATTGATTCACCCCCCCTCTCAGTGATTCCTTTCTTTCAATAAATTATGTTTTAGTTATCAAACATTGTAACTTTTTGTGAACGGGCTTGAAGCTTGTTGCTTCTTTTACAAATAGGGAAACCAGGGCCCGATTTTGAGATCATCATCATCATAGCATATTCCATTCCATTAGAGTAGGCATTAGTAAGAAGATAGATTGCACAATCCGCCCATCCATATCATATTAAAGACTTTTGTTACAAATGTTTATTTTTTGAAGCAATATAATGGATCAGACTACTTATAATTCATAATCCATTATCAGTGTTCAACTTCTATTCCAATTTTCATGATTATCTATTACTTTGTTGTCTCCAAAGTGGTCTTTTCAAGTTATTTAAGTTTGCAAGATTTATTAGAACACATTTGTTGTTATTATGTGGATGCTCTGATTGGTGTGAATTAAAAATCCTTTCAAATAATTTACTTTAATTGGTTCCTACCAAGGATTAAAATCCTTTAAAAGAGGTTGTTTCGATTGGTTTCCATTAACCTAAGAATTAAAAGTCCTTTCATGCAAACATCTCAAGTGCCTAGTAGTTCGAGTTAAGCTGAATAATAGGTTTACTTATCCTACAAATTTGTCTCCATAATCACCATCCACTCATTCACTCCATTTACCCAATAGGATTAGGCACTAGTAATATTTTGGATATTATATACAAAATACAACTCACACTCTTGATTCTTCATATACTTTCAATAGGAATTAGCCATCAAGCTCTACATTTACTCCACCCTCATGTGCCATAGTGAGTAGGTTGCCCAATTTAGGAACCACATCCAAACTTTAAATCTTCCCTATTATTCAGGTATACCCACCTAGGTCTGGTAGAGCCTGAAGAGTAGGAGGTAAGCAACCTTGTTTGTCTCGTTTGTTGGCCAAAAGTGTATTAAGAGACTGGAACCCTCTTAAGGCTCAAAACCTACATTTTTGAGACCTAACAAACTGATCTGTTGCTCAACCTTCCAACAACAGCTTGCTTGTTTCTCTAATTCCTTCTAAATACTTTTCAATGGTTTCTATCTTAAGATCTATTTTCACTCACAAAATATCTCTCAATTTTAACACTATCACTTTCAAATCACAGAATTAACAACTCTCAAAAAATATGCAGCAGTATAAGTTTGCAATAGAATGTGTTCCAAATAAGAGAGCTAGCCTCTCTATTTATACAACAAAAAAAGATATTGCAGCCTATAGAAGAGGCATGCAAAATGATAGTTTAATCCATGCATATCGACTCGCTTCACTTAGCTAAATGGTGGCAGCAATCAAAGAGTTTACTCAGCATGAAAAGCTACAGGTTGTCCTCTATGTTTTGACAACAACTTAAGACTATTTCAATCTGCACATGACAAAATGATGATAATCAAATTGTTTCTATAATGGACTTATATACAACATTTATAACTTCATAATATGGTGCCAAGCAAGCAACCTTCTCCCTATTGTTTTGGCGCGACCCTTACTCATTGAAACAATCTACATTTAAAATGCAACACATGCTCAAAGTCAACTAAGTCAAAGCTTAGTAGAAAATAGAGGAATGAAGAGTCATTCAGGCACATAAATATACTTTGACCAATTCTTTGCCTTGCTATAACTCTTCCTATTATCATGCATTTTACACTTTACTTTCCATCGGTTCATGATAAGGCGTCCAAAGGTAAATTGTTGTTTACTAAGTCAAAGATATTCTATCTCATAGCATCGACTATGATATATCGACTTAATTGTTGCGTAATTCATAGCATATTGTTCGATCTTTACTCATTGCCAATATATATTATATTTGGCCTTTAAATGCATTGTATACGTTATATACAATCGACCTATGTTCATGTAAATAAAATCGACTCTCTAGCATTACATATGTTAATTGATCTTAAGCATATATATATATATATATATATTAAAAATTTATCACACACACACACATATATATATATATATATGTAAATATATATACATATACATACATACATACATATATATATATGTATATATATATATATACATACATACATACATATATATATATATTATGTCAATAAAGTATGTATACATTCGATATATAAATGAATACAAACAAGTTAACATCCTCAAGTAATAATAATAATAATTATATCGATTGTGTGCATATATATATATATATTCCTCTATGTGTGTACATATATTGATACATTTGTATGGGAATGTCCGTTCGCCTTACGTACATGGGTATCAATACATGTATACATATCGATATATGTGTATATATACACAATCGATTGCACATTCAAACATGTACACAATTACTATTGTGTTGATAGGGAATAGGCGTGTGGTGTATTATACATATACACATTCGTGTCGTACTATCCATTTGATAGCTCCATACTCACAAGCAACTTGTTTATAAGCATGCATAGGTACATCTACCTATGTACTCTCATGTATGTGTTTCTTCATGCATATGGACTATCATCGACATGCATATGTATACCTATACATACATTCCGTGTGTGCTCAACTCATCAATACAAGCACAGTAATTTATAGGAAATAACTCATAAGCTCTAAACATATAACAACATCCAAGCATGCATTCAATAGTAATATGGTCCCTATTTATGAAGACATTTATACTAAGGATGAGTTACCAATTCCCAACATAACAACTTGACTCAATCATTCTACTATGAGTGTGTGTGTAAGCTCAGATAGGTTACGTTACTAGTTACATGACCAAGATCTTCTCCTGAGTGATACTTCCCCTCCACTTGGAGGATTGAATATATACCTACATCCAACTAACACATTCATATGATAGTCAGCTATTCAAAAAAAATGCATTACATATAATATACCTCCATATTTAGAATATTTATTTCAATAACTATCCATTTCACATTTATGCATTTCTTCACATATCATTTAAATGAAACAACATTCATTCATAAATGATTGATAACAAAGTGCAAGAACAATTTATTCTCATTTATAATTCAAATTACATTCACATTTATCCTACATAGTAATAGTAAATAGTAAATACACAATTGGGGTGTAACATACTCCCCCCCTTGTGAATCATTGTACCCAATGATTTTATGTAGCAACACAAAATGAACATACACACAACATATTGTTTTTAAGTATTCTCAAATGCATCTAAAACATGAGGAAACTTTTTTTGTGTCTCAGCATAGTCTTCCTAGGTGGCCGAGTCTTCCACATACTAGTCCCACTAGACTTTGCACTGCAAGACTTCTCTGTTACACAAGCAAAGCTTATGCATTTCGAGCACCTTGACGGGATCGAAAGCTACCACTTCAGGGTCCTGTACTTGTAAAGCATTCCAATCAATCACATGATTATCACTTGGTATATGCTTCTTTAGGTACGACACATGAAAGATGTTATGCATCCTAGAAAGAACTGGTGGCAACACAATTCAATAAGCGACCAGATTCACTTCCTCAAGAATCTCAAAAGGTCCTACATAGCGTGGGGATGATTCAAAAGACTTCCTAAATTTGATTGAACTCTTGTGAGGTTTCACTCTCAACAACACCTTGTCACCTACAACAAAATTTCAGGGCACTCTCTTTGCATCATTATAACTTTTCTATCTATTGTTAGCTTTAGCTAATCTTTGCTTAACAATTTTCACTTGCTCTTATGTTTCAGCCAACATTTCTGGCCCAAGAATCACTCTATCCTCAAGTTTATCCCAACTTATGATAGTTTGAAACTTTTGATCATATAACGCTTCGAAAGGAGCCATCTTTATTGTGGAATGGTAGGAATTATTGTGAGAAAATTCCACCTAAGGTAAGTAGTCTTCCCACTTGTACTGTTGATCCACGCAATACATTCTAAGTAGGTCTTCCAATACTTGATTTACCCTTTTCATTTTTCCATCCATTTTTGGATGATATGCTGAGCTAATATTCAGTTGAGACCCTAGTGTAGAAAATAATGTTTGCCAAAACTTAGAAGTGACTCATGCATCTCTAATTGAGATTATCTTTTTAGGAATTCCATGTAGCCTAAACAATTCTTGCACAAATTTTCTTGCTATGACAGGTGCTTCATCAGTTAGATTTTTGGGTATAAAATGTTCTACTTTAGTAAGCTTATCTACTACCACAAGAATGGCATTATGCTTATTTCTCGACATAGGCAATCCTTACACAAAGTCCATACTTATGACTTGCCACTTTCTCTCTAGTATATCATGTGGATATAACAAGCCCACAGGATGATAATGCTTCACCTTCACCCTTTGACATTCAAGACACCTAGCTAAAAATTTAGCAACATCTCCTTTCATCCCTTTCCAAAAGTATAGTAGCTTTACATCTGCCAACATTTTCGTCACTCCAGGGTGTCCAGAGTATGATGCTTCATGTACTTCTTTCCATAACAGATTTATTAACTCCTCTATGTTAGGTACATACATTCTTCCCTTATATCTAAGTAATCCATTAGGTTCAAAATGAAAACCTTTTTACCTAGCATCTTTCGGATTGCTTGTGAGTGCTTGCTTAATTTGAATATAGTTCTCATCCTCTTTGCACTTTTGCAGCACCTGACCTTTAAAGTCGGTTTGAATTGTTACTATTGAAGCAATATGCATATAGTACTCATCCTCTTTGTACTTTTGCAACACCTGACCTTT
Organism: Sequoia sempervirens; assembly: GCA_007258455.2. Taxonomy (NCBI): domain Eukaryota; kingdom Viridiplantae; phylum Streptophyta; class Pinopsida; order Cupressales; family Cupressaceae; genus Sequoia; species Sequoia sempervirens. Next base: position 1,260,299,795 of record VDFB02271358.1, on the reverse strand, counting down.
AAAGTCGGTTTGAATTGTTACTATTGAAGCAATATGACATCTTCGACTCAATGCATCGACAACCCAATTTTCTTTCCCTTTTATATAACTGATATTGAAGTCATATTCAGCTATTAACTCCAACCATCTTCTTTGTTGTGCATTCATATTAGGTTGAGTAAATAGGTACTTTAACCCATGATGATCAATTTTCATCTCAAAGTGTTTCCCTAACAAATAATGTAGGATTTGAGAAATACAAATCCACAGAACCCAAAGAACACCTGCATGCAAGAAACCTGTCACAGAGAAAGAGAGAGAACAAAACAAGGGTTTTGGCTCTGACAAAGTGCAAGATGTATTATCAGAGAAAAAATGAATCAAGAAGTGAATACAATACAAGAGATCAATCCTTATAAAAGGAGATCAACACCAAAAGGAAAACCTAACCCTAAGGTGAGTGCATTTAATAATTAATATTAATTATTAAATGACTAATATGTGTGCATAAAGTGAAATCTTAAGAGGAGAGTAAAGTTAATTAATTACTTTACTCTAACACCCCCCCTTAAGATGAGCTACAATGCAGCTACAAACAATGCAGAAGAAAGCAAAGGAACTACAATGCAACAGAGGGTCCCGACAACATGGCCTGATCGGTACCCAATACAACAAAATCTCTATAAAGTGGAGAAATAGAGAAAACCTCATGGGAAAAAATCTACTCCAAAAGAGAGAAAAGAAAGGAATGAAATGCACTAATGAAAGAAGGATAGGAGGTGGATTACATGATACCCCCCATAGAAAGCTTCTATCATATAAGTACATATACAATGGTCTCCATAGGAGAGATAGAAAGAGAGAAGAAGGCCCCCCCACAATGAAGAAACTCCTGTCACAATGGTAGATGCCTGATGTAGAATCCAAAAGGAGATCCTGAAGCGGCAAATGATATTCCTCCCCTTGGGAAGAAACGGATCCAAAGGACAATGTTGAAGAAACCCTGTGAAGAGTGATGAACCAATCTGTCTCAAGATGTGTGCCATGATAGGATGCTAAAGAATCTCGCTGTCTGAATTGAAACAAAAGATGTCAAATCCAAACTGAACTGAAGACTCAAAAACTGCAACCTCTGAATGCATAGATGATGGTGGGATAATAGCTAGAATATGGCTGTCAACAAAGAGGAGCTGAAAATCCTCAAAGTAATCCTCCAGATCTGCAATATAGGACTCTACAAACAAAGATGAAATGCCTGCAAGATAAGAATCCCAAGTAGCCATGTCTGAAAGATGTATGATATCCTGCTTAGTTGAATCAATAGGATCCAAAGAAGAGGCAATATCAAACTGATCAAGAACAACAGGAGAAGATGCTGATACAAGTATAATCTCAGTCTGAAGAGTAGGAACTATGAGACAATCCTCTAATTCATCCGAATATGTAAGGGTGTTTAAATACTGAAGCTCCTCTAAAGTATCATGATCAAAAGGTGTGTTCTCTCTCCAACCAATGGGTACAAGAAAATCTGAAGCAGGATCTTCTGGGAATGGAGAAAGACTGGGGTCTCCATAGATCTCCCAAAGACGTGTCCAAAGTGAGTGAGGACAATCAATGCCCGATATAGCCCACACAGTGTCAGAATCAACACTAGACAATATAAGTCCTACTATGTGATTTCTAATGATATCCCAAGCTAGTTTTCCCTTTGAAGTTGCTGGTTCAGGTATGAGATCATACAAATAAGGCAAAATATTAAGCCACCTACAGTGTGTAAGTATGCCCTTTGCCCATGACTCATAATTACCCCGTTCCAGAAAAAACAACTGAAGGGTGAGTAGAAAAACCCATGATAACTCTTCAAATTACAAAAATATGAGACTAACTGACCTCAATACTGATAAACCAGATCAACATATTCCATCCCATGCAAACAAATCATTTCCAAGTGCCAAAAAGTCCAAGTAATTGACAGATGTGTGAAAACACAAAAAACTGAATAAAATGTACCTAGGGAAAATTCTGGAAAAAAAATGATAGATCTGGAAATAGCACAGAAACACCTTTCCAATGCCTATTCGTTTGCGAAAAATGGAGTCCGTATGCAAAAGATACGGCTCTAGGAGTGCAAAAATCTTGTTCTAACTTTGACTAAGAAAAAAGGCATCAAAATGGAAAAAAATGAAAATTACACCTACACCATCAGATTGGCGCCGGAATCAGCTTTCCAACGGTATCTCGTTTGGAAAAAATGGAGATCGTACGCCCATTTTACACCCGATTTCGTGAAATTGCTCAAAAAAGTCCAATTTGGTCTTCAGAGCCCTCAGGGGCTAAAAAAAAGGGGCCCCTGGTCCGCTGGGCGACCAGGGGCTGGTGCTGGTGTTGGTGGCGCGGGGGTGGCGCGTTAGCTGAGATTGGGTGGTGCGCGGGCGGCGCGGTGGCGGCCCGTCGGCGGAGCTCGGTGGGCAGTTGCCGAGCGAAGCGCCGGCGACGGTACTGGCGGCTGCCGACACTACTGGTGGCCGCTTGGCGGCAGGTTGGCGGCGCTCCCCTTCTAAACTGGCAGCGCAATTTTTCAAAACAAAAAATTGTTTTTTAAAATTTTTTTTGATTTTTTTTTAATTTTTGGCTTCAAACGACGTGCCTTGGGGCAAATTTTTTTGCCTTCTGGTGCAACTGTGTCTAAATTAGACGTGTTTTATATGAAAATAGGGGTTTTTGGATGCTGTGAGCTCAACGGTGAGGTCGGTTTGAGCTCAAAGTGCACCAAAAAAAAGTACCCCCTATTCCAAATAAAAACTAGAAAACAAACACAGATCTGATGCAACCAAAACCTAGATCTCTAATTCTTTCAAAAACTGAACAAGCTGCAGCAGATCTGACTCTGATACCATGTAGGATTTGAGAAATACAAATCCACAGAACCCAAAGAACACCTGCATGCAAGAAACCTATCACAGAGAAAGAGAGAGAACAAAACAAGGGTTTTGGCTCTGATAAAGTGCAAGATGTATTATCAGAGAAAAAATGAATCAAGAAGTGAATACAATACAAGAGATCAATCCTTATAAAAGGAGATCAACACCAAAAGGAAAACCTAACCCTAAGGTGAGTGCATTTAATAATTAATATTAATTATTAAATGACTAATATGTGTGCATAAAGTGAAATCTTAAGAGGAGAGTAAAGTTAATTAATTACTTTACTCTAACAAATAATTCCTCCACATTTGCAATGTGTGAACCACGACTGCTAACTCCAAATCATGCGACACATAATTTTGCTCATACGGTTTTAGCTTCCTTGACTCATAAGCAATTACTTTCCCATCCTGCATTAACACACCTCCTAAGCCCTCTCCTGACACGTCTGTGATAACAATAAATTTACCCTCAAGATGTAGTACTTTCAGAATTGGTGCAGTAGTCAACTTTTCTTTAAGTAAATCAAAGGCTACTTGGCACTTCTCAGTTCATTCAAACTTCTTCCCTTTCATTTGTAAAGAATTAATTGAAAAGGAAATCTTAGAGAGGTTTGTAACAAACTTTCTATAGTATCCTACCAAACCCATAAAACTCCTTACCTCAAACACATTCTTGGGTACTGGCCATTCAAGCACCGCCTTGATTTTAGCTGGATCTACTGAAATACCTTTTCTTGAAATCACATGTCCAAGATAATGTACTCTCCTCTGAAGGAAGGTACACTTAGAGAGTTTTCCATACAACTTATGTTCTCTAAGTCTTTGTAGCACTATCTCTAAATGTCTCAAATGTTCCTCCTCACTCTTTGAATATATCAAAATATCATCTAGGAATACCAAGACAAATTTATCTAGACAATCCCTAAATAAATTATTCATAAGGTTCATAAATTTTGCAGGCGCATTTGTTAAACCAATGGGTAGAACTATGAAATCATAGTGTCCATATCGAGTTTTGAACACGGTCTTAAAGATGTTTTCATCCTTAATCCTCAATTGATGATATCCAGATCTTAGATCAATCTTGGAAAATACAACAACTCCCCTCATTTGATTAAATAGATCATCAATGTGTGGCAACAAATACTTATTCTTTATCGTTTCTTTATTTAGCATGCGATAATCGATGCACATACGCAAGGTACTATCCTTCTTTTTCACAAAGATGACTGGTGCTCCTTAAGGCGACACACTTGGTCTTATCAACCCCTTATACAACAGTTCATCCAATTGTGCCTTAAGATCCATTAGCTCCGTTGTTGTCATCCTATAAGGTACCTTGGAAATAGGGTCAGAGCCTGGAACTATATCTATTGAGAAATCAAATATTCTTTTCAGTGGTAACCCAGGTAACTCATTTGGAGATACATTCAAAAAACTCCTCAAAATAGGATATCTCTCCATATCTGACATTCCCATTTCATACATTTCACCATCTTCCATCTCTTGGAATTTTTGTGACCCAAAGTTATCAAGGTTCTCTTGTGAATTTGATCCCTTATACTCTTCTAACTTTTCCATCTTGACAACAAAGAGTTTGTACCCTTTCTTCTTAGCCCTTAACAGTTGCATTGCAGAGACTTGATGAATCTTGACCTATCTAGGTATCCCTTGATACTTCACTTGATTACCAAGATCATCAAAGCATTCTACAGTTTTGGCATGGAAATCTACCTTAGCCCTATGTCTCCATAACCAGTTCATACCTAGGATAATGTCATAAGATCCTAAAGGTGTGGCATAAAGGTTCACTTCTATAGAAAAACAAGGTAGCTCTATCCTAGCTTTGAACAAACATTGTTCCACCTTTTCTCTTGTTTGGTTTGCATACTCTACATCCCAAGACTTTTCCATGAAACCAACCTTTCTAGATATTTGCTTAGCTGCTCTAGGTGAAATAAATTTTTCAATTGCACCAGTATCTATAATTATAGAAATGGGTAAGCCAAACAAAATACCTAGTGTCTTAATTGGAGTCACTTGATACTCTACCTACCGATCATCCATAGTCACATGTATCTTTTGTTGGAACATCGCTTGTTGAGTAGGCAATGGATTACCATAAGATCGTGACCCCGAAGCCTTATTAGGACATTGACTTGCATAGTGGTCTCTTCCACAAGTGAAACATCCAGTAGCAGGTCCTTTCCTCTTCGCAGGTTCTCCAGACTTATTAGCATTCCCACCAACATTATTGGTGTTTCCACTATTGGAACCATTCTTCCTATGTTCCCTTCTTGACTCTTTCCCACTATTATAGGATCCTTTTTCCCTTTGCTTTGGCACATTTTTCACAACTTCAACTTTCCTTTGGGTTGGTTTATCTTGAACTCCCGCAATTTTCTTACGATTTTTGTTTTCCTGACGGATGGAGATAGCTTTGATCTTCTACTCCTGTTTAACCACTTTCTCATACACAAGATCCATAATAGATGGACCGTGAACATCTACCTCTCCTTCGATCTGATTATTAAGTCCCATGATAAACTTTCTTATGCGGAAGTGTTCATATTTTAGGTACACATAGGAACATAACGTAGCAAACAGGTAAACTTCTCCCAATACTCATTGACCGTCATATCACCTTGTCTCAAACTCTAAAAATCCATGAGTTTTTGATCAAAATAGAGTTGGGGCAACCATATTTTACAGAAAATTTCAACAAATTCACTCCAAATCAGTTTTCATGAGTTAAGATTGAGTTCCATCTTTTTATTCATCCACCAGTTAGAGGCTTCTCCTACTAATACTAACTGGTATGCTCCCCATGTGGCTTTGGTGATCTCAATATAATTTTGAATCTTGAAGTACTTCTCCATTTGGACTAACCAAGCCTTAGCTTCATTTCTGTTGGCACTTTCTTCAAACTTGGGTGGGGTAATTTTCAAGTCATATCTTTAAAGAGTTCAAAAGCCATACGCTTCCTATTAGTCTTCTCAAATAGGGTAGGCGATTTCTCCCTTTCATGATCATGGGTTTAATCATATTCATGAGAAGAGTTTTCTCCCTCATTCTTGTTGTTTGGAATTTCCTTCTCAACTCTATTCTTTTCTCTTCTTTCTTGCTCTAGGTTTTCCAACTGTGCTAAGATTTGGTCCAATCTAGCTTCAACTCCTATTGGTCCTTGCCCAACTTCTTGGCTTCCACTAGGATTGGTTCATGTCCTCACCATCTTTGCAAAAACAGATTCTTCCTAAATGTTTTCCCATGTTAAATTTAATCATGTTATCAATTATCTTATGGAAAACATTAAAATGAGCTACTAATCACACATAAGGAATTCCACATAAGACTTTAAGCATAAGCTTTTTGATAAACACACAATTTTATTAATTCACAAGGATCTAATTATCCTTTTGATTACATGGAGTCACTATTCAGATAGTCGATTGGAGAGTATCCCTCAGATTCGCTCTGACATGTAACTTAATGGAGTATACCCTACAGATTGAGATTGTTCATCTCTCATTTGTTCATACCTATCCTAGAATGGATAATAACCTTCAAATTTGTCATCTGATACATAGTTGTGAGGTACATATCCCTCTAATTCTTTACTTGAGTAAATTACAATTACTTCTGTCATTGGAAGAGCTCTAGGGTCCCTAAAGATAAATGCCAGACTGACGCTCTCTTCCGAGGGCATATCCTTGTAAAGTGATAAAGACTCAAAATTTTTTGGTGAGACAAAAGGTAGATAGTTGTACTTGGCTTCCATCTTCATCTTTCTCTTCACATCACTGATTTGAGAAAGTGCATGACTGAAGATTTGTCACTTAACTAGATGGAATTGTCATAGTTAGTACCCTCAATTGTTCTAGCAATGACTTCTCTTTCTTTCTTGGCCTTGAGGTAGCTCTCATTTTTTATTACTGACTTTCTAGCCGTTAACCCAAGATGCACTATCTTGGCACAAGAATTTACAAACATTAGATAATGTTGGACAGAAAGTACAATGAGCTCATTGGTTCCAAAGCTAAACCTGGTAGCTTTGAAACCACATATAACATGTCAACTGTTCACTAAAGTAATTTTTCCTAAGTTCTCACTTTGCGAGTAAATAAACTATGTAACAAGCCATTGCAATAAAAAAATTCTTTTCTTTATTGAGAACAAATGAACATAGATGTCATAACAATAAGCAACAATGATTCCATTCCAATATAATAAATTCTTGATTACAATATTTCCAAGAATGTGTACAAATTACATACATAACTCAACTGATCTTTCAAAGCAATAGTTATAGATAGTCTAGGAACCTCCTTTCAAATCTTGGTCTTCTTGTTTCCTAATGAGGAGGAGAAGCATCACTCAAGCACTTTTCCACCAACCACAGACTCATACGCAGTCCCCTACACATCTATCGTTCAATAGATGGTCCTACCCTTTGATGAAGAGATTGGTGGAGTAACCTTGTAATGACAACCAACTAAGCTTAGTGATGTGCCCTACATGGCTAGAACTTGTAAACCCACAATCTAGAACTAGCATGCAAATAAATGGATCACAGTGAGTTGATAGTGGAGCCAAAGGAAATCACACTACTTTGGCCAAAGTGTTCTCACATAGTACTTCAAATGATAGTCATCCTACTCATGTACACTACTCAAGCTCGATTTGAATTTAGGCCACTATATACTATGCGTAGGTTTATCCTTCAACAGGTAGTCTTTAACCCTAGAGACAACCTGTTCCCATTTCCATATCAGCTTAATGATATATCTACTCATAAAGCATAAATACAAGTTACCCTCCCTTTACGGATAATCAAACACTAGGTGTAACTTGGAAGCTACCAATTATACCAATAACTAGTTATGGACAACTCTTAAGCTATCCCTGCTTAATCATATCTAATTTACATATACTTATGACAACAATCTGTCCTACTATGGAGTAAATACAAGCACTTCATAGAAAAGAGTAACATAGCTTATTTTTCCTTTCTAAAGTAAACACTATATTTTCCTAATGCAAGTATTCCAACAAAGTATACAAAACACAATCTTTTATAAACAAAGATAAATAAGAGAAACTAGATCCTCATGCCTATATACGGTTATTCCAATGGACTGATCTGTTGCTCAACCTTCCAACATCAACTTGCTTGTTTCTCTAATTCCTTCTAAATACTTCTCAATGGTTTCTCTCTCAAGATCTATTTACACTCATAAAAAATCTCTCAATTCTCACACTATCACTTTCAGCTCACATAATTAACAACTCTCAGAAAAAATGTAGCAATATAAGTTTGCAATAGAATGTGTTCCAAATAAGAGAGCTAGCCTCTCTATTTATACAACAAAAAGAGATATTGCAGCCTATAAAAGAGGCATGCAAAATGACAGCTTAATCCATGCATATCGATTCACTTCACTTAGCTAAAAGGTGGCAGCAATCAAAGAGTTTACTCAACATGAAAAGCTACAGGCTGTCCTCTATGTTTTGATAGTAGCTTAATACTATTTCAATTTTCACATGACCAAATGATGATAATCAATTTTTTTCTAGAATGGACTTCAACAAATTTTAGAACTTCATAATATGGTGCCAAGCAAGCAACCTACTCCCTATTGTTTTGGTATGACCCTTACTCATTGAATTAGTCTACATTTAAAATGCAACACATGCTCAAAGTCGACTAAGTATAAGCTTAGTAGAAAATAGAGAAATAAAGAGTCATTCGGGCACATAAATATGCTTTGACCAATTCTTTTCCTTGTTGTAACTCTTCCTATTATCATGCATTTTACACTTTACTTTCCATTGCTTCATGATAAGGCGTCCAAAGGTAAATTTTTGTTTACTAAGTTAAAGATATCCTATCTCATAGCATTGACTATGATATATCCACTTAACTGTTGCGTAATTCATAGCATATTGTTTGATCTTTACTCATTTCCAATATATATTATATTTGGCCATTAAATGCATTGTATATGTTATATACAATCGACCTATGTTCATGTAAATAAAATCGACTCTCTAGCATTACATATGCTAATCGATCTTAAGCATATATTCATATATTTACATATACATACATGCATATATATATGTATATTACTAATATCACACATATATATGTATATGTATATACATGTTAATGTATATATTATGTCAATAAAGTATGTATACATTTGATATATAAATGAATACAAACAAGTTAACATCCTCATAGTAATAATAATAATTATATTGATTGTGTCCATATATATATATACATATATATATATATACATATATATATATATATATATATATATATATATATATATATATATATATATATATATATATATATATATATATATATATATATTCCTCTATGTACATGTATACGTTTGTGTACATATATTGATACATTTGTATGGGCATGTCCGTTCGCATTACATATGTGGGTATCAATACATGTATACATATGGATATATTTTATATCTTATATATATATACACACAATCAATTGCACATTCAAACACGTGTACAATTACTATTGTGTTGATAGGGAATAGATGTGTGGTGTATTTATACATACACACATTCATGTCCTACTATCCATTCGATAGCTCCATGGTCACAAGCAACTCATTCATAAGCGTGCATAGGTACGTCTACCTATGTACTTGTTGATCGTGTTTTCTGCACAATAACAGCCAGACAAAATATGATATCCTATCTCTCTTGAAAGGTAAATCTCTATCAGCAAGCCTCAAGAGATAACCTCAAGGTCTCTAATGTCAGGTCTTGACAGTGCATAAACAACTCAGTAACAAAATGTGAAAATGCTGGTAATCACAATGGGACCTTACTACAAGCAAAATACTGAATCAATTTTATCAGATCTAACGATCTGATGATGCTTCAATCCTGGTTTTATCCCAATAATCAAAAAAATAAAAAAAAGGGGAAGGTTTTTGAAAAGATTTCTAAACTTAATACTAAACCTAAGATTAACAATGAAAGTAACCAATACTCGAAATCGACCAATCCCTCAAAACCGATTTCTGCTTGACCAAGATAAATTTGCAATCTCATAGAAAACAGTGCAATCTTCTGAGGTGTTAAGATTTTCAAATCATGAACATTCATTCAAACAACCCTATTGTAGTTGAAGTGAATAAACCTTCACGATCAAACTTAAGCACAAGGAATATGAAAAGTCCAGGCTAACTTTGCAAAGCAACTAACAATCAGTTGGTTGCGAAAAGTATGGATTGAGAGATTGCTGCAACATTCAAGTATCAAATCACAAACATTATCAAATCGAATCTAATCTAAATACTGACCAACTCAAAGCAATTTTAAAGATGGAATAGCAAGAACCATGCAAGACAAGAGAGCACAAATATGGCACCAAATCACAATGTCATTATTTGCATTCAAATTGTTCACTGTAGCAACAATTCTAGCTTTCTGTTACAATATTTGCTTGAGGTCAACTACCTGCTAACTTACTCTACTTCTAACTAGCTCTGCTCTATATTCTGGGTACAAGTTCCAACCTTCTAACTATTTCTAACTATCTAACCCTTTACAAACAAGGCGACATGCCCAATATATAGAAATCCCCAGAAATCCGTCGGCCAGGCAAGGGTTTCGCAGCAATAACTCGGCACAACCACCCAGCCCAGAGAGTCTTCGAAAGGGGTCAAACAGGCATTAAATGCACATCCCATCGAGGTCAGCCCGGGATCCACAATGCAGCTCGGATGACGTGTGGGAAGATAATAGGGAAGCACAAATCGCGCCGTAGCCCATCATTAGCTCTCTTCCCTATTATCCCCGTGCCGATCTGACTCTTCATGTAGCTTCAAGAATGCTCCATCTAAGTTGGCTACAGGTGGTACTGGAAAAACCTTAAGTCGTCTCTCAATGGACGCAATCTCGTCCCTTGAGTGTTTGACCGACTTATCCCAATCTACCTTATATGTCACATGCTTATCAATAACTGTGAGGTAGGTGGCCGCATCATCCAATTGGTGCTTGGAAACAAAACCATCATCAAGTGGTGCATACACATCATGCCACCATTCTCTCAACTGTTCCAGGCTCAAGTATTTGGGCGCGATCTTTCTTCTTCCCGTCATGATTTCAAAGAAGGAAATGGAACCATTGTAAACCCCGTTTAGGGTGTCATCGATCTGCTTCCTTTGTTTGTAAATATTTCTTAACACTTTCTGCCTAATTTGCAACATTTCAAACCTCTCCCAAGGTTCGGTAGCTCTAGAGGAAGGAAGAATCCCGTCACTTACCAACTTGTCCCGGGTGTATTCCACTAGAGTTCTGGTTTTCTATAGAAGGAGGTTCGTATCCTCTTTATCTTGTGCCAACACCTGCTTCAACCAATCAGCTGCCATAATAGCATCCTTCCTTGTTGATAAAATCTCCTTAATAGCTTCATCACCCTTTTCTTGCACCCCTTTCAACCAATTCACAGTGGCAAGGGTGGAAGCTTTCATCTTTTCTAGCTCAGTTATGGTCTCCTGAGGCAGAGGATTGGTAGCAGAGGAAGAAGGATTAATGGACTGCAGTGGCTTCATTAATTCCTCCAAGCACTTCCTGAGATTTTCATTTTCTCTCTTAAGCTCCTGCTTGGTCTTCATTTCCCTTCTCAATCTATCCACAATAACTGCACTGGAGACCTCATAGTCCTCAATATTCTGCTCAACTGATGTAGGCCCAAGATTAAAAGTCTGCATATTATAATCACTTCTAGCCACATCGTCTATGTTTTTATCTGGAACAAGGGTAGCAATATGAACAACCTTGTTATGTGCCTCATCTCTCTCAACCCGTGAGATCACCCTAGCCTTCTTCTTACCTTTATCTTTTCCAATCCTGGCTAGTAGTGCATCCCAGTTCGGTGGACTATCCTCCACTACTACCTGTTTTCTCATTATTTCTTTCTCCATCCAATTAGGGACAGTGGACTCCAATTGCACCCTGCTCTGCCCCATTCCCTCTTGTTGATCTCCTACTATTCCCTCATTCAAATTTCGTTCATCAGGAGTCTCATCCATTTTACTTTCCTTCCCCTCAGCATGCTCCTCTTCATGTGTAGGTGAGAGAACCTTCACTACCTCTACCTCCCTTGGAGGAGATTCAACTGCTTTAGTTCTGACCGGAGAGTCCTCATGTGCAACCATAGGGGACTGCATTATCTTTTCAATTTCTGCCTCTGCACTATGGAGTTCCCCTTCATGGAATTCCTCACCTTCAGTATCTGGAACTTCATCAACCTCCTTTGTCTCACCTGGTTCACTTTGGGTTTCATGAGCGGGAGGGATGTCATCATGCCGCTCCTCATGAGAAGCTACCAGAGGTAGGTCAGCCTTAGGCACACTGTCCCTGGGAGAAGGAGTCCTAGACTTCCTTGCATACACTTTGGACTTTTCCCCTGAACTTTCAACATCCACTACTGGTGGTGAAGTTACCTCTTCTGCAATCTTGGAGCTAGCCTTCTCTGTCAATTTGACAATTCTTTTTCTCTTAGGAACAGGAGCATCAGCCTTAGGACTCTGCTCGGACTTCTTAGTCCTTGTCCTCTTCTTGGCCTTTGACTTTCTCTATTTTTCTGTCTCTTGGACCTTTGTTCCTAGAACACCTTTAGACTTAACTTTGACAGGAGAATCTAGCTTGCCTTTGCCCTTCGGATCCTATTTGGTGGATTCTTTAGAGGTGGAGTGGGAATCTAAATCTCCCATCAGGTTGTATGTGCATTTTAGTCCCTTGTTTTCCAACTCCCATACCGTGTGTTTGAGCCACATCCTAGTAAATTTGAGGACTGGATCCATCAATTGTTTTAGTTCTATCTTCTCCTCTTCCAACCAATCCACATCACCAATTGGTTTGTCCTTTATTGCTTCATAGGCATGATCCTGGATCAAGTTCCCACTGTCCTCTAATTGATCAGGCACTACCCTTACATTATATAATCAGACTGCATTAACTGGAAGCTGGGAGAATTTCTTCTTTCTAACCTCATATTCATCACCACAATTGGCCCAATAGTCCTCTAAATTAACCTTATGGTTGTACTCTCTACTGGCCTTCTTTTGAGTGTCTCTTGTGATGTCAAATCTGGATCTCTTGGACTGGAAAGACAAGCCAAGAGTACTAATTTCTTCTTCTGAAGCTTGGGCATAACCGATGGAAGGACATACCTCTCCAGTGCCAATCCTTAGGGGAAAATCCCCGTCAAATCCTATCTTGTGCTTGTCCTTCTTGACAATGGCATCGAAGTCACAAATCTGCCTAGTTACTTCCAACAATATGATGTGGTCAGTGGGATACCTTGGAAGTCTGTATGGGGTCCTTTGGTAGCCATCAATCTGGATGTAGGAGAAGGTTGGGAACTGAATAAACCAGGCTCCATATTTCTTGAGGAGCTCCTTTGCTTGATCTAAAATTCTAACATGCTCTGCTTCCTGAAGCATTCTGGTAATATGCATGGTGAATGCATCATTTTCCCTCTTGTAGTCTGAGCTTCCCAAATACAACTGAGGGTAAACTTCATAGATAATATCTTGCCTGAAAATTCCCTTTGTATCTAATCCCTTGTAGGGATGGAACCTAGCAAGTGCATAGACCAAACATGAGGTCATTGTGAAGGTCTTTGTCTGCAACACATTGGACAACTATTTGTGAATTACTTGGCTGATGACCCCTGCCCAATGGTAGTCAATTTTCTCTTGTTCCATCCTTACAATCGCATGGCACATCCAATTCTCAAATGTACCAGCACTCTTCAATCCAACCACCTTGCTAAGAAAGGTGATGGCATCATAGTACTCCTTGAATTTTGCTTTGAATAGCTGCTTTGGAAATTTGGAGTAGTGTGACTTGGGCTTCTCCAGCCAGTAATTGATTAGTTGTTGTGACTTCACAGTCTGGTCATTGTAGAACTCCTAAGCTGCCTCAATGGTGAATCCCACCACATGAGATCTGTCTGGCATGTCGAAGGTTTGGGCAATGGAGACCGGGTTAAGATTGGCAACAACTCTCCCCAGAGGCCCAATAATCCTTTATGTATCCTGATCATAGTGCCTGGCGCACTCAAGGATCAGCTCATAGCATTACACTATAGAAGGGAAACCGGCTACATGGGACAAGCCTGATCCCATCATCCTTCTTGTCACCAAAGGAGGATCCTTGGCCGCCATCCTTGCTTTAAATTTCTCATAGTCCCAGAGGCCAAAATTTGTATCAATGAATTCTAACCATATAGAAGTGATCTTACTCTCAGGGACCTTGCTCTTAATGTCCATCTTAACCCTCTCTACATCAGACAATGAAGACCCAGCCGCTACCTTGCTTGACTCAGCCTGCACTTAACATGCAAACATAGTTAAAACCATAGGAAAGTGAGGTTAATCCATCAAAACACCGTTATAATGCATCTCATATAGTCAAGGTGTTATTAAAATTCATATAAAATGACCATAACCAATTTCGGGTTTCAAGACCATCCATGGAATCTGAGCCAGAGAGGAATTTTGAGAAATTTCAGACCAATCGGATTCCAATGAAAAAACCCAGAAACACCTACTTAACCATCCAACCTGATCATTTTCTATCAATAAATCACATGAGAGATCCAAGTATGACATGAAACAATCATCAAATGCATCACAAATTATAAACGAATCCAATTATTTCATACTCCTTTATATTTCTTCAAATTTCGAGGAAATTCGTGAGGGACGAATTTCTGCGAAGAACATGCCAAAGAGGATTTTCGGGAAATCTGGGAGATGGCAGATTTGAAAGAAATCTGGACCTGACGGACATCTATGGTTTAGGCACAATTCCGGACCAATGGAGATTCCTGGAGTGAAGGTTTCGACAAGAGTTGTGAGCTCGCTGAGAAGTCCTGGCGAAGCCCCGAATTCACGCCAAAATATGCTATTAGAAAAGGTCTCGCCAAGACATGGTGGTTTCGGTGTGATGACCCAGAAAACGGTGATATAGCAAACAATATTGATATGATCAAAGGACAGTCGGGGTAAGGTCTTGGCGAATGCTTCATGTCTCACTGACTGATGGGTCCAAGCAAACACTTCGGCCAGACTCAAGTTTTTGATAGGAGGTCCCAACGAAGCTACAATGTTCTACCGACTAAGGCTTGGTTTGAATTCAGCCAGAGGTCTTTGCAAAAAGATCTGGGCTCGCTAAGAAAAGAATGCCTTGCTACAACGTCTTGGCGACCATTAGGAGTCTCGCCAAAAGAAAATATTTCGGCAAGAGTAGGGATCTCGTGGTAAGGTCTTAGTGAAGCATGAATGTCTCCCCGACAAAAGGTCACTCAATAAGAGCAGAATACGTTCGGCGAAAGGTCTCGCCGAAAGGTAAAGTCCCAGTGACAAAACGAAAGATTGGCAAGATGAAAGGAGCCCGCTATGAGCTCTTGGCGAAGAGGTCTGTCTTGCCGACAGAAAGACTTTCGGCATGAGAATTATAGTGTCCTGGCGACTAAATACCAACTCTTAAAGGGCTTTGGTGAGACACAAAATGACCTACATGACATCTCCCCGATAGAAGGGTTACAACGACAAGAGTAGAACGAGGCTCGGCGAAAGCGAAAAGTGCTTGGTGGGAGGTCTCGCCGAAGGACGGATGTCTTGGCAAAGCAAATGAATATCAGTAAAGTAACTGGATCCCGCCATGACCTCTTGGCGACTAGGACTTGTCTTGCTGAAAGCGAGTATGAAAAAGAATGTTGATGAGACATCTCCTCGCAGGGTGAGGTCTCGGTGAAAGTAAAGGTCTCGCCGACTGATATGCACACAAGATTTCATTAGTGTAAAAATGATAATGTCACGACAATCCAACATGAACCTAGGAAGACCACTTCAGCGAACCTCAAGGTGGTCGATATGATATCTCAGCGATCCCGAATGGTCACAGCGAAGGGAATCTAGAAGGGATGGAGAGTCCTAATTTCATCTAGACACTGCACCAACTATGGATTTCAAAAAGTTTAACTTAGGGCAAGTCAGGAACGGACCTTTCATGAATTTTCTTTGCATTCTAGGTCAATCTTAAGACAAAATCACCCGATATGGCACTGCCCTAGGTCTGAACCCTATTCATCCACCATTAACACACAGGCAAGCTCAAAATTTAGTTGTTTCCATTGTTGAGTCATCACTAGGGTTTGCTAATTACTCTCAGGCAAGATTCATTAAAATGCAGATGGACACATGAACTCAAAACTCACCTGGGAGATGACAAAGGATGCAATACTGAACAACCCTAGCATGAAATAAACAAATACACAGGAATTCAAATCCCACAAGTCCCCACAATACCAACGTGCCATTCATAATTCAATCCAAAGCAGAGCAATCGAACACATACCATTATAAAGCGGGAATTGATCTCAAAAGTAGCAAACGCGAAGCTCAAAGGGGTCTGCAACGAACAGACGTGAGAACTCACAAGAAATAGCCACCAAATCAATTAATTCAAGCCCAAACGCCCCAAAACGAAGTCAATCAATCGCAGGAAAGCACTCCTCAACTCAAACAATGGCAAATAGTGAACATAATGGCGCAAAAGATTAGAAATCAAGTAAAATCTAGCCTTCAAAGCACATACGAAGCCATTAATACAATTGATAAGACAGCTAGAGAAGGGATTCGAGAATTTTACAACAGGGTGGAATTTGGGAAAATCCGTCTCACGCGGAAATCCGCAAAGACCAAAAAAAATAATCCGACCAACAAGGTCCAACCGGAATCCAAGCAGGATCCGAGAAAATCCGACCAGGGTGGAAAATCCTGAATCAGGGAAAAAGCACGAAATTCATCCAAAACTTAATATTTTCAATGGATAACCTGGGGGAGACACTTAGGAAATCAAAATAAAAAATTAAGCACGTGCCTGAGTAAGACAAAAACCTCAAAAAGAAAGGGCCAAAACCCCAAAACCGAAGCGAAAGAGGGTCCCTGTTTATAGTGGGGCGTGTGTGCAAAAAATTGCACAACAGTACTCTCATGTACGTGTTCGTTCATGTGTATGGACTATCGTCGACATGCATATGTATACCTATACATACATTCCATGTGTGCTCAACTCATCAATACAAGCATAGTAATATAGGAAAGAACTCATCAGCTCTAAACATATAACATCATCCAAGCATGCATTCAATAGTAACTAGGACCCTTATTAATGCAAAAATTTATACCAAGGATGAATTACTGATTCCCAACATAACAACTTGACTCAATCATTCTACTGTGAGTGTGTATGTAAGCTTGGATAGGTTATGTTATTGGTTACCCAACCAAGATCTTCTCCTCAGTGATACTTCCCCTCAACCTGGAGGATTGAACATATACCTACATCCAACTAACACATTCCCATAGTAATCAACTATTCAACAAAATATGCATTACATATAATATACCTCCATAGTTAGAATACTTATTTCAATAACTATCCATTTCAAATATATTCATTTCTTCACATATCATTTAAATGAAACAACATTTATTCATAAATCATTGATAACAAAGTGCAAGCACAATTTATTTTCATTTAGAATTCAAATTACATTCACAATATATATATATAGGTTGTGTTGATCTAGGCTGTGTTGTTGTGTTGAGGATGTGTAATGCATTATGATGTTTATGTAAGCATCTAAAAGAGAAAAATAAA
Organism: Sequoia sempervirens; assembly: GCA_007258455.2. Classification (NCBI taxonomy): domain Eukaryota; kingdom Viridiplantae; phylum Streptophyta; class Pinopsida; order Cupressales; family Cupressaceae; genus Sequoia; species Sequoia sempervirens. Next base: position 1,260,282,160 of record VDFB02271358.1, on the reverse strand, counting down.
AAGTGGAATATCCTGTCCGAATTCAAGTTGATCATATTTTGTGACAAAAGGGAAGTGAAGAGTGAGCCTAACTGATTGTTGGAGGCAGTGGGCCAAAGGAAAACAAATCTTGAAGGATGAAAGCAATGAGCCAATAAGCTGTAGAGAAGACATTTGAAGAAGTTTTCAAAGCAAAATTGCAATCATCAAAGGAGAAGGGAAAAAGCAGAATTGCAATCATCAAATGGATTGAACTTCATTGTCAGATTCAGGTAGTAGAAGGACTGCCATGTTGTAATCTTTTTTGAGTTTGTTCATAGTTCAGGAAGTAGTTTCCTCTTTGGGTTGAATCCCTAAAACAAAGTCTGTAGGGAGTTTTAGCTTTCTTGGGAGTGACCTTAAAACCTTTCTATAGGGAGTAGAAGCTTCCTTTGGTTGTAGCCCTAAAACAAAGTTGTAACTATGATTCATTTGTGAGGTTGGATTAGTAGTAGCTCCTAGCAACTTTTACAACATGGTTTTTCCCTCGTAGGATTTTCCACGTATATCTGGTGTCGTGTGGTTTTTTGCAGTGTTCATATTTCATCTCTCTATTTGTGTTGTAAATTTTAAGTTTCAATTTGCTCCAGAGGGTTTGAGACTTAATAGAATACTGATTCAACCCCCACCCCTCAGTATTTTGGTGTGTGTTCAACAATTGGTATCAAAACCTGGTTCCATAGAAGAAGTTTAATCACTTGAGGAAGATTTGGGATGGCATAAGAAGGATCTTGCAAGGTGCCTAGGTTTGATGGAACAAATTTTACTTTCGGAAGATATCATATGGAAACCCATCTGTCCTCTTTAGGGTATGGTGTTTGGAAATCTGTCAAAGATGGATATATTATTCTTGCTAATCCTCTAGTTGTTTCGACTAAGATCAAAGCCTATGAGAATAATGGAAAGGAAAATAATGCTATCTTAAGTGGGTTATCAAATTATGTCCTAGTAAAGGTAATGTATTGCAAGTCAGTAAAGGAAGTCTAGGATAAGCTTGCTGGTATCTATGAAGGAGATATCAAAGTAAAGTAAGCAAAGTTGAGGTAAGTTTGAGAACCTGAAAATGTCAAAGGATGAAGATATTGCAAGATATGTTCCCTAAATAGATTAAGTGATCAATGCAATCAAAGGACTTGGTGAAGATCTTGAAGAATCTGTGGTTGTCAAAAAAGGTATTGAGATCTCTTCCTAAATATTATAGTTCTAAAGTATCTTTTATTAAGGAAGCTAGAGATTTGGATAAACTTTCAAATAATCAATTGTATGGTTCCCTTATTGCATTTGAAATGAGAGAGTTAAACAAATAAGGTCCTAAGAAGGAAGCATCATTCAAAGAAAGTAAGAAATAAACTTATGAAGAATCTAATCCGGATAGTTACATTGATGAAGAGGAAGCAAATTTTGTAAGAAAGTTGAAGAGAGGTATCGACAAGTACAAAGGTAAGCCACATTTCAAATGTTTCAAGTGTGGAGAGGTTGGTCACTTTGCTTCTAAATGTCCCTTGGAAGACTCTGAAAAGAGAAACAAAGAGCCTAAAATAAATAAGGTCAAGAAGAGTCTCTACTCCCTAGAAGATTCTTGCTCTACAAAGGATGATGAATATAGTGGTCTTGATAATGAAGACAAAGTTTTGTTTTTGGATGCTAAGAAGACTAAAGATAAAGCTAAAGATCTAAGTGTTTTGTGTACTAAATTTCATGAAAATAATGAGGCTAATTTATGGGTGATTGATAGTGGTTGTTCCAACCACGTGACAACAAATAAGAGCAAGTTTATCAAACTTGTGAAGTGGAATGGTGGCATAGTCAAGCTTGGAGATGATACTTTAGTGCAAATATGTGGAAAAGGTTCTATCAGTATTAATGGAAAGAGAAGAAAAAAAGATGTCCTTTATGTCAAAGGTCTCTGACACAATCTTCTTAGTGTGAGTTAGATGTGAAAAAATGGATACAATCTCATATTCAATAAAAATGGATGTGAAATCAAAAAAGAAAAGTTTGGGAAATTGGTTGTTGAAGGATCTAGGACAAGTGGTGACATATATAGTCTAAGGGATTCCAATGGAAGAACTTATCTTCTAGGACAAGCAAGTGAATGTTGGTTGTGGAATAGGAGAATGGGACACATTAACTTTGACAATCTTGTGAAGATCAACTCATTGCATGTGGTAAGAGATATGCCTAAGATAATCAAGCCTGCAAGTACTGTGTGCAAGGAATATTAGTTTGGTAAGAGGACAAGGATAAGTTTCAAGTCTAAAGAATATTATTCTTGTAGACCATTGGATTTGATACATACTAATTTGTATGGACCTACTAGAACAAAAAGTCTGAAAGGAGAAATGTATTTCATCCTTTTTATTGATAATTATCTAGGATGACATGGGTTACTTTCTTGAAAGATAAGTCTGATGTTTTTAGTAGATTCAGAATTTTCAAATCAGTGGTTGAGAATGAAATGAATAAAAATATCAAATTTTTGAGGTCTAATAGAGGAGGTGAGTTCACTTCAAATGAGTTCAATGAATTTTGTCAAAAACATGGAATAAAGAGGCATTGATCTATTGCAAAAACTCCTCAGTAGAATGGGGTAGTTGAAAGGAAGAATAAGACTTTTCAAGAGATGGCAAGGACCATACCAATGGAAGAAAATCTTACTGATGTTTATTGGAGAGAAACAATTCATACTGTAGTAAATATTCCTAACAGAGGAAGACCTGTAACTGTCAAGTATTTTAGTCTTTGGAAGCAAATGTTACATCAGAAGAGATGAAGATGTTTTGGGGAAGTTTGATTCAAGGGATGATGAAGGTATATTTATGGGATACTGATTTTAGATTAAAGCATACATGTGCTACAATAATAAATTGGGAAGAATAGTTGAAAGCACTAATTTGAAAGTTGGTGAAGACCTACATCAAAATTTGAATGAAATTGTGGACTACAAATTTGATGCACCTCCCTGCTCAAATGATGATGAAGAAGAATATATTGAAGAGAAATAAGAAACACCAGAAAAGCTCTGCAATACTCCTGCAAAGTATTTTAAGGAGATTTTGAAGAAGTTTGGGATGGAATATTGTAAACTAGTTAGTACTCCCATGGTTACTGGTTGTTGGTTGTCATTTGAGTAAAGATGATGAGTCTCCCATGACTAATCAGAAGCTATATAGATCTATGATTGGAACTTTTTGTATTTAACTGCTTCAAGACCTGATATCATGCATGTGGTATGTTTAGTTGCAATATTTCAAGCTAATCCTAAAGTATAAACTCATGTGAAGCCAGTCAAAAGAATCTTCAGATATTTGAAGAGTACTCTAGATTATGGATTATGGTATTCAAAGGGTAATGACTTTGATATGACTGTTTACATTGATGTTGATTGGGTTGGTTGTGTTGATGATAGAAGAAGTACAAGTGGTGGTGCTTTCTTTTTGGGAAGCATATTGGTTTCATGGCATAGTAAGAAGGAAGATTTAGTGTCCTTGTCCACTGCAAAAGAAAATTATATTGTTGTAACATCCTGGTGTACACAAGTGTTGTGGATGAAGAAAAAATTGAAGGATATCAAGATATAATATGTTGACCTATTCATATTTTTTGTGATAATATAGGTGCTATCAATATTTCCAAGAATCTAGTGATGCATTCTAGAACCAAACACATATCAATTATGCATCATTTTATGAGAGAGAAGGTTATAGATAAAGAAGTCAAGATGGAGTACGTTCTTAAAAAAGATCAAATTGTAGATATCTTCACAAAGGCTCTTGCAAAGGATACATTTGGGTATCTTCGATAGAAGCTAGGGGTAATTTCCCATCCTTCTTGCTAGATGCATAGTTGATGCATCTGTCCAAGGGGAGTAATTCAAGCTATATTTTTTTCCTAGACTAATGGTGGGTACCTCTTAGTGGGAGCAGGTAGTGGTTGTTGCTGACAGGGGGATCCTGTAAGCTATTTTAGAGATTGAAGGAGAGAGTATGCATTGTGTGCCTTATGGGGAGAGCTTGTGCCCTAAGGGGGAGAAATTAAAGGATAAATAATTATGCACAAAAGGGGGATAGAAAGTTGCCCTTTTTCCTTGATGTCAAAGGGGGATAAGTGTGAATTTCAAATTGGTTTTGCCATTAATGCCAAAGGGGGAGATTGTTGTAGTCTGGTTGTCATTGATGTTGGAGTTTGGTTGGTAGTATTGCAATCTAGCTATTTGGTTGCCAGAGTCTTTGTGAGATGCTTCACATCTCTCTGTTGTTGTTGTTGTTGTGCTCCTGCAGTTTGGAAGATAGCTTCATATGTTGTTAGAGTATGTGTGGTCCAAGTTTCATGTTGTTTGGATTACCAGAAAGGTGTTTATGTTTGTGATAGTTTAAAGTCTATATTTTTTTTGTGAAGATGCTCACAACGGTGCAAAGTTTAGCTCCACATTCCTCCATGTCTACAGATATGTATGTGTGGTTCAAAAGTTAAGTTTTTGTGTTGTGAAGGTGCTATATCCAAAGTTTCATATATTTTTTCTTTTCACAGAGAAATTTTGGTGTGATAGTGTGCAAGACTGTATTGTCCGGTGGCTAGTTTCAACGTTTGCTAGCTTGTGCCAACTTGTTGCTATATGAAGTGGTGAATTGGTTGGTGGAGTGTGTTCCTAAAGATCTTGTTAAGTTTTTTGTTGCTCTACAAGATATTTTTTGGTTTCTTTGTAACAAGTTGTGGTTCATATGAAGGTGTTGCTAGGTTATGCTTTCACTTGGCCGATTGAGGTGTGTTGAAGGTGTGCACCACAAATTATTTGTTGTGCAAAGTTCAAGGAGTGTTTGGAGATGTTGCATGAGTCATGTCAACTCATATGGAAGAATCAAAATTAATTTTTAATCTTTCATGAGTATCGCCAATGTTGTAATAGCCGACATGCTACAAGTTTCATGTTTTCTTGCTAAAGGCTGACCTAATTTGAGTGTGTGAAGCATGGAAATGTTTTCCATTGAATATTGAAGCTATGAAGAGTGTATAGGATGAGGTTAAGCATATGTTGGGATTCACAAGGTGTGTCCCTCTTCCTAGTGTTGTCCTTTTGGGTCTTTCCCTCTACATGTTTCATGTTGTTGTTTGATCTTTGGTTGACTTGTAATTGTAATATTCTTTTTTGTAGGCCGACATATGTAATATAATCAATGTAATATCACATGTATATATTGTGAACCTAGTTGATCTTGGTTGTGTGGCTATGTTGAGGATGTGTAATGCATTATGATATTTATGTAAGTTTCTGATTTAGAGAAAGAGAAGAAGTGGAAGATCCTATCCAGATTCAAGTTGATCATATTTTATGATAGAAGGGAAGTGAAAAGTGAGCCTAAATGATTGCGAGAGGAAATAATCCAAAGAAAAAACTTCTTGAATCTGAAAGTAGTGAGTTAGTAAGTTGTAGAGAAGACATTTTAAGAAATTGCATAAGTTGTCAAAGAAGAATTGTAATCATCAAAGGAGGGAAAAAATAGAATTGCAATCATCAAAAGGATTGAGCTTCATTGTTAGATTCAAGCAATAGGATTGTAATGTTGTAATATTTTCTAAGTTTTTTCTCAGTTCAGGGAATAGTTGCTTCCTTGGGTTGAAGCCCTAAACTAAAGTTTGTAGGGAGTTGTAGCTTCCTTGGGAGTGACCCTAAAACCTTTCTATAGGGAGTAGTAGCTTCCTTGGTTTGTAGCCCTAAAACAAAGTTGTAACTATGATTCATTTGTGAGGCTAGATTAGGATATTAGCTCCTAACATCTTTTATCACTGTGGTTTTTCCCTTGTGGGGTTTTCCACATATATCTGGTGTTATGCAGTGTTGTGCATTGTGTTCATCTTTCATGCTTCTGCTTGTGCTATAAAGTTTAAGTTTCAATTTGCTCCAAAGGGTTTGAGATTTGATAAAATACTGATTCACCCCCCTCTCAATATTCTGGTGTGTGTTCAACATCTATAAAATGTATCCCTCAGAATTTGGGAAACATGTGTAATGTGGTCTATATCAGCTGAAGATGGGATTCCTATCATGGCATATACATTTGAATGAATAGGCGATGATCCATGTGTTTGTATCATCAAATATCAACCCATGTGATCTACAAATATCTATTGAGCCTAGACTACAATATCATCAATATTGCCAATTACTTCCCATTGGGAAGCAATGACAACTTGATCTCCAATAGGGCTAATGGATGGAGTGATGACAAGAATCCTTTTCCCAACCAAAGCCCTATAATCTGGGGGTTGCTGATATGCATGTTGGTATGCATCCTTGTCATAGACCCTACCACACCCCTACCCCAAATGACCTGGTAAATCCAAATAGTTAGCATTGAGGCTTGAAAGGACCTTAGTGTATAACTGTTGTGTAAAATATAATGGATTTGATCCTTATTTGGATAATGACCATATGCTACAAGAAATCATGGATATATCAAAGGAGCCATCTTAGGATCTATCCACCTAGTCACTTGATAAGCCCTCACCTAAGATCTAGTGGAATACTGAAGAAAACATTCAATTTTGATAGTTCTTTTAGCACTCTAAGTTGGACTATACTCAAAGGAACATCACTTGAAACCTCATCCTTCATCTGAGAAAGGATGACTACTTACGTGTCCCCAAAATACACATGCACACCTCCTAATGATTGTCTAATCCTAACTAAAATCTCTAAAATCTCCTCACAATTACTTTTGTAGACCCCTATGGTTGAAGGGTTAGCTAAAATCAATTTCAATCTCTGAAGCTCTACATTTGTACGTGCCCAAAGCCCATCCATATCGATGCATTGCATAGAAATCAATTAAGTTATAATTTTAATTCAAGCACATGTATGTACATAGGTTTGGATATATATATGTATATGAACATAACATGTACATGTGTGTATATACATTTGGGTATATACATGAATTTAAACAAAAATAATTTACATTTCCATATTTAAAATATGACTTGAAAAATGAACTCCAACTAATGTTAATTTAGAGTAATTAAAAAATGTATATACATCAACACAAACCAACCTAAAGTTGGTTTTTTGTTACCAGGTGAATGTGTACTGCAGGGATGTTGATTTATTGCAGTTTTCAGTTGTGGCTCAGATTGCCCCTATTGAGGTGGGGTGTTTGGTCTTATTGGTGGTTCATATCAGTGTGCCCTCTACTCTTTTAGTGATTATTATCTTTCTTGGCTCATTGGTGTCTTTTATGAGCGACTGGTTTGCTGATGCCTGGCAGGTTCTTTGTGTAACAATGAGGGTTTCTGGTCCCGGTTAAAAACTAGTTAGTTTTTGGGTCTCTGGCTCTTGTTTGACTGTTAGATGCAGCATGTGTAGTCATGTTTATCTTTTGCGGATGCTGCGGAGCTGTTGTTGGTCTTTGGTTTTTCTTTTGTGCAGCTTGTCTTCCTTTGTATTGGGTTCCGGGCCCCATCAAAACCCATTTTTTACCCCTAATCAAAACATAAATCAACCTAAAATAATAAATAAGTTAGCTCTAGAACATGATGATTGAACATTTAAATGAACATGAATTAGCAAATGTATTGAATGTTTGTAATTTGCATAAAGCTACTAGAAGGACAAGAGATTCCTATTTTCATAAAGCTACTAAGAAATTCAATGTGCTTAATTATTCATAAAACTTGGCATATATAAATTTCTTGCAATAAATTATTGGTAAATTTCATATAATATACTATGATATTTATTGTGTTTATGATACAATTAGCACAAAGATATATGAATCCAATGAACTAATGTTTTAGGCTACACTTCAATTTGTTGGGATGAAAAGGAACCTAGATAAATCCAAAATAAATATGATATGTGGCAATGAAGGGGTCATTATAAGAAATTAACATAGTCCGTTGTGAACAACTCATCATTACAAGTAAAATTGAGTTATGAAGGAGCTAACTAAAAAGGTAAAATGGGATTGTGAAGAAGCGAACACAATAGAATCAACATTAGGGTGTGAAGAAGTCATCAAAATCAACATAGACCAATTAAGGATACAAATGACCCATTATAATAATTGTAATTTTTTAGGGATATAAAGGATGCACCAAAATAATATTAGTCATAATATATATACCCTAAATGATTGTATTTGAAGGATGTAATGAATTGGAGCTTGGGAAGATAAAAAGATATGATCATGTAAATTATAATTTAACCATATAACAAGCATCCTAGATATCATAAATTTAGGTGATCAATGTCAACAACAATATTTAAAAGCAAAAGGATGGGTGGAACTTAGGCATTTGGTATCAAATCTAATCCATCCAATTTTGTATCAATATGGAAAGAGAAAATATGGAGCTAGCCTCTTTATCTTTATGTGAGAGTGCATATTCTTATCCTTCTTGTAGATAATCTCATAATCATGTCCCTAAATTTTAGTCACCCATTTTTGTTAAATTCTTATGAGTACACCAAATTTTCTACTTGTCCTAAAACACCAAATTTTCTACTCGTCCTAAACTCTTGATATTGGAAGACCCGACATAATGAAGTCTATAGAAATATCATTCCAAGCTTTATCTAGAATAATAAGTGGTGAAAAAACTATTTGAGATCCCCCCTTTAAAAAAAGTATCTAGAACAAGAATTAATGAGGATTGAATTAAGAGTTGGGAATTAAATAAATTTGGTCCTAATAGGTGAAGGATTATTCTATGTAATCGATCCTTGGCACAAATTGAAGATCCTATTCTAACTATCAAATGATACCTTGAACTATTAGGTTATTGGGCATTCCCATCAAATATAATCCATCCAATTTCGTATCAATATAGAAATAAAAAACATGGAGCTAGTCTCTTTATCAAGTGATGTGAGAACTTGCATATATTCTTATCCTTCTGGTAGATTTAATCTCATAATCATATCCCACAATTTTAGTCACTCATTTTTGTAAATTCTTAAGAGGACACCATTTGCTACTACAATCCTAAACTCTAAAGTCTAACAAGTTCCTTCCAATTTTTTCCAATTTTTGGTCTTTAAAATGTTTCTTCTGTAGAACATTGCATTATTTATAGTGTGTTTACTAAATTGAGCATAAAGTTAAAATAATTATAAGAATTAATGTCCTTTATACAATGGTATTATGTTACATTTCTTGATAAATATGTGTGTGTTAGATACTTTGAGTTTAAATTGTTAGATGTAAATATGTTGTTCAATATGGCTCTTCTAGGCCTCCTTTAAATCCTTTAAAATATTTCAACTTGTGTATACAACTTATATATATCCTTGTGATATCAAAATGTTTAACCCTTTCTAAACAATTAAAATGCAATGGAAAACATAATGAAACACCTCATGATTAGCCTAAGGAATTTGTAAATGCAAAGAGGAAAGTGTTAAATGAAGATAAATGGTTATACCTTCCTTTTTGCAGCTAAAACTCCTTGGTTGACCCTTGATTTGGATTGATTTGTATGCTCCTTGATGGCTCTTGATGTGGCTAAATGAAGGATTTGATTATGTGCTTGGATGCAAATAAAAATGGATGAGATTGATGACTAAATGAGTGCACAAAATGGCAGCATTTAGTTGCAAAATGGCTAAGTGTTTGAAATGCCTTAGAGGATGGGGTATTTATAGAGGATATTGAATTCTCTAGAGAATTCAATGGTTGGGATTTATCCAAAAAAGTCAAGATGAAGGGCTAAGGTGAGTTGAAGACTCACAAGCCCTCAGATTTTGACATGTGTAATGTGAGATGGATAAAGGTAGGATGATATGGAAGGGAGGTACATGATGTGGAGGAAGGACAAGTACCTTCCAAGTACTTTGATGTGATTTTTCAATGATCACAAGGGGAGAGGGAAAACTTTGGGAGAATAAAAGTGAATTAAAAATTCACAATGATTGGAAGAATCTAGTGGATAAGAAAAGGTTCCCAAAAGGTGGGAATTTGTCACATGTGACTTGATGTGACAAGTCAAAGGTTCTAGAAGATGCATGGGAAAAGGGGATTCTAGGAATAATAAAAGTGAATTAAAAATTCACATGGGGAAGAGAGGAGCCTAGGGTGAATAAAAAAGAATTAAAAATTCCTTGGGGGTGGGGAGAGTTGACCAAGATACTAATTAGGTTTAACTAATTAGTAATTAGAGGATAATTAGGGGTTAATGAGGATTAGAAGCCAATTTGCAAAAGTTGGAGGATGTGACGCATCCTAATCAAGGATTAGGCATGTGCACATCCTTAATGAAGAGATTAGGAGATGGATTATGATTAGATGAAAATGACATGTGAGGAATTAAATAAATGTGAAAAGAGGATTAAAGTAAGGTATTTAATTATTAATTAAATACCTTAGGAATTTGACAGAATTAAAAATATTAATTAAATAATAGTAATATTACTTAATTAACTTGGATAAGAGGATGTTTAGATGAAAAGTGGTAAATTTGGATAAATTAAGTGTCCAAATTTAGATGTCTACAGCAATAATTATTGTTGGATGGTATTCAAACATCATGAATGATAAAGGAGGTAGCTTTTAATTTTTTTTTTGTAATTGTTCCTCACTATCTCAAGTGGTGTTGATATAAAATTCTTAAACTTATGATTGGTTGTGTAAATGATTTTGTTCGATTTCTTTTGCAAAAGACAATGGATAATCTTTATTGTTGTTTTAATTTCCTCCTAGTTAGAGCATAGTGGTGTATTGCTAAGTTGGAAGGTGGTATTAAAGACCCAAGTCAAATATTTGTGTTCTTGGTTTTACAATCATTTACCATCAATTTTTGGTAGTGTTCTTGGTTTGCTATCATTCCACTAGTTAAAGTCTCCTTCTCTTGTGGTCCCTTGTCTTCAATAGTTGGTTGAGGAGGCAACAATCTTGTAACCACATTCAATTGTTCCTGCAATTTTAAATTTATGGAATTAGCTTTATCTAAATCCCCCTACAACCTCTTTACTGTTGCTTTAGTGAATAAGGTTTTATTGATTGTGAGGGATGCTTCCTAGGTGGTACTTGTATCCCCTAGTCTTCTAACTATCAAGTTTCCAAGGAGCTCACTAGGGTCATTTATTACTTGAGGCTTGTTGGTCTTAGGTAAAATAGACCATATTGTTACAGTTTCATGCCTGGGATTAAATCCTAACCAAAATAGAGAGCATAAGCTTGCTCCTCTAATTATAAAATTGGGTTAGTTCCTCCTTGTCTCCTAATGGTGTTAAATGCAATGATAGATGACATATCCCACCTTGGCAGAAGTAAGCGTCAAAAACTTCTTACTAATTCTTTGCCTCTCTGAGGAGTCATAGACTCCATCTTTGTGTTGACCTTAGTACAAAATTATGCAATTAGTTCCTTCTTTTCCTCTGTAAGGTTTATATCTTGCATTGTTTTTTGCATATCGTCTCCTTTATTCTTAAGGACAAAGTCCTTAAATTCTTTCATGGTGATGAACTAGTCATCTTGCATGAAATCTAAGCAGGTTTGTGCTCTTATATCATCCACTAATTTCCCTTCACTCTCAAAACTGACGAGTAACCTATTGCCTGAGGGTCTTTCAATTATCACCCTTGTTGGGGAATTCATTACTTGTGATATTTATGCATCATCCACCATTTCATTTGGGCCTATGGGATAATCAACCAAGGGTCCTAATGTAGGATCTATTTGCTTCAAGGGGGTAATTTTTTGTGAACTATGTGGTACATCCCCTTAAGAAGTAGAAAGGCCAGGGGTACTTGGTGTTGGAGCAAGCACATTTGAAAGCAAACTGTTGGCATTATCCAACATTGTCATTTTTCTTATTATGGGGTCCTCTCTGTATGAGAATGATCCTTTGAAAGAAGGATCAATTTGTTTCCTCTCATTCTCAACAAATCAAAATTTTGACCCACAGTGCTCTCCTTTGTAGCGAATTTTTTGATCAAATTTTCAATGTTGTCAGGCTCATGCAAGAACGTTGCCATCTTAAAACTAGTTCTTTGATCATGAATGAAGTACTCTAGGTCACATCTCTTGACCTTTTCCACCTTCATTCTATATGGAAGCAACTTGTTGAAAATCAATTCTAATCCCTCCCTTGACGTGACTTGAAATTATGAAGACACAATTGTAGAGGGGAGAATAACATGCTTTTGATTGTTTATGAAGTGAGTCTTATCTGTTTGTCATATGATCTCCACAAATGCAATTATGTCTGACACACTAAGTTAGGAAGCACATGTGGTGCTATTGGAAATCCATATATTCTAATCACAGTGGCATCATAATAGAAAAACCAATCACCTAGTTGTGGTTTATCCCTGCTTCTGGGATAAGATCCCTTGGTCTCAAAAAATATCCTTACCTACCTTGATAATGGCCAATCTACAGGCTAACCAAAAATCCTTAGAACTGTTCTGATAAAAAATTATTCAAAAATTGAATAATTAGACTTCTTACACTCCTTGTCCCGAATATAAGTCTATTCTTGGACTACTAGAACTCTTTGCTACTCATCCAAGGCCCTAATATGCATGTGTGAGGATCAAATGTCCACCCCATTGAATAAAAATATGCGAGGCACATGAGATAATAAAATTTGAAGTGCACTATGTTGTTGTCCTTCTTTATTGAGCTCAAAGCTTTATGGATTTCATCTGCAATGTAGCTAGCATAGTCATAGGGTTTGTTTGCATCTCTGCTCTAGACATCAACTACTAGCACCATCAAGTTCACTAGCATCTAAATTTTGGAATCCAAACCCAACACTTGATAGAGTGAGAAATATGTTTTCACAAATTAATCCTCAAAAATATCATAACTGAATGGCTCTAGCTCTCCACTAGCAAGCCTTCTCAACTCTTTGTTAAACCCTCTAGGCCCTAAGCATTGCAACCACTTCACCCCATAACTGTCTCGATGCCTCTGATATTCTCTGGTTAGGGCTCTCAAATCTATTGGTAATTGGTCATTAGGGTTTAAATTAAACACCTTGCAAATGTAGCTTTTGTCTAGGTGCATCAAGAATTTCCCACCTGTTGTGAATAATCCCGTCTTTCTAGGGTTGTAGGCCTATGCAATACCTCTAATTAGGTCAACATTAATGAATATATTAGGCACTACCAACCTTCCCAACCATAATCTCTAGATATTACAAATTTCTTTATCAACCAAGCACTTTTTTTGCATTCTTGAATAGGGCATACCCCTAAACTAGAATGATGAAATCTCTAAATTCTCCTTTTTGTCTATAATCCTATCAACCAAAATTCTTGACCCTCGTGCCATTCTAGTTCTCTTGGTTGACCTAGGAAATTGAACCATTCTATCATCATCCAATCCCCTCTTCACACCCCTAGATGCTCCAGCCATGATTTTCTTTCCTAGGTTTTTAGTAGCTAAAACTAGGGCTTTTAAAATTTTAAACTTCTAAGAAGAATTATTTAAAATTTTGCATAATCTCTACCCTTCCAAAGCCTTAATTTTTTTCAGAATCTAAGAAACCAAAAAATCACACCCTTTTATGTGAAAATATGTAGAAATAGTTTGAATTTACTTGTTATTCACTTTGCTGAAAACCCTAGAAATGCCATGAAAACCTTCGTTCACCCAAATATTTACAACAATTTCACTCTGATGCATTCACTTTGTGTCTTGAATGATGACATTAGATGCAATTAAGCCAATACCCTTGATAAGTTTTGTAGGTATAGATCAAATCCACCATTAATGTCCTTGTATGCTTGAATGTGGGATCAGTGGTAGTTGTTCCTCATTTTTAATATGGATCATTGATTTACTAAAGATCGACGGTGATTGAAAGAATTTAAAATTCCTTCCATGAAAGGAAAACTTTATTTCTTTTGCACAACTCCAGGACACGTGTCACCATTTTGGGGACTCGTAGGAAGAAAAGGAAAAGTTTTTGGGCTTCCTCGATAGTGCTTTCCTTCGTGAAAAATTAGAAATAAACAAAACAAGACATGTGGCATGATTTCAAGAGTTTAGGGGAAAAAAAGCTCAACTTTACATTATTCTACAAAGGTATAAGTTTATATGAAAAGGAAAAACCCATCCTTATGGCACAAAACAAATGTGTTTTGCTTGTTCGCGAAGAAAGATCTTTTGGAATAAAAGGCCCCGCAAAGTATAGAGTCTAAACCAATATATTGTAAACTTGGTAGAACCTACACAATTCATAGGTTTATCTGACTAAACACTCCACTCAACATTGCAAAGACTACATTAAAATGTCAACCCAAGGTTTGTAAACTTGTGATGGTGCAACATCGTATATGCCTTCAAAGACTCAAAACTACCTAAGTTATCCCACTTAAGATATTCTACTTGTTTGAATTTATAGAATTGCATAACAGTGAAAGAAACAAATCAGAACTAATGGCTATGGGTACCTACAACTGAAATTGTAACTGAATTGCTACTAATAAGAGATTACTGTATTGGCTCAAAATTGATCAGAACTAACAACTCAACTAATTTAACCTCCTGAGTAATATTGGTTAACCATTACATGCATGTTTATGAACATTTATTACCAATAAACAAAGTATGAGATTCCAATTTAAATTGCATGGAGTTCATGAAGTAATGATAAACAAAAACAACTATTTTAAACAAAGATAAACAACTAGAAAATGAAGTGAAGAACAATTACCTTGAGTGGCTTGCTCAAGTGGTTGTTCTCACTTAACTAGAACTAAATATAACTAATAGATTCTACTCATCCATGTGAATTTGACTTCATTCATTGCATATCATGAAAGATTACATTTAAGATCTTCAAAAATTGTATTCAATGAAAATTATTCTGAATATCCATCATGTCTTGAAATTGAAAATAACTGATAATGAAAGACTGAAAAACCAACTAACTTATCTAAGGATTCAACCACCGGCTATATACAAGCTTGAGAGAATCTTATTCTAAGCAACAACTAACTGCAATCATTAAATTCCACTCCTAAATATCAGAGTGTATAGTTAAGATTGAATTGTTCAAACCATAATTGAAAAGAAAAAAGAATCCTAATAGGACTGAAACTCTATAAAAAAGGATTGTATGTAAAACACACAAACATTTGTCAAAATCCTATTAGTAAAGGAGTCCTTCTTTTCTAGTGCTTATTAACTTGTTATAATGATGCATGTTCAATTTCCATCAGTTGTCTTCAACAATAGTTATTGCATTTCAACTTAATTTGGAACTCCCCTATTTTCTTGTCCCAGTATTCCTTTTGTTGTGGGTTACAAATTTCAATTGCTACGTGCTACAGTTCCTCCTTAGCTGCAAAAAGGTTAATTCACAAAGCATGTGCGCAAGACTAACTATCATAATTAAAGCATATAATTCCATCCACATTTCATGCATTCTCATATAAACCATGAAATACTATTATGTCATAACCATAATTCCATCATTATAATTTAGGTCCAAGTCTGCATAATAGTATGAAAAGATAGAATAATATACGAGTATTGTCTAGAAGGCATATCTAAAAGTGTCTGAAAGTATGTATGAAAGTAACAAAAAAAAGCTAATATCTGGACCCATCACAAAGCATATAACTAGTGTGACTTAATCACAAGCCAACACCTAGTGTTAACTAGGATAAAGGTGGGATCCTTGGTGAGATTTTCTTTGGGATACTAAAAAACCTTTAAGGCACGTGCACAAATGAATAACTTAAGTTACTAGGGAAAAGGGGGCTGATAGTGCATGATAAAAGGGGACTTTGCTCTAAAACTTAAGTTACCACACTAAAAGAAATCTTATGATTTGATTGGCTTATGACCCATACACATCAATGACATTGGGGAGCAAAAAGAACATTTCACAGGCTCGCGAGAAGAAGATATTCACATGGCCTCTTCAGTTTGTGAGAAGAAGAGGCCCGGTTCTATAGCAAAAGGGGCTAGTAAACAAATGGGACAAAAGCCATAAAGACATAACTTAAAGGCTAGGAAATCAAGACCATTTGTCAAGGATGAATTATAGGAGAAGTGCAAAGACCTCGAATAGGACTTAGGGTTTTATGAAGGTCTAGGGCTTTTTAGAATCCTAATGCAAAATTTTGAATAAAACCTTACAAAAGATGGGATTTTGGTAAATTTATGGATCAAAATAGCTCAAAGGGCTAGAATTTGAATAGTACCACCAAGAATCATGGAAGAAACCATCATGGAGGAATGATAGTATATGAAATCAACAACCCAATCACTATGGACTTACATGGAATAATTACAATAATCAATGGTATCATATCTAAGTAATGACTGCTTATGGAAGCAAAGGAGGAATTACTATGATAAGGAATGGAATCTAAGCATATTCAATTAAAAGCCATTGCATGGACCAACTATGGATGGTTGGATTATTAGTCATGACATCATATTTGTAATAGCTTACTATAGTCATACTATTTAGCTTCATCTCATGTTTCGGGAAAGAAACATGTCAAGGAGGGATGCTATGTTATGTACCTAGGGATATGATATTATGATGTATTTAGGTGGATGGAGATGTTGACATGTGGCATACATCCCTTAAGTTAGTTATATTGCCCGTCATGTGGACAACTTGTGTAGTTAATTATATTTGGAGATGGGTAGGCCTTCATTATGATTACCCCTCCATTGTAATATTAAGAGGTCTATATAAAAAAGGTGATTATCATTGTAAGAAAATGTATGAAGTGATATTGTATTTGGGATCTTTTGAAGATATAGCATGGAGTGGATTCTTCCATGAGGAGCAATGTATGGTGTTACCCTATCTCAAGGGTTTATTCTATTTCTCCATATATTAGTTATTAGGGCATCTTGGCCCACAAACATCTCTTGTGTTGCATATGAGATGTATCTTCTACATTATGTTATTTTCATTATTATATGTGTGGACCTTATCAAGTATGTAATAGATGGTTTTTCTTACAAGGGCTCCTTAGGAGTTCAATTAAGATTAAGGAGTAGAGCTTCTTAGAGAGCAATAAGACGACATCAAGATTTCCAAACTTAATCGATGTAGACTTGACAATAGCTTGTGTTCCCCTACCAAAGGACAAGGGTCTCAAAATATTAGCATAGGGATGGTAAGGTTTGTGTAGGTTGTGCATGGTAGATGCAAGGAAACATATTCATAACCATTTGAGAGTGCTTCATAGGCTTGATATGTAAAAGTATTACTAAAAATTGACAAAGAAGTTTGTAGACTAAGATTGGATCAATTTGTTAAAGAAGATGGTTGTGCTCTCTTAATACATCTAAATTGGATTTGCCTAGATTGCTAAAAAATGGCAAATGCTACAAGAACTAGAGTTCCATTACTATGGTGATGAATTAAGTCCAGTGTAATTTCTACATGTAAAAAATTGTAGATCCTTTGATTGGTTGGTTCTATAGAAGAATTCTCTCATTTTAGCTTCATGGTTATTGGGCTACCATATTGGGTCACAATCGTAAGTACCTAGTGGTATTGGAGGTTAGTGGTTGCGAGGCTAGCTATTGAGGAGTTCTTGTGATTGATTTGTGTTTTTTAATGCATGAAGAATTGACATTAATACATCAAATTTTTTTGTAAGGGATAGATTGTGACTTTATCTTTTTTGTCATAGCTCAAATTATATGTCAATTGTATGAAACTATGAACATGCCCTCAAACCTCTATGCAATATATGCCAAACTCTTTAAAATGAATCTACACCTTACACATTTTAAAAATTGAGACAAATAAATGTTAATTTGTAAAAAAAAAAAAATATAACAAATAATGTTTATTTCAGATAATGTGAAAACTATAATAAAATATCAATTCTTTCCACAGATCTACCAATAAAATTGTAAATCAATCTTTTCAAGTTTTTAAAAATAATAAAAATGTACTCATAAAAAAGGAATATTTTTTATTTACGCGGAAGGCATATCCAATATGAACAAGATCAACCTAAAAAGTTTAATCAACGGCTTGTATTTATCAATAGCCCTTGGGATATGATTGAACTAATTGTGACCATTTATTGGAGGATGTGCTTTTTGCTTCCTATGCCGAAACTCTTTTCCTTGCATTTATAACACCCAATTGTAACATACATCATTCAGTTTCTTCTCTAGAGGTTGACGAAAATTGTCCTTTGCTTGGGTAGATGAGACTACTCACCTCTGGTCACGAGTGCACTGCAATGCATAGATACATATGCCAAAATTGAAAGAAAGATGTAGTGATGTGGCGTACAAAATGAACAAATGAAAGAATGAAATTAATTGCTTTGTGACCCCGCCCGTGGCTTCGAATCTATGTGCTTCTTTTGTAAGCTATTAACATTGTATAGTGTTTTTGGGCTCTAGGAAAATTCACCTCCAATAATTCACTGAGGGAAAATTCACCATCAACAATTTACTGCGGGAAAATTCACCACCAACAGCAATTCACCGCTATGGAAAATTAACCGTCAAAAATTCATGCAATTAATTTTTTGCACGGTGAATTGTCATGGCGGCGAATTTTCCAACGGTGAATTTGCAGTATGTTTTTGATGTTTCTTATCATGTTTTTAAAACCTCAGACTGTTCAATTACTTTAATTCTTCAATGTGCTTTCTAACTAGTTTGGTCGAGGCATATCACCAGAGATTGTTATCTAGCAAAAGAGTTTTCTTTCTCTCTGTTAATAAATTATATGTATGTTTTGTTGTCTCTTGTGTTTGTTGATGTGGTTTGACTCCTACACCATTTTATGGCCTTCAATCCCACTACATCCAGTATCTTTTTAACTCCTTTATCATTCATCAATCTCATTACCATTTGAACCTCACGCCACTTGCCTACTTCTGCAAAGATGTTTAAGAAAATAACAACAGTCGTAGCATGTTTAGGATCCAAATCAAAAAGAAAAATCGCTGTAAATACTGCTAAGACTATATTCATATGTGATTTGCAGGCACAGATTTAAATGGAATCTTACTGATAAATTTTAGGGTGTCCTCAAGACAGCAAGCAAGGGCAAGAAGGTCTAACCATGTATAGTCACAAATTTTGATAGCATCCTTGCAAAATCTATTTTGCGCATCTTCTGACAACAATGCATTCCATGAGACCACATTATTTGAGGCATTCCAAGAGCTTGATCTAAAATGGAATGAATTTTTTTTATGGTTTTATTGAGATACACCACCCTCATTAGTTTGTTTCAATAACATTCTTCTCTAACATGTCAATCTTTTCATTTCATTTGGTGTTTTTCCATTTTCATCTATCAATTTTTCCCATTGCATTTTCCATTTAACCATTAAATAGGTTTTTCAATTCGTTTTGTTTATCTCAATGAAGAACCATTTGAAAATCTTATGGCACATAATAAACTCTTTGTTCATTTCATTAGTTTTGTTAACTAGCAAGAAAATTTTCAATTGAAGCCATGATTTCAAGAGATGAAGAAGGTCATGAAATATCAATAGAAAAATTAGAAGAGCCAATACATAATCCTTCTACTTTAGAAATTTTAGCATGCACATGAATGCCATCCACTTCAAACATTTTACCTTTTCCCTTAATATTGTGTTTTCTCCTCTCCCCTCTCTATGGCGTCCTCCACTATAGGGTCCTTTACCATCACATTTTCCCCTTCTCCTTGGAAGGGACTTTAGCTCCATGACTATGTTCCCCACCACCCAAATTCCTTCTTCTCCGATCCTTAGAACTGGTAGAGATAAAGGAATGACTACCCTTAGAAGGAGACTTAAGTGTGAGAGGATAGGAAAAGACCATTTCTAGAGAGGACAAACGAGAATGATATACCTTCTTACAAGTATGTTAGGGTGATGCAGAAGAAGTAGGATAATATCTACAAGTAGCAATGACAAGTTGTGGTTTCAAGGATAAAGCATGTTTGCTAAGAAAAATGATTACAAATTGGTATAGGGGGAACCCAATTATGATGGAAATGGATTGACAAAGGAAAATGATACATATAAAAGGCTTGGAAGTGTTCATCTAGTGTGACAAACCTCATGCTTTGGAGCACCACTTCATCCCAAGGATGAGGTAAAGAATGTACCTTGCATAGCTTGTTCAAATCCTCAAAACTTCAACCTTAAGATATGATCTTAATACTTATTCCCTATTCTTGCGATCCATATAAACCTCCCTCCCTCCTTTGATCAACCAAATATTTGAGCAATAAGCTTCTTCAAAACATCTCATTTAAATTCTCATATTCTTACCTCTCAAGGATTCCAATTCTAGTGAACTCCACCAAAAGCATGGGTTTGAACCCATTAAACCTCTCCATATAATTGGCAAGCCCTACCCTTTTGAGAATATATCGAACATTAAGGTCTACTTTCACATAATCACACAAGAAGGGACTTCCACTGAATTGATATTCCCTCCCATGGTAGTGGAGAGTTTTCCTAGCCAAAAAAAATTGGTCACTTATTTCCACCTCATTACACCATTTGTCCACACCTTTTATGCTAAGTTGAATTGTGTTAATTTCCATATTGATTCCATAAATATAATCATAAAAGCTTCTATGTTCTTGAAGAGCCATCTTGATTAGTCCTCATTATAGTTTCAAATTTTCTTCATAATATGAGGGGTAAGGACCCCTTGAGCAAATACATATAAAATACACCTCATGAGGGATACCATCCTCCCCAATCCACTGACAAGGCCATGTATGAAAAACTCTCCAATTAGCATTTACTATTTTCAAATACAAATACCCTTAAATTTACATAATTATTGGATCCAGGTTAAGCTATACTTATTTATATGTTTCTTACACTTATTAAAACTCATTTTACTCATTTTCCATCACATTTTTTCATGAATTCGATTGATCTTACATATATTTGTATAGTCCATTTTTTTTATATCCATTTCTCTTGTTTTTGTGTCTATATCTCCCTCCCCCTCTCTATATATCCTTATATAGCTATCTCTTTATCTCTTTATCACTCTCTCACCATCTATATCTCTCACTATATTTCCCTGACCCTCTTCCTCTATGTCTCTCTAGCTTTTCCTATCTACCTCTCCCTCTCTATCCCTATCTCTCTCTATGTTTATCTCTCCTCTACCTCTCTATCTATTTCTCTCTCTATCTTCTCTCCCCCTCAAACTCTCTAGACATTTCTCCCTCTATCCATCTCTCTCTCTTTATCCTTCTTCCTCTTCCTAGACCTCCATATCTATATCTCTTTGCCTCTCTATCTCTATCTCTCCATATTTCTTCTTCCATATCTCCCTTCAATTGTTATCTCTCTATCTCTCATTTTTCTATCCATATCTCTCCCGCTCTCCCTATCACTCCCTTTTTCTATATCTCTATACTTTTCCTCTCTTCACTCTTTATTTCTCTCCCTCCCTCACCCTTTATCTCTATCTATTTATATATGTATCTCCCTCCCTATCTCTTTCCATATCTCTCTCACTCTCACTCACTCACACACACACACACACACACACACACACACACACACACACACACTCCTTGTGTCTCCTTCCCTAAATTCTATTTCTATCTCTCTAGCTCCCCCCTCTGTCTCTCTCTCTATCTCGCTATCACATGTTTGTCTATTGATCTCTTTGTCCCTCTCCCCCTCTCTCTATATCTCCTTATATCTCTCTCTATCACTCTATCTCACCATATAAATCTCTCTCTATCTCTCCCACTCCCTCTATATATCTCCATCTCTTCTTCTCTATTTCCCTATATCTCTTTATTTTTCTCTCCCTCTACCTCTCTCTATCTCTCTATCTCTTTCTCTCCCTTTATCTTCATCTCTACCTCTTTGTTCCACTCTCCCCCTCTATATCTATACATCTCTCCCTCTCTCTCCATATTTCTTCTTCCATCTCTCTCTATCTCTATCCCATTATCTCTCCATCTCTCAACCCCTATATCTCTCCCTCTCTTCCCCTCTCTCTATATAACTTCCTATCTCTATCTTTATCTTTTTATCCCTCCCTATCTCATTCTCTCCCTCTGTATATATTTTTCTCTTCCATATCTATATCTCTCCTTATCTCCCCTCTCCTTCTCCTCCTTCTTTATCTTCCTCTCTAACTCCATATGCTTACCTCTCTCTCTCACTCTTTCCCCCTCTATCTATACCTCTTTCTATCCTTGCCTCCCTCTCTCTCTCTTCCTCTCCCTATTGTAAACATAACATGTGAGCCTTTTGGTAATGGAGACTGATTATCTTCCTGAGTCAAAGGTAATGGATCCATATATGTGGATGCATAGTTGATTTAAAACTATCACTTATCCATTGAGATATTTGTTGCACAAACACCATCATTTTCTCAATGGTATGCACTACACAAATATATGTAAAAAATAGAGCAAAATTTTCCCTATTGACCTACATCTTCAGTGTACCCATTGCACACTAAGATGCGATTGCTAGTTTTAATTAAAACTAGCAATTGTAGCTTGGTGTGCAATGGGTACGCCGAAGAGGTGTGGAAGGTCAATTTGGAAAAAAATAGTGTATTTTTTTGGGTGCATTTGTGCAATGAAGGTCTCAATGGACAAGTGATATGCATCCATTTAGAAGGATCAAAATACAATAGAAAAAAAAATTAAATCAAGAAAATAATCAAATTCCTTAAAATAAATATCTCCATGCATGGGTCCATTTTGTTTGGCATTGTTATTTTGTCACTATAACTTTCCCTTACAAGTTAGATCTATCATTTTTGATACACAGTATAAACCACCTCTTGGTTTCCTATTCCCTTTCCAACCCCTCATTGAACTAACAATTTACTTGTAGTGTAATCATATAATAACACTAACATCTAAGCCAATGATGGGAATTTATGTTTGTATCAATTAATCTCACCATCCCAATGATAATTTCTTTATACCATAAGTTAAAGTCCTATTTTATGAGACAAACCTTTAAGACGACACCCATAGTGCCAACTTCCTTACTTGCATTTGGAAGTTGGCATATTGCCATATGTCTATGAGGATCAAATTGCTTATTTATTGGGTAAAAATTCTCAATTCCATATTTTTTTAAACACCTGTAGCCAATACCAATAGTAAGCATCAACAATAAATAAATGTCATTCTTGACATGGTTTAGCCAATATTAGTTTGATTACTAATTTAAATACTAAACTAATACACAACTATAGTGAGTACCATTAACCACTTAGTTTTATTTCTAAGTATCTATTATCAATTTGGCAAAAAGAATTTAAGAAGAAGAAAACAATAGAAAAATTGGAAGAATAAGTAAAATAGTCGATAGCAAATATTAGATCCATTATAGGTATGGAAGAGAAATTCAAATGTAATAGACCTATCTTCTATAGAAACTACCACATCAAGTAAAATTAAAAATGATACTATTGCTAAATGTATTAAATAGAAATGTTTTTTTCTAAGATAATATAAGATACATAAAGAGGTTCACTCTAGATGGACTTAAATTCATTGAATAATAAAGAAACATTTATATCACATTTAAGGAGGATAAAAAATGAATAATGAAGTGAAGAAAATTAAGTAAGAATAATTGTACTGAAAACAAATAATAAGATATCTAAAATATATTACATTAAAAGATATTTAATTATTTGAACACACAAGATAAATGATCATTTACAGAAACTCAACCAAATGATATTTTATTCACATGTAAAAAAATACAATTATATCAAATAGTTCAATCCTAGTTTACTTAAATAGATGATACCTATTCACCTCTCCACTATTGCACATGCTTTGAATAAAAAAGGAGAATGTAATATATTATGTGCAAACGATTTTAGTCAAAGAATAACAAGAAAAGAGTATCAAATAAAATCGATTGGGTACGAGACAAATCCATGCGGGCATAGAAGCAACACAAATCTATATATTCAATTAAGAAGTAGTCATAGTTTTGTGCAAAACCTAAGACAAAGGGAAAATCCAAATTATATGTTTTTGTGTATCATAGCAACAAATTTCAACATTACATCAATATTATTGTTTTCCATCATTACAAAAGCTAAGTACCACAATCCTTTGCGTTAAATATTATAAAATAACATTAATTACGTAATTATCTAATCCCAACTATTAATGATTAACATGAAGGAGCAAAGAACCCACATTTTCTAAAATAACATATCATAGATTAAATTTGGACCCACATAAACAACCCAAGACTATGGATTCGACTCAAATATAGTTACAATTCTTTGCAGAACTCAAGATGAAGCATAACTCTAGATTTTATTATTTTTTAATACCATGACAACATATTTCAACATCATTTCTAAAATTAAATTAAATAATCCTTATTTTTACTTTATGAAAATAACATTAACTAATCAATTATCTAATTTGAAACCCTAAATTTAATGAAATATTTTCCATGAAAATATATCAACCATAAAACTTCCTAGCAACAAGGAGATGATAAGCTTAAGATCTTATAATTTATAATAATAGTCTTAAAATGCATGAATATTTGAGGAAGCTCCATTTCTCCATTAAGGAACAAAACACCTACAATAAATGGATGAAGGAAGCCCCCGGTGAGTGTGTCCATATATTAAAGATAAGTTTCATTTTCTTCATTTTTCTGCATGAGATATCAACGACATTTTGTAGAGACTATTAAGGTGGATGACTAAAATAGAATCCATTCTATTGTTAGAGACAAGACTCTCCTCTTTAATTTTATACTTATATAGATTTAACTTAATTGACATAAGGTATTATATGAATACACAGTTCAAATTATTACAATTCTCACTTCAACAACACAATATTATAAAACAATAAAAATCTTGACTATGATATGGGATTATATAAACCTTTCTCCTTTATTATTAGAATTAGATTACCTGCAATTATTTCAAATTTTAGGTAAAGAACTCCTACATGGTAAGTACCTAATCATGTCTAATATATGTCAGATTAATGGATCACCTTTGAATTATTGTATATAAGTAAAGGAATGAATCCCCTTTTGCATTTGGAAGAGGCGCCTTGTTTCTAAATTACTAGTTTCCACTCCCTATCAGTATCTTCCTTTGCCCAACTATGAGTTATACAACTTTGGAATCATGTAAAGTTTGATGCTTCAATGGCTATGTTGTAGTGCAAAATCAAATATTTTTTTTGGGGATTTACAGAGATAATTTTTGATGACCAATGGGAGAGAGAGGGAGAGAGTGGGAGAGAGTGGAAGAGAGTGGGAGAGGCTCGGTGAGAGGGTGAGGGAGAGTGGGAGAGGGTGGGAAAGAGTGCGAGAGAGGGTGGGAGAGAGTGGGAGAGAGTGGGAGAGTGAGAGACAAAGAGAGAGAGAGACAGACAGATAGAGAGGGAGATAGGGAGAAAAGATTGGGGCGTGGGAGAGTGGGGAGAGAGATAGAGAAAAGAGAGAGAGGGAGATAGGGAGAGAAAAGAGTAGGAGGAGTGGGAGAAATTAATGGAGAGAAAGAGGGAGTGAGAGGAGAGTGGGAGAGAGGTGGGAGATAAATTAGGAGAGATTAGTAGAGGGTGTGGAGGAGAGTGGGGCCGAGTGTCTTGAGAGAGAGAGAGAGAGAGAGAGAGAGAGAGAGAGGAGAGGAGAGAGAGAGAGAGAGAGAGAGAGAGAGAGAGAGAGAGAGAGAGAGAGAGAGAGAGAGAGAGAGAGAGAGAGAGAGAGAGAGAGAGAGAGAGAGAGAGAGAGAGAAGAGAGAGAGAGGGAGGGGTGGGAGAGTTTACAGGAGAGGGAGTGGGGAGAGAGAGGGAAGAGAGTGGGAGAGAATTTGGTGAGAGGGTGATAGGGTGGAAAGTGCTGAGAGAGATGGTGGGAGAGAGTTGGAGTGGGGAAAGGGGAGAGGATGGAGAGAGTGGGAGAGGAGTAGGAGAGAGAGTGGGAGAGAGTGGGAGAGTGAGGAGAGAGGGTGGGGAGAGAGTGGGGAGAGTGGGAGAAGTGTGGGAGAGAGTAGGAGAGAGGATAATAGGTGGGGAAGTGGGAAAGAAAGGGAGGAGAGATTGGGATGAGTGGGAGAGAGAGATATAGAGAGAGATAGGAGAGGGAGAGAGAGTGAGAGTCACGTAAGAGGTGGATAAAGAGTGTTGGAAGTGGTAGAAATTAGGAGAGAGTGGTAAAGATGGAGAGGTGGAGAGAGAGAGAGAGAGAGTGGAAAGAGGTGAGTGAGTGGGAGAGCGGAGAGGTTGGGAGAGGGAGTGGGAGAGATGGGAGAGAGGGTGGGAGAGAGGGTAGGAGAAGTGGAGAGGGTCCAGAGTGGGAGAGAGGAAGGGAGAGTGGAGAGTGGGGAGAGGAGAGTGGGAGGAGGTTGGAGAGAGAGTGGAAGAGAGGGCTTGGAGTGAGTGGGAGGGGTGGGAGAAGGTTGGAGAGAGTTGGAGATGAGTGGTGGAGTCGAGATAGAGTGGGGAGAGAGGGAGAGAGGGGTGTGAGAGAGTCATAGAGATGGGGGAGAGAGATAGTTGTTTTATCTTGGTGTGCATAGAGAGTTTCAAAGAGAGGGTGGGAGAGTGGGCTATGAGATGAGATGGAGTGAGAGCGAGTTGGGAGAGAGAGAGAAAGAGAGAGAGAGATAGAGGGAGAGCTGGAGAGAGACTAGAGTGAGAGAGATGAGATAGTTCTGAGAGAGAGAGGGGTGAGAGAGATGAGATAGTTCAGAGCTGAGAGTTGGAGGCCGAGAGAGAGAGATGATAGAGAGAGAGAGAGAGGTTGGGGAAAAGAGTCGAGAGAGAGGGTGGGAGAGTGTGGGAGAGAGGTAAGAGAGTGAGAGAGGGTGGGAGAGAGGGTGGGAGAGATTGGGACAAGATGGGAGAAAGTGGGAGAGAGTGGAAGCATGTGGGAGAGTGGGTAGGAGAGAGTGGAAGAGAGTGGGGGAGTGTGGGAGAGTGTGGGAGAGAGGTTGGATAGAGTGGGGGAGGGTTGGAGAGAGGGAGGAAGAGAGTGGGAGAGGGTGGGAGAGAGTGGGAGAGAGTGGGAGAGTGGGATAGAGTGGTTGAGAGGGAGTGATGGAGTGGGAGAGAGGGTGGGAGAGAGAGTGGGACAGTAGGGGAGAGTGGGAGAGAGTTGGAGAGGGTTGGAGAGAGTGTGGGAGATAGTGGTAGAGAGTGGCTATGTTGTAGTGCAAAATCAAATATTTTTTTTGGGGATTTACAGAGATAATTTTTGATGACCAATGATCTTTCTTACATTACTATTCATTTCGGGGAAGGGGTTTTGCGTGCCTCGAATTCCCACTTTATTCTTGTCATGTTTTTGAGTCAGGAGATCACCAGCTGCCATATAATTCGAGAAAAATAATGATTAGTAAAACTCTGCTGAAATTTTTTGCTACTGTACAAAGGATGGTTTGATGTCCAAACTAGTCAAATTCAAGAAGATCGAAGCATAGTACACACTGATAAACAGATCCATAAATTCAATGGTTTTGTTTTGTTTTAGAGGAGAATTGATAACTCCGATTTTTGAAGGGAACCTTCTATGATTTAATCATCTGTAAGAGAAAAAATAGGGTCCAGGTTTCAAACATCTGGGACTTACTAATATTTTAAAACATCAATAAAAAAATAAAAAACATGATTTGAATCCTCTGTTTCGTGCCTTGAATATGCTTCAACATCTTGCGAACAACTCACGTGTCTCGTCTATACTCCCACAGTTGCATGCAAACAACAAAACGATCCACGTGCTTTGACCATGTTCAAGTTTTTGCATGCATATTGAATATGAGGATACGGGAAAGAGGGGAGGGAATTATGGAGGCGTAGTTCCTGCAATGAGTGTATTCTATCAAACAGTTCGTCTGCCCTGTTAATGCTTCCACCTTCTGCATTGACTGAGTTTGTGGGTGCCAAAAGCTCTGATTAATGCCAAGCCAGAGGCATACATTCCTCAAATGGTGTCTCTCGATCCGTACCACAACCGCTCCCTACAAGAAGGACCTATGAGCCCATACCACCGACGACTCAGCCAGCTTTCTTAGATGGATTTTACAAGCTCAACTATACAAGAGATGCAGTGCAAAACAAGCCCATCAAGAACTTCGTCGCACAAGTAGAAGGGATGATGACAAAATTTGAGATGTTCTACGACTAGAAGATTAGCGATGAAGAAACGTTCGAGTGGATGATAGTGGTGGACGCCCTCTCCCTCTACCAGTTTCTCAAAAATGGGCTTCACCTTCTTCAAGGGGAGGCAAGTTAAAGACACAACAGATGCGGTGAAATTCTTATGCCTACACTCACAGGTATCAGATGTGATCTTCTGAATCGGGAAAGTCAGATCCCTCTTTTTCTTCTCACAGAAATCGACAAGGACACCCTTCGTTCTCAGCTCGGGTATTTCTCATCTCTCTTGCTTCATAGTATCTCCTGATGTAGATGTTGACTACAAAGCAGAACATCAGCTATTAGGTTGCATGCACACATATTTGTCCTTCTTGCAGATTCATAAGATAGATGGCAGGAATCTGACATACTTGGAGAGCTTCATGACAACTATTGGTGACATTGTTGCGACCATCTTCGCTCTCTTCTTTACTCACCCAGCCAGCACCGGGCATGGATGCATGGGCATGGATGCGACTGCCTTGTTTCTTTCGCCCATCGTATTTTACGTGCAACCTCTGTCCTTCCTCGTTTCTTTCGCCCACCGTATTTTATGTGCAACCTCTGTCCTTCGTAAATTCTGCACATTCTACCATCCGTATTTAATGGTAACTGCGCCCATTTTTATTCCCTTTACTCTCTTGTTGATATTACAATCCTGGGAAGAAAAAGAGTATCCATATGCTTGTCAAATCTGATTTTACCAGACCCACATTCAAATTTAATTCCAGGCTTTACGAGTTGTTTTGCGTGTATTTGTTCAGAAATCGTTGCGGCCTTGCTTGGCTGGCAAAGGCTATGCAGGGGACAATTTGGGCAAAGGCTATGCAGGTGACAATTTGCACCGGGCATGGATGCGGCTGCCTCGTTTCTTTCGCCCACCGTATTTTACGTGCAACCTCTGTCCTTAATTTAATGGTAACTGCGCCCATTAATTTCATTTTTAACATTATTGTTTTTATATTAAATTTGATTCATTAATAATTGAAGATTTAGTTAATGTTAATTTTTTTTATAATAGTTATTTTATTTAAATAATTATTTTTTTAATAATGTTTAAATTTCATTTTGTATATAAAAAATAAAAAAAATTAATATAGAATGTACAAATATTTTAAGCATTTTATTTATTATATATAATACATAAATTTTAACCTTTTAAATTATTTTATTTTATTTAAAGAATATTTTAATTTATTTAATCCTAACCCTAATAATAATCTATCCATAACCCTAACCCTAATAATAACCTTAATTGAACCCTACATCTTACTATAATTGGACCCTAAACTTAACACTAATTGAAATTTAACCCTAACCCTAATTGTATTTGTACCCTGGTCCTAATTTAACCCTAATCTTATTAAAACTCTAACCCTAACAATAATGTTAATTTAATCCTATAGCTAATCCTAATTGAACCCTCACTATAACTAAATCTTAATCTTAACCCTAACCCTAATGCTAATTTAATGCTAATAGAATCATAGTCCTAATTAAGTTCCCATTATATAATTTTTATAACATGAAAAATAAACTCCATACATAACCCTTTCCTTTAGCAATTTTATTATATGTAACCCTAATCAAAACCTAACACTAATTGAACCTTAATTAAAACCTAACCCTAATCCTAAGTGAACCCTATTCCTAACCCGAAATGAAACCTTTAACCTTAACCAACATTTGTGTTAGGGTTAGAATCAACATTTGTAAGTATATTTAATTATAAGTATATTTATTTATCATTAAATTCACAGTAATATTTAAATTAAGTATATCAAATTTAAAAACTATATTTTAATAAGTATAATAACTAGTTTAATAAGTGTAATATTTAACTAATTATTATATATATATATTAGTTATTAAATAATAAGTATACTAACTATTAATATACTATATATATTAATTAATATTTAATATAATTTATTTATTAATTATAGTAATTTTATATTTGTATTTAATAATTTTAATCTAAACTATAATATATAATAAATATAATAATAATAACATTTTAAAGATTTAATTTACATTATATAAAATATTAAAAAATAATTTAGATTTTATCTTAGTTTTAACATTTACCTAAGAATTAAAACTAAAACAAGTAAATAAAATAAAATAAATAAATAATAGTTCTTTAAAGAAATATAAAATAACAAAAAATAACTTTTAAATAAATAAAAATATTCTTTAAATAAAATAAAATAATTTAAAAGGTTAAAATTTATGTATTATATATAATAAATAAAATGCTTAAAATATTTGTACATTCTATATTAATTTTTCTTTATTTTTTATATACAAAATAAAATTCAAACATTATTAAAAAAATAATTATTTAAATAAAACAACTATTATAAAAAAAATTAACATTAACTAAATCTTCAATTATTAATGAATCAAATTTAATATAAAAACAATAATGTTAAAAATGAAATTTAAAGAATCAAATTTAATATAAAAACAATAATGTTAAAAATGAAATTTAAAGAGGATAAAAAAAAAACATAAGGCAGGAAACAAGAGAGTAAAGGGAATAAAAATGGGCGCAGTTACCATTAAATACGGATGGTAGAATGTGCAGAATTTACGAAGGACAGAGGTTGCACGTAAAATACGGTGGGCGAAAGAAACGAGGAAGGACAGAAGTTGCACGTAAAATACGGTGGGCGAAAGAAACGAGACAGCCGCATCCATGCCCATGCATCCATGCCCGGTGCAAATTGTCACCTGCATAGCCTTTGCCGTAATATCAGATACCTACACAGAAGTAATGATGAGGATTTTACTTCCGGTAGAATTCAACGACGCCACTCGCCTAAACATGTGACACAGTACGTGGAACTGATGGACTGCCACATCGACCAGAAAATCAAGTACGGAGCCGCCGTGAAATGCAAGTTGCATTTTGATATGACGTTCGAAGGCGGGAAAATTAATAATTGCCTTCAAACACGGGATAAATATGACTGCCAAGATTAACAACTACGATTACTTCAATCGTCTCCAGGTCTATCTGAGCCGTTGATTACTAATTTTAGCTCGGCTTCTTTCAAATTAGATACGCCTTCAGCGTAAAAAAGCACATGATATAACAAGCACAATGACTTCTATCCCACTATAACGTAAGACCGTGACTAATAATGGCTTATGTCCATTCAGACGTCGTATTGTCTCAATCCATTTAATCCCACCAGACTGGATGCAGAAACCGACCAGAAAGAGACAGAAGTCCCGCTCTTTAATCTAATCCGACGGTCATATACAGAACCCCAGGGAGGAGGCAAGGCTGGCCGTCCGATGTTGAAAAGAGACAGACCAGCGGAAAAAACCGTCACCAGTCCAATTTGGCTGGAGAATTAAAACATATGCTAATGAAAAGCGTTTTCAGCGTGTAAATAAGTGGACGAATTTCCCGGATGCACAATATGTCACTGGAGAATTTCATTGATTTTGACTATGTTACTCATAACTAAATTTGGCAGCTACGGAGATAAATTACTTTGTTTGGCTGGATCGATTGGTATTGAAGAACAATGTTAAATGTGTAGCAGGGATGCCGTGTGCTCTCGGATTTTGAGCTGTGTGAGATTCGAACGCGCGACGTCAAAGTAGGGTTTGTAAGGTTTTTAATTGTCATACCACTTTCACAGCTGGTTTAGTGACCAGAGTGTTCTGAGACATTCTTCGGTACATTGTTCTTTTTGACTGAAGTATTTTTTGCTTTGAAACTGAAGATGTAGGCATTGTTTTCAAATTTCTCCCGTTACCTGGAAGCAAAATGTCTATCATCTGCTTTCTGAGCTATTAAGCACTGGCATTGTTTTCAAATTTCTCCAGTCATCTGTAAGCAAAATGTTTATTATCTGCTTTCTGAGCTATTAATCGCTGACATTGTTTTCAAATTTCTCCAGTTATCTGTAACCAAAATTCTATCATCTGCTTTCTGAGCTATTAATTACTGGATTTTTCGATCCAAATTTTAGCTTTTTCAATAACATTTGCTCCTAGAAGCCACATGGTATTTGAGAACCTGATTCAGATCTGCAGGTTTTGAGGTTATTAGTGGAAGACGGAGTGTCATTTGCCATTTTCTGATAGCTGGGAGCATTAGGATTGATAGGTTTCAAGTCCATCTTTATATATTTTACCGAGCTAAACATCTTTCTCCCCTTTCCTATTAGGATTTCAAATCTGGAAGATATTTCTACTGTTTTAGGCAATCGCTTATTCTTTCTCGTTATGCTAGATGTCTCTCTACTGGTCCGTGATGCCATTATGCTGTAGGAAATGTTGTCTTGATTGAACTCGTGGGGTACAAAACCAGTTTCCAAGCCACAGCTTTTCGTCCGTGATTGAAATTCAGCGGTATATAGGTACCCGTTCATTTATATGCTTTTTGTTGTTCTGTTTTTAAGAATGGTTGCGCAAGAGCTCCTGTGCAAGATGGCGCGCTAAACCGGGTGATTCAACATGTTGAACTTACCGTACTTCCAGTGTTATCTAGTTGTTCTCCTATTACTATTCTCTGTCTGGATACCATGTAATGGCTCAATTGCTGGTAAAAATGCAAGCCTGTTTGGAAACGCGAGGCCTTTGGTCGTAAATGTTGGTGCTCTTTTTGCATTTGATTCTACAATTGGAAGAGTGGCTAAAACAGCCATGGAATTGGCAGTGAAGAATGTGAACAGCGATTATAGTCTGCTTGGTGGGACAAAACTGGAGCTTAGTATGATGGACTCTAATTGCAGTGCTTTCATAGGCACAGCAGCAGGTTAGCTAATTCAATTTCAGAGTTATGCTTTTAATATTCGCTTTATTTATGGTTTATGTTATTTCAAAATAGTTGAGGTTGTCATAGACTTATTTTCTTTAAATGTATAGTAGCTCTGGTGGTTGTTTGATTGGTTGGCTCTTTTGCTTCCACTATGGAATGATTCTATACTAGCCAACATTGTTGTTTTGCTGGGCAAGGTCCAAGATGCATTATTTTTTAAAATTGCCTTTAGTGTTAGCTGCAAATTGGATCCCAGTCTCTCAATCAGGGCTCAATTTGCTTGAACAAACTAAAGTTAAATAAAACAATTCAATCAACTTTCTTGGTTGTGGGCAAATTTGTCTAACTTCGTCTGAAGACAGTCACAGACCCAGGCCTCGGTAAGGAAACAGGGTATTTGGCAATGACATGCTCTTTCAATACATACTCAAAACAATGATTGATGAATATTCCTTACACTAGCAATTGCTTGAATCCATAATAGTTTTTCAATATTATGCGTTCACTAGAAGACAGTTTCAATTGCTGGCTTTTGACCATCCGGTTTGTTTTAACTATTTTTCATAATATTCCTGTTAATTTCATTAATTGATGCGGAGCATCTCTTTTAATGTCCCCTGCCCACTCACTGTGGAATTAAGAAACTTGCTAATTTTTGGTTTCTAGTGGCCTGTGGCCTAGTAATGTAACGGATGACCAGGCTGGAGATTCCCGTAACCGATGCTGAGGAGCTGACGGCGCTGCAGACCTCTTATTGCCTTGGCGTTTTGTTTGCTATTTTTAACCTTTCCTTTCTCTGCCACTTTCTGGCCACTATTGGTGGGGCAGTCGTGGTTTTTGACTGATCCTTTTTAAAAAGGATGGTTTTGTTTTCTTTTGGTATAGTAGTTTTAGTGTGAGGGCAGAGCTGAAGATTTTTGGTGGTGTGCATTTTTCTGTGTAAGAGATTTGTAGTTTTTCCTGAGATAAATTAATAAAGAAGTTTACTCTGTTGAGTCCTGCTGCCCAGATCTGGGTTTATTTTCTGTGTGGTCCTTTTTTTGAGTGCATATTTTGTCTCTCGTTATTCTTTGCTTGTGTTTCCAGACCTGTGTTAGAAGGAACGAAGGAGTTTGCATCATTAATGGAACTCAGAAAGCCTTTGATGTGTGTGGTAGTTTTGAGTTCCAAATTAGATTATGATGCTCTCAAGGAATCTTTTACTGCCACCTATCCTAATGCCATTTTAAAACTGGGATATCATCAGAGAATTTGTATTCTGGAGAACTTGTATACTTGAACAGTATATTTTCTAATGTTTTCCTTGCAATGGTTTGTCTGTTTGCAGCTTTGGAATTGTTGAAGAAAGATGTTGTGGCAATAATAGGTCCACAGTTATCTGTGCTTGCTCACATTGTTTCACATTTGGCAAAGGAACTCCAAATACCACTTTTGTCCTTTGCAGCTACTGATCCCACTCTTACATCATATGAGTACCCATATTTTATCAGGATGGCTCACAGTGATTTTTCTCAAATGTCTGCAATTGCTGCTTTAGTGGGTTATTATGGCTGGAGAGAAGTTGTAGCAGTGTACATAGATGATGACTATGGCAGAAATGGAGTTTCTGTATTAGCGGATGCTCTGGGAAATGTGGGAGCTAAGATTACTAATAAGGCACCTATGCCTCCTGGAATCAACCAGAGTGAGATGGGTAATATATTAGCAAAATTGACTTTAGTAGAGGCACGGGTTTTTGTAGTCCATATGAATTCAGATGCTGGTCTTAATCTTTTCTCTAAAGCTAAAGACATTGGAATGTTGAGCAGTGGATATGTTTGGATAGTCACAGATTGGCTATCCTCTGTTTTAGATTCAACTGTACTTGCAACAGATGACATGAACTCACTTCAAGGGGTGATTGGCCTGCGACGGCAAAATCCAAATTCAGAAAAACACAATGAGTTTACAAGAGAGTGGAAGAAGTTACAAACAACTCACATGGTGGATGCCTCTTTGAATGTGTTTGGACTGTATGCTTATGACAGTATATTGATGATTGCTCATTCTATCAACGCCTTCCTGAATCAGGGAGGAAATTTCTCTTTTGTAGAACAGAATACACTATCAAATAAGAGTAGAAGCAAGTCAGAACTAGCAGCTTTGAAGGTCTTCAAAGAAGGAGCACAGCTGCGGAAGATAATACTAGAAACTAATTTCACTGGTGTTGCAGGTCCTGTACAACTAGATAAAAATAGAGATCTGATGGGCTCTACTTTTGAGATTATTAATATAGCTGGTACAGGATTTCGCAGCATCGGTTACTGGTCAGATCACACTGTCTTCTCAGTTACACCACAAGAATATTCAGCTACAATCAACCGTAACCAATCTCATGTAAAGCCAAAACTTCACGATATCATATGGCCTGGTGAAAGCAAAGTGGTGCCACGGGGCTGGGCATTTCCAAACAATGGCAAGGAACTTGTGATTGGTGTGCCCAGAAAAATAGGTTTTAAAGAGTTTGTGACAACAGTAAATGATAGCAGCACACCAAAAGGATTTTGCATTGATGTGTTTGTTGCTGCGGTGAACTTGCTTCCTTATGCCGTTCCATACACCTTTATATCTTATGGAACAGGGAATTCTACACCCAGCTATGACAAGCTCGTGGAGCAGGTTGCCTTAAAGGTTGGTATCTACTATAAATTTTAAATGATTTCTATACTTGTCCCTATATTTTGGTATCAGAGTTTGTTTCCATGTTGATGATCTCACCAATATTCTTGCTCAACATCGAAGAATTAGTCATGTAATCGGAGAGTAAGCATATGCACACTAGTTCAGTTCAGCTATTCATACATGGACCCTTGCAGAACTTTGATGCAGTCGTTGGAGATATTTCAATTGTGACAAAACGATCGAAGATTGTGGACTTTACGCAGCCTTATGTAGAATCTGGCTTAGTTGTAGTGGTACCTGTTAAAGAGATTGATTCCAATGCTTGGGCTTTCCTGCGTCCATTTACAGTACAGATGTGGTGTACAACTGGTGCCTTTTTTCTTGTCATTGGAACTGTTGTGTGGATTTTGGAGCATAGATCAAACCCAGAGTTTCGAGGGCACCCCAAGCAGCAAGTCATGAATGTTCTCTGGTAATTTCTTTTCCTGTAGGTGTGCAATTGATTTTTATGTGAAGTACTCCAACATTGCTCATTTCAGATTGTTGCCTTTGAAGTGAAAGTAAAGTTGGAGGTCGATTCCAATTTGATGTGGTTGATCATATTAAATATGCAATTAATTTTGTGGATCTTGAATTGATTCGAGAAATATCTCTTCGCAATAACAAACCTTAAGTAAGAGTAGAACATTTCTGAGAATATCAAGGAAATCCATATATTCAAATGTTATATTATTATTTGTTTAACAACAGTCGACATGATAATGTTGTAGTTGCATTTGAGAACTATATTTTCAGACATGCAAGATGAAATGACTTACAAAAATTAGTTTTGGCAGGTTCACATTCTCTACGATGTTCTTTTCCCATAGTGAGTAATCTGTCTTCAACAATCTATTTGTGTGGCCTCTTAACTTATGTTGGAAATATATTGGTTTGGTTTATGCTTTCATATTATTGATCTTAAACTATTTGAACACTACGAAAGATGTGGAATAAGCAGTGAAGATACACCTGATTTGCAGTAATTGAAAGTTCTTTGTCACAGTAATTTCAGGATGCCTTGCACCTTGCAAATATCCAGAATGCTCTGCGTGGAAAAACTTATGACCTATGGGGTTTGTGCAGGGGAAAATACTGTGAGCAGCCTTGGACGTGCAGTACTAATCATATGGCTATTTGTTGTTTTAATCATTAATTCAAGTTACACTGCAAGTTTAACATCAATCCTCACAGTGGAGCAGCTTTCACCAACAATTCAAGGAATTGATAGCTTGGCATCAAGCAATTTACCAATAGGATATCAAACAGGATCCTTTGTTGCAGATTATCTATCAGGAGAGTTTAATATAGCGAAGTATAGATTAGTGCCTTTAAACACTCGGGATAGTTATGCTAAAGCATTGTCTCTGGGGCCAAACAAAGGTGGTGTGGCAGCAGTTGTGGACGAGCTTCCTTATATTGAATCATTTCTAGCCACACGGTGTGGATATACAATTGTGGGCAGTGAATTTACTAAGAGTGGATGGGGATTTGTAAGTAGCTTTGCTATGATCTATACTAAGTATTTTCGTTTTTTTTATAATGAAGTTTTATTATATAGGATCTGTGTTGATATTGAACAGGTTTTTCAAAAGGACTCCCAACTTGCAGTTGACATGTCCACAGCAATCCTGGCCCTTTCAGAAAGTGGGGAACTTCAGAGAATTCATGATAAATGGTTGAAAAACGATATATGCAGTCTAGAGGCACGTGCAGTCCATTCAAATCAATTTGGCCTGGAAAGTTTCTGGGGCCTTTTCCTAGTCACAGGAATTGTGTGCTTTGTAGCTCTTTTTGTATTTTTCTTTCGAATGATTTGTCAATTCACTCGTTATGGTGATACGTATAATGAGGATTCTTCTGGTAAGTCGCATTCTTTAAGCCTAAGAAGTGCAAAGGTTTTAAGATCATTTGCCTCTTTTGTTGATGAAAGGGAGGATATAATAAGGAGGCTGAAGAGAAAGCGTGCAGACAAGAAAATGAATCCCAAGTCTGAATTGAGCCAGCCTCAGAGCCGTCCAAGCTGATTGACATCCCTTGATATGGGCTTCTCTGTCGATCATATCAATGGCATTTCCCCTATTTAGTTTGATACTAGCAAAACTACCATCTTGGTTTTGAAGCTGCGACGTCTTTCTCAATGCAATGGTAGCTCTTAGTTATTGGAAGGAGGCAGATTGTCAAAGTAAAGATGGCTCTCAGTTATTGAAAGGAAGCAGATTATCATTTTCAGTTATGCTTCGTTTTTTAAAAGCTCCTTCATATACGTTTCTTTTCTATGAAAAAAATTCTAAGGAAGCTTACAGATCAGCGTTGTTAAAAGGCTTTCATAAGAACAATTAATTTTTGATGGTCTGCAGATCATCGATCGATCAACGGCAAATTAATGTAAAAGTGGAAGACTCTCCGAAATATATATTTATAGAAATGAATTGTAATTAAATAGAGACTAACTCCTTTCTAACTATCTACTAATAATTAACTCTTTGTTAACGAAACTAACAAATAATAGGAATGTGAGAGGTTTGGAATACTCGGATAGGAAGTATGTGTTGAGAGCCTTTTGTAATGAGAAGAAGGATTGTAGAGAAGACTGTCCAACTCTACAATCCTTCTTAAAATGAAATGGAGTCAGCATATTGTCAGCTCGGGGTGCTCTCCTTGTAACATATGCCTTTGGATTGTTCTTGATAAGAAAGAATGCAAATTTGGCCTCTGCTCAATTTATGCCCCTAATGATTATAGGGAAAGGATTGAGGTTTGGAAATGGTTGTTAGTTAACCTTCTAAAAGTGTCCTGGATTATTGGAGGTGACTTTAACTTGGTTGAAAACAAAGAAGACAAAAAAGGGAGGTCAAATTGGTCCTAGAAAGGTAATGAACAATTTTATTGGCTCAAAATGAAAAAGATTTTATTGGCTAAAAATGAAAAATCCCTTAAGCTCTTTGACCTCTACAAGGAAAAAACAATGAAACTAAAAGTATTTGGTTTACTTGGTGTAATAATCAAATGAGAAATAATAGAATCTATTGTAGGCTTGATAGGTTCTATGCAAATGATGATTTCTTTTGCTTTGAGCAAAATGAGAGCTCCAATAATGTTAAGAGTAGAGTCAAATAACATGTTAGATCACTACCCAATTGAGGTTAAAAGTATGATCAAAGGAACCCCAAGGGCCAATAATATAAGGAAAAGTTGTATTTTTAAACTAAACACTGAACTTTTAAAAGATGAAGATTGTCTTTCTAGTATTGTCACTCTCAGACACATAAATAAGAAGATTTTTCCTTCTTCATTTGCAAAAGAATATTGGAATAGGTTAATGAAAGGCATCCAAACCCTAGTTCAGACAATAGGAAAGAAATTTGTGATTGAAAATAGGTGGGA
The DNA here is from genome assembly GCA_007258455.2 of Sequoia sempervirens. Classification (NCBI taxonomy): domain Eukaryota; kingdom Viridiplantae; phylum Streptophyta; class Pinopsida; order Cupressales; family Cupressaceae; genus Sequoia; species Sequoia sempervirens. Next base: position 1,260,243,180 of record VDFB02271358.1, on the reverse strand, counting down.
AAGTGCATTACAAAGATTAATTTTTGGTTGTGGAAGGAGAAATTCAAAATGGGGTTGATAATGTTGACAAAATCCTACAACTACACAATATAAAACACAAGCTAAGATGCTTTTAGGTTAAAAGGGCATAAGGAGCAAAGATCAAAGCTAAAGAAAATTGGGTTAAAGGTGGGGGGATAGAGGCTCTAAATTTTTTTTCAATCTTCTAAGGAAAAAGATGTCTCTAGAAAACATTGGGCCAATAGATGATAATGGAAAATGGATTCATGAATCATCTGAAATTGTCAAGGTCTTTCAAAAAAATTATACAAGGTTGAAGACCAATCAAATGCTTGTGCTCAAGCCCGAAAACTTTGTAGGAGAGTTGTGCCAAGGAAAATAACATATGCTATGGCCATTAATCATGATAAATACATAACCAAGGAAGAAGTGCATAACACTATTTTATCCTTTTAGAAGGGTAAATTGCCAAGGGTCGATGGTCTCCTTGTTGAATTTTATAAGGTCAATATAGAGTGGATTGCTAATGATATGCTTGATGTTTATGAGGAAGCCATTCAAGAAGGTACTTTAGGGGAAAACATCAATAGAGGAATCATAAAATTATTGCCAAAGGCAGGTGACAAAAGTAATATAAGGAATTGGAGGCTAATAACTTTGTTGAACATGTCCTATAAGATATTAGCCAAACTACTTGCCAAAAGATTAATAGATATCCTCCTAGTGATTATAAATGAAACTCAAATTGGCTTTATCAAAAATAGATATATTCTTGAAAACCTAATCACAAGCCAAGAAGCAATGGAATGGGCTAATAGGAGTGGTCAAAAAGTTGGAATGTTGTTACTTGACTTTGAAAAAGCCTAATATGATAGAGTAGAGCGATCTTTCATTATGATAATGCTTGAAGCTTTTGGGTTCCCAAAACAATTTTGTAATATGGTAAAAATTCTATTTGAAGATGTGAATGCTTAGGTGGTTGTAAATGGTGTTGTTTCTGATCCTTTTCCCCTGAAAAGATCCATTAGACAAGGTTGTCCTTTGGCTCCAACCCTATTTGTGATTGCCTCAAAGGCTCTCCATTACATGTTGAGAACCAACTTATTAGGTTCTCCTTTGCAATGAATTAGTTTACTACGAAATGCTATGGTCTTGAACATTTAGTTTGTTGTTGATATAACCTTATTTCCGGTCCTCGAGGAAGAGAATATGAAGAACGTAGTTGGGAGATTAATAGCCTTATGTGATGCTTCAGGGGCTAAAATCTCAGAGGAAAAGTTTACCTTAATTGGTTGGGTAGACACATCTCTTGATTGGGTGTCCAAGTTCAAGTGGAGATGGGAGGGACCAAATAAAATTGTCAGATATTTGGGTGTCCCATTCACTATAAAGTCCTCCCTAAAAGATATGTGGAATTGGATGTTTGAAAAAATAGAAAAATAGCTTAAGGGATGGAACAATAATTATCTCTCCTTGGCTGGAAGGGTTTAGGTTTGCAAAGAAAAATTGGCTTCCTATTCTATTTACTATGCTTCTGTGTGGTTCTTTATAAGCTACCAAGTTAATCTTGTTTAGAAATTAATCAACAAGTTTCTCTGGTCGGAGGGAAAGGGAAAAGGTAAAAATCATGTTGTCAGATGGGAGTGGTGTTGTCTATAAAAAGAGAAAGTGGTTTAGGTTTGAAAGACCTGAAATGGTAGGGGGTGGCTCTTGCCTCAAAATGGATTTTAAAAGCCCTAGATGGGAATGAGCCCTAGAAAGTCTTAATAAGAAGGAACATCCCTAAATTTGTACCAAAAAAAGCTAAACGATGGAAAAAATTGCACCCTTATGATATAATGTTTGGTAACTTCAAGGTAAAACCTTCTAGGTCAAAAGTTTTCACTAGCATTTGGAAAGCTTAGGAGTATGCTAGAGACATAATTAAGAATAAAAATGCTTTTTATGTTGATAACAATACTTATCACAACTATAGATTTGTATGATGTAACTTGAATCATAAGGGTAAATGTCTGGCACTACTTCAAGGATTCTCATCAAAAAGCTGGGACATACAAGGTATTGCTTCCATGGATGATATTTTGATAAACTATGAGATTATGCCATGGGATCTCTTAAAAAAGAAATCAACCTTAATGACTATAATCTAAGGACATACTCTATGCTTGCAAAATGTTGGAACAATCTTGAGGACTCTGTGAGAATAGTTTCAAAGCTTGATGGCTTCAATAATTCCAAGTGGATGGATAATACTCCCCCCTCCTTAAGATCAAACCCCTCAATCTGTAAAAAATATTATATGAGCCTTAGGATGTCTTAGGTCATGTGAATTGAACTTGGGGTCTAAGTTTGAGGAATTCTGAATGGTTTGAGATTCTCAAAAAGTGTTGGCTAAACATAATTGAACCAAAAAAATGTTGCTTTAAATGGCCACTGCTCAGAGGAAAATTAGCGAGGAGTCATAATCAGTCTGTTTATAGTGTCTATAATAGTCTTGAAAATATTAAGCATATCTTTTTCAATTGTAAATTTTCTATAAAGGTATGGTTAGTCTTTATGGGGAATATTCTAGGTTGGGATTGTAGGAGTAATTTTTCTTGGTTTGAAATTATAACTAGCTTTTTTAAAAGTCTTAGTGTTAAGTCAAATAGATTCTAGAATATTTTATCTACTAAAGTTTTATGATTCATTTGGAGAAAAAGGAATGAAGACATGTGCCAAGGTAAGAGGAGGATCCTTACCGAGTCTTGTAATAGACTCATTTTTCTTCTTGTTCCTGAACATGTCACCTTCACTCTAAAGATTCCTACAAAAAGGTTTGTAAAAATCCTTGATGAAGGATCACCAAGTATTCATAAGGAAGATATTCAAGAAGCAGACTATTGGCCTCAAGACCTGAGAAATATTGATGACAACATCAAAGGAGAGTACAAAGATTTCCAAAACAAATACTCCAAACTACACCAATATGAATTGAACAAAGACAAGAAGTACAAAGATCTGGAAATAACAACTACCAACTTTGATAAAGGTGATTGGAAGAGGATCTCCCCACCTATTGGAGCTTTCCTAGGGATTGACTCTTGCAATCTCAAGAAGAATTATAATAGTGGTAATGAGAAGATCAAGATAAATAATAATGACTAGTATCATGTTGACTTTGAATCTATTTTTTTATGGTAGCTACAATATAAATATCTATAGTTAATTTGCATTTTTTCCTCTATTTTGTACCCTGTGGGGCAGAAGGATGAGAACTGATATATTTTCAATGATTTAATCTGACTCTTTATTTGTAATCGAATATCAATATAAAAAACTAACAAATAATGTTCATTATTCTTTCAGATACTAGATGTATGCTCACTTTATTCATTTTTGTTTATTTCTCTTTATTTTATGTCTCGTATTTGTTAACCACACCCAATTAAGGTGTGATTAGTTGGGCAGATAGAAGGTGGTTACACCATACCTTTTATGTCTCGTATTTTTTAACTGCACCTAGTTAATGTGTGATTGGTTGGGTGAATGGAAGGTGGTTACACCATGGCTTTGTATCTATATGTTATAGAAGATGAAACTATTGCACATCTTGTCTTCGACAAATAAAGGTTACACTTTAATGAAGCTCAACAACTCTCTACATCCATACTAAGTAACATGACAACTAACTAGAGTTGATTCACAACACATTGTAGACTTATTGACACATCTACAACTCTAGTTGAGACATCTATAACATATGGAGAAAATATTTATTTATTATTTACACGCTTCGTAATGAAAATTTAAACTTCTTTGACTCCCAGTATATCTCTACATTGTACAAACTTTATCTTGCCTAAAGGCTTAGTAAATATATTAGTCATGTTGTCATTTGTGTTACCATATTTCAAATCTGTCTCATGATTGATCATTTTCTCTTGCAAAATGACATCAAGCTTCAATATATTTTAATTTGGCATAGTACATTGGATTGTTTGCAAATTTTATTAATCTTTGATTGTTGCACTTGATAGTTTTCAGTCCTTTTTTTGTATCTCATAGCTTCAAGAATATTCCTTAGCCAAATAAATTCAAAAGCAGAATTGTACAATGCTTTATGATTAGCTTCAGTAGAGGACAAGAAATTAGTTGGTTGCTTCTAGCTACTATGATGTTGAATGCATATTTAGTGGTGGATTTTCTATCATCTAGATCACTCACCCTATTAGAATATGAATATTCTCTCTATTGGTTGCCAAAATTGTTGCTCCACAATCCTATAACTTATTTTTACCTTTAGGGTCAAGGATTTATGGTCAAAAAAGTAAAATGGCGGTTTATCAATAGATTGAGGAGGGTAAAAGGCCAATTGATGATAGTGGATAGTCTCTCCTTCACTTTGGGCTTAGCTATACTCCAAAGAATATTCCCAAAGGTATTCTTAATAGGTTTTAAGCCAATTAAAATATAGTATGACTGGAACAATTAGTAATTATACCCAATGTACATTTGACCTCCATATCTGTCACTAGGTCAAGACAAACTATTTGCATAAAACCTCTTATATAGATAATAAATCATTTTTCACATACATCGATAGATGACGATAGTATTAGAATCTCCAAAGATGATTATGTTTAATATTTAATACACAATGAAAATGTGCAAAGATGCATGGCATGCTACTCTGATGATTTTACTATTTATATTTGCATAAGATTGTTCCCTAGTTTATAATAATGAAACATGAATAACATGTATATCCCAAATTAAACTTAATCTACTTCAACTTTTAATAGGGATGAAGGGTGCTTAAATGATGAAATGTTTGGTCCTTCACCAATATGTAGTGATGTCTACTCCATTAGGCAACAAAGTCATGAACAACAAAAAGAGAGGAGATACATCCAATAGACATCAATAGAACCGAAGATGCATTTACATACAAATCAAATATTATATCCTACAAAATGGATATGTTGTAAGGTGTGCACCCTTGGTCTCCTTGTGTTGTGCAACACACCACTTGGGTTGGTGACATGGCTTATCCACCTCTCGTGGATTCATTAACTTTGGTGGTTGTATCGAGCATTAACAAGTTGATCTTTTGGTGCAATGACAACTATTTGTGCAACAATTGGTATCAGAGCTTGGGTCATGGGTTTGAAGCCCTCACTTGCACTAGGGGGGATTTTTGCAAGGTGTGTGCCCTTGGTCTCCTTGTGCTATGCAACATAATGCTCTGGTTTGTGACATGGCTTAACCAACTCCCATGGATTCATTAACTCTGGTGGTTTTATCAAGCATTAATAGGCCAATCTTTTGGTGCAATGAAAACCGTCTACATGCAACAAGATATACTTAATTTAATCTAGCTCATAACTACAATAACCCATATGAAATAAAGGAAAGACCATTATAGTAGCATTGTGATGCATTAAAAGCTATCACTCTTCATCTAACCTCTATTACAATTACACTAGCAAATGTGGTGAGAGAAAATACATAGTTGCAAATATACGTTTTCCTAAATCGTTATAAATTGCCATGGAAACCTATCATTACATGCATATGTGCTTTACAAAGCCTTTCTACATTTTATGAATTGTGTTGTAGCATAAAAATTTAGGCTGGTAATGTTTGGTGCCCTAGAACTAGCAAAAAACCTTCTTAGACCAAAAAATTGACTCAATAACCAACTTTCATGTAGAACCAATTGGTATTTATAAATCTTTAATTTTAGGTGCCCAATTTGCATGTAAGAACCTCAAGATGAGAGAAAGTTGTAGATCATATGAGAAAACCTCTTTTTTTATTTCAACCATCCTTCCCCCATGATTTGCACATAAAATCTTGTGAAAAAATATCCATAAATGTGTCCAAAGTACTGTGGGAGTTATGAACATCCTCTAAATATGTAAACCATCTTTTCATTTATGGTGTCTTTGGTTTCAACATCTTAGGGCTAAGAAAAACTTTTGGAATTTATGTGATTGATGTCTAGGAGCTAGCATGAGACCACTGGGAGCTTCAAACCCTAACCACCACATTAATTACATTGTGTGGATCTTCTTTATCCTATTGTTGGAAGTGTTAGTGTGAAATTAGGTATTATCAAACTAGTTATCTTTTAGCCTGCTTAGTAGAGTCCTAATCACACTACACTTAAGCTCACTTAAAGGTTATATAGACTTTTTCCTCACCTCATGTAGACTCACCAAGTGTCTCAACACTTGTCCATAGAGTCCTACACTTGTTTCATAGTTGGAGGGGTAGCCAGAGTTTGAATCCTATCTTCTCACCTCTTCATCCTTGCCTTTATAAGAAAGGCTCATTTGTACATTTTACACATCACATTCTTATGAAATTTTCTCATTTGTGGATTATTTTGAGTTTACAAGCAGATCTTGGTTGCTCCAATAGGAAGTACATGTGAATATTCACCATTAAGATTATATAATGTTTATGGATGAGAGAAATATAATTAGGTAGTTTTAGGGCCTTATTGGGTCATTTGTGTCAACTTAGGTCATGTATGGAGGTAGGTGGAAGTGAATAATGTAAAATGTAGGAGTTTTGGAGTTTTAAGGATTGGGGGTTGGGGGTACTCCATAACTCTTACCACTTTTTGTAGACTTATTGACACATTTACAACACTTAGTCACACATTTTCAACTCTCGTTGAGACGTCTATAACATGTGGAGAAATTACTTATTTATTATTTACACACTCCTTAATGAATAAATGAATTTCCTTGGACTCCTAGCATATCCCTACAATGTACAAAGTTTATCTTTATGAAAGGCTTAGTGAATATATTATTCATGTTGTCATTTGTGTTACAATATTTCAACCCTATCTCATAATTGATTTTTACCTCTTATAAAATGATGCCAAGTTTCAATATATTTTAATTTAGCATGATACATTAGATTGTTTCCTAATTTGATTGAACAATGATTGTCACACTTGATATTTGTTGGTCCTTTTTATTGTGTCACATATCTTCAAGAAAACATGTTAGCCAAATAGCTTCAAAAGTAGCATTGCACAATTATTTATGATCAACTTCAATAGAGGATAAACAAATAGTTAGTTGCTTCTAGCTATTGTAAGATACAATGTTTTCTTATATTAAATGAATATCTATTGGTGGATTTTCTATCATCGAAATCATCTAGCCAATTTTAATATGAATAACCTATTTTTTGGTTAGCAAAATTTTTGCTCCACAATCTTATAACTTCGTACCTTTAGGGCTAGGGATTTTTTGTTAAGAAGGTAATACAAGGTTCATCAACAAACTAAGGAGGGTTAAAGGCCAATTTATGAGAGTGGATGATTTGGGGAATGACAAACTGAAACACTACAAGCAATAGGAAACTGTAATAAGCACCAAAACCAATATAGTATCCTATAGAATGTTGGCTCAATCAGTTAGGCCAATCAGTTGCCAAGGGTGACAAGAACAATTACAAAACCCATTCCTCATTCAAAGTGACAAGAATCAAAGCTTACAAAGAAATAGTGAAAGGAAAAAAGGGCCACCGTACTAAACCTCATCTCATTTCCTTTGTTACAAAGGAGCAATTTGCAAATCAAGAAATCAAGGTTTAAATGTGTATCAATCTATTCAAAATATGATTACAATGATATTCGATTCTTAAAGGAATTGACTTCGTTTATTTCTAGCTCAATTACACCCCTCTATTCAATCTGCTTCTACAACTTATTCAAATTGGGATCTTTCCCAGCTAGTCGATCCCCCCCTAGCATTGCCCTCTTCTTGTTTTCCCATTCTCCTTTTTCAATATGAATCTCACTCTTCTTTTTTCTCCTTCTTTTCTCCTAACCCCTCCTGAAATTGAAAACTCGGCCTTTCCAAAACAAATTGGGCTTCTCCTCCAACCGTCGACCTCCTGCTTGGAAAACAAAAAACTTGTCCATGTGGCAACAAGGATGAAACCTGTACTCTAACTTCCATAACCATCACTGTTCACTATTCAACAACAATGGGCCACATGTCAGAAAGATTCAAGGAATACTAATCTGCAAACAACAAACAAAACCAAAATTGATGGGGAACAATGCCTAGAACAACAAGAAAAACCAAAATTGATGGGGAATGTTTCCCCTACATTAGGCTCCCCAAGAGAGAAAAAGATCATGAACTCATGGTCATGAGGTCATCAATGGAATGACCATAGTTGGAAATCTTAGATGCAATCAACCAAGAATCATCATCCAAAGGATTATTGTGCCATTTAACCAAGTACCTGAAATACTCCTTGTGGGTGTTCTTCAACAACTGTTTATCTAGAATGAATTCAATTTCCAAAAGAATTGATTTGGTGACATGTTGGTCTTCATCAGCTTTCAACTCTCCAACTCTATTGTTTCTTCATCTGCAACACCTTTGTTGGATACAAATCTGCTACATTGAAGATAGATGAAATACCCATGTCTGGAGGAAGACCAATCTCATAGGCATTCACTAAAAACTTGTGAAGAATCTTGTAAGGACCGATCTTCTTCATTTTCAGTTTATTATATTCACCTTTAGGAAATATTTCTCTCCTAAGATGAGCCAAAACAAGATCACCCACCTGAAAATGAACTTCTCTCCACTTTTTATCAACATACTGTTTGTATTGTTGATTGCTTCCTTCAATGTTCATCTTAACCTCCTCATGAGGATCATGAATGAATTGGGAAAAGTCTTCACCATTTACACTTCTTTTGTCCATATCACCAAGATTTTTAAGTTCCAAGACACCCATAGGATGCATGCCATAAACAATATAAAATGGATTGAAACTTGTACTCCTATTTGGAGAATCATTATAAGCAAACTCAGCCTGTGTTAAAGCCATATCCCAATTACCAGGTGTGTTCCCAACAAGGCACCTCAACATATCACCAATAATTCTATTCACTACCTCAATTTGGTCATCCGTTTGGGGGTGATAGGCTGAACTAAAACTAAGATGTGTTCCCAACTTCTTCCAAAGGGTTCTCCAAATATTCCAGGGGCTACAAACTTCATATCTGTATCTGACACTATGCTCCTTGGAATACCATGTAATCTAACCACTTCTTTGAATTTTTTTTAGCAATATTGGTTGCATCACTATTCTTCTTGCATGAAATAAAATGAACCAATTTAGAGAACCTATCCACAACTACAAATATAGAATAATTGCCTCTTTGAGTCCTAGGAAAACCCATAACAAAATCCATACTTATAGAATCCCATTGTCGATATGGAATTGGTAATGGTTGATACAAACCCATATTTTGACTTCTTCACTTTGCATGTTGACATACTTTGCATCTCTCCACATACTACCTGACATTAGCTCACATTCTTGGCCACTAATAGTGTGTATTTAGCTGTAGATAAGTTTTATCTTGTCCAAAATGTCCTCCTAGCTACCACAATGCTTCTCTTTCAAGAGATTCTCCCTCATTGATCCTCTAGGTATACACAATTGATTTCCTTTGAACAACAAACCTTCCTATAGCATAAAGTCAATCCAAGGTCCCCTATCTTTGTTGATTGGAATGCTGCAAGCTTCATATGCATCTTTGAAATCTGGATCATCCACATACAACTCCTTCAAACTATCAAAACCAACACTGTTAGCCTGAATTTTATGTAACAATAAACTTCTTCTACTTAATGCATCAACAACCTTGTTTTGTTGCACACTCTTATTCTTCAACACAAAATTAAAACTTTGAAGATACTCTACCCACTTTGCATGCCTCTGATTTAGTTTGTGTCGACTATTAATAAATTGTAATGCATGGTTATCAGTGTAAACAATAAAGTCCTTAGGAAGCAAGTAACACCTCCACTTCTTCAACGATTTAATCAATGCATGAAATTCAAGATCAAAGACTGAATATTTCTTCCAATCATCATTTAATTGTTTGCTAAAATCAGCCACTGGTTTTCTTTCTTGACTAAGAACAACCCCTATTTCCAAGCCACTAGAATTGTATTCAACTTGAAATACTTTATTGAAATTAGGTAGTGCAAGTATAGGTTGCTTAGTTACTCTATGTTTAAGAAATTTGAAACTCTTTTCAGCCTCTTGAGTTCATTAAAACTACTTTTTAGACCCCTTTATTTTTCAAGTATAGGAGCAACTACATGATTGAAATATTTAATAAACTTCCTATAGAAACTAGCAAGTCCATGAAAACTTCTTACCTTCGATGCACTCCTTGGTATTGGCTAATCAATAATGGATTGAACCTTTTCCTTGTCCATCTTCAACCCTTCATTGGATACTACAAAACCCAAATAAGTCAATTTAGTTTGCATCAACACACACTTCTTAAGATTAATTTGCAACTTCTCTTCATGTAACCTTGTCATAACCATCTTCAAATGTTGTAGATGCTCTTCTTTAGACCTACTAAAAACCAATATGTCATCAAGATATACAATAAAAAAATTCCTAGAAATGGTTTCAAGACTTCATTCATAAGTCTCATAAAAGTACTAGGTGTATTTGTGAGCCCAAAGGGCATAACCAACCATTCATAGAGTCCATCATTAGTTTTAAATGTTGTATTCCACTCATCTCTAGGTATGATCCTAATATGATGATAAACACTTTTCATATCTATCTTCAAAAAATACTTAGCACTACTCAAACAATCCATCAAATCATCTACTCTAGGAATTGGAAACCTATATCCGATAGTTATCTTATTAATGGACCTAGATTCCATGCACATTCTCCATTCATCTCCTTTCTTGGGCACTAAGATTGTAGGAACAACACAAGGGATAAGACTCTCTCTTATCAACCCTTTCTTGAGTAATTCTTCAACTTGCCTTCTAATCTCATAATTTTCTTTGTGAGTCAATCTATATGTAGCCTTGTTTGGAAGGCTAGCCTCTGGAATCAAATCCATATGATGGCTAATACTTCTCATAGGAGGCAACTCATTAGGAAAATCAACTACTACAATATCCTTATGTTCCTCCAAGATATCTTGTATCTCCCTAGGCAGATCATCCAACTCTATAAAGGTAAGCAAATCCTTGGGTTTGAGCACCAAAGCAAATCCCATTTCTTCATCCTTCATGATATGTAATAACTCTTTTCCACTCACCAACATTATCTAGTTGTTGCTACTACTACTGATGTCCTCTTCTTGTTCTCGCATAGGCAACAAAGTATGTTTGATTCCATCCTTTTCAAAAGTATGTGTTACTTCTCCTATCATGTATGAATTTTTGATCAAACTGCCAAGGTCTACCAAGCAATATGCATGACACACATCACACTATCCTTATACATACCAATTTTAAATTCTACTAAGGCATGTTCATCTACCAACAACCATTTCCCCTTTTGTATCCAAGAAACTTTATAAGGTGTAGGATGTTTAGTTCTCTTAAGAACTAGTTTATCCACCATTTCAACAACCACTAGATTATTAGTACTACCGCTATCAATAATCAACTCAAGCAACACTTACCTCTAGCCTTGAACTTTGTCTTGAATAAAGATCTTTGTTGTAATGGTTCTTGACTCTCCTTTGGTGGCTTCAACAACACTCTCTTGAACAACAAGGACTCTCTAGTCTTAGGTTCCTCATTGTGATGAGTAGGTGATCCCACACTTTCTTGATCTGCTTGTATAATCTGATTTCTCCTTTTTTGCCTTGTGTGAACTTATCTTGAGAATTATAGACACTCCCAACTCTTATGACTAGCATATTGATTTCATTTGAAATATTTACCAACAAAGCCTCTTCCTCTTCCTTGATAACCACCTCTACCAAATGATCTTCCTCCTTTGATTTGATAGCCTCCTCTTTCTTGATTAACTGGGCCACTAGAACTATAGCCCCTTCATCTTGATGGGATCGTTGTCCCCTACCACCCTATTGTCCTCTTCCTCTATTTCTTGTTGATTTTGCTTCCTCACAAGCTTCTCTTCTGCCTTAATGGAAAACTAATATGCTTCCTCAAGAGTTCTAGGGGACACTAGAATCAACTCATCTTGCAAACTGTTTTCAAACCATTAAGGTATCTTTCTACCTTTTCCATATCCTCTTCACTATGGCCTGACTGAATCACCAACTTGTAGAACTCTTTCGTATATTCTTTTACTAACATATCCTTTTGCTTGAGATTTCACAATCTTTTGAAAAGATTGGTTTGATAGTCTCTCAGAAGGAACTTAGACTTTAATTTGAAAACCATTCTATCCCAAGAAGTTATATTTTCCTTGTTCTTCTTCATCTTTTAGATTGTACATAATCCCACCACGTAGAAGCATGGCCTTTGACCTTTGTATAAGCAAACTTAACTTTCCTTTCTTTTGCAACTCCTTCATACTCAAAATATTTGTCAAGATCATTGATCCAATCAATGAGTTCTTCCCCATTTAGGCTTCCAAAATAAGTAGGGACCTATATTCTTTGTTTGGCTCCCACGCTCATAACAACTTTTATCAATCTTTCTTCCACTCCTTTTGGTTCTTCTCAAACTTCATCATCAGTTTGTGATTGCTCTTCTTCCTCAACTTCACTAACATCATCAATGAATTCTCCCCTTCGTTGTGCCTACTCCATGGCATCCATCCTTGCTAACAAGTTCTTTAAAAACTTTAGAACTCCTTCATCATGGCCTCTTTGACCACCACCCTGAGCAACTTCTCTTCTCATTCTTCTTAGTGGCATTCTGCCCACTTCCCAATCTCCCAATCTCTTGCGGCTCTAATACCAAGATAATGGAAACCTGCTTAATTAAAGATAAACTAAAATACTACAAGTGGCAGGAAACTGTAATAGGCACCAAAACTAATATAGTATCCTACAAAATGTTGACTCAATTAGTTAGGCCAATCCATTGCCAAGGGAAATAGGAACATTTACAAAAACCATTCCTCATTCAAAGTGACATGAATCAAAGCTTACAAAGCAATAGTGAAAGGAAACTGGGCCACTGAAATAAACCTCATCTCATTTCCTTGGTTATAAAGGAGCAATTCCCAAATCAAGAAATCAGGGTTTAAATGTGTACCGATCTATGTAAAATTTGATTACAATGATAGATGATTCTTAAATGAATCAACTTCCTTTATTTTTAGCTTGATTACGCCCCTCTATTTGATTTGTTTCTATAACTTATTCAAATTGGGATCTTTCTGAGCTAGTCAATCCTCCCCCGGCATTGCCCTCTTCTCTTTTTCTTGTTCTCCTTTTTCAATTTGAATCTCAATTCTCTTCTTTTTTTTGCTTATTTTCTCCCACCCATCTTGATAACTAAAAACTCTGCCTTTCCAAAACAAATCAGACTCCTCAAACCATTGACTTCCTGCATGGCAGAACAATCAACCTGCCCATGTGGTGATAGGGATGAAACCCGCACTCTAACTTCCATAACCATCACTATTCAACGAGAGGTTAGGGGAAAAGAAGATTCAAGAATCTTGTTTCCAATCACAATGGTCCACATGTTGCAAAGATTCAAGGAATATAAATCCACAAATAACAAACAAAACCAAAATTGATGGGGAACGATGCCCCTGCATCAGTGGATAGTATCTCATCCAACTTGGGCTTAGTTAACTTAGTATTCATAGAGGTATTATTAGTAGGGTTTTAAACCAAATTAAATAGTACGACTACAACAATCAATAACTATACCCAATATACATTTGACCCCCATTATTTGTCTCTAGGTCAATATATACTAGCTGCATAAAACCTCGTTTATAGCTAATAAAACATCTTGCACATGCACCCATAGATGACAACGGTATTATAATCATTAAAAATAATTGTGTTTAATATTTTATACATAATAACAAGGTGTAGAAATTTATGACATGATTCTCTAATGATTTAACTATTTAGGTTTGCCTAAGATTTCTCCATAGTTTATAACAATAAATGATGAATATTATGTATATTCTAAATTAAACCTAATTGATTCCTACTTTTAATAGGGATGGAGGGTGCTTAAATGATAGAATGTTTGATTCTTGCCTAATTTGGACTAGCTCCTAATCCATTGGGCAAAAAAATATGAACAACCAATAGGGAGGAGATACATCCAATAGACATCAATAGAACCATAGATGTAGTTACATACAAATCAAACATTACAACCTACATAATGAACATACTTAATAATCCATCTCAAAATTGCAATAACCCATATGAAATAAAGGAAATCTATCATTACGATAGAATTGCAATACAATAGGAGTTATCACTCTTGATGTAACCTCTATTACAATTGCACCAACAAATATGGTGAGATAAAATTAATACATAGTTGTGACTATAGATTTTCTCTAATCATTATAAATTATCATGGAGACATACTATTATATTAAAATGTTCTTTACAAACCCTTCCTAAATTTTACATAAGGTATTACATCATTAACAACTCAAAATAGCAATGCTTGATGCCTTATAATGGTTAGATATAAACATTCTTCATACCAAAAAATGGCTTAGTGACCAATCGTTTGCATGTAGAACCAATTGGTATTTATAAATATTTATTTTAGGCACCTAGTTTGCATATGATAACCTCAAGATGAGAGTAAATTGTGAGTCACATGAGGAAACCCATTTTTTGACTATAGCCATCCTTTCCCCATGATTGTGTCTAAAATTGTATAAAAAATTGCCTACAAATGCATTAAAAGTATTGTGAGAGATATGGAGGAACATCCTCCAAATTTGTAAATTGTTCTTTCATTTATGACACCTCTAGTTTCATCATGCTAGGGAAAATAAAAACCCATGAAATCCATGCAATTGATGGGCAGGAGTTAGTGTGAAAACCATCAAGAGATTCAAACCCTAATTGTCACCTTAATTACATTGTGGGCATATTTTTCTTCTATTGTTAGAAGAACATGTGTATTTGCACTCTTAAGATTAAATAATATTTCATAGATGGGAGAAATCCAATTGGGTAGTTTTAGGTTCTTATCTAGTTACTAATGTTGAATTAAGTCATGTGGGGAGGTAGGAGGAAGTTTCAAGGATTAGGGGCCAGGGATACCTTATAAATCTTACCATTGTCAAGGATCAAATGTAGGGCATGCTTATGCTTATAGAAAATAGATAAGGATACCTTTGTATCTTTCACTTTGAAAGAACATATGAAGGAATTTATTACAAGTTAGGGATTAGGGATCAAGTGTATGGCATACTTCATGCTTATAAAAAATAGATAAAGGTATATTTGCATCTCGAACTTTGAAAGAACATATGAACGAAGTTATCAGTCCTGAGTCAAGGATTGGACATGCCATAGATTTCATCCCTTAAGTACCTCTACAAATTGGTCAAGTCCAAACAAATGATCCCAACACAGTAATATATTAAAAAGTATCAAGGATTGAAGGTTTAGGGTACCTCATACCATGTACCATATTAGATGCATTCCTATATCTTTGAATCTGAAAAAGGTTTACATATATTTAAACTTAGAAATTTGGGGATTGGAGATACCGAGAAAATGTATTTAGGTAAAGGGATGACCAAAATTGTAGCTTTGAAAGGTAACTTATTGCAAAGGGTAGGAAGTTGAGAATTGATAAAAAAACATGAAGGTATGATAAAGTATGATACACAAACAAAGGCAAGGGAAAAGTTTGGGGAATATATAAAAGATATGCCTAGATGGGGAAGTTTGGTATACTAAAAGGAATAAAGAAAACAATGGAGTTGAGTGGAAAATAATACTAGGAAAAGAAACTCATTTAAGCTTTGACATGGGAAAAATTCTTAGAAATTTGAATAATAAATCCTCCACACTTAAATTTTTTGAGACCCTAGCAACCTTTAACACATGAAAGACAAATTGTGATGAGGAAGAACAACACATATATACAAATTTGACTAGGGGATAACCAATAAGAAATATCTTAGATTGGTTATTTATGATGAGCATAACAAGTCCAAAATGTGAAAGAGGGATAGGATTCAAGTATAATTTTGACATTGTCAAATTGGGTGTTAGTACTATCAAATTAACATTCAAATGGTTAGAATATTCAATACCAAAGTTAATGGTTTTTTGTAGGTATCAAATATATTTCTTTGCTACTTTCTAATAAGTCTCATGAGGTGTAGTCATCAAATTTGGTAAATATGCTAACTCAATATGCAATATTAGGTCTTGTTGTAGTTAAGTCGTTCAAACTTCTCATTAACTATCTATATAAAGTTCCATTTATTTCTTTTGTACCTTCATCAATAGAAATACTAACATTTATTTTAATGGAGTAAAAAAAACTAATTTGTAGCCATGTATATTAAACCTTTGGATATTTTTTTTACATACTTAATTTGAGTAATCAAAGTATTACCATCTTTTCTCCATACTTCAATTCATAAAAAAATAATTCATCTTTCCAAGATCCTTCATTTCAAAATTCTTGTGATAGATCTCTTTTGATTTCATCAATCGAGATTATAACACTTCTCATTATGATTAAAAAAATCAACATACAATGAAATCAAACTGACATTCCCATATCCATCTTTCTTTATGTACAATATCCTCTTACTTTTTGTAAATCCTTATTGAAAGATAAGTTGTTCATTTTTTATATTAGCTATAGTGGATAAATCATAGTTCAAAAAAATTGTTACATAAGGATTAGTGTCTTAGCTTACACTTGCAACATTTCTAATTACATCACCTACATTTTCCAAAACACCCCCTGTACATCATGTTTTTACAAAGACTATTGAATTCCCATTTACAAAACTATCTAGTTCTCGAACCAGAGGACAATTTTACAAAGAATCCATAGCATCAATACAACATTTACCTCAAGTATAGGAGAGTTCATGTACAGTCTTAGCCTTTCTTTGCATCGAAAAATCCTTCTGATTAGCTTATAGTACCTGTGCAATATTACCACTTGCAAAGCCCTGATTGGTTGATCACTAGTCTCTAGCAACTCTCTTTGGTATAACATTTTTCAAAGTAACAAGAGCCCTTTCCACTTCTTGTTCTTCTTCACTTGCCACTGCTCTTCCTGTGTACCTCTTAGTGAGATCCTTCTAGAATGCATCCAATGCCTTTAGAAAGGTGTCCATGGCTGGATGACCTTCTTTCCACAAGTGTCCATATTTTACATACATGGTGTCAATTTTAGTTTTCCTAATTTCCAAGAAGTTCCAAACTTTCTCCTTCGACAAGGCAATTGTGATAAAGACCTACATAACAGTATTATGAAGTGTGAGTCTTCTAAAAGACTCAGTAAGCACTCTCCTTTCTCCCTCAAAATTTTCATTATTTTGAGCCTTCCAGATTGACCATAACATTTCAGTAGAAATGCACAACCAAAGAATGATATAGTCCTTATTCATTTTGTTACCAAGATTCAACAATATTTTTGTGGGGCACTATCTATTATTTTTAGTCCATATATTCATTTTACTGCAAAAGAGTTTCCACAATTCTTTAGCAAAGATACATTCAAAAAAATGTGTTTGACAGTCTCAGGGACTCTGCACATACTACATATATCAATGTCATTATGAGCCATTTTATAAGGGAGTTTCTATAACAACAACAACCACTTGAAGCTATCCTTTTTTGGTTCTAGTTTCATTTTACAATTTAGTTCAAAAATCTTCTACCATTGTTCTCTGCTTAATCTAATGTTCCTGTTAGCTCTCAAATTTGCACCCTTGCTAAATTACATAACTTAGCAATTTGGAGTAACATGGGAACACTCCTAGGCTATGGGTCACCTAAACTTGGAGTGGACCTCCAGATAAGGTTGGATCCTAAATGGTGTCACCTAAACTACTGCTAAACTAATAATTTTATGAGGAAAAGGGTAAAAGGATAACTTAAACTGAAAAACAAACTAAAAATATTCTAAAGGTGATGCACCAAATCACCAACTAAAACCTGTAAAACAACTCACATACATAGTTCAAACAATGATAAAGCTTCACACACACAACTCATTTCCATATGCTTCTTGCATAAAAATTTCATAAGAAGGTTTTAGAGCTTAACTCCTAAAAGGAAAGAAACTTTCACAGCTAGAACATTCTACTTTCAACACAACTTATAACCTGCAACTTACATATTCTTTTGCAAAAGGTGTTAACAATGAGACAAAACCACAAGGAAAAAATAATTTCACATGTAGTAGCATCAATCAAACAAAATGCACACAATAAAATATAAAAATGAGAAGGTAAAACACCTTTACTTCATTGATATCCAACGTATTCACTATAATACAAGTTTATAAAAGAGTTACAATATTTCTATTGCTGAAAGAAAACTCCAAAAATGAATTACTATACTGCTGGAAAAGAAAGAACTAACTGCAAAAACTTAGTTTGAAGTTACTTATGCCTTTTTTTAAACTTGTCCCACACAAATCCTTCTAGAAGCTTCTTGGTCGTATGCAACAAAAAAGCCAAAAATAAAGCACCCAAAACCACCCCCAAAATGTTTCCAAAGTATAAAAAATTCAAGGCATGACCCTACCCACACTAAAAGAATGAGAAACTGCCTCCAAATGCTCTCATTCCCTCCAAAAAGCTAGTAAAAAATAGCCCACATACTTTCCACATGTTTTCCAATCACCTCCAAAATCCCCACATGCTTGGCACAAGTCATCATTATTCAACTATTTCTCCAACTCCTTTGACTCATACCTTTGGTGTGTTTGCGAAAGCATAAGACTAAACTATAATCCCTTTAGGACTTGGTCCTATCAACACACATTTTTCTATTTTGCATTAAAAATAACACTTTGACTAAGTGATTTATAATCATATCATTTAATCAAAATGTTTTACATTTTGGTTTGATGCAAAATATTATATTAACACATTTGTGCTTTGAAATATAAGGTAAAAGGGGACATCTCTAAACACTTAGCAAGAATACAAAAGGGAAATAAAATATTCATTAGAAATGAACTCACCATGGGGATTATTCACATTGCAAACATTTTCTAAAACAAAGGTAAAAAATCCCTTATGTCTATTGGTATTTTTTAGGGTAAAAACCCTAGCAACAAAAACAATGCAAAAGTTGCAAAGGAATTTCATTTGAAAGTTTTTGAGCTTCTAGAGGACTCCTCTTGCCACCGACATAGGGTTTCCAGGGGGCTCTTCCTGCACTTTTCATGGTGGTTATGGCACTACAATGGCTTCTCTAACTCATTTTCTGGAAAAAACAACTTGAAAAAGCTTAGGTGAGCTTCTTATGAAGGAAATTTTTGCATTTTCTTTTCATTTTTTAAGAATATAAGCTCAATTCGAGCTCTGTAATTGTAGAAAAAGGTGAACATTTTCCTTCCTTGTATTATTCCTTGCACTTATTGATATCTCATTTGGCATTTTGCAGGAAAAGTGCTCATTTTGAGCTTAAATTCGTATAGAAAAAGTGGAAATGATTATCTTCTACATTTTCTTGCATTTTTGTAGAAAATTTGCTCGTTTCAAGCTCTACAATTGCAAAAATGAATGAATAATCTTGTTGTTTTATTCCTCTGTGGTTTTCATGCATTTTTATGCCACAATTGCGTGTATACTTCAATCATATTTCAAGAATTTGTCTATAAGTGCAAGAATGGTGAACACTCTTGTATTTACCTATATTTTATACATGGTTTGCTCAGTTTCCATCACACATTTCGAGCTCATATGCAAGAGAATGAGGAAAATACTTGTGTCTTTTGTGCACCTTCTTTCAATATTATGCCACAACCTCACACAAAATTCGTAGGTACTGGGATTTATGTTTTCCACGCACATCTTTGAACAAGGTTATCAAACCCTCAACTTCTAGTTTTTCCCTTTCATTCTTCATGGTCATGGCTCGACCTTAGGATTTGTAGGCGAAATGCATTCTCTATTCTTTATTTTATTCAAACCCTAGCATGTGAAAAGGGTTTCACTTCTTACAAGCTTATGGGTTTTCATTGTTGCTTCTATTCTTGACCCAAGACAATCTGGGCTTGTTCTCTCCTTGACACAAGTAGGTTTCCTTGCATACCCATTTGCAGGTTTCTGGGCTTCAAAACCCAGAGCAAGTTGTGGCTTCATTTCTGCTGATTTTTTTCTTGACTGTATTTGCATATGAGGCTTGTTATCCTCTAACTTTGCATCCTGGGTTTTCACTATAGAAAAAGATGATTGTATACTTTCCATCTTAGTATTAGGTTTATCATTTTTCATAATAATAATGGCATAGTCTATGACTGTTGAAAACTCTAATTGCTTCCTCAATGTCATTCCACTTACACTGGGTCCTGTTTTCATGCCTTCTACTATCTGCCCTCTATAGAAAAACACCAGGACTGTCACAGGCATATGAGGTTGTCATTCCATTTTAATGAACTACCATGTAGAATGTATCTCCCTTATAATAGATTTTACCACAGACAAATTCCTCATCTATTGACATAAAATAGTCTACTGACTAACTTTTCCTTCATACACATTTCTATTTTGCATAAACTATACAAGCTTCATGCATAGTATTCTTTTGACTGTCATACAACAGGTCTAAAAACCTCCCTCTAATGAACTTGAAACAATAAATTTGTAAGTAAAGTATAGAACCCATCTTATCTTTGGCATTGTGGAAAGACTATAAATCCAATACCTCAATCCAACAATAGAAAATCCTCAAGCCTTATCATAAGAATATTAATAAAAATAGTGAATGAATGTTGAATGTTGGTAATAACATGAATCCCCTTCACCAATATCCCTTTAACGAGTTGGACTATGTGTGAGTAATTTATTTGCATGATGTGGTTTGTAGTACACTTACCATTCTCTTCATCCATCACATACAATTTGTAATACAATTGAGCATAACCCCTGTCTGACAAATAAGACAAGCTCATTTTGGATACTGCACCCTCTATATTTTCCATGTGATACAATGGAAACATCATTCTGACTATCTTGAAATTTTGTTCATATTCTTTGTCATAGTGGATTGTTTCTTTCCATTTTTCTCAAGTTCTCTCCAACCCATATTATCATTTCTTTTAGCATTTGATGGTTGCCTCTTTCACAAAGATAGTTGTCTCTTATGGTCTGCTCACTTGAATATTTTTATGACTTTAGTTGGTCTATTTTCATGAAACTCCTATCACCAAACCTTTCACACATCACTGCCTTATGCCACTTAAATCTTATCCCTTCTATTTGTTGTGACTATCAAATTCAAATGCTTCTTTTTCCATGTGACTCTCCTCCAATTATGATTTGTTGCCCCATCTTTGAAATGTATGTGGACTTCATTTCAACCTAGCTCCAAAAATTGACTATCCAATGTATCTTCTTTAACACTGTCATTGCGCCTCTATTTCACTGTGCATTCAAAACTACTGACATAATTTATCAACAAACCTCTGCTCACTGAAGTAATGAGTGTCCTTGCCACTGTTATAAGCTCTTGGATCTCTACCATTGGATCATCAAACAAAAACTAATGATCCTAGGGACTCAACTATATGCTCATTTGACTGTTATATCTTGACCTCTAACACTTGGAAATCAATGTAGGTCACTATCCTAGTGGACCATGATTTGGCTTAGTTATTGTTTCCATGTGGGATTTAGTTAGGGTTTAGACAAATTTTTTATGAACTTTCAAAAGTTCTTGCAAAGCTCTATGAACAACCCCCCCTTGAATCTAATTAACAAGATTGAAATCATTTTAATGGAGACCAAAAGAAACTGTGCAATACTTCATGGTTTACCTCATTGAGAACCCTACCTAGGTATTGATATTGTTTCCTTCAACAAGTAACAATATGACACCATATGTATTTAATTCACTTTCCATGATCCTAATGTCATTATCATAGATAACTAGTACTCACCTAGTCTTGTTGATGAAGCTATCCTCAATAATCATGTCATCAAATTGTGAACATTCATAGGTGTTCACAAGGTCCCTTTATTGCTGTTTCATATGATTGTACATGTGTTTGAGGTTACTTCCTTTTGTCCTTCATGATTGTGCTTGCACCTTTGAATTCTTGTGAACCTGCCCACCATGTATGATGACCTCCAACTGAATGCTTAACCAATGTAATAACCTGAAACATATAAAGAACATGAGTATCCACATGATTCAATTACATTTTACTTTTTACTTGTTCTCCTTGATACAAAGTGTTGTCCTTCAATCCCTCTTGGATCCAGTTGACAAGATTTCAAGAAAGATATACATTTTTTAATTTTGCAAAGAAATCCTTTGCTTAAAACCAAAAATACGTGTTAATTTTCAAGTCTTGCAAACTCAAGTAAAATGGGTCCACTAAGAAGATTGAAATACATATCCAATAGAGTAAGATTTCCAAGAAGAAAAAGTTGTTGAGGAACATGACCAGTAAGCAGGTTTCCCAGTAAAGATAATGTAACCATTGCAATGCAATCTCCAATTTTCTCAAGAATACTGCCAACCAAAGCATTTCCATGAAAGATATAACACCCCATAATGTTGTATGCTATGATAAATATCAATGTATTCAAATGGTTTCTTAATAATGTTTCAGTGGTATTATGATTGTTCCTTCAAAACTTGCTCCTTGATTATAAGGAATACCAATATGTTGTTTCACTATAAATGATGATTGAAATGACTTCTCATCTCTCTCAATTAGTGAATGCACTATATTTTGCATTGCATTTCTCTTTTTCTCCATGACTACCCCTTTGATCAATATGATGGTAGCCTACTGTTCGGTTCATTGTGAAATGATGGAAGAGTAATCTTTCTTGATAATTCACACAGTTTTTTTTCTTGCACCTTTTGAATCTAATAATGAAAGTTGATCAAGTGATATGATTCCATATTGATTTAAGCATCAATAATAGGTTTATCATCAACTTGATTAAGCTGCTCAATTTCGCTTACATTCCTACCCCTTCTAAAACATAAGAGGGAAACATGTTGGGCTCAACCCTCGTGGGAGCCACATTTTAATCCGCATGTTGTAACCAGATGAAACAAAACAACAAAAAATATTCCACCTATACCTGCACAATGAGCAAACATGTTAGATAAATAGAGCATATGATATATGTTTTTGATAACTCTTTTGTTTTCCTGGACATCTGTGGTATGCACACTATCTTGATGTTTATAAGAATCAGGCTATATGTTTATGGATGTTTGCATATGTATTGATTGGTGATCCTTCATTGCTCTAACCGACTCTCTCTCACACATGCAGGAAATCTTGGAGCAGTAGGGGGCAAGCAACAACTGGAGGTTGGATAAGCAGGAGGAATGAAGTTGATGCAAAGGCAACTCAACTGAGATTCATCATTCAGGCAATGATAGGTCCCCCTTCTTTACATATGCATATTTCTTTCTTGTATTTGTAAATGTATAGTTTTTTTCTTATTTGCATTAAAATAGTTAGTCCCTCGGCTTGTGCGGGACACTACACACTTATGATTATCAATAAAGACTACCTTTGCAACAAATTTTGACTCTCTTCTCTATTGTATGCAATTGCATAATCTAATAATGCAGTCTTTTGATAATTTCTTTTATGCATATGAATGAAACTTTGTAGAAAGAATGTACCTTTTGTTTCACTTTGTAAAACATAACAACTCTACTTGTTTGAGATTGGTAGCTAGAATAGGTAACAGTTCCATGCCTTATTAACATGTTCTGTTAGCTCAATATGTCCAGTTAGGGTGGAATAGACAATATTGGTATTAATGTAGTGAATTTTTTATCATTCTTCCATTTATAATCAAGATATTCCTAACTATCAGTAAAGTATTCTACTGGGAATTGAACCTCTCTAAGTGCCTCTCTAATTATTGTGTATGCTCTCCAATTACTTGGAGGTAGATCATATTCATTTTTTAAATCATCCCAATCCTTAAGAAATCCATCTTTGAGAATATCATTGAGGTATTTAATCCCCTTTTGTGCCTAGGCCTTAGCAGAACAACCTTGTAGTAAGGCCAAAGGTTTATTTTTGTGCTTCAAATTCCACCAAATGGATCTATGACCCATTATGGTGTTGTTCCCATCTTTGACAAAGTGGCTATTGGTAATGTTTGCTTTGACAAGTTCCCATGCTCTCCAAATGGTCTTGAACACCATGGATGTTGCAGGTGAAATAGGTTGATCACAAGAAAGAATATCACACATGGGGAGAAGCTTCCAAGCCTTTCCTTTTTTGGATTTAAGATCAAAATATTTTTCCTAACAAGAACCTTCCAAGGTTCATCACCTACTAGGGCCCTAAGAACCCACTTGGAGGCCAGGGCAATTCCTTGCAGCCTTAGGTGCTTGAGGCCTAGTCTACCTCTTTCCTTTGAGATAAAACACCATTCCTAGCTAACAAAATGCTTGTTCCTTTTCCCTTTCCCATCCAACCACAAAAAATTCCTAATCTTTTTCTCCAATTCATTGATCTGATAATAGTTGAACAACTAGACTGATGCAAAGTAGATAGTGTAAGAAGAGAGAATTTTCTAATAGACTTGTGTTCTTCCAACCAGAGACAAAAAATGCCTATTCCATTTGTCTAACTTTCTCTGGTAGATTAAAATTAGGACCCTTGCGACAGAGTCAGGCAAGGCCATCTTGGTATCATCAACCCTCACCATGTTTCCATAGGGTTCCAAGATAAGAAGGAGGAAATTCCAAAGCTCGGTGGGAGTTGCTTAATTACAATCCACTGAGGGTAGGATAGGGCCAAAACTTCCCCATTCAATGCTTCAGGATCCCACAGAAGGGCTCAAAAAACATATTTCCCAGCTTTCCAAAATACCCTTTTGAGTACTATTTCTTGTGCTCTAGGATTGTTAAAAAATATTACAAACAAGCCCTTCAAAACCATTCTACAAAAATAAAAATACAACCCTAGTTTCTTATTCCATGTATTATTAAACGATTGATCCATAAAAAAGACCTTGTTGGAATTTTATTAGCATCATTTGCAGCAAAGAAAATGGCAGATTTACTCAATTTATCATCTTCAAAAACAATTGCACTTTGCAAGGTTTCATTCGCAGTTAGGGTATCTTTTTTGGGGGAGTGTGGGAGGTGCTTACCTTGTTCTACGCCATCCTCATCCTAGCCACACTTAGCCCTGTCCACCACAAATTTTGCACCACTACGAATGTAGTCCCTAACACCCACTACGATGTCTCTGAAAGACTTCGGTTGTGAAGCAGCTAGGTCCAAACCTTGCTAATTCAAAAGATCATTAGTGGGGTCTTTTCCCCCATCCATTTAATGAGTGCTCACCCGGCCTGGCATATCCCTCATGGAAGAGGGCCAACCCTCCTCCATGACTGCGTGGGAAATTTTCACAAACCCTGCACTCAACCTTTGCACGACCAACCTATCCTTCCACCGTCTTCTTTACATCATAGACCTCAAGCAATGTCTATGAGGTATACAAATTTCCATTTATTTATTTTGTACCTTCATCAATAGAAATCTTAACATTATATTTTAATGGAGTAGAAAAAACTAATTTATAGTCATGTATATTAAACCTTTGGATCATTTTTTCTCATACTTACTTTAAGTAATCAAAGTATTACGACCTTTTCTCCATACTTCAATTCATAAAAAATAATTCATCTTTCCAAGATCCTTCATTTCAAAATTCTTGTAATATATCTCTTTTGATTTCATCAATCAACTTATAACACTTCTCATTATGATTAAAAAAATCAACATACAATGAAATCAAACTGACATTCCCATGTCCATCTTTCTTTATGTACAATATCCTCTTACTTTTTGTAAATCCTTATTGGAAGATAAGTTGTTCATTTTCACACACCTTAGAGTATTTTAAGACCATACAATACTTTCTTTAACTTTCATACAAGATGTTATTTGAACCCTACCTTTAGGTTGAAAAATAAATTTCTTTCTTTTAAATCACCATTCAAAAATGTCAACTTAAAATTCATCTAATTTAGATCCTAATTATACTTAGTATCAAGTGTAATCAAAATTCTAATGGTGTTCATTTTAGCTCTAGGAGCAAATGTGTCTTCATAATACATTCCTTCTTTTTGTGAATATACTTATTTGTTAGCAATCCAACATTAAACTTGTCAATACTACTATCATAATTAAATTTAGACTTGAAAAACCATTTTGATCCTATAGGAATTTTATTTGTAAGTAATTTAGTTAATTCCCAAGTGCCTATTTCCATAATAGAATCATTCTTCTGGTATAGCATTCATCTATCTTTTTATGATTAATAGCTTTTTCAAAATTTAGAGGTTTATTTATAGTCATTAAAACCTAGCCTTGTATTTGATTGGTAGGTTGATTTATCTCATTGATCTTCTCTGTGCTTCACTACTTGGTGGAGTAGCTCCAATGTTATTTTCTTTAACACCACTTTGAACATCATATTGTTGATGTATTTTTTATAGTTTCAATGTATTTCTTCAAGAAGTTTCTATGAAGTTGGACTATCTTCCTCTTAAATATCATTTTCATATTCATGAAATATAAAATATCTTCTAGCAAAGACTTAATGAGTTATATGATTATACATTTTTCAACCCTTAAGATATAATTAATACTATAACCAATGAAAATACGTTTGACTTTGCACCAATTATCCTTCTATTTTTATTTGGAACATTGAAGAAAGATTTACTTCTAAAAATCATCAAATGACTAGTAATTAGTTTATGACTAATAAAAATTGAAAGGAGTTTTATTCTTTTAAGAAATTGTTTGGAATTCTATTATTAAAATATGTAAATGTACTTATAGCTTCAACCCACAAATTGTTGGGCATATTATTTCCTTTGAGCATATTTCTAGCAAACTCGACTCTAGTTCTATTTTTTTTTCAGCCACAACATATTGTTGAGGACTGTGAGGAATTGTGTATTGTTTGTTAAAGTTATTTTATTTACAATACTTCACAATTTTCTTTTAAGTGTATCCCACACCTTGATCTAATTTAAAAATATTAATATTATGAGTTGTTTTTTTCACCATAATTTTAAATTTCTTGAAACATTTAAAAAAAAAACTTTTATTTGTTAAGAAATAGACCCATGTGTATCTAGTTCTATCATCAATAGATTTATTAAAGTAATAAACTCTTCTAAATGACTTGGTTCATATTGGAACACACACATTAGCATGTATTAATTCATGAAGATTTATATCACCATAACCTTTTATATCATAAGATCTATCATCTCCTATATAGATTTTACTACCATTACTTTTCTCATGGAAGAATTTAAACCAATTTCTATTGCATGACATGTGAATAGATGCCCCTGAATCTATAAACTAGGAATTATAGAAAGGCCCACATCTAAAATAAATAATTTGATATTATTAAGGTCACTATTATCTCTTTTTTCCAATTAACAATGATACCTTTATATTTATTTTTTCAACATTCATATGAAGAGTGTTTTAATTTATCACATTAATTATGGTTGTAATTTTTTTACACATTGGTATTTGACTTAAATGATGCCCCATCTTTATACCTCTTTTTGTTAGGTTTGTCTCATTTATTCTTATCCCTTTTCTTTCCTTTGTATGGCTTCTTTTCCTTGGCCATTAAATTTGAATATGAAAACTATAGTATACTATCTACATGCTTCCTCCTTTCCTCTTCTTATAGTAGTATACTTGCTAATCTATCAAAGGAAGGTGTATGTTTTGTTGCATCCAAACTAGTGATAAACACTTGATATTCACTCAACATGCCATTCAAATGAATAGTAGCTAAATTGCTATGAGAAAATTATTCACCAATATCCTTAGTTTTATTTGGACAAGTAATCATTGATACTTTCATTTGCTTCCATTTTCATTCAAATTAATTTACTCTTTAGAAATAAAATTCTACGTGTTTACAATTTTATACAAACCTTTTAATGGTGTCTATGTACTAGTAGATGTACTGGTGTCTTGTATATAAGGGATTATTAAATCCTTGATAGAAATCCACAAGATAATATTTTATTTGCATTTTATTTTCTCTCAAAGTACGCATCTTAAAATGCAAATTCACATAATTTGCACTATCTAACTTATTTGATTTGGTGGGATAGGAATCTCACAAATTTATCATTTTAAAGAGACAATAAATAGATTCAACAGTCATCAACTTTTAACCAATTACCAACAATGACTTGTAGATAATTTGTAGCACACAACACATCTATTTGTTGGAGCCCGTGATAGTAACACTAGGTGAAATATGTTAGATAACCTATTAATCATGAGCACTATAATCCAACAAAGAGAAGTAGGATAAAATTGTCAAAGAACATACCTCTTATATTGGAGAGTCTTGTGGTAGTAGATAAAAGCATTTACAAAAGAGGGTTGGAGGCTATCAATCTCCTCTACACTTGAATTAAACTTGGAGCTTCAAACTTATCAAAACTATCTTATATCCACTACAATGACAACAAGAGAAAGAGAATAAATTAGAGATGTAAAATGGGCTACAATGGTGGAATCCATTGCAATAAGCAAATTTTGGACGCTAATCATCACTAGTTGATCAAGCCTACAATTTCCTTTAATACATAGTAGATATTTTCATCTATGTCTAACCACTCTTGAAGAATTGAGAACCTAGGTGTGTCATAAAACTTAGCTTTGGAAAATGAGCTCCCCTTGAGCCATGGTAAATTACTAGCATGTAGGCTAGATGAAGGAAGTTGCATATATGTTTGTAGATACTTTTTCTCTTATGTTGTGCCTTCTTGGGCTATAGATTGAACTTCCTATCTTCAATCATTGCAGTCACCTAACAATGGTGGGTAAAAGTACAAAGTTGTGTCACACTTTATAAAGGAAACAACCAACAGTAATCCAAATTTTAAACTTGAATCACTAAAAAGTGGCATTTATGTTTTGAATTTTGAAATGCTGTAAACTAATAAAATGTGTTCTTTTAGTATATTTTATGTTCACATTTTTTTGAAAAAATTATAAAATTATTTGGATATAATTTTTATAAACTTACATTATAATTTTGTTGTTGATAAAATGCTGAAAAATGAAGTTACACAAGATGTCAATCTTTATATAGTAAATTTTATTATTTACCCTTCAAAATTTTTGTGCATTTATAACTTGAAACTTTAGTGCATGGATTTTTTTTCAATTTTGATAAAAATTAAAATGTGTGCATACTAAAACATAGATGTTTCCATTTGACGTCAACTTTTATATTGATTATTTATCTATATATATATACCATCTTGATACATATTCTTTTATCTAGTGCATCACATTTTTTCAATTTTTTTTAATAAGTTTTAGTGTTTTTCTTGACATGGTAATTAACCTAATATTCTTTTGCTAATAACCTACTTTTAGTGAAAATAAAATATAAAATATAAATAATATTTAAAATATTTAAATATATATATATATATATATATTAAAAAACTAAACTTATGGATCTATAAAAGGGTATTTTTTATATTTTTAAAAAAATGTTATTTACATGACTAGGAATTGTCAAAACATCAAGTTTTTCAAAAAAAAAAAATCGATAAATTGGCTTCAAAGTGGTAATACATATGCATTTATCTAACAATTTTAGTTGGAAAAGTTGTGGACATATTTAACTTAGCTAGAATGAATCTTACTAGATCATATGTTTGACCAAAAATAGTTTTTAGTTAGAAATACTTAAATTCAATTATGTTGATAAATTGGCCAGAAGTGTGACAACTTTGTACTTTTACCCTGGTGGTATATTTCTCTTGAAAAAGAACACTTCACTAATTGTACGTCTCTTATGACTTTTTCCTTGGAGACTCTTCTAATAATGCAACTTTTGAGCGCTTACCTTTAATACCAAAATAAACAATTAATTTTTTTTATTTCTTATCCACAAAAATTGAAGATTACACTTTATAGCTTTGATGATGCTCAAAAAATCCCTAAAACTATGCTAACTAAAATGATAGCAATAAATTGTTCAACAAAAAATATTCACCAATTGGTGAATAGTTCATATTGGTCAATTCAATTTTAAGGAATATAATGACAACTATTTGGGGCCTAAATCACCTAGATTTCTTAATTTATCAATCAAATGCATGTTAAATCACCACCAATTTATTTATGTTGTATTTATAATAGATAATTTCTTAGAATTTTGGAGGCATATTTAAATTTATTGACATATTCACCAATAACATTAAAATTTCACCATTTATTAGAAGTAATTTCATCAATACAATTATAATGCCACTCTAATCACAAGGAATTAATTGCTTTAAAAATTACAAGAAATATTTTAGATCATGGTTCAAATTGCCCAATATTTTACAATCACGTAGGACTCACCAATTTTTACTCCAATTAATTATTTTCTTGGGCAAGGTGTACAACAACCTTTTTCCTAACAAGTTTAATCAATGATTTGTTTACAAAGAATTCTAGTAAATAAACTTATAGAGAAAAATAGTTTAGAATTTGACATTAATGAAAATAAAATATGAATGATGATTCAATAATAATCACAAAAAATAGTAAAGATGTGGGTAGTTGATTATGCCAATAAATTAACACAAAGATTTACATTCTAAATTAAAGAAAATATCAAGAAAAATCACAATACATAATTCTTCCCAAAAGGATAGGATTCTAACATTTTTGGTGAAAAGAAAAGGCTTCAAAAATAACACATACTAGTAGGTCCCAATGGATGTGGAGCTTTGTTTGAAATATCCCTCGAGTAAAAGTTAATAAGGAACTTGCTAAGGTATGGGTTGATGGGCCGCTGGGCTAAGTCACATGGACACTCCTGCCGCATAAAATAAAAATGATTCATTTTGAAATGAGAAAGTGTCTAAAGAAGATAAAATTAATTGGATGGCAACAACTAATGATGACAGACTTGATGAGTTCTCAAAAACAAATTGTGATTTAGATTGTAGGAAGCTTGAAGAAAATAACACATTTCTTGGGGATAAAAGTATTGATAATTTTTTTTAGGATGAATTTAGAAATTAAAATGTTGATATGGCTTATGGAAAAAAAAAATGTTTGAATACACCTCTCTTAGCAAGGGTACCCCAAATTATTATATTGAATGGGTTTTGTTGAAGTTAAACCAAAGTCCACATGATCTGATGGCCCCTATTATAGTCATCGTAGGTGAATAAAGATCTACCTAGAACTCCTTACTTTGTAAAGAAATAAATATTTTTGGAAATCTCTTGGGAAGTAGATTCACTATCCCAGAAAGGGTAAAAATGGACTACAATATAGGTGTTCTTGCTTGTTCATTACAAAACTATAATAATTCACTCATAGTTTTGCACTACTTTGTTATTCAAAGTATTAAAAAATGAACTATATCTATAAGTTCTCAATGAGTGATATTAGTTGAGGACATTCTATGTCCATGATTTGCAAAATAGTCCATACCATTAAGATATCAAAAGAGCCAATTTATTTTTATTGAGCATCTAAAGTAAGAGCTACTTTAAATTTCATTTGAAAGCAAGAACATCTATAAAAATATTTGAAATGTAAATTTACATGAAAGGTTAATAATTTTAGGATTTAGATTTGACTATGCAATGAGTATGCACTTAGAGGATGATTTCAGGGATATATTGCAAATGTCACATTATGATCTTAACAAGCTTGTTGTTGAATTAGATTTTCCTTTTGCAAATGATAGTTCCAATTCACAACAAAGTTTTTAAGATGATAAGAGGCCCAATGAATAAGGGACTATCCCACTACGTAGAGATTTTGAAGTTCCCTTGCATTGTGTTAAGGAATGCAATCTCTAGTTAGAGGAACTATTATCCCTTGATTTTGAAAAGTCTTGGATATTTTTTTCAATTACACTTTATGATAAATTAATAGGTTAGTTGAATTGAGAGATAATTAATTAATCAAAGAAATCAAATGATGGTGATCACCCACAATTCTTTTTGTTAATCTTATTACCCAATTGAAAAAATAAACACAAGATAAATTTGAAGAATGATCTAATTGAATTAAATCATTTTAGTTCCTTTTAAATTAATTGGTTTAATTTCAAAGTCATGATAGGAATAAATTTATATTACTTTGCAAAGGTATTAGTTTGTGTGCAAAGTTATATGATTAAGTCTCTGGTCATTGGGAATGCCCTCCAAGTCTTTGGGTTGGTATTCCAAGGAAAATACCAATCCCAAGGCTTGGGGATTCCCAAAGCAAGATATAACGCAAGCATGTTATAACACACTCGCATTATATCTTAGTTTTGACATGGCTTTTGTGTTTTGCGAATACATTGACAAAATGCGAGCGCATTATAACATGCTCACATTTTGGTCTACATTGAAATTTTTTTCTTCTCTTTTTCTTGTCTCTTTCTTCTTGTTCTCTTTCAAGGAAACTATATACATGAAATAAAAATTTAAGTATAAGTTGACATTTACATATGGACATTTACTTTCTTATACTTTAAGTTATATTTCATTTATATAGTTTTAGGATGTTTGAGAGTGGTTTCGGATCTCTAGGAGTTATAATGCAAATTCTAGTTTTTGGAAGATCTCACAAATTTCAGACTTAGTCAAATTTCAATAATTAAGAGGTCAAATTTTAGTAATCAACAAGTTGTATTATTTCTCTCTCTATCTCACTCATTTTTATCCCTTACACTCTATACCTCTCTCTCACTATCTCCATCCTGTTGATGGTGTTTTCTGCACAGCAACAACTCAGACATAATGCAATATTCTATCTCTCTTGAAAGGTTATTTTCAATAATAAATCACTGAAAATCACCCCAAGGTCTCTCGGGTGTTAGGTCATAACAATGCATAAACAACTCAGATAAAATGTGAAATGCTGGTAATCACAATCGGACCTTACTACAAGCAAACTGTATCTTTCTATTTATCAGATCTAGCAATATGATGATCTTTAATCCTAAATCTAGCCAAAATGATAAAGAAATAGAAAAAGATAAGGGTGTAAGGATATAACAGAATCTAAACTACTCCTAGAATGAACAATGTAAATAACAGATATTTGGAATGGACCTATCTCAAATAACCAGTTCTTGTTCAACCCACAATGCAATCTTACAAGAACGGTGCAATCTTCTGAGGGATACAGATTTTCAAATCATAGACATTCATCTACAATCGAACTTAAGCACATTGAATATATGGTCCAGGTTGACTTTACCAGCCTACTACAATCAGATAGTTACTAGGAGTATAGACCAGAGATAGCTACAAACATTCCAAATATGAAATCATAAACATCATGCATCCAACTGAAACTGATTTATTTATGAATACTAAACCCTAGATCTTCAAGCAATTTGAAAGATAGAACAAAGGAACCATGCAAGATGAAATAACACAAGAGATTTCACCAGGAAAACCATAATGTCTTCAATTGTATTAATCACCAAAATGCTGCAACAATTCAACTGTTCTGATACGGAATTTGCTTCAAGAAATCAAACACTACTCCTATTACAAAATACTCTAGCTCTTTCTCTTTAATTTCTAATGTTTTCTAGCTAATGTCTAACCCTTTACAATGAGGCAAGAATGCCTAATTATAGCAAATCCCAAGATATGTCAGCCCAACCAAACATTTTTACAAAAATAATAAAAATCGCCAAAATAGGTCGGCCAAGGAAGAATCAAACTAAGGCATGCATTAAATTCCCTCCACCATCAAGGTCGGCCTTGACACAGTCCCTAATGAAGTCCGGTCCAATGCATGCCCTATGATAATAGGGAAGCACAAATCTCGAAATAGGCGTTAACTGCCACTTCCTTTATCCTTCCTCTGAACCGATGACCCCTGGACCCTCAAGAATGTTCCATCCAACTCGATGACAGGTGGCAAAGGCAATACCCTAAGCCGACATTTAATATAATTAATTTCTTCCTTGGATTGGTCAAAAATCTTGTTCCAATCTTCCCTGCTGGCCAGATACTTATCCATTACAGCCAAGTAGGTAGCTGCATCATCAAGCTGGTGACCGGTTACAACACTTCCCTTATCAGGGGCATAAAATTCATGCCACCACTCCTTCAATTGTTTCAGACTTAGATATTTCGGAGCTATCTTCCTCCTACCGGTCATTACCTCAAAGAAGGCAATGCATCCATCATATACTGCAGTGAGATCCCCATCAATTGATTTCCTCCGCTTCTGGATCTTCTTTATAACCTTCTGTCTAATCTGCAGAGCTTCGAACCATTCCCAAGGTTCATCAAACCTGGAAGAAGGAAGGATTCCATCAGCAAGTAATTGATCTTTGCCATGTCCTATGATGACTCTCGATTTCTGCAGCAAGAGATCCATGTCCTCCCTGTCCTGAGACAGCACATGCTCCAATAGCTCCTTGGCTCGGACTGCATCCTTCCCAACTAAAAGGATGGCCTTGATGGTATCATCTCCCTTCGTTTGCACACTCATCAGCCAGTCTATGGCAGCTTGAGCTGAGGTTTTCATCTTTTCAATCCTGGAGATTGTTTCCTTGGGTAGAAAGCCGGGAGTGGCAGAAGAAGAAGGATGGAGGGACTGCAATGGTTTCATTACCTCCTCCAAGCATTTCCTTAACCTCTCATTTTCTTTCTTCAATTCCTGCTTGGTCTGGGTTTCCGTCCTCAACCCACCAACGATCACTGCACTGGACCCTTCAAACTCCTCTATATCCTGTTCCATGGATGTAGGCCCAAGGTTGATAGTCTGAACATGGTAGTCCTGACCGGTGACTTCTTCTCTTGTTTTGTCTGCAGCAGGGGTGGCAATATGGATAACCCTGTTATTCGTTTCATCTCTTTCTACCCTTGAAACCACCTTTGCTACCTTCTTTTTCCTTCCCTTTCCAATCTTTGATAGCATCTCATCCCAATCCAAGGCAGTGTCCTCAACCACCACTTGCTTTTTCCTTGCAAGTTCTTTTTCTAGCCAGTCCGGGGCTGCAGGGTCCATCCGGATTTCCTCCGTTCCAACTTCCTTCAGCTGCTCTGTCGCTTTCTCTTCTTCCTCTATTGTTACTTCTTCCTTCTCTTTCTCACAGATCTGTTCACCTTGGTCAGCCTCTTCCAACCCTACCTCTGGCTGCACCGGTGATGGGGTCTTAGCAGGGATATCTTCCTCCGGCTCAGGCGATCTGCGGCCTCTGTCACTTTCCGGGGAGTCTTCATATTGTACCAGAGGAGAAGTATGCCGTTCCTCCTCCTCAACCTCCAGCTCTGTTGCTTCACTAAAGAGAGTCCCCTCCTTGAAGGGCTCTGCTTCTCCGCTAGTTTCCTGTTCCCCCATAATTTTTGGCTCTGGTATGCTCGACGGAGGAGAAACAACCCTGGATGGTTATGCAGCTAGTGGCCTCGGAGGAGAATCCTTCTTCTGCACAGTATCCTTTAGAGAGGGAGTCCTGGATCTCCTTGTGTAGACAACTTTCTCCCCTCCTGAGCTCTCCACATCAACAATTGGAGGCTCACCCTTTGATGTCTCCTGACCCTTCTTTTTCAAGGTCCGGGTTGTTCTTGCCTTCTTTGGCGGTGGAGGAACATCCTCCTCTTCTGATTTTCCCAAATCTTCCTCATCAGAGGACTTACTAAGCGCCAAAGTCTTCCATCTTCTCTTTCCTTTCGGCTTCCTCTTTGCTTCGGGTTTACTTTCTTTGGGGCCTCTCACCTTGATCTTGAAAGGGGAGCTCTTGGCAGTTTTCCCTTTGGGGTCATGTTCCCCAGATTCTTCTGAGGTGGACATGGGATTGAGATTGCCCATCAAATTGAAGGTGCAGGTCACCTTCTCATTCTCCAGCTCCCAAAATTTATGTTTTAACCAGGAGAGAGTGAATTTCATCACCGGGGCCATTAGATCTTCCAATTCTATAATCTCGTCCTCATTCCAATTGATATCTCCAACCGGCCAATCCTTCACTGCTTCATAGGCGTGGTCTTGTACCAGATTTCTGTCATCTTCCAACTGATCCGGGATCAGCTTGACATGGTATTGTTTGACTGCCTCCACAGGGAGCCTGGAATATCTCTTCTTTCTAGCCTCAAGGTCGTCTTTGATATTGACCCAATAATCTTCCAGGTCATCCTTATGTATGTACTCCCTAGTAGCTTTCTTCTGTGCTTCTCTTGTGATGTCGAAGTTCATCCTTTTCGAATGGAAGGAGAAACCGTATGCTGCCAGTTCTTCCCCTGCTGTGTGGGCTGATTGAATAGAAGGGCACATTTTTGCCACACCAATTCTAAGAGGGAAGTCCCCACCAAAGTCTGTCTTGTGCTTCTCTCTCTTTACCACAACATCAAATTCACAAATTTGCCTCACAAATTCTAAATAAACAAGGTGATCAGTAGGGTACCTAGGCAACCTGTATGGAGCAACCGGGCATCCATCAATTCTGAGGTAGGTGAAGGTGGGGAACTAGATGAACCAGGCTCCGTAGTTCTTTATCAGCCCCTTGGCTCCGTCGGACAACCTCATGTGTTCAGCATTTTGGAGCATCCGGGTGATATGCATTATGAATGCATCGTTAGCCCTTTTGTAATCTTTATGCCCAAGATGCAATTCTGGATAAACCTCGTAGATAATATCCTGTCCAAGCATCCCCCGTGGGTTCAGACCCTTGTATGGGTAGGATATGGATAGTATATACACCACATATGAGGACATGGTGAACTTTTTAGTTTCCAGAACATTCCTTAATTGCCTGTCAATTTCTGCACTGATGAGCCCTGCCCAGTGATAGTTGGTCCCCTGTCCAATTTTGGTGATCACATGGACCATCCAACTCTCCAACACTCCTGCACTTTTCAATCCTGCCACCCTGCTCAGAAATGTGATGGCATCATATACATCTGATCTGAAATTAACCCTGTGCAACTGTTTGGGAAACTTAGAATGGTGGGACTTTGGCTTCTCTAACCATGAGTTAATCATTTGTTGAGCCTTGATGGGCTCATTCTCATAATATGTTCTGGCAGTGTCTATACTCAGAGCACACACTGAAGGTAGATTAGGCATGCTGAAAGCTTGTGCAATGGAAACATGACTAAAGTTTGCCAGAACTCTTCCCTCGGTACTAACCACCCTTTGTGTATCAAAGTCATACTGTCTGGCGCACTCGAGAATTAGCTCATAACACTGGACCGCCGGAGGAAAGCCTGCCACATGCACTAGTCTGGATTTCATCATTCCCTGCCTCAGGGTTGACAGATCCTTCTCCACCGTCCTCTGCTTAAACTCTTCATATCTCTAGGCCCCAACATTAGTGTCTGATACTTCGGCCCACACAGAAGATACCTTTCTCTCGGGAAGCCGACTCCTCATATCTAGTCTCAGTCGTTCCGCCTCAGAGATATATGACCCTTCCGAGCCACCCTTAGATTTTTTGGCAACAGCCTTGCTTGACTCGGCCTGCACTCATAAAAAGTCGTCATTAGTATTCAATTATTGTTCATATTCCAATCCAAAAGGTTAGCAAAAATCATATAAATCAATTGAAATCCATCACAACTGCTAATCTTTTGAAGATCCGGAAAAACAAAGCAGTCCGGGAAAATATCGCAATCCGGGAAAATCCAGTCGGGGCGGAATTTTGGAGAAATCCGACCCAGACGGATTCCTGTCGCCAAAGCATCATTAGTCAAATGGGTCGTTAGTACGGATGGAAGATCAAAAGATAATCATGAAATTCACTCATTGGCAACAAGAAATCAGCATTTAACAATCATTCCATTAATCCTATCATCGAAAATTCAAAAAGGACAAAGCCAGACAAGAAATTCAAAAAAATCTGGATGGAACGGATTTTTGCGGACAGCTCAGAGTACTTTGGAAATTACCCCAGTCCGCGGAATAAGTCAAAACCGGGAAAATCCGAGAGCAGAGGAATTCCGCGAGGACCTCAGAAACCCGATAAACGACGAAACGCGAAACAACAGCCAAATGACCACGGGATCTCCTCCACTTGAGTTCTAATGGTCTCAAAACCGACAGTAATCAACAAAACTCAGAATGCAAAGGATCTCAACTTCTCAAAAGCTCTCAAAGGATGAATCCCTATGTTAAAACAATGATGCTCTAATTTGAATAACCAAACCTCCGCCATTAAAACCAGGGGAAACTTCAAGGTTTAAAATATCAGTTAATGGTTAACCTAAAGCACTCTGAATGCTCACAGGGTGGGGGTCAGTGTGATACAGGGATAAGATCGATCAATCATTCCAAATCTGTTATTCTGGGCCGTGCATCAAAGAAACCCTAACCTTGCAGATGGCAAATTTCGCACTAAGAAGGCAACTAATCTAACCCAGAACCCCGTCTAAAGGATGCACATGCCATCTAATGGATAAATGCAAGCTCATAGGGCACGGAGATGTGGTTTCTCAAAGAAACAAGTCAAACCCAAATTCTATAAATACGGGATCAAAATCAAGCAAGGGCCGACCCGAAATTATCATCATTCAGCGCATAAACACCCAATCATCAAGCAAATAAATGAAAGGGGCCAACGACAACCTACCATGGATGAAAGCGGATGAAATTCGAGCTCGAGGAAGAAACCGTGAAACAAGCGCCCCTAAGCAACGAAAACTTTAACCAACAGGACTCCAATCAATTCACACGCACACAATCCAAATCAACCTTCAAAGCACAGATGAGAATTTTCAATCGCCAGAGCAAAAGCAAGTGAGCAGTGAAGTCAGAATGATGTTAAAAATGCCCTAAATCCACCTATATACTCGTCTGAGCCAAGGTACCTTGGTCATTAATGAGCGACAAGACACTTCTGACAAATCCGAAAACCCAAGCCCAAAACGAAATTTTGGAAAAATCTCAGAATACGCAGAAATCTCAATGGACAGAAGTTTCGCGAAAATGCAGAAACCGGGAAATGGCGAAGATCGAGATTTTGGCAGAGTCTGAGAAAATTTGCCAGGAATGGAAAATCCCGGATCCAGGTAGAAACCCAGAATCAGAGAATCCAGCTAGGAACAGACAGAGAACCAGGGCCCAGGAAAATCCGTCAGGAACGGAAAATCCCGGACCTAGGTGAAAACCCGGATTTGGCTTAAAACTTAATTTCAATCAATTCCAGCCTCAAGGCAAGGTCAAAGCTAGCAAGACCAACATGTCAAGACCCCAAAATGATAAATTCAATA
This sequence comes from Sequoia sempervirens, assembly GCA_007258455.2. NCBI lineage: Eukaryota > Viridiplantae > Streptophyta > Pinopsida > Cupressales > Cupressaceae > Sequoia > Sequoia sempervirens. The sequence continues at coordinate 1,260,204,003 of VDFB02271358.1, read as the reverse complement.
AAACCAAAGGTCAAAAGACATCCGAAAAGAGGGTCCCTACTCCAAGTGGGGCGTGTGTGCAAAAACTGCACAACAAATGGCGACTCTGCTGGGGAAATGCTCCTGAGCATTTCGATGACAAATAGGATCATGAACCCAGAACTCCTAGTTTCAACTCAGACATCCAGCCACCATCCCATGTTTAAACAAAGAAACCCCTAGCCATTCAAACATTCCTATACCAGGGTCAAAGTGTGTGCACATGCATTCATTACCGTCCCTTAGTTGCAACAAGAACCAGACTAGGTATGAACAAGCTACGTAAAGATTCATACTCTAAAAGTAACCTAGATAGAGCCTCGCTGCCAGTTAGGCGTCCATAACCCCGGCGAGGTTATCGCTGTGATCCTCCTGAACATAGCTCTACTGCCAGCCAGACGTCTATAGCCCTGGCAGAGATATTCAGATCCCCCTGATAAGTTGAATTCAAACTTTTTGATTTGCAATAAAATCCCCTTTTTTTTTCATATATCTTTCCCCTTTTCACTTATTTCATTCAACCTGTGGACAGTGAAGTCCACACTCAGGGTTGAGAATCACAGTGGCACTAGAGCAGAAAAAGGATTTTTCACCTGTTCAAACCTCATAAGACCTCCTGCAAGTTCAGGTATATTAATAATTAAAAGTAGAAGACCCCAATATATTCTTATTAATCTGACTAGAAAACCCTTTTGCCTTTGCATAAGGATAAGTGACATTAGGTAGAGAGTTCATACCATGTTGTCCTGGAAGGGTGATTAAAGTTTGTAAGGGAAATACCAAGAACATCAGACCTACTTTATCATTATTGCCATACAGACGCACCCAAAGATCCCCAAAAGGAAAGGAACCAAGAGCAAGAGCAACGCAAACCAAAACAAACAAACCAAAGCAAACCTACCCTAACCAAACAAAACAAGCAAAGCGAAAGGGAAACCTACTCTAACCAAGCAACCTAAACTAACTATATATAAAGTAGGGAGCTGCAAACAGCTCAGGACTGGAAATAATGTTTCAGGTACTGCCCATTGACAGGCAATGGGATATCCTCCCCCGTGAGAGTCTTCAGACGGAAGGCATTATCTCCAAGTATTTCAGCAATCTGATATGGGCCAAGCCACAATTTATCGAACTTTCCATGGTTCCCTTTCTGATCATGAGGTTTATCCCAGTATAGGACAAGGTCAGAAATTCTGAAGGCTTTGATTTTACCTCTCCTGTCAAACCACCTCTTAACTACCCCCTGATGTTTGGCAAAATTTTCCAGGGCATTGTCTCATTTCTCCTCAAGGTGCAGTAATTCCGTTAACCTAGCCTCCCGTCTGTCCCCTTCATCATAAAACTGATTTATAAACTATAGAGTTGGGATCTTGAGTTGGATAGGGAAAACTGGTTCCAGACCATACACTAAGTGATAAGGAGATGTTCCAATGGAGGACTTGAGTCTGGTACGATCTGCCCAAAGGGAAAACCAAAGCTGGGTGTGCCAGTCTTTTGGGTTCCTCTCTAACAACTTACGAATGACAGTCAACAGGTTCTTATTAGAGGATTCTGCTAAGCCATTTCCCTAGGGGTAATAATTAGAAGCAAACTTCACAATAATGCCATGATCAAAAGCCCAGTTTGAGAATTTCAAAGATGCAAAGGTAGGACCATTATCACAAACAACAGCAATAGGACATCCAAACCGATTAAGAATGGCTAATTCTAGGAAATCAATCACTACATCTGACGTACATTTCCTACAAGAAAAAGCTTCAGTCCACCTTGTAAAGTAATCAGTAATGGTGAGAATGTACCTGTGTCCTGCAGAGGATGGTGGGTTGATGGGGCCTATGAAATCCATACCCCATTGAGCAAAAGGTTTTACCTTAGTGACATACTAGAGAGGAAGTGCGGCACACCTTTCTCTTGTTGCCGCAGTCTGGCAAGTGTGATAGGTTCGTACATGTTGATGAACATCTTTGAACAGTGTAGGCCAGTAATACCCTGCCCTCAAAATTTGATTTGCAGTAGCAATTGCAGAACCATGACCAGTACCATATTTCTCATGAAACTCATTCATTACTCTTTCAACTTCCTGCTTTCCAAGACATCTCAAATAAATACCTTCATGATTTTTCTTGTACAGAACAACTCCTTTCAACATGAAACCGTCACTTTTCAACCTTAAAGCTCACCTCTGAACTGTATTAAGATGACCTGGAGCTCATTGATTCAGCAGATAATAGACTAAGTCATCATACCAACCATCTAGGGAAACCTCCTCAACATTATAGTTCTGAACAAACAATTCAGGGCCTATCTCTGCCATAGTCTGGGTGAGTCCCTGCCCCCTTACCAGTTTCATGGGCTAGATCTCAATGTCATACTCTTGAAGCATGGTCACCCATTTAACTCTACGCTCACCTAGTTCATTTTGCATCAACAGTAACTTAATCGCAGAATCAGGAACAATTGCATACACCTTATTTCTGAGGATATAATGCCTGAATTTCTTTACTGCTCTGACCAAGGCATACGCCTGCTTTTCCACACTTGGATATTTCAATTCAGCATCTTTCAACGGTGCACTCATAAAAGCAATAGGATTCTCATTTCCCTCATCAGACTTTTGAGTAAGCATTCCAGCACATGAGTGGTCTGAGGCAAATGAATAGATATAAAAGGGTTTGCTGTAGTTAGGACTTACTAATACTGGAGCATCAACAATGGCTCTTTTGATCTCTGCAAAGGCTTCCTTTGCTTCTGTAGTCCATTCGATCTTGGCATCTTGTTTCAACATTGCATTCAATGGCTTCACAATTTCAGCAAATCCAGTGATGATTTTTCTAACAAAGTTAATCTTACCAAGAAAGACTTCATCTCCTTTTTGCTAGCAGGTGGCTGAATCTTCAAGATGGCCTCCACCCTTTCTGGATCAATAGCAATTCCTTTCTTTGATATCACATGCCCTAGCAATTTTCCTTCTGTCACTCTGAAAATATATTTCTTAGGATTCAAGGATATGCCAAATTCTCTACACTTCTGAAATACTTTGTGCAAACCCGAGATGTGATCCCCTCTGTTCTTCGAAAAAACAGTCAGGTCGTCCATATAAATGATGATGCACTTGCCTATGATATCTTTAAAGGCAATATCCATAGCCCTTTGGAATGTAGCTCCTGCATTGATGAGCCCGAATGGCATCCTCCTGTAGGCAAAGGTACCCCACTTAGTTGTGAAAGCAGTCTTGTGTCTGTCCTCATACTGGACCATTACTTGATTATACCCTGAATAACCATCCAGGAAGGACATCATCTGGGATCCATTAACCACCTGAAGCACTTCATCCAAAGAGGGAACTGGATAGTTATCTTTTTTTGATGATCTGTTTAGATTTCTGAAGTCAACACAGAGCTTAATTTCTCCATTCTTTTTTCGTACTGGAACAAGGTTTGCCACCCATGTCGAGTGCCTAACAGGAAATATGATTCTGGCAGACAACAACTTCTGAACTTCCTTCTGTATGAGTGGTTCCAACAGTGCGTTGATAGGTCTCTGTCTTTGTCTGAAAGGTTTAGCACCTGGCTTCAGGGGTATAGTATGAGTTATGATGGATGTATCATGAGTCTTCAAGTCTTCATAACCCCAGGATACTATATCTGGAAAACTGTGTAAGGCTTCAATTATCCCTCTTCTTTCTTCTAGAGTACATACCTTACCAATACAAATGTTCTTGGCATTGTCCTCAGTTCCCAAATTGTGAGTGTCACACTGTCCACTGATTGATTCTTTCTTCGACTCCTATTCTTGGTCTCTGATTTTGTCCATATCAAAAATTCATTCCAATTGCACTATTCCCCTTGGAATAGTATTGGACTTCAAATTCAGCACACCTTCTAGATCCAATTCTGCTTCTTGAGGTTCTGTTTCATCAATGATCTGTGAAGCAAAAACATCTGTACTTGTGATGAAGTCAAGAATATGTTTATTATCCTCAAACACCTGAAAGTTTGTAATATTGTCTGGGACTGATGGCACAGGAGTTAATTCAACAGTGAACTTCTTCAATCCTGACAGAGATAGAGGCTGCAGAGTGCTTTCTGCTTGAGCCAGAGAATCAGCAGTTTGATTCCTCTTCCGTGGGATCAGTAGGATATTAAAAGAGTCAAATCCCTCAATGAGGTCCCACACTCTATGTCTGTAGTTAGTCATTCTCCTATCATGGCATGAATACTGCTTTCTCACTTGTTTAACTACTAACTCTGAATCTCCAAAAACTTGCAGAATCTTGACCTTTTTCTTAAGTGCCATAAGAAGTCCATGAATTAATGCTTCATACTCTGCCACATTATTTGTGCAATGAAATTGAAGCCTATGGGCTGCAAAGAATTTTTTACCTTTTGGGCTGATCAGCTCAAACCCTGCTCCAGCTCCATGCTTGGATTTGGATCCATCAAATTTGAGAGTCCAACATTCTGCAGGGGTATTCTTCTTTGTCATATCTTTTAGCTTCCTAGTATTAGAAGACTCTTTAGTTGCTACATGAGGTTTGTCTTGATATTTTTCTTCCGGGTCATCCATCTTTGCCTTCACAACCTGAGCTGGACTTAGACATTTCTGCACTTGTTCTACTGCTGTCTGGCACAAACAACACTCCAACTCTGAATGGGAAGCGTTATGGACTCTACACCAATTTGGTAAGAGTAATTCCTTAAAGCTTGTCTTTCTTCCCAGGTGAGTTTGATTCTCCATACACTGCTTAATGAATTCCTGGAAACTGTCTAATAGGCTGATCTGTCTGTCCTCAAGTTCTTCTTCTTCCTGAACTGATTCTGTCAAAATTTCAACATGACTCGACCTTGTCTCTGCTTCAATAGGCATCGTATGCAACATCAAGATCTCTTATGTGTCTGACTCTTCATATTGAGTCGATAGCATGTAATTTCCTATTCCAGCTTCTGATATGAAGACCTCTGCTGAAGTCTTTTGGTATTCTGTTATCATGTACTAAATTTTAGGCTCTCTCTCAATTCTGATCTGATTAGGCACTCCTTTCCAGGGAAGCCACATGTGAGAGTGATTAGTAGACACATATCCATTCAAAGCCTTGGTGAAATTTCTTCCTAGAATCAAACCATATGCATCAGGGATATCAGCTACCTGAATGTTGATAACCTGTTGGATCCTTGGATCTAAAGCTATCTGCATGTGAATCATATTTAGTTCTCCCACCACACTTACTTCAGTTCTGTCCAACTGAGCCACCTTATTTTGAGAGTCGGCAGGTGTAATTCCTAGAGCTCTACAAACTCCAAATGGCATCACATTGGTGGAAGCACCAGAATCTAGTAAACAATTGTGCAAATTCTTACCAAAGATGCGAACAGAGATCAGGAATGGTGGGGTTTCTGTTTTCCCTTGAAACAAAGTGGGTTGAGTATCTACTTGGGCCACTTGAGTTCTGTCCTTTTCTTTTCCTTTATCTCCAGGGGGCAAGTTAGTCTGATTTTGTGCCTGATTTTGTGTCTTCACAGGCTGAGAACTAGAAGTTTGGCCGACATGTTCACCAGAAGACTTATCCAATAACTTTGAATTTGCATCATAGGTACCTAAGACAACCTTCCTAATTGCAGGTAACCTTAACAACTCAAACGCAGAAAGTTTTACCTTTAGTTTCTTGAACTCCTCTGCAACATATGAAGCCATCTACTCCTCACTCATATTAGTAGAGACTTCCTTAGATGGTTCCTCCACCTTATCCTTGCCAGCTTGGACAGTCTTTTCCTTCTGTGGGTCAGTTTGGGCCTGTCTCTCGTTTGAGAGATACTGCTTGGAGACATGTGGGTAAGACAGATTGTTACTAGCATTAAGATCTGGAGGAGTACTGAAGTTGTTGGGAGGAATGGAAGTGGTGAGAGGTCCTCTAGGCTGTGGACGCCTATGAGGCATGTCTCTCAATCCTTGTCTCTGAAACATCTGTACTTCTTCAACATAAGCTTCCTCCTGATTGAGAGGGCCATTGTCATTCATTGTATCTTCATTAAACAACTGAGCTACTTCATCTCCATTACAAATCTGATCTGTTTCAACTTCCTGGGAATCAGGTTCTTCTGGTACATTTTCCTTGCTGGCTGGAAAATGAGCATGATTTAATACCAGCACAGGAGAATCATAGTAGTTGGAAGGAACGATCTCTTGTCCATTCACATTGTTCTCTACCTCATACTGAAAAATAGAGGCAGCAGTTTGGAATTCTGGACATTCCAATTCCGAATGCTGACTTGTCTTATGGAGCCTGCACCATCCTGATAGGGCTTCTTCAGCCAGATACACACTAGGAGGTTTTTCTTGACTGACTGGTTGGTTTGCAGATTGATTGACAATCTGATTAGCAGGTTGATCCAATGGGGTGGGAACTCCTCCATTATTAGGCCCTGTATTCCAAGTTCTATTCTATCTTTGTGGTGGCCTCTTATCAAATCTTGATCCACTTCCTTGGCCTCTATCAAAATTCTGCCTCCTATCATTATTGAAACCTCTATCATTGTTGTAACCCCTATCCTGGTTATATCCCCTGTCATTATAAAATCCTCTGTCATTACGTTGTCCCTTGTCAAAATTCTGCCCTTGTGAAAACTCTCTGTTCTGATTGGATTGCATACCCTTCTGGGCGGCTTGCAGTTGGATGTTCTGATTTCTTAGGTAAGTCACCTCTAGATTTAGCTTCTTTATCTGTTCAGCCATTTCATCAATCCTCTCCCTATTTGGATCTCGATAAGGAAGCTGATTCGGGTTACTCTGAGGAGGGACATGCATTGTAGCAGATCCCAAAGATTGATACAACACCTCAGAATTCTGCAGGTAAGCAGGGAAGCTATTCGGTTGTGACGAGTACATAGGCTGATTAACCTGCTGTTGAGGGAAGTTTTTCACAGGGGAGATCTGGCTCATGGGGTGACCAGGGTGTGGTACCATAGGTAATTGAGGGACTGGATTCATGATTGGGGTATGATTGGTGAGAGCCTGATTTACTGCCTGAATCTGGTTGGGATGTGCAACTGGTCCCAGAGAAGGTAATGGCCCAGTCAGGTGTTGTCTCAGATCTGTACTAAGCTTGATAGCTTCCGTACAAGCATCAGTCAGGGTACCTGAAGGGTTGGGTCTCCATTTCAAAAAGGTTGTTGTTAGGTTATCCAGAGCTTCATAATAGACTCCCAGGGTGGTACCATCGTCCAAAACATATGGGTCTTGTAATCTGGTAAATGCACGATGAAACCTATTATTGAAACTGGCTATTGGTTCATTAACCTCTCTCTTAACCTTGATGAACTGTAGGTATAACTCATTGGAACTGATGGGTATTCAGAACTTCTGCAAAAAGGTCTTTTCAAGATCATTCCAATTAAGAATTGAACCAACAGGGAGATGGTTGTACCAGTAAAAAGCCTCTTCTCCTAGTGAATAAGAAAACAACCTACAGGCAACATCCTCATGAACAATCCCTCTGTCCTTGAGGCAGGTTTTGAAAATCCTTGTGTTCTTCTACGGTTCTGTTTGGGTCATTTGCATGGAATTTTGAATAGAAATGCTCAGGGTTATTGGGCATAGCATTGTAGGCATGGAAGAACAAGGGTGATGGATTATTGGCAAGGAAAGCCATTGGTAAGAGTGGGGGTGGCGGTGGTGGTTGATTATTGACAGGCTGAGGTTGTTGAACAAGAACGGCTTCGGGAATGGGTATAGCTTCAACTTTAGGATGTGAAGATATGGATGATGCTGGTGAAGAGATGGGTGATGATGATTCTCCCCTTTTCTGAGTCCTCCTTGACCTATGGGGAAATTGTAATTCCTCTAAATCTTCCTCTCCTGTGGTAGATCTGGTATTTCTCCTATATCTCTCTGGAGAGATGGCGTTCAAGAAACGATCCAGTGTGCTCATTCAGACCCTCCTTCTAGCACCAATCTGTTGATGGTGTTTCCTGCACAACAACAACTCAGTCAAAATGCAATATTCTATCTCTCTTGAAAGGTTATTTTTAATAATAAATCACTGAAAATCACCCCAAGTTCTTTCGGGTGTTAGGTCATAACAATGCATAAACAACTCAGATAAAATGTGAAATGCTGGTAATCACAATCGGACCTTACTACAAGCAAACTGTATCTTTCTATTTATCAGATCTAGCAATATGATGATCTTTAATCCTAAATCTAGCCAAAATGATAAAGAAATAGCAAAAGATAAGAGTGTAAGGATATAACAGAATCTAAACTACTCCTAGAATGAACAATGTAAATAACAGATATTTGGAATGGACCTATCTCAAATAACCAGTTCTTGTTCAACCCACAATGCAATCTTACAAGAACGGTGCAATCTTCTGAGGGATACAAATTTTCAAATCATAGACATTCATCTACAATCGAACTTAAGCACATTGAATATATGGTCCAGGTTGACTTTACCAGCCTACTACAATCAGATAGTTACTGGGAGTATAGACCAGACATAGCTACAAACATTCCAAATATGAAATCATAAACATCATGCATCCAACTGAAACTGATTTATTTCTGAATACTAAACCCTAGATCTTCAAGCAATTTGAAAGATAGAACAAAGGAACCATGCAAGATGAAATAACACAAGAGATTTCACCAGGAAAACCACAATGTCTTCAATTGTATTAATCACCAAAATGCTGCAACAATTCAACTGTTCTGATACAGAATTTGCTTCAAGAAATCAAACACTACTCCTATTACAAAATACTCTAGCTCTTGCTCTTTAATTTCTAATGTCTTCTAGCTAATGTCTAACCCTTTACAATGAGGCAAGAATGCCTAATTATAGTAAATCCCAAGATATGTCGGCCCAGCCAAACATTTTTACAAAAATAATAAAAACCGCCAAAACAGGTCAGCCAAGGAAGAATCAAACTAAGGCACGCATTAAATGCCCTCCACCATCAAGGTCGGCCTTGACACAATCCCCAATGAAGTCCGGTCCAATGCATGCCCTATGATAATAGGGAAGCACAAATCTCGAAATAGGCGTTAACTGCCACTTCCTTTATCCTTCCTCTGAACTGATGACCCCTGGACCCTCAAGAATGTTCCATCCAACTCGATGATAGGTGGCAAAGGCAATACCCTAAGCCGACATTGAATAGAATTAATTTATTCCTTGGACTGGTCAACAATCTTGTTCCAATCTTCCCTGCTGGCCAGATACTTATCCATTACAGCCAAGTAGGTAGCTGCATCATCAAGCTGGTGACCGGTTACAACACTTCCCTTATCAGGGGAATAAACTTCATGCCACCACTCCTTCAATTGTTCCAGACTTAGATATTTCGGAGCTATCTTCCTCCTACCGGTCATTACCTCAAAGAAGGTAATGCATCCATCATATACTGCAGCGAGATCCCCATCAATTGATTTCCTCCGCTTCTGGATCTTCTTTATAACCTTCTGTCTAATCTGTAGAGCTTCGAACCATTCCCAAGGTTCATCCAACCTGGAAGAAGGGAGGATGCCATCAGCAAGTAATTGATCTTTGCCATCTCCTATGATGACTCTCGATTTCTGCAGCAAGAGATCCATGTCCTCCCTGTCCTGAGACAACACATGCTCCAATAGCTCCTTGGCCCGGACTGCATCCTTCCCAACTGAAAGGATGGCCTTGATGGTATCATCTCCCTTCGTTTGCACACTCATCAACTAGTCTATGGCAGCTTGAGCTGAGGTTTTCATCTTTTCAATCCTGGAGATTGTTTCCTTGGGTAGAAAGCCGGGAGTGGCAGAAGAAGAAGGATGGAGGGACTGCAATGGTTTCATTACCTCCTCCAAGCATTTCCTTAACCTCTCATTTTCTTTCTTCAATTCCTGCTTGGTCTGGGTTTCCTTCCTCAACCTGCCAACGATCACTGCACTGGACCCTTCAAACTCCTCTATATCATGTTCCATGGATGCAGGCCCAAGGTTGATAGTCTGAACATGGTAGTCCTGACCAGTAACTTCTTCTCTTGTTTTGTCTGCAGCAGGGGTGGCAATATGGATAACCCTGTTATTCGTTTCATCTCTTTCTACCCTTGAAACCACCTTTGCTGCCTTCTTTTTCCTTCCCTTTCCAATCTTTGATAGCATCTCATCCCAATCCAAGGCAGTGTCCTCAACAACCACTTGCTTTTTCCTTCCAAGTTCTTTTTCTAGCCAGTTCGGGGCTGCAGGGTCCATCCGGATTTCCTCCGTTCCAACTTCCTCCGGCTGCTCTGTCGCTTTCTCTTCTTCCTCTGTTGTTACTTCTTCCTTCTCTTTCTCATGGATCTGTTCACCTTGGTCAGCCTCTTCCAACCCTACCTCTGGCTGCACCGGTGATGGGGTCTTAGCAGGGATATCTTCCTCCGGCTCAGGCGATCCGCAGCCTCTGTCACTTTCCAGGGAGTCTTCATATTGTACCAGATGAAAAGTATGCCGTTCCTCCTCCTCAACCTCCAGCTCTGTTGCTTCACTAAAGAGAGTGCCCTCCTTGAAGGGCTCTGCTTCTCCACTAGTTTCCTGTTCCCCCAGAATTTCTGGCTCTGGTATGCTCAATGGAGGAGAAATAGCCCTGGATGGTTCTGCAGCTAGTGGCCTCGGAGGAGAATCCTTCTTCTGCACAGTATCCTTTGGAGAGGGAGTCCTGGATCTCCTTGTGTAGACCTTAGCTTTCTCCCCTCCTGAGCTCTCCACATCAACAATTGGAGGCTCACCCTTTGATGCCTCTTGACCCTTCTTTTTAAAGGTCCGGGTTGTTCTTGCCTTCTTTGGCGGTGGAGGAACATCCTCCTCTTCTGCTTTTCCCGAATCTTCCTCATCAGAGGACTTACTAAGTGCCAAAGTATTCCATCTTCTCTTTCCTTTCGGCTTCCTCTTTGCTTCGGGTTCACCTTCTTTGGGGCCTCTCACCTTGATCTTGAAAAGGGAGCTCTTGGCAGTTTTCCCTTTGGGGTCATCTTCCTCAGATTCTTCTGAGGTGGACATGGGATTGAGATTGCCCATCAAATTGAAGGTGCAGGTCACCTTCTCATTCTCCAGCTCCCAAAATTTATGTTTTAACCAGGAGAGAGTGAATTTCATCACCGGGGCCATTAGATCTTCCAATTCTGTAATCTCATCCTCATTCCAATTGATATCTCCAACCGGCCAATCCTTCACTGCTTCATAGGCGTGGTCTTGTACCAGATTTTCGTCATCTTCCAACTGATCCGGGATCAGCTTGACATGGTATTGTCTGACTGCCTCCACAGGGAGCCTGGAATATCTCTTTTTTCTAGCCTCAAGGTCGTCTTTGATATTGACCCAATAATCTTCCAGGTCATCCTTATGCCTGTACTCCCTAGTAGCTTTCTTCTGTGCTTCTCCTGTGATGTCAAAGTTCATCCTTTTCGAATGGAAGGAGAAACCGTATGCTGCCAGTTCTTCCCTTGCTGTGTGGGCTGATTGAATAGAAGGGCACATTTCTGCCACACCAATTCCAAGAGGGAAGTCCCCACCAAAGTCTGTCTTGTGCTTCTCTCTCTTTACCACAACATCAAATTCACAAATTTGCCTCACAACTTCTAACAAAACAAGGTGATCAGTAGGGTACCTAGGCAACCTGTATGGAGCAACCGGGCATCCATCAATTCTGAGGTAGGTGAAGGTGGGGAACTGGATGAACCAGGCTCCGTAGTTCTTTATCAGCCCCTTGGCTCCATCGGACAACCTCATGTGTTCAGCATTCTGGAGCATCCGAGTGATATGCATTGTGAATGCATCATTAGCCCTTCTGTAATCTTTATGCCCAAGATGCAATTCTGGATAAACCTCGTAGATAATATCCTGTCCAAGCATCCCCCGTGGGTTCAGACCCTTGTATGGGGAGGATATGGCTAGTATATACACCACATATGAGGACATGGTGAAATTTTTAGTTTCCAGGACATTCCTTAATTGCTTGTCAATTTCGGCACTGATGAGCCCTGCCCAGTGATAGTTGGTCCCCTGTCCAATTTTGGTGATCACATGGACCATCCAACTCTCCAACACTCCTGCACTTTTCAATCCTGCCACCCTGCTCAGAAATGTGATGGCATCATATACATCTGATCTGAACTTAACCCTGTGCAACTGTTTGGGCAACTTAGAATGGTGGGACTTTGGCTTCTCTAACCATGAGTTAATCATTTGTTGATCCTTGATGGGCTCATTCTCATAATATTTTCTGGCAGTGTCTATACTCAGAGCACACACTGAAGGTAGATCAGGTATGCTGAAAGCTTGTGCAATGGAGACAGGACTAAAGTTCGCCAGAACTCTTCCCTCGATACTAACCACCCTTTGTGTATCAAAGTCATACTGTCTGGCGGACTCGAGAATTAGCTCATAACACTGGACCGCCGGAGGAAAGCCTGCCACATGCACTAGTCCGGATTTCATCATTCCTTGCCTCAGGGCTGACAGATTCTTATCCGCCGTCCTCTGCTTAAACTCTTCATATCTCCAGGCCCCGACATTAGTGTCTGATACTTCGGCCCATATAGAAGATACCTTGCTCTCGGGAAGCTGACTCCTCATATCTAGTCTCAGTCGTTCCGCCTCAGAGATATATGAACCTTCCGAGCCACCCTTAGATTTTCTGGCAACAGCCTTGCTTGACTCGGCCTGCACTCATAAAAAGCCGTCATTAGTATTCAATTATTGTTCATATTCCAATCCAAAAGGTTAGCACAAATCATATAAATCAATTGAAATCCATCACAACTGCTAATATTTTGAAGATCCGAAAAAACAAAGCAATCCGGGAAAATATCGCAATCCGGGAAAATCCAGTCGAGGCAGAATTTTGGAGAAATCCGACCCAGACGGATTCCTGTCGCCAAAGCATCATTAGTCAAATGGGTCGTTAGTACGGATGGAAGATCAAAAGATAATCATGAAATTCACTCATTGGCAACAAGAAATCAACATTTAACAATCATTCCATTAATCCTATCATCAAAAATTCAAAAAGGACGAAGCCAGACAGGAAATCTAGAAAAATCCGGATGGAACAAATTTTCGCGGACAGCTCAGAGTACTTCGGAAATTACCCTAGTCCGCAGAATAAGTCAAAACTGGGAAAATCCGAGAGCAGAGGAATTCTGCGAGGACCTCAGAAACCCGATAAACGACGAAACGTGAAACAACAGCCAAATGACCACAGGATCTCCTCCACTTGAGTTCTAATGGTCTCAAAACTGACAGTAATCAACAAAACTCAGAATGCAAAGGATCTCAACTTCTCAAAATCTCTCAAAGGATGAATCCCTATGTTAAAACAATGATGCCCTAATTTGAATAACCAAACCTCCACCATTAAAACGAGGGGAAACTTCAAGGTTGAAAATATTAGTTAATGGTTAACCTCAAGCACTCCGAATGCTCACAGGATGGGGGTCAGTGTGATACAGGGATAAGATCAATCAATCATTCCAAATCCATTATTCTGGGTCGTGCATCAAAGAAACCCTAACCTTGCAGATGGCAAATTTCGCACTAAGAAGGCAACTAATCTAACCCAGAACCCTGTCTAAAGGATGCACACGCCATCTAATGGATAAATGCAAGCTCATAGGGCACGGAGATGTGGTTTCTCAAAGAAACAAGTCAAACCCAAATTCTATAAATACGAGATCAAAATCAAGCAAGGGCCGACCCGAAATTATCATAATTCAGCGCATAAACACCCAATCATCAAGCAAATAAATGAAAGGGGCCAACGACAACCTACCATGGATCAAAGTGGATGAAATTTGAGCTCGAGGAAGAAACCACGAAACAAGCGCCCCCAAGCAACGAAAACTTTAACCAACAGGACTCCAATCAATTCACACGCACACAATCCAAATCAACCTTCAAAGCACAGATGAGAATTTTCAATCGCCAGAGCAAAAGCAAGTGAGCAGTGAAGTCAGAATGATGTTAAAAATGCCCTAAATCCGCGCATATACTTGTCTGAGCCAAGGTACCTTGGTCATTAATGAGCGACAAGACACTTCTAACAAATCCGGAAACCCGAGGCCAAAACAGAATTTCGGAAAAATCTTAGAATACGCGAAAATCCGAATGGACAAAAGTTTCAAGGAAATGCAGAAACCGGGGAAATGGCGAAGATCGGGATTTTGGCAGAGTCCGGGAAAATCCGCCAGTAACGGAAAATCCCAGATCCAGGTAGAAACCCAGAATCGGAGAATCCAGCCAGGAACAGACAGAGAACCAGGGCCCGGGAAAATCCGTCAGGAACGGAAAATCCCGGACCCAGGTGAAAACTTGAATTTGGCTTAAAACTTAATTTCAATCAATTCCAGCCTCAAGGCAAGGTCAAAACTAGCAAGACCAACATGTCAAGACCCAAAAATGATAAATCCAATAAAACCAAAGGTCAAAAGACATCCGAAAAGAGGGTCCCTACTCCAAGTGGGGCGTGTGTGCAAAAACTGCACAACACATCCCTTTATCTGACTCTCTCTCCCTTGATCTCAAGAACTCTCTCTCTCTTTGTCTCTCTCTCTTTCTATCTCTCTGTCTCTCTCTTTGTCTTTGTCTCTCCTTTTCCCTCTAATTCTCTCTACCTCACTTCTCTCTCCCTCCCTCCCTCCTTCCCTCTCTACTTATCTCCATCTCCCTCCCTCCCTCTCTCTCTCATTCTCTCACTCTCTACCTACCTCTCCCTCCATCACTCCCTACCACTCTCTCTATTTATCTCTACCTCACCTCTCTCTCCCTCCATACTTCTTTCTCCCTCTTTTCTTCCCTATCTACTCTCTATCTCCCAATACCTCTCTCTACCAACCTCTGCATCCATCAAACCTTACCACTCTCTCTCTACACCTCTCTATCTCACCTTTCTATCCATCCCTCCCTCATTTCCTTTCTACTTCTCTCTATCTCTCCTCTCTCTTTGCATCTCCTTCCCTCTCTACTTATCTTTATCTCATCTCTCCCTTTCTCTACCTACCTCTCCTTCCACCACTCTTTATTTATCTCTATCTCACCTCTCTCTCCCTCATTACATCTCCCTACCTCTCTCCCTCCTCTAATTATCTATATCTCCCCTCTCCTTCTCTACCTAGCTATCCATCTATCACAACCTACCACTCTCTCTCTCTATTACTCTCTATCTCACCTCCCATGCTCTCCATCCATACCTCTCCCTGTCCTTCCCTCTCTACTCTTTATCTCCTTAATCCCTATCTACCTACCTCTCCATCCATCACTCCCTAACAGTCTCTACACCTCTCTATCTTTCTTCTCTCCCTCCCTCCCTCCCTCATTCCCTCTCTCTACCTCTCTTTCCATCTCTAATTATCTTTATCTCCCCTATCCCTCTCTCTCTCACTAGATGTATACCTTTTCCCTTATCTACTCTCTATCTCTCTTCTCCCTCCCTCTACCTTTCTCTCTCTCACTCTCTCTCACTCCTCCCTCACCCTCTTTCTATCTCACTCTCTCCTCTCTATCTCACCATTCTCTCTTTCCCTCTCTGTAACTCTCTACTTCTCTATATGTCACCATTATCTCTCTATATGTCACCATTATCTCTCTACGTATCTTTATCTCGCCTATCCCTCTTTACCTCTCCCTTCCTCCTCTCTCTCCTTCCCTCTATCTCTATCTCTCTCTACTTCTCTCTATCTCATCTATCCCTCTCTACCTACATATCCCTCCATCACTCCCTACCACACTCTCTAATGCTCTCTATCTCACACCTCTCTCACCTCCCTCTCTCTCCCTTCATACATCTCCCTCTCCTTCCCTCTCTACTCTCTATATCCCTAATCCCTCTCTACCTACCTCTCCATCCATCACTCCCTACCACTCTCTTTACACCTCTCTATCTCGATTCTCTCCCTCCCTTATTCTCTCTCTACTTCTCTCTCTCTACATCTCCTTTCTCTAATTATATTTATCTCCCCTATCCACCTCTCTCTCTCTCTCACTATATGTCTCCCTCCCTAACTTTTCCCCTATATACTCTATATCTCTCCTCTCCCTCCCTCTACCTCTCTCTCTCTCAATCTCTCTCACTCCTTCCTCACCCTCTTACTCTCTCACTCTCTCCTCTCTATCTCACCATTCTCTCTTTCCCTCTTTATAACTCTCTCCTCTATATGTCACCATTCTCTCTCTACTTATATTTATGTCACCTACCCCTCTTTACCTCTCCATTCATCCCCTCTCTCATCCACCCTCCCTCCTTCCTTCTATCTCTATCTCTCTCTACTCTCCATCTCACCTATCCCTCTCTACCCACATATCCCTTTATCACTCCCTACCACACTCTCTTTACTACTCTCTATCTCACCTACCTCTCTCTCCCTCCATACCTCACCCTCCATCTGTCATTCCTTATCTACTATTTATCTCTCATGTCTCACTACCTCTCCTTCCCTCTCTACTTATCTTTATCTCCTCTTTCCCTCCCAACCTCTCTCTCTCCCCAATCCCTCCCTCCCCCTCTTTCTCTCTCCCCCTATGAGGGTTGAGGGTGTAAGGTTTAGTGTTTAAGGTATAGGGTTAAGCGTATAGGGAATAGGGATTAGGGTTTAGGATATTAGGTATAAAGTGAAGGGTATAGGGTATAGGGATGAGGGATGAGGGTTTAGGGTTTACAATTTAAGGTATAGGGTTGAGGGTTGAGGGATAGTGTTTAGGGTTGAGGGTATAAGGTTGAGTGTATAGGGTATATGGATTACGATTTAGGATATTATTGGGTATATAGTTTAGGGTATTGGGCTGAGGATATTAGGTTTAAGGTTGATGGTTTAGGGTTTAGGATTTATGCATAAGTTTGAGGGTTGAGGGTTGAGGTATAATGTTCATGGTTGAGGGTATGAGGTTAAGTGTATATGGTATAGGGATTAGGCTTTAGGGTGTAGGGTTAAGGGTATAAGTTATAAGGTTAAGGCTTGAGAGTATAGGGTTTGTTGTTTAAGTATAGGGTTTCAAGGGATAATGTTTATGGTTTAGGGTATAAGGTTGAGGTTGTAGGGTTTAGGGTTTAAGGTATAGGGTTGAGGGTTGAGGGATAGTGTTCAAGGTTGAGGGTATAGGGCTAAGTGTATAGGATATAGGGATTAGGGTTTAGAATATTGGGTATAGGGTTGAGTGTATTGGGTTTAGGATTGAGGCTTGGGGTTTAGGGTTTAGTGTACAAGGTTGAATGCAGGGTTTAGGGTTTAAGTATAGGGTTGAGGGATGATGTTCAAGGCTTAGGTTATAAGGTTGAGGGTATATGGTATAGGGATGAGGGTTGAAGGTGTAAGGTTTAGGATTTAAGGTATAGGGTTGAGGGTTGAGGTAAAGTGTTCAAGGTTGGGGGTGTAGGGTTAAGTGTATAGGGTATAGGGATTAGGGTTTAGGATATTGGGTATAGGGTTGAGGGTATTGGGTTTAGGGTTGAGGGTTTATGGTTCAAGGTTTAGGGTACAAGGTTTAATGTAGGGTTTAGCATTTAATTATAGCGTTAAGGGTTTAGGGATAATGTTTAGGGTTTAGGGTATAGGGTATAGGGTATAGGGATGAAGTTTGAAGGTGTATGGTTTATGGTTTAATTCTCAACCCTCAACCCTATATAATGGACCTTCAATCCTAATCCCTCAATCCTAGTCCCTCAACCCTATACCCTCAACCTTAAACCCTCAACCCTCAACCCTCAACCCTTAAACCATAAACCCTTAAACCCTCTACCTTATACATTAAACCATCAACTCTCAATTCTCAATTCTCATCCCTTAATCCCTCAACCCTCAACCCTTAAACCCTTAACCCTCAACCCCTATACCCTCTACCCTATACATTGGACCCTCAACCCTAATCCTTCAACCATATACCCTCAAACCTATACCCTAAACCCTAAACCCTCTACCCTCAACCCTAAATCCTCAACCCTAAACCATTAATCCCTCAACCCTTAAACCCTTAACCCTTAAACCCTCAACCCTCTACCCTCAACCCTCAAACCTTAAATGTTAATCCCTCAACCCCTATATCTTCTACCCTATACATCGGACCCTCAACCCTATACCCTCAATCCTCTACCCTCAACCTTAAATCCTCAACCCTTAAACCCTAAACCCATAAAATCTCTAACCTCTACCCTATACCCTATAAATTAAAGATAGTTAAGGGTATAAGGTTAAGTACATAGGGTATATGGATTATGATTTAGGATATTGGGCATATAGTTGAGGGTATTGGGTTGAGGATATTAGGTTTAGGGTTGATGGTTTAGGGTTTTGGATTTATGTATAAGTTTGAGGGTTGAGGGTTGAGGTATAATGTTCACGGTTGAGGGTATGAGGTTAGTGTATAGGGTATAGGTATTAGGGTTTATGGTGTAGGGTTAAGGGTATAATGTATAGGGTTAAGGCTTGAGAGTGTAGGGTTTGTTGTTTAACTATAGGGTTGAGGGATAATGTTTAGGGTTTAGGGTTTAAGGTATAGGGTTGAGGGTTGAGGGATAGTGTTCAAGGTTGAAGGTATAGGGCTAAGTGTATAGGGTATAGGGATTAATGTTTAAATATTAGGTATAGAGTTGAGGGTATTAGGTTTAGGATTGAGGTTTGGGGTTTAGGGTTTAGTGTACAAGGTTGAATGTAGGGTTTACGGTTTAAGTATAGGGTTGAGGGATGATTTTTAGGGCTTAGGTTATAAGGTTGAGGGTATAGGGTATAGGGATGAGGGTTGAAGGTGTAGGTTTTAGGGTTTAAGGTATAGGGTTGAGCGTTGAGGTATAGTGTTTAAGGTTGGGGGTGTAGGGTTAAGTGTATAGGGTATAGGGATCAAGGTTTAGGATATTGGGTATAGGGTTAAGGGTATTGGGTTTAGGGTTCAAGGTTTAGGGTAGGGTTTAGCATTTAATTATAGGGTTAAGGGTTTAGGGTTTAGGGTATAGGGTATAGGGATGATGTTTGAGGGTGTAGGGTTTATGGTTTAATTCTCAACCCTCAACCCTATACCCTCAACCATCTACCCTCAACCCTCAACCCTTAAACCATAAACCCTTGGGACCCTCTACCCTATACATTAAACCCTCGACCCTCATCCCTTAATCCCTCAACCCTCAACCCTTAAACCCTTAACCCTCAACCCCTATACCCTCTACCCTATACATTGGACCCTCAACCCTAATCCTTCAACTATTTACCCTCAAACCTATACCCTAAATCCTAAACCCTCTACCCTCAACCCTAAACCCTCAACCCTAAACCCTTAATCCCTTAGCCCTTAAACCCTCAGCCCTCTACCCTCAACCCTTAAACCCTAATCCCTCAACACATATATCCTCTACCCTCTACATTGGACCCTCAACCCTCAACCCTATACCCTCAATCCTTTACCCTCAACCTTAAACCCTCAACCCTCAACCTTTAAACCCTCTACCATCTACCCTATACATTAAACCCTCAATGCTCAACCCTCAATCCTCAACCCTCAACCCTTAAAACCTCAACCCTCAACCTCTATACCCTCTACCCTATACATTGGACCCTCAACCTAATCCTTCAACCATATACCCTCAAACCTATACCCTCAACCCTAAACCCTCATCCCTAAACCCTTTAACCCTAAACCCTTAAACCTTTTACCCTCTACCCTCAACCTAATACCCTCTACCCTCAACCCTAATCCGTCAACCCTATACCCTCAACCTAATACCCTAAATCATCAACCCTATAGGTCCCCCAACCTAATCCCTCAACCCTATACCCTCAACCCCTATCCCTTTCTCTCTATCTATACATATCACCTCTCTTTTCCTCCCTCTCTTCTACCCTCTCTAATTGTCTCTATCTACCCTCTCTCTCTCTTTCTAAGTACCTCTTGCTCAATCAATCCCTACCACTCTCTCTCACTCCCTCTATTTATCTCTCTTTGTCTCCCTTCCATTACCTCTCCATCACTCCCTCTCTCTCTCACTCCCTCTTAGGGTTTAGGGATTAGGGTAGAGAGTTTTCTTGTGTTTAAGGGTCGAGGGATTAGGGTGGAGGGTAGAGACCCAATACCCTCAACCCTCAACCCTAATCCCTCAACCTTATACCATCAACCCAATACCCTAAATCATCAACCCTATAGGTCCTCCACCCTAATCCCTCAACCCTATACACTCAAACCCTATCCCTTTCTCTCTATCTATACATCTCACCTCTCTCTCCCTCCTTCTCTCCTACCCTCTCTAATTGTCTGTATATACCCTCTCCCTCTTTCTACGTACCTCTTGCTCAATCAATCCCTACCACTCTCTCTCACTCCCTCTATCTATCTCTCTTTGTCTCCCTCCCACTGCCTCTCCATCACTTGGCCTGGTTAAAAAATGGGTCTGAGAAATGGGGTCTCCTAGTGATTTACATCATCGGGAGACCCCATTTCTTGGACCCAATTTTTCAAACAGGCCACTACATTGCCAATTTCACCAAATTCGCAAGCTAGTGGGCCCACTAGCTTGCCAATTTGGGGAAACTGACAACCTAACTTGCCTTGTTTGAAAAATTGGGTCCAAGAAATGGGGTCTCATGGTGATGTAAATCACTGGGAGACCCCATTTCTTGGACCCATTTTTTCAAATAGGCCACTAAATTACCCATTTCACTGAATTGGAAAACCAGTGGACCCACTAGCTTAACAATTTGGTGAAATTGACAACTTAACTTGCTTATTTGAAAAAATTGGTCCAAGAATAAATCACAAGGAGACCCCATTTCTTAGACCCAATTTTTCAAACAGGCCACTACATTCCCAATTTCACTAAATTGGCAAGCTAGGGCAGAGTGTTTAAGGGTTTAAGGGTTAAGGGTAGACGGGAGAGAGATAGAAGGAGTGAGTGAGAGAGAGAGAGAGG